>CM029918.1:86294653-87494653 GCA_017639245.1 Myiopsitta monachus
AGGAGCCGCCTGCACAGAGCTACCTCTCTCTTGCCAAAATCCCCCTTCCTCTCACTCCCTCAGAGAGGAGTAAGAGATGATAGACAAAATTCCTTCCAATTTTCCATGGAAAAGATGTGTAAAAAACAATGCAACCTAAGATTGCGTCAGTCTTTGTGCTCACCTAATTTTACTGGGCAGTGTTTTCCCCAGCCACTTTCAGAGCTTCTGTGAAGGAGAAATTTCTTCATGACATGACAGATGTGAAGCCCACCACAACAGAGCCATGTCAGGGGAAGACATAGATTAAGGGATGCTGCCATGCCATGACATACTGTGAGCATTAACCCTTACTCTTTTTGTGAGAGAATTAAAAATACACCAGACTTCACTATCCACTTAGTGTGGATGGAGGGGGGTGAATTTTAAAAAAAGCATCATTAGGATACCATGTCAGTGATTCATCCTTATTTTACTTGTTTTGTTTCTCTCCGTCGGAAATGGAGATTCCTCCATTTGCGCACTCCAGTACTATTGCTACTGCTGTGAAGTATGCCTAGATTCTTTGCTAACAGACAGATAGTCTTGTTGTATCTACAAAATTTGTGGAGCATATTACACCAGTAAATGTGAGCTCTAAGATTTTACATCAATGGTCTCTGAAGACATTAAATAAAAGAACAAATTCAAGTGTGTTGTGTTAAGACTGGGATGCATATATAACCTTACACATATTTTTCTATCATATAGAAAATTCTTCAAGATTTTAAATCAGGCATTAATTTAAGGCCATTGCTTTTTTTTCTGGATTCAGGAGAAATCTATCTAAGACTTACATGAAATGTTCCACACAATTTACATTTACACTGACCTTTGTAGTAATATTATTATTCTTGGTTTTGAAAAAACTATGTATTTTTATTTGTATTTCATTAAATGCTGTGTAATATTGATTAAGGGTTTAAATGTGAGACATTTGCAGAGCAGCTTGATGCTGGTTGTTGGGACTCTGACATCATGAAAACTGCACCTTGAGGATATAACATTGTCAAACTCTATTTCAGGATCTTTTCTTCTTTTTAAAATGTCAAATTTTAGAGATATGATGTCTTCAGAGGAATCAGAGCATTTTATGTTGGCATGAGATGAACTTACTCGCGTTCTTATTAAGATAAAGTATATATTTCAAATGGTTTTGAATAAAATTCAAAAAATACCGCATTTATTTATATAAAAATAGTAAATACTTTATCTTCTATATTAAATAAATTAACAGTATGATTACATCATAATTCAAAGCCTCCATTAAATTATAACATAATTTGATACTTTATATAGAACAATAAATCAGTGCATCCTACACCTTGTGTGACCTTCTATTTTAAACTGCAAATGAAAACAGTTAATTTGCCGCTCCACTGTTGCAAAACTACCATTCCCACAGACAAAAATGCACCCAAATTACGATGCATCTTCTCAAAATTACTTTTTCTGACGCCAGATTTAAGGACCTACATTTCTGTCTTGGGAACAGCAGAGGCAATCACAGTTCTGTACCTCCCTCAGCTCTTTACTGTGACTTTTAGAAAATGTGTATCAAGGCAGGATATTTTTTGCCCTTTCAGGTTAATTTGTTTTACCTACTTATTTCTCACTTGAAGTCTTAATTCTGTCTGTAGAGCAGATCCTGCCAACCCTCTTCCATGGGCACATATGATTCAAGAGGCTTTCATACCTGTTTGCATAGCAGAAGCAGAGTGCACTGATTTTCATATTTGTACTGCTTTTGGACCTCCTGTATGTAAAGGGGCTCTTCCCCAGACATTTCTGTCAGCAGCTCTTGAGGTGGGTAGAGAGTGGACACAGCAAGCTAGTAGCAGTTGGTTAAAAATACAAAGATGCATTGATTCACTTGCTGTGCCCAACATCTCTGATGTAGCAGAACGGAGATTCTCCTCACGCATTCTATGCCATGATCCCCTGCAATGATCCATGTGATCTGGGACAAACTGAATATCAAGCACTTTATGATGTCCTGAATAGCTGCATTTATGATACTGCGCATGGTGAAAAATAAGAAGCTATAGTACACAAGCAAACATCTGAGGCTGGTGCATATTAGGGGCCTCGGCAGAAAACAGAGGGAAGGAAATACTGCCTTGTGCAGTTTGATGCAGAAGCCTGTGTTTAACGTTAGACCCTCCTCGTGGCTTTTGAGTGCTTTCCACTATCATGCTCACTAATATGACCAGCATTTGCTTACATACTTATTTTTGCTAGTCTGTGCCTAGTATTTCTGCAGTGCTATGTGTAGTTTTGATTCAGGCTTTGTCTAGGGAGAGAGTTCAAAATGTAAATAGTGCCTCATATGTACCCTAAAGTCTGTAGCATGTTATATTGCTGATGAGGCCCACTGCAGCACTTGGTGCTGCCTGGGACACCTTCAGGCTGGTAGCTCCGTGCCCAGGGAATGCGCGTTTCTGGGGGCCTGGCAGGAGATGACATGGCCTCAACCACCAAGGGAGGCTGCTATCCATTGGTGTAGGACATGCTCTCCTGATCAAGCAGAGACATTGGAAGTTCAGTGTTAGCAAGTACAGTGACTGCTTAGTAGAAGTAAATAAATTTATAGACCTGTACAGACATGTACTACGTAGATTTGGGTTTTTTTCCATTTTTATTTTTCTTTGAGAAGAGCATTTTTCAAAGTAAAATTTATGATGTGATTGACTTGCCTTTATCCAGCATGTTCACATATGTCTGTGGAAGAGTTAAGCCATCACTGTGGTTCGTTGCAGTTTGGTGTATTCTGACACCTGAGCAAGTCTTGTTCAGACGCAGAAATTTAAACTCAGTGAGTCTGTGACTGCACAGAAAAGCAGGATCTGTCCTTTACTGATAAATTAGTTCAAAGTTAAGGCAACTTTTAATTTACATTCTAGATATTAAGTGGGAGGCTAACAATTGGCAAAAATAATTCACATGCTTTAGTGCATATACATAAACCATTGAAATGTGTTAATATTTTTTAAATTAAAAACATAAAGATCCGTGAACAAAATGAATTTTAGCAATGAGAAAGAGTCTTACAAAACCATGTCAGCTTGAATCCAGGTTGATGATTCCTATTAGAAAGAATCATAATCAGATGTGCTAAAATGATGACAGTGCTGAATAAATCAGCAGACGTGAGAAGCAGTAGAACAGGACCATCACTGGATGCAGTTAGTCATTCATTTCACTGAGTCTCCATAGATACATGGCACTGAGTTTTGCTTGACTATTTTAAAGCATTTATGTTATAGAAAAAGAGTCTCAGTCTTAAAATGTGACGAACTTTTCCTGCCTCCCCCAGATGCTTAGGAAATACAGAAATTTGACATGAAAAAAAAACAGCCTTAGTGTCAGTCTATACTAAAGGCAATGTTGTTCTTTATACAGCATCTTTTCTTATGGTTTCACAATCATTTGAACAGTAGATAAAATTAAAAATTAATGGAACAATAGTTACTTCTGTTTTACTTTAATACAGCAGAAAGTTGGATTTTTTTGCCATAGAAGGCAAGGCTCACATCAAAACAAACTGTAGCATTACAGTTTGCAAGGAATTACGGAATGTAGTATGTGTCTGGTTTTGTATACTTTATCATCACTGTTGTCTTGTGAGAACAGGTTTGTCATAACTCACTGCTTCACTTTTCATGAATTACAGTCATGCTTTTGTTCACAAGCAATAAGAAGAGTATAATTTCTCTTTTTTTTTGTTTCCTTATACATATACCCAAAAGGTACACAGTGTAAATCTGTGCCTCTTACTCCAGTAAAACTCCATACCTGCACAGTAAAAATGCAGTTCATGTAAATGCTTGTACACATTAGAAAAATATAAATACAAAGAACAGGCTTGTCCCAATGCAAAGCAGCACTTAATGCCAGCATTACCTATTAAAATTAGTACATTAGGCTTATGGTATATGCGTGGATGTTAGTTTAGCATAATACAGCTAAAATTGCCAATCTAGAGACCAGTTGCTGTAGCCATTAAAAAAGCAAATGCTCTTTTCCCTTCATTTATAGCAGTATTTGGTCAGCATGCAATGTGATTAGGATGATATTCCATCACACTGGTTTTTCATTAATCAACAGATAACCCTCTCAGTTGAATAAATTCAGTTTCTCTCACATCTTTGGGCTAAGACAAAATATGAATCGTACAAGTCAGGGAAGTTTAGTCAGCAAAATAGGCAACATAGAATCATAGAATCATAGAATAGTTAGGGTTGGAAAGGACCTTAAGATCATCTAGTTCCAACCCCCCTGCTATGGGCAGGGACACCTCCCACTAAACCATGTCATCCAAGGCTATGTCCAAGAAATAAGGTTATTCATGTTTCCCTGCTCTCTGGACCATGTCTCTGCCCTTATGCAATCCCTGTGGTACAGAGCAGTGTCAGAGATGAAGACAAGCAACCTGTCTGCCCCAGTTTGCTGTGGTGGTTTCACCTGGGTGAGTCAAGGGACACTGCTGTGATGCACAGATACAGAAATATGTAGAGATAGATGAAAAGGGAGGAATCCCCATCCAGATACTGAACTAGTGTAAAATGGGGGTTGCTTTTCTGCCTAGGGCCTGTCTGCAATTTCCTGAAGACCCACTCAGAGCTGGGGTCCCTTGTCCTCAGAGAGCGTTAAGGCAGACAGAGCTTTCTCTGAATCGACCTTCACCTGGGCACCCTCACACCTAGGTGCTTCTACTGTGCTCATTCCCCTCAGGCTCCTATACTCCTACACTGCAGCTCTGTTATCTCCCCTCTCCATTAGGCCTCTTTTTAAAACTTTCTTAAGCGAAGGCGACCATGGTGAAAAGTCATTGTTCTTGCCAGTGGGCACTGGGTATGACATCTGATGCATGCCAGAAAAAGAGACTTCTTTTTCCAAACCGAAGCAGGTGGCAGTAGCTGACTGGAACACCATGCTGGTGTTCGTTATATCATAGCACTGACAGCAGAGCTGGAAGCTAACAGGTTCACAGTTGCCTAATGTCATCATACTGAAGACATTTTTAGAAAAGTTATGCAATTGATTAGCTGGCTATATATACCTTTTTTCAAGCTGAGTTGGTATTTTTATTCTAACACAGCTAATAGCAATAAAATACATTTACAACTGAAGTGCTTCAGATGAAGTTTTTAGCAGGTTTTGGCAGCGTGCCTTCCCAGAGCTCTCACACCATCCCACAAGAGCAAAAGTTATGTGAAATGCATGGGAAAGTAACCACACTAATATTGTTCCTAAATTCAAGGGTAATAACTGACAGTTTCTTATATGGAAGGGTCTTTTCCATGCACTTTTTTTGCTGTGTCTCTCAGACTGCTCCACCTCTCTTCTGCAGGAGGAGGGAATGCTATTTGTAGAGACAGTGGGGAAAAGCGTTGTGTGATCTCTCCTGAATGGCAACTCTACTGTGTTCTGTTGCACAGATTCCCCTAAGTTTAGACATGTATCAAAGGCACCTAAACTGGGATCAGTGTCATCCCAACTCTGTTGATAATCCCAGTGTGGAGATAGGCATTTGAGGGAGTGATTCAGAAACCACCCTCCCTAGTTCCAGTTCCATAGTTACATATCTCAGTGTTTAAAGGATTAAGCCACACTGTGTTGTTTCTCAAAACTGATCTGACAGATGCACTGAAGTGATTTCCATCAGCTTAAATTGTGGTTTAGTTGTGAATTAGCTGGCAAACACTTGAAAAAGAATTCTGGTAACGCGATTGGATACAAGTGGAAGAAATGACAATTAGTTTTCTCCAAACAGTGATAGCAGAAGATGCATGACTGTTATCAATCTCAGAATCTTTATTATAGCTTAAGGGTAGATGCTGGAGTGAGGAGGTTGATTTTGGTTTGGGTTTTTTTTTTTTGGCTGTATGATATTTACCTAGTGAAATGATCGCAACATTTTCCTTTGGATGAGGACTTTGCTAGAGTTACTTCTGTTTCTGAACTTGAAAAATTACAGCATGGCAATATGTTGTATGTAGAGCTGCAGTGTAAGGCTCAGAACTGTCAGCTGTTTCAGGGCTCAGCTGGCCTTTTGTGAAGCAAAATTCACCATGAGTAGTACAGCTTAGACCCAGTGGGATCTAAAAAGACATTGAACATCATTTGTAAAGGTTATAGTTTTTAAAAAATGCAAATACTGCTTAATTTTGTAGTGGAAAAAAAGAAAGAGACAAAGTTTGCATTTCAGCAGTAGAAATTCTTAAAAATATTATTTTATGATGGGGTTTTTTTTAGCTAGAAAAATGGATGTAAACTGCACCTGTGAATGTTTCATTTCTCCCATACATTTCCTTTCCTTCCTGCCTTTCCCCTTTTCCTTTAGCTATTATCAGTAGTCTAATACTTGAAGAATGGGGAAAGAATGAAGGGAAGGTATATAAAATCCAAACTTCTGGGGGAAGAAGGAGTTGAAAATCAGTCGCCAAATGAGCAAGAAAACAATTACTTTCTGGTGCCAATGTTTTCATTTTCCTAGGAGGACTTTTGACCCTGAAATATTCTACCTGCAGTAGCTCCCCATATTTGTTAATTATCAACCCACACTTCAAAGCTGATCAGTTTTCAAGGGCTTTTGTGGAGGTTAGCTCAGGAAAATGAGCATTCAGTACTGTGGGAATGGTTTAATTTGAGGAGGTTTCATTTTGGTAGGGCTTGGGTTTGCATGAATGCATTGTACCTCTGAGATGTCCTTAAAGCATCTTGGGGATAGGCCCTTCAAAGAAAGAAAATAAATGTATGCAATATAAAAGTCACAGGGATATTTCTGACACAGTGTCATATGATTTTGCATTGCAAGATAGCATCTCTTAGAAAACGATAGCTAAATGGAATGTTTTAAAAATATATATGGCATAGTAATTGCTGTACAGACTGATAAGGACATGCAGAAGGCTTTCTATTTTGTTTCACTTTGGTATATCATTTAATAATTTAGCCTAGATATTATTTTTGTTCTGCTAGTGTTATTTCTGATCTCACTTGTCCTCTGCCCCCCAAAATACCTTTGAAATGAATAAGGAAAATAAAATACCCAATTCTGCCCTTCGTATTTACACAAGATTAAAGCTGACTTTTGCCCAAGGAGGACTGCATGGTCAGCCCAGTGATCAGGAACATTTTAAAAAACAGTAACACAAACTAAGATGCTCAAGAATCATTGTTAAGGTTTTTTTAGCATCTTGTTAATTTCAAAGAAATTGATTTATATAAGTAATTCCAGATGCAGCCTAATGCATTTTTTTTGTTACTAGTAGAAACTTTCTGTTATTGTCTGGTTTTAAGAATGAACAAAACATTTCTTTAATGTGCTTCATTACTCCCCTATTGCTGACTTCATTGAACCAAAATTTCGATATTAACACTTCCAAATTATGTATTTTTTAAAAAAAATTATTAAAGAGCAACTTTAGAAATGAGTTAACCTAAAGGTTAAGTGCAGCACACCATTGCAGCCCAAAGTAACTTAACCCTTCTTTAAAAAGACGTAAGTGTAAAGAATAAAGACAGTATTTTTCCTTTTCCTTTTTTTTAAAGAAGCCACATGAAATGTTCTCTGAGTTAAGTTTTACCATTCATAATGAATGCAGTCTCGCCATTCAAATGCGACCATAAGTACACAGAAGATAAGAATTTAATTAAATGTAGATTAAAACCAAACAGGAAAACACACTCGCTGATAATTTTATCCCATCCTCTGGCCATATTTTTTATACTTCCTTCTTGTTCTTCTTTGGGCTATAGCTTATCAACATGCCGATAGTACCATAACTCATTACATCTGATGGTGCTGCTGAAATGTGCAGGCTTGGTGCTTGAATTTCAGAGGCACTTAAAATGCAAAGCATGTAAATGTCTATGTTAAATATATTAGTGTGGTAATGTTAGTGAAAAGAAAGTGATTTCTTACAAATCCTTGTACCTTACATCATACATTATCATTGCCCAGTCACAAACTGGTTTTAGAAACATCTGTTGAGGCTTTCTCTTAAAATATAATTATCTTAAAATGTATTAATATTGTTTTCATATGTTTTACCTGCCAATTTTCATCTTAATTTCAGCTGCTGAAACAGATTACTGAAAACACAGAGGTTGTATTTTTAGTGCTTGGTTAAAAACACATAAGGTGAACAGATGACTGAGAGATCTGATTTAACTTACCCACGTAGTGTTGCAGTTCAAGACCAAATGGCTGCAGAGGCTAAATGGACCTGGATACCAAAACCCTTTTAATCACAGATAAATGCATTTTTACAAATTACGCAATTTTCTTGTTCCACAGAGGGAGACAACAGGGTCCAGAGGCCAAGTGGTGCAGCTGTGCTCTACCTAGTCCTGGGGCTGAGCTGGGATGTCCTTGGGGGTCTGTCCCCACAGGATGCCCCCCGTTATGTGGTAGATAAAGAATACCCCTTCCTCATTGGCTTCTCTGGCTTTTAACAGTGATTACCAGCTTGATATGTTGAAGTTATTTCTTTCTTCTTATAGATGAGATACTCCCTTATCCTGTAGGGTTAACTAAAGTTCATTCACTTATGCTAACAGTATTGTCAGTTAGGCCCAACTTGCTACACATAGCTGCATTTTGGTACATCAGTATTAATAATCCATTTAGAAAGATGATTTTTTTTAATGTACAAGAAGAACAAACCATTTGCAATTTTTAAGAAAAGTGGTTCATGCAGATTGTAATAATGGGTTCCACACTGGCCCAGTGGCAGCCTGTCTGACTCTGCCTGACTGGTAGGCTCTGACACATCTGCAAGAACTTCTTTAGCTAACCAGCATTGCAAGATAAAAGAAAAACATGATCCATAAATCATTTAACCTGAACTTTTCCACTATTATTTATTTCCAGTGTATTTTTCTCACTACATGTACTACACATTTTGGGAAAAGAAGCTAAGCAGTTCAGGTCTGTGTCAGTTTTACTGATGGTAGAACAGACATTGGACCCAGCTCAGAAATATGGAGATCAAAGTAGTCGTTTGCTTAATTAAATATTATGCTAAGGTTTAGAATGTCAATGTATTCTTTAATATGCAATCTTGATGTATTAAGCACTATTAAAGCATAACTGCAATCATTTATATGCTCACACTATCTTATATTTTTAACCAAGGTCTGAAGAAAATGCAGTATCCTTTGGTTTTGCAGTGAGAAGGATTTCTTTTTGCTGTTTTATCAGCAAATAAATTATTTAGCTATATTTTGCCTATAAGTGATTTAGAATGGTCTGAGAGTTGCAAATGTGATTGAACTTTGCTTCAGCTCTTGACCAGAAGGTATTTTCAAATGAAGAAGATGGATCTGCAACTTTTTATAGACGGCCTTTGACCTGATCTTTGTAGATCAATCAGAAGAGAAATTACTTCATGTAAAAAGTTTAATAATATTAGAAAGTAATTACTGAGGTAATCAGAGCAAACTCTGCACTTCATCAAGAACCATACCTGACCTGCCCTCACTCAAATTTAGGACAGGATTGAAAGCAAGTTTTCCAGTGCCAGACCAGACAGCACACAAAGTACATGACACCTGTGAGTTTGCATTCCACACCATTTCTTTAATTTTCATGATAAGACCTACCCTCCACTAATTTCTTCCACTTAACACCAAAAATGAGGCAACATCCGTGAGAACTGGCATTCTTAAACTTATATCTTGTGTCAGGTGAAGCTAAATTTGAGTCTGAAACTCAGCACATTGCAAAACTGAGTCTTCAATGATGAAGCCATTTGATACATTGAAACTGATACACCACTATACTAATTTTTTTTACATACTAAAAGGAATGGAGTCTTAAAAATGAGAACAATGTTGAAATAGACTTAGAAATAAAGTATGTATCTTTTGCAACATCCACTGCTACCTTATTACACACGCAGAGAAAAGTCAGTCCTAAAATTTGTGGAACAATGAAGCTTCAAGAGAGGGTATTTCTGGTCATTGCAGTGGCATTTTAGGATAGTTTAAAATGCAACATGTTTTCAGCCCACAGATTCCACAGTGCGTTTCAAAGTAAAGGATATTGCGGGTGATGAGAAAACCTCTAACAGTACAATCTTAGATTCTAGAGGCATTGCTCTTAAAGAACTGAGTGTACTATTTCATGTCTTAAAATTCAGGATGTTTCAAGAAGGACTCTGTTAGCATGGAGATATTAGGCCAGTTCCACAAAGGACTGGTATGTTAAATGAAGTTTATATGTGCAGCTGTGAGACGAGTGAAAGACTCTTAAGTGTCTGAGAGGGGTTTGGAGCACATTGTTAGGGCTTACTGCTTTCCAGGAATGGCTAAGTGCCACTCTGGGAGAGTGGTGGCTTCTTCCCACATCTGCAGGTGTAAGGACTTATATGCATAACAACTGATTCTTTTGTACACTTCCTGGGGAAGGGTAGGAAAGGCTGTGGAAAATTTGTAACATTTATTTTTCAATCATTGTCTCTACTCCCCAAGTTCAGGAGATGTCAGATTTTGCCTTGCTGGAAGCACAGCCTGATAAATAATCCAGCAAAACTGTGGGTGTGGTCGTGCCCATTCCTGCAGGGCCCCAGAGCTATGTGGATATGTCCAACTTTCGAGCCTCCCATCAGTCCGGTGCCTCCAAACTTCTCTATGTACCGCAGCCTATGATATCAGTAATGGTTTTCAGACAGGAAGTCAGTGAAAGGGTGGGGTTTTTGCAAGGGGCACACTGGATTTTATTGTAACTCTGACAAACTCGTTGCTTTTGACCTTATCCAATTTTGGTGGAAAGCTGAAACCTGTCTCTGTGGATTTCACCATCTGGTAAAGGCTCCACAACGGAGCAGAGCTTGCTGTAGTATTGAGACCCCTGGTTCTCTCTTTCGCACGAGTCAGTGATACCAGGTCTGGCTCCAGCGCAGCCACTTGCTGATCCCCATTGCCTCCCAGGAGCCAGCAGCCCTGTTTAAACTGGCACCACTGGGGAGCTGTTGCCACCAGTTTTGTGAAGACAAAGGGATGTTCTCCGGGAAGCTAGGGACCAGGTTAGGAAAGCTAAGGCCCACTTAGAATTAAACTTGGCTAGGGATGTTAAAGATAGCAGGAAGGGATTCTATAGGTACATTGCAAAAAAAAGACAGGCTAGGGACAACATGGGCCCCCTCCAGAAGCTATCGGGAGAACTGGCTACCCTGGATTTGGAGAAGGATGAGGTTCTCAAAGACTTCTTTGCCTTACTCTTCACCAGCAAATGCTCTGACCACACCACTCAAGTCATGGAAGGCAGATGCAGGGACAGTGAGAAAGAAGACCATGGGCTCACTGTAAGAGAGGATCTGGTTCGAGACCATCTTAGGAACCTGAACGTACACAAGTCCATGGGACCTGATGAAATCCATCCGTGGGTCCTGAAGGAGCTGGTGAATGAAGTTGCTAAGCCACTGTCCATCATCTTTGAAAAATCATGGCAGTCAGGTGAAGTTCCCGATGACTGGAAAAAGGGAAATATAACCCCCATTTTCAAGAATGGGGAAATGGATGAGTCAGGGAACTACAGACCAGTCAGTCTCACCTCTGTGCCTGGAAAAATCTTAGAGCAGATTCTCCTGGCAGGCATGCTGAGGCACATGAAAAACAACAAGGTGCTTGGTGACAGCCAGCATGGCTTCACTAAGGGGAAATCCTGCCTGACCAATTTGGTGGCCTTCTATGATGGGGACTACGGAACTGATGGACAGGGGTAGAACAGTTGATGTCATCTACCTGGACTTGTGCGAAGTGTTTGACACTGTCCCACATGACATCCTTGTCTCTAAGTTGGAGAGACATCAATTTGATAGGTGGACCACTCGGTGGATAAAAGAACTGGCTGGATGGCTGCATGCAAGGGTAGTGCTCAATGGCTCAATGTCCAGCTGGAGACCAGTAATGAGTGGTATCCCTCAGGGATCAGTGTTGGGACCGGTCTTGTTCAACATCTTTGTCGGTGACATGGGCAGTGGGATTGAGTGTGCCCTCAGCAAGTTTGCCGATGACACCAAGCTGTGTGGTTCGGTTGATATGCTGGAGGGAAGGAATGCCATCCAGAGGGACCTTGACATGCTTGTGAGGGGGGCTGATGCCAATCTGATGAAGTTTAACCATGACAAGTGCAAGGTCCTACAGCCTGGGTGGGAGCAATCCCAGGCCACAGCTACAGGTTGGGCAGAGAAGAGATTCAGAGCAGCCTTGCGGAGAAGGACTTGTGGGTGTTGGTCGATGAGAAAATGAAGATGAGCTGGCAGTGTGTGCTCACAGCCCAGAAAGCCAACCGTATCCTGGGCCGCATCAAAAGGAGTGTGACCAGCAGGTTCCGGGAGGTGATCCTGCCCCTCTACTCTGCTCTTCTGAGACCTCACTTGAGTATTGTGTACAGTTCTGGTGTCCTCAACATAAAAAGGACATGGAACTGTTGTTGGAAGAAGCCCAGAGGAGGGCCACGAGGATGATCAGTGGACTGGAGCAACTCCCATGTGAAGATAGGCTGAGAAAGTTGGGTCTGTTGAGCCTGGAGAAGAGAAGGCTGCGTGGAGACCTCATAGCAGCCTTCTAGTATCTGAAGGGGTGGCAATAGGGATGCTGGGGAGGGACTTTTCATGAGGAACTGTAGTGAGAGGAGAAGGGGTAACGGGTTCAAAGTTAAACAGGGGAAGTTTAGATTGGATATGAGGAAGAAATTCTTCACTGTAAGGGTGGTGAGGCACTGGAATGGGTTGCCCAGGGAAGTTGTGAATGCTCCATTGCTGGTGTTGTTCAAGGCTGGGTTGGACATATCTTTGGGTGGCATGGTCTAGTGGGAGTTGTCCCTGCCCATGGCAGGGGGTTGGAACTAGATGATCTTAAGGTCCCTTCCGACCCTGCCTATTCTATGATTCTGTGATTCTTTGATTCTATGAATGGTGGCCTGCTTCTAGCCATGAGGCCATGTAGGTCTCATCACCCATCCTCCGGGAAACAGGGGAGGATGGGGAAAGGCAGTGGGACTGAGCAGTTCTTAGACGGGCAGGATGAGTCACGACTTCTCAGAGATACCATAACACAGCACTGGTGTCAGAGCTTAAAAATATTGGCATCATTTGATCCTGTTTCCCTTTAGGGAAATAATAATACCTGATATTAGCACATCAGAAGGCCTTTAGCTTCTGATCTCTAATAGAGACTAGCTGTCTCCTAAACCTTGTAACTATGCATCTGTACTTCTGGTCTATGTTGTGCTTTCGGTTTGGGTTTTTTTTTCCTTCTACATAGTTCATGCGGATGTCATGTAGATATGCAAATCTATTTGTGGCAAGAAAAGGCTTGTATTTTAGAATGGCTTCTTATGTTTCACAAGTAATTTTTTAATACATATTTGTTTGAAAGTTACACTGTCTCCCACTAGATATTCCAGCTTCTGGTGAATGCAGAAGCCTGTCCTGTACTGTACTGTACAAAAAAAAAGCCAACCCTGTATTGCACAGATACTTGTATTCTTTCTAGTGCAAGACTGGTACTACCTGGGAAATGTTGCCATTTATTCTGTGAAATAAAATGTGCAAAGCTTTGCATACATACGTGCGATGTCTGGTTGCCGGCAAATTCAGGAAAATCTCTTCTCAAGATAATTTAATCCCCAGTATACAGCGGTAGATACTTTTGTTGATTCCTGCATCCCTTAGGATATCAACATTACCTTTTGTCCAAAGGTACTTAAGTGCTCATCAAACATTGTAACGATTGAATCATTGGTTCAGCATAAGTGGTTTTAAGTGAGCTACAAGGTAGAGATTTCATCAGATTAAGTAACTTTCTGCAAAATATTTGTGAAAATAAGCAAGGGGAAATAAGCAGTTATGGAAGCTGAAGGGAGAAAATGACCCCTACTAATAACATAAGATTGCAACCAGTAATCTCTTCCATTATTTTGGCTGCACAATCAGTTCCTTAGTAATTCCCTCCCTTAATTCCTTTTTCTGCATTTTTTGTTTTACAAACACTGGGTTGCAATCTCACAGGAGAACCTCAGCCACTAAGCACAGCTCTAAGTACAAACAGACTTACATATGTCACCTTAATGGCAATATCTCCATGAGGCATTACAGGAAACACCCTCAGCTCATCATATATGGTAATATTTTAAGTGACTGTATTTCCAAATTCAGTGCCCAGCCTCAAAGTCAGATTGTGGCTAATTTGTGTTGCAGTGGTGACAATAACATATTCTTCCCAGAAAAACGAAAATGACAGGTGTAGCTATTGATGCTTCAAGCACATTCTCTGACCTAAAGACTCGCAATCTGCTGCACTCAGTCCAGCACATTCTGTGTCAACAGAGCTGTGCTGGAATCATGCTGGAGACAGAATGACAAATGCTGCATCTGAACTTTAACTTTGTTCCTCCAAAATGTGGGTTTCATTTACTTTTTAAGCTGATCGGTGCTGTAAATGAGCATCTCCCTGTGCCTTATTGAGAGACGATTTTCTTCCTAGCACACTGTAGGGAATATGTATGTAATGCAGTCTCTTTTCATATGTTACAGTATTCGAGCTTACACCCACAGATAAAAGGCTGCTTCTTGTGAAATGTGTATCATTCAGTTAATTTTTACAGCAAGAGTCTTGCTGCATTATAATTGGAAGTAGTATTTCCCTTTTGATTATTTCTCTGGACTTCCCTATTTCTGCAAAAGAAGCAATTACAAAGAACCAAAGTGATAATACAGCAAAAATAACTTTAATTCTGCTTTCAGTAATTTATCACTTATTATATTTTGAATTTCTGTGCAGATCATTGATTCCAGATTGATTTTGTTCATACGTCAATTTTGTCTAATTCTGGGTAAATATAAGTCACATTTTTTACATTATACCCCTCAGAGGACTTTATTTTTTCATTTCAGTAACCATTATTTGAATCATAAAAACCCGCATTAGAGTATACATAATGCACTGCTTATGTGACAGTTTTTGAACTTTAATAATCTTTTCTGTAGTGTGCTGGCTTAGCAGCCTATAAAAGAGACATATTGTTTATAATGTTTCTTTGCCACAACAAATGATGCACTTCTATGGTTTATGAAATGGCAGTAGTTCTCTAAATTTGTGATTCTTCTGTGTTCAGCAGTCAAGAACAGTTGTACATCTGCTCAGCACAGACTTTAGGAGACCATGAACTTTAATTGAGGAAAAATAATGAGGGTTCGGGGACCACTGGTACAGAGTCGGTTGGTAAGGCAGGTGCCCTGCTGCCAGAGCAATGGATTATTTACTCCTTTGTCATAAACAAGAAACAGTTGGGTCTGTGTAGAGATTACATTCATATTCCAAAGCCAGGCTGCCTTTTTCTGCTCTCTTGTAAACATGCAGTATATTGAATACTTTTAAAACTTACTCTGAAAAACATAATAACATTGCTCTTTCATTTAATGATGTAATGTTAACATTAATAGTATGATTTAAAGGAACAATTTCAAACTCAGTGATACTCATTTTGCCAGAATCCTAGTGGGTATATTGATTAATAATCTGTACTTTTGTTCATAGAAAATATTCTATGGGGGTGTTTACATGTATATACAAAGGCATATTTACAATGCATAAAGCTAGATAAAAGTATAGAATGAGAAAGACAATTATATGAAGGAATTTAGAAGGGAAGAGAAAATATGAGAAATACAGATGAGTACATTTAAGCTAATCTTTTACAGTCTGACTACCATAATGATAATGTTGTTTCAGAACAGAGTTTATAAAAATTTTACACACCACTGAAGTGGAATTTCCTGATGCTTTAATCAGAAAAAATACAGACTGCTTTTCCATGTGAGTCAAGCAAGTAATCAGGAGTTTCAGTAAGCATCCCTAATCCTGGGTGTGCTACTGGCTATCTTTCACACACCTGCATAACCCAAAAGGGCAAGGTCAGCCAAAAAGGGCATGTTCTAATCTAGTAGGTATTCATTAGAAAAGCAAACAAAGACCACTGTGAAAGACTGCATGGAATAAGCCTTCATTCCCATTTTAACAAGTCACTTAGTCTTACATTAGAATCATAGAATTGTTTAGGTTGGAAAAGACCTTTAAGATCATTGAGTCCAGTGATTAACCAAGCACTGCCAAGTCTGCCACTAAACCAGGTCCCTAAGCACTACATCTACACATCTTTTAAATACCTCGAGAGCTGGTGACTCCACCACTCCCTTGGGCAGCCTATTCCAATGCTTGACAGCCCGTTCGGTGGAGAAATATTTCCTAATACCCAGTCTAAACCTGCCCTGGTACAATTTGAGGTCATTTTCTCTTGTCCTGTAGTTTGTTACTTGGGAGAAGAGACTGACACCCACCTCACTACAACCTCCTTTCAGGTAGTTGTAGCATCTCCCCTGGCTCTATCAACTATAAGACAGTTAATAAAGTCTCCCCTGAGCCTGCTTTTCTCCAGGCTAAACAAACCCAGGTACCTCAGCCACCCCTCAGAATACTAAAACTCTAGACCCTTCACCAGCTTCATTGCTCTTCTTTGGATATTTTCCAGCACCTCAATATCTTTCTTGGATTGAGGGGCTGAAAAATGAATGCAGGATTCAAGGTGACGCCTCACTAGTGCCAAGTACGGGAGGATGATCGCTGTCCTGGCTCTGCTGCCACACTATTTCTAATACAAGCCAGAATGCCGTTGGCCTTCATGGCTGCCCAGACACAAGCTGGCTCATGTTCAGCTCCATCAGTCAGCACCCCCAGGACCTTTTCTGCCCATCAGCTTTCCATCAGCTTTCCAAGCCTGTAGTGTTGCATGGGCTTATTGAGGTGCAAGTGCAGGACCCGGCACTTCGCCTTGTTGAACCTCATACCATTGGCCTCAGCCCATCAATCCAGCCCATACAGATCCCTCTGTAGAGCCTTCCAATCCTCAAGCATCTCAACATTCCTGTCCATCTTGGTGTCATCTACAAACTAACTGAGGGCACTTGATCCCCTCATACAGTCATTGATAAAGGTATTAAAAGGTATTAAACTGAACTGGCCCAGTAATCAATAGTTCTGAGTTAATCTTTTGGGAAATCTATGTTCTTAATGTTAAATAATAATTACATTGTTAATATGTACATCTATTAAAAAAAGGAAAAAAGTGGTTTCTTCAATGCAGATTTATTTTTTTTTTTAAATTACTAATTCCATTACTAAAGGTTTCCAGACCATATCCAGATACAGTAAATACAGGAA
This sequence comes from Myiopsitta monachus, assembly GCA_017639245.1. Classification (NCBI taxonomy): domain Eukaryota; kingdom Metazoa; phylum Chordata; class Aves; order Psittaciformes; family Psittacidae; genus Myiopsitta; species Myiopsitta monachus. Next base: position 86,311,904 of record CM029918.1, read on the forward strand.
ATTAAATTCTTGTCTTGGCTAAAATGCAAAGTGCCCCGACAGTATACCTTAATTTCATTTAAGATATTTTCCCATCTTTCTGGTGTTCTGAATAACACAGGATAGATCATGTTTCTGTTCTTGGGTATGAATTTTACTCCTGCATATTCTGCTCACTTTTTTCCTCATGGCTTTACAGAAATGATCTTTGCATATTCCCATTTCTGCACCTATTTTTGGTCTTTGCTTCATAGCCATGCTGGTGGGGTGCTTGCAGTCATGAAAAACACTGCTTTAGAGTTAGTGTGCCAATGTGCATATGGTAAGGGGTGTGAAATATTCTGATTACTGACAAAGAGCAATGCATTTGTCACTATTGCTACAAGGTACTACTTACAGGATTAGCATAGTTATAGCCTTCATTTTGCCCATATGCAGAATACACTACTTAGATTGTCTATGCTCAGATGTACTCAAGCTGTTCAGTTACTCCACATTTATTCCAGCACACTTGGAAATAGAATTTGGTCTGTAATTTTATCTCTCCAGTGACGATCTAACACACAAATGAAGCAACAAGTAATTGCGTTTATGGAATTTTCATATTAATTCTATAATAAAAGCCAATGATTGTAAAATATATACATTAAAATTGATATAATACTTGTGATTTATTGATAATCTGGTAATTTGTTTATTACCTAGTCTACCTTGGAATTTTGGAATCAAAGGGAAGTGATTTTTAAAAGAACAAAAATTGCATTATGTGATTCATGTTTAAACAGTAATTATTAATCTTGAGACTAGCTAGCCTATGTTTCCTGTAAAACCTGTTAACTAACCAATGGTCACCTAATATTTTAATAAAAACTAATAAATTATGGTCACCCATAACTGTAGTGATCATAACCAATTTTTATAGGCAATACTTATTACTCATATATTTAATTTGCTAATTTTTCTTGTTATGCATAATTGAAATCCAGAGCGATTGGTACTGCTTTTAGTGTTGAAGGATGTACTCAGAAAATAAAGAGCTTGTCTGGTGTGTCACGATCTGAAGCTACATGTAAAAAAATACAAGATTTGCTAATCTTTAAAGCTGTGCACAGAACACTGATATTTTATCTGTGGCCCTGCATCCTTAGGAGGAAAAAAAAAACAAAACACCTGCGTGCTTCTGAAGTGTGTTGCTTTTAGTTTGACCACCATGAGCTTCATCTGCGCTCGTAAAAGCTGATGTAATAGCTGTTTGCGTTTTATACAACCATCTCCTGAGCTATAGGGGTTAATCTGAAGATTAGTAGCTCAAATCCCAGCATTTTCTGTAGCATAGTTTTCAATTTTAAATGTACGCTTGTTATTGACAGTCTCCTTTCCTTTCACCTCTTGTTAATTTTGATATTTGGAAGGACTACAACAGTATCTAAAAGACAGCAAAGGTATGTGCACAGAAATTACATAACTGTTTCTTGCTAAGTTTATATATATACACATTTATAAAACCAAAAGCTTGCAGTAAACATGGTTAGCATTTGTCACCCTTTCTATTTTTTCTGTATGATCACAGTCTTATAAGATCATCTACATTTTGGACCTTGTAGCATGTTCAGCATCTGATTAATTTGTGTTACTGATGGATTTAGATTAAATTCATTGTAAAATGGCATTTTCACTTGGAAGTTCAGAGGAAAATGGAAGCTAACAACGTGTGTAATTCCCAAACATACTTTACAGAACTGCAGGAAATAAATATATCTTTGCAATCCTGGATCCATGTGAAATTTTCTACCTGTCAGTAGGTCAGGGAGAGACAGGCTAAGTGCATCTCCAATGATTCTAATAACCTAAAGTTTTCTCACAGGACTAAAGTTGTTCTTTCAGTGTAAACACGATCCTCCTGAGGGCTGTGTCGGATCATTTTGAAATGAAAATAATTAATATTTTTACTGGAAAGCATCTGAAAATCCAGCCTTTTACCTGAATTTAAAAAATCACAAGTTTATATTAATATGTTACAAGTAGCATTTATTTATTTATATTTTTATCCCTATATCTACTGCTGTCTTCTCCTTCTTGTTTACTAATGGATCTCTGACCTAGCAGTAAAGATACGGGAGTATCCAAAGGCTGGACAGCAGAAAGAGCTCAAACAGGAAATAAATGCACGTTTTAAACACTGAGATTGATTAGTCCTTGCAACAGTTTAATTGTGATGTATTGTCTATTGCTTTGCTTCCTGTAGTGGAAACTGCAGACTTTTCAGAAAAAAAAAAATATGACCACAATTTGTGAAGCTCAAGCAGTTCCCAGAATTACTGGGCAAACTCTAAGGTATGTTGCAGGCAGGATGCCAGTCTTGATAACCAAAACACTTCCGTCAGGCATGAAAATCAATGGAAATGGCCTTCTCACTTCCGTTACTTGCCCCTGTGTTTTCAGTACTCCTTGACATGCCTTTAGATATTAAGTGCAAAGGAATCACTGGCATATTACAAGCAGAATAGGATTCTCATGGGAGATGACAAAGCATGACTGCACTGTAATCAGAGAGCATGTTAAACTCCTAATTGCATCCTCACCTGATTCCCAGCATTTGAACCTCATACGCTAATGGCACCTGAATCCTAAGAGAAGGGAATAGTTTGACAGGTTATCAAAGGTACTGTGTTGCAGGCATCATTTGAGTTGTATGTGTATTAAGGAGGATTGATGAATTGCTACATTCTGGGTTATTTTTGTTTGGTTTTTGTCTCGATTTGCCTTTTTTTCTTTCACATAGCTGTTAAGATCAGATTCTGGTCTAAGCTAGTAAGACTCTTCTTTAAGCCAGCAGAGGGTAGGATGCGATTTATGAGCTTAGTGATGGGGTAGGCAGACTCAGGGATGTACACAAACCTTCCCTAAGCATGGGATTATTCAGGCAGGTGGCTACCAAAGCATGTTACACCAGTGTTGCTGGTTGGTGTTGCTGAGGAGAAAGGGAGGAGGAAACATCCCATGAGAGTTCTAAGGCAAAGGGCTGGAGTTGTAGTTAAGGGCACTGTGAGCTACAACTATGTTTATTTGTTATCAGTTATGAATGTAGCCAAAGGGCTTTGTTTCAGAAAATACTTTTTTTTCAACTAAAAGAAAATCCAGAAAAATTAGTAAGTTTTACCTATTCCTTCTTTTCCTTCTTCTACAGTGTAGTTGCTGAAGCTGATGTAGATGCAGGTACAGAACAGTAAAATTCTGCACAGCTGTAGGCCGGTACTGGCTGCTCAACCTGCCGTGACTCCCACTAAACCATGGGTGCCACTTTCTCCCTTACAGCAGTTAAACTGTCGCCTGTTAAAATTAAAATGAACATGGGTGTGTTTGCTTAAGTTAGGGTGAAGTGTTTTACTGCAATGCAGATGCATCTTCTGCATGAAACACCACAGTCGTAGTACAGGAGTGCAAGCACAAATGAAAACTTCAATGTTTTGAAGATTTTTGGTTTGTCCCACATCAAAATAATCCCACAAATAATAACAAATGAAGGAGAGAGCCGGGGGGGGGGGGGAAGCATCCAGTGGGCCTTCTAAAAAATGCACACTTGCCATTGCCGTGCTATGAACTCTGAATGGAGAGGTCTATGCCAACCAGACTTCTGAGAAAGAAAAGGTTATTCTACAGTTTAGCAGCTAGCATAATGAAATTACTTGAAGACAAAAAAAATATATATTTTTTATGCTTACACCACTGTATTTATATAGAGATATTAAATTCAGCACACCGAATGGGACTAAAAAGTTCATTCTGGAGTTTTTTTATCCCATAAGAATTACTGTAGTAGATCAGACAAAAGATCTTTCTAACACTTCACATCTTATCCCTAGAAAATGCTTCATCCATCTTCTTAACACCCACATCCCTGAAATTCATATTTTTTTTTAGAAGAGGTAAGTCAGTGGATAAGGGGATTGATGCCTTATCTGACAAAATGACCAGAGCTTGAACAAACGCAGTCTAACTGCCCCTCACTAACTCTGCAAGGCTCAACTGTAGCAGCTCTCTTTCCCTCCCCCACATCTACCTACATTTGAGCCCAAAATGGCGGCATCTCATGAAAGTCTTTCCTCTAGGGTAGTGTGGAGATATCAAGAAAATCTCATCCTTTGCCTTACTTATTTCCGCTTCCCGGAATCAGTAAAAGTACAGTAAACAGCCGTTAAGTTATCTTCAGAAGATTCAACTTTTATGTTGTAAAACTTGGATTTAAAAAAAAAATCAGAAAAAAATTAAATGTACTATATGTCATAGATGTGTGCAAGGAAAGAGACAGATCTGATTAATGTGGGAGGTGAACTTACTTTGATAAAGGAAATGGGATTTGCCTGCATTCAGATTCAAATATCAGTTATACTGTTATGTGCATCATTTTTTGAGTTAAAATTATTATAGACTTAAAAGTTTAAAAGATTTGGCCAGATTCATTTCATGAATATTTTATTGGTGTGTTTCGAGTTGATTATGAGAAAGGTATCTAAATACTGTTTCTGTAAACATATCTAAATACTCTAAAATTATGTTTTGAACAAAACAGAAACAGGTTATCACTGAGATTGTCAGGAAAGAGGCAAGGTACTTTGTAATTGAAGCATTCATGCCATCTTCTTCAGCCTTTATTCCAAAAAGTATCCTCATGCAAATAGAATAAATCACATTGCAAGCCTTTCAGAAATGGCATTTTCAGTCTCTACCTTCTGATGATTACTGTTCTCTTTTTTCTGTAAAGTTCTATAGAGAATATATTTTAATTAGCTTCCACTTGATACCACTTCATACACACTGCCCAGATTTGACCCAGTGTCTGATCGTATAGAATGAATTACAAAAGAACTGGTCATTTGAGTGCTTTAATATAGCTTTGCATTAATGTGAGACATCATTTAGACAAGGCATTAAAAGTGTTATTTTAATGACTGAAGAGTGTAGGGTGGGAAGGAGCTTAATCTTTATAGGAAGAACAATTTCAATTAGCTCTAAAATATTAATTTGTTGGTATAACTATATACTCTAATGTATTTGGCTACAAAAAATCTAATGAATAATACATTGCTAGATCCCACTCTAATTCCTGTGTTGCAACTAATACTGTCAGTTGAAACAAGGAAAATTGTCTTAATGCTCACGATTTTTGGTTGGGGGGATGTAATTTGATTGCTCATAACAACAAGTTTTTTCAGCATAGTTTGAAAAGGTATCATAAATAAGGAAAACAGTATGTGGGTTTTGGGTTATAGATTAGTCTGTAAACATAAAGTCAACATTTGTTCAGAAAGCGCATGTCTTTTGTTTACCTAGTGAATTTAAAATACATTAAAATTGATAGAAATATGGTAGCCACCTGCGGCAAGCATGATGACATTATCATAAAATACCTAGGTGCTGTTCATCCATAATTCTGTGTCTGAGAAGCAGATATATTGTCCTTGTGACTCCTGCTAGCTCATAAATTAATATCTTAGCCTTATATGCCTCATTTCTTATGGCTGCTAGTACCCTCTCAAGTACTTCTAAAGAGAAGTGGAAATAACATAGTTAAAATCATTAAGCACTGAGAACACTTTGTTTGCCATAGGTATATCTAAGGCCTTAGAAACCAGATATAGCTTTGGAATGACACCATTTTTCTTAAAAATAAGTTTTACTTATTCTGCAAAGAGGCAAGATTGTGTTGTAGCTTGTTAACTGCACAATAGCTGGATAGAGCTTTCTCCAATACAGTCAATCAATAGTATCACCTGTGCTAATGCTGGTGATTTTACTGATGAAAAAGCTTAATTTTATTAAATTCAAAGTAATCTTGTTTTTAGTGTCAGAATTGGTCACGGACTGTTTATGGAAAAAATACTGTGAGCCTGCTACTGAACAGATTCTTTTGCAGCTCATCCCCTGAAAAAAGCCAAATGCTTAGTTTGTGTAAGTGGTGTAGCTGTTAAAGCCTATGAGGTGATCATCTTGAATTATCCTATATTCTCATCTTATTCTAACAGAATACCTGTGCAAAATGTAGTGCATACCTACTTAGTGCTTTAAAGCATCAACACTGCTTATTTAAGTGCTCATGCTCAGAAAAGAATTCCTTGTTCCTATTCACAAAAGAATGGAGGCAGCCAGTGCCCAGACCTAATTATGGACGTTTCATTTCAGAAGATGTGATTTCAGAAATACTCCAGTGCCAAGAATTTCCTCTTCTCTATCTTCCAGGTCAGCATGCCAGATCCATCCTCAAATGCACTAATTTTTTTCTCACTGATTGAGCAATGAGATGTTATGTACATTTCTTACATCCCCAAGTTACTTCCTAGAGTCAACCATCTTAACTGGAGACAGCTAAGGCTCTCCAGACACCAGATTTGAATCTCTGAAGTGCTTGTTTAGCACCTTTTGGTGTAGTCTGTTCCATAGCATCATTTCCCAGCAAAATTTAAAAAATTATGTTTACTAACAAACCATGAATTAATGTAATAATTTCTTTCAATAAATAATCTCAGTTCGGGTAACCAACTTCTTAGTTTGCATACTCTGGGATAAAATGCTTCATTTCTCATTTTTGTCAGTCTGGGTTTTTTTTCTGTGCAATATATGATGGAAAGTTAAAGAAAAAATACCATGAGAATGTTTTAAAAGAAGAGAAACCTATTTGCAGTTTCAGAAACTAGGTAAAAGAATGCTTTTGTAATAGATTTCATGCAGCAGTTGGCATTGGCAGTACTGCAAAAAGAGATGTATTCTGTCGTGCTCTGTTTGATCAAGTGCTAAACCCGTGTGATCAATAGAGAGACAGATGTCGGGTGCAGATGGCGATGCCGTGATACCTGGGGCAGAGTGGGCCTGCCAGAATGACAGAATGGGAACAAGGAAGAGCAGCAATGCAACAGAATGTGACAAATGAAATTAGGGTTTATACTAGTCGATAATTTACAGCTAATAGAAAGTGACAGAATTTTTCAGCATACAGCACATTTACTCTCGTAATACTATAGTCAATGCATTTTTCATGCAAAACAATAGGAGCTGCTAGGAAGACTAGGCTCTAGCTATATGTATTTTATTACGTTGCAACTTGGACAATTGATTTCTAAGCAAAGCTAGTAACATCAAATTTCAAGTAAGCACCAAGCATATGAAACAAGATTGTATTTTCAACTTTGAAATGAGTCCATCTTATAGATTGTATAGCACACCTCTAACAAGAAAATGAAGACATTATTACCTGCTTACATGAATATAGAGACCCACCACAGCCATGTAAATAAGCATTGAATGGCTATCGTTATTTGGAGAATGAGTTTGTCATCTGTTTCGTTCTTTTTACTAATTAAAATAATGGAGTGAGCACAATGAGATTTCTTCTCTCCCCCTCACTGGATTCCAGTCTCAAATCCAAAGTTAATGCGCTTGGCAGCTTATTGTGTTCTATTTTATGCTGATATCATTAAGAGTAGAATGATTGGTAGCTCAGAGTTATACCTGTTATGGTAAAGGTTAAAATCACTTTTATTCCTTTACTGGTTTTGCTGAGTCTCATGAACTATGTATGCATGTGTGTATACATGTGTATATAGAAATGGAAAATATATGCACACACACACACACATGTAAGTTTAAGTACATATATATGGAATTTTAATGTACTCAAAATGAATCATACACTCTTTCATTATACCTTCCAAGTTTACCCTGATACCAACTCTAAATAAAAAAAAATAATAAAAAAAACCCTATAAAATAAAAAACCTATAAAAGCTGAAGGCTGTAAAAGTTTTATTTATGACTGAAAATGTAATGTACTGGTCAAATCTTTTGTTGTGCAATTTAACATTTTTCTATTTATGGGACAAAAGGAATGGACATTTTTTATAATGTATATATATTTTTAGTAATAAAAGAGCAGTTAGACCCTATTCTGCAGACTTGATTTTCATCAATTCTGGGAGGGAAGGGTCTTCCTTTAGCAGCCTGTGATATGGTATTCAGCAAGCCAAACTCTGAATCAGAATAGGAAAACAAAAATGCCTCCTGCTCTTCTTTTCCTGCTATCTACTGCCTGTCAGCTTGATAAATTTTGTATTTTTCACACGTAAAGCTGAATACCACCCTAATGATGAGTCATTTGATTTCTAGGGTAAAATCTGATCTTAGGTTGGATACAGTAAACGCGGGAAATCACTATTATGAACACCAATGCCTTTCCTTCAGGCCTCTGACAATCTACCCAGCTATCTATCACACTCATTTCTATGGTGTATTAGTTCCAGTGGACAGTCATTTTGACTTGATATCATGATATTCACACCTAGGTGAGAGAAGACCTTTTGATGTAATTTTTCTTCCTGAAGCTGTGCAACTGTCAGTCTTCATTATGATTACATACAACATAGCTGAAGTTTCCATCAATGATTCCTTGGATAATGATAGATTAGTTTGACAAAAACAGTTTTGTAGGCTGTTGATATGTACATCTATTAGTAAAACAAGGTGTTTTCCCATTCTTTGATGTGCCTTTTGGCAACATGAATCTGTTGCTTTTTCCCATTCTTGCAAATGCAGGTTTGTACACCAACAAATACTAGTCTTTCCTTGCAGATTTGGGGCCTCAAATAAATTAATTTAGTCAGAAAAGGAGCTCATATTTTAATCCATCCTGGTTTTCCTATACCACATATGGTATGGACAGTTGGAATTTTACCGGCATAACAAGGAAGAGTAAATAGCTATAAAATTTGCCACAGGTGACAGATATTGAAAATGTATCATACAATTCTTCTACTGTGCTTGCTTGGTTTCTCTGAAACAAGTTTTAGGGAGTATGACAGAAACTCGCTGTTATTACCAATGCAGAGTACTAGTGAAAACCTTGCCAAAAGACTTACCTCCAAAAGGTCTAATATACACACCTGTACTTACTTCAGGTTTATCTGATACTCTAAGCCCACATTGAGTAAACTTTATTGCATTTATCACTTACGCTGTGTAACAGAGAGAGGTCCTGAATTACTGCCATGTTTGGCAAATCGGATAGTCAAGCCTGTAGTGGAGACAGAAGTGTTCAGATTGAGAGAGCTCTAGAAAAAGAAAATAAGCTATTAACCTTGAAACTCAAATATCTTACCAAAGATGGTGTGATGCTTAAAAGAGAACATAATTTTATTGGTAATATATTCTTCCCTTCTTCAAAGTTGCAGCTAAGCAAAACAGAAGAGACAGCAGGTCTTCTCTGATCACTGGCACTGTGGTATCATCTTGGAAAGCCAAGCTGGGAGAAGAACAATCATCTGTGATATTGCAAGTGGCATGTTTCAGGTGCCATTAATCCACATGCATGTTCCCCAGCTGCTACACTGGCTGAAAGGGGTTCACCTGTTGCAAAGAGATTGTCTATCTAGTAAGTTAGGGAGCTGAAAAGGAATGAGCAGATGTGTCAGCAGGAGCTGGCAGCAGATTAAGAAACAAATCAGGACCAGAGTTTTCTTATGACTCTGATGGCTACAGGTTCAGGCCCATAGAAGGGCTGACACTTCATGTGGTCAGAAGCATTCTCAGAGATTTATTTTGATTGGCACAGAAATTCTGCTAGTAGGGTAGCAGCTTGTTCAAGTGGAAATTGTGTGAAGAATTTCTGTAGAAAACTTTGTTGAGCAAAATGGTATTAAATGTTCATTCTCCAGTCTTTTATAGTTGCCTAAAAAATTGCTGAAGAATTTTCAAGAGGGTTCTCAAGTACACAAAATGTGCATTGGGTATATGTTTAACTGAAAAGTTCTCAGCATGACGAAGCTTTATAGATCTTAGCCATCTAAAATTATAAATTATGTGTACGTTCATTCATACTGCACAGCCTTTGAACATTAGTATGATCATATGGCTTAATGCACAGCTGCATTATCCCAGGTGTGACCTGCTACATCCCTTTGTATACTGTGAAAGAAGTACCAAACAGCTCTATTTCAGTGACAATATACATCTTCATCAGAGCCCCAAAGGCAACCATTCAGTTGTGAGACTAGATTTCTAATTTAAACACATCTAAAGTTCTTTTGCTACAGATCACAAAAGCCTGTACAGTTTTCAGAACAAGACAGGGCTGTCAGTTTGTCATATATGAAAGCTCAGTGAACCCAGATCTTGAATACCATGTGAGGCTCTGATCACAGCTGAAGAAGGGCAACTGGAGTGATCAAGGGAGCAGCTATCTTATGACAGTAGACAAAAGATCTGAGAATTCTCCATGTGCTGAAGAGAAAGATGAGGGGGAAATATGATACAGGCTTACAAAATCTTGAAGCTTGTGGATAAAGTGAATGAAGAACTGTTATTCCTCAAATCCTGCAGTGCTACAGGAAACTGGAGAAGAACAATTTAAAACAGATTATCGCGGCAGGGAGTTAACTCTCTGAACCTGATGCCACAGGAGCCAGTGAAAGCAGACAGTATCAGCAGGTTCAGAGAGAGATTGGACAAATTCATGGACAACAGATCTGTAAATGGTACTAAGAGGATGTACCTGCTAACATTCCTAATCCATGTGCATGCTTGGGAACTCTAAGGGCAATGAACTGCAGAAGGAGGCCAAGTTCTCATATTCTTACTAAGTAACATCACCTGTTGCCACTCTAGAGACAGAGTCTGAACTAGACAGACCACCTTCTGTTCCAGCAGGGTATTTTTTATGTTTCTAAAGATGAAGCAGTAGCAAAAGGACTGTAAGAGAAGTCATTCGCCTGTAAAAGACTATCAGAAGTCATTCTCCTATCAGCAGTATCAGACAGTAGGAGTTTTTCTGAGATGTGGGGTTTTTACCAGAACTATGAGTAAAGGAGAACCTTTTAATACATTTATAAGAATAGTAATTAGGACTGTGTTTTATTCTTAAAAAAAATGCATTTATTCTTAAAAATATCAGTATCACTTCTGATTTTGAAAGGTGTAGAGATAATTCTCATCTGCCATTTGTCCCTCAAATTAGAGTATTTAATGCGATTAGTCTTTGATGGCACATGAGAAAGATACATGTTTCCTTCAGCAAGAGCAGACACCAAGCACAAATACTGTAGTGTGAAGACAGGCACCCAGACAGGGTGGACAGAGATAGAAAAGCTAACCAAAGGTTCAAATTATCACAGCTATCAGTACAGTACTCCTAACAGTTAGGTTGCTACCCAGAGGATTTTTCTGCAGAAATCTGATGACTGCCATATTCTAGAGCCTTTTCTTCATCACTTGCATTTTCATGGCACCTATATCATGTTAAAACTGGCATATCTCCTTTTTAGTAGGCACAATTCCACCCTAACAGATGGCCATGATGATAGACATGCCAAAGAACCAGTATGTGTATCAAGTTTGATTATTAGGGATGATATTCCTATCCAAGAACGTTTGAATGGCATTCTGTACTGATCGTCTGAACCTCTTGGAATGGGTTGGAACAAATGCTGTTTCGCTAAAGTCAAGGGATGTGTTAACTACAAAACAGAGAGATGAGGACAGTGTAATTTATGGTCTTGGTAAAATGGAAATAAAGACCACCACCTCTGGATTACTCACTCCACTCTAGCAAGAAGCTGTCACAAAGCAAAATTGTTCATGTTACTAGCTATCTAATGGCATAATTTAGTGTTTCTGGTCTATTTCCTAGCAAATAGTTCTTTTTCAAATTACATTGTAGCTGGTTAGGATGGGTCCTAGTGCACCGCAGTGCAAAAATCTGCTGAAAATAGAGCTGAATCAGTAGACAGTTGAAGCAATATGCAAAAATTTATGAAAGCTGAATCCCCCATCTCCTAGCAGTGACTCCTGTTGCCACAGGAGTTGTGCTGTACCTGTTTTTTATGGAAGTTTAAAACTGTCACATTTTTCATAAGAAATGATTCATTTTAAAACAGAAGACACTTGAATGGCAGCAGAAATATTTTAGCTGGCTTAAAATAAAGTTAGTGTGCTTTGACAAAAATGTTATCGAGGTCCCCACCCTTAATTGTGCCAGAGGCAAATGTGAATCATGGGTGTCAAAAAAGGCATCTAGTATTCACGTTTTCCCTCTGTAAGAAATTGCTGTGATGCATGAAAGAAATCCTAGAATGTGAAATCTTGTTAAACTAGAACTTCCGTTAACTGTTTACTTGCATTTAGTGTCATTATTTGTCTTTTTTAGCTGGTGATGAATAAGATTTTTAATTTTGTTTTACATACACATTTTTACCAAAGTACTGCTGAGGCATCAGTATTAATTTCTTTCATAATTGTTTACTTGTCTGTGCTTATGCTTTGCATTTTAAATACAGAAAGAAGGGTATCAAAGGCTCCAACTAGGTGAATTTCACATGAGTTTGTAAAATTGGAGTTTGTAATTTATTTTACATCTTAAATCAAAGCATGTAATCTTGCCTACAGATGTCCATCTATTTTCATTGGTTTATCAGGGATTACAGTGGTATAGCAAGCCCAGACACTTATTTGATTGGTCTAGTAGAGGTAAAATGCAGGTTAAATGAGGTAATAGTAATAATGATTTAACCTTCCTTGTTCAAAGTCATCAATGCACTTCACAATGCTTTGTTGGTGCATTAAGTTATACATTAAACTTGTGGAGTCTATATGGTATGTTGATTGAGATTTGCAGATTGTTACCCTAAATTTCCACTCAGTAGCAGGTGTATAAAGGCACCTGGTAACCTGACCATTACGGCCCCTTTTAAGCTAGTAGTCCAGACCTGTGATCTGTGACTGCTGAACACGTTTAAAAAGTGCCATTTGCAAATCATATAAGAAAAGTTGAGCAAAAATTGATCAGAAATCTTTTTTCTAATGATTATAAACACAAGTCTTACAGAAGTCCTTAAAATTAAGGTATGTTTAGGGGGGGTTTATTTCTTTCAAGTAGGTAATACTCAAAATAATTTCTTTTTTTTTTTTTTTCCCTTGATTAGTAATAGGAACACAATTCAATAAGAGGATTGAAATAACTTAGATAATGGGTTACTTTGGCAGTGGCAGATTGAAATTGAACTTCACTACTCTAGCCTGTGCCTTTTGGAGAGGGAACTAAAACCTGCAAGCATAATGGTTCCCATTGCTACTTCTACCACCATTTTTCTTTTAGGAAACTGAGGGCAATGTTAAAACACATCGATGTGCATGAAGCACTCATTCACTGCCCACAGCTGGACCAGTCTGCTGGCTGGCACTGTCTGCTTTTGGGGCTGTCCTGTGTCCTATGGGAATGCTTCACTAGAGAGGAGCTTGCGTCCCTAATCGTCTCTTGGCTTGTCTGGGAACCTTCTTTTTTTTACAATCTTTTTTGGTGTGGGGTTTTTTTTTTTTTCAGAGAAGCTAAGATATTTAGCATGTCTGTTTCTTTAAGTGTTTTCTTTTGTGATGAACCTCCATAATGGTTGATGGATAAATGTAGGTGCACTGATACATATTTGTTATAATCTCCAGAGAAACCAATGCAGAAAGACCTACACAAGAGAGGTGCTGTTCCATTTCCAGTGCCAAATCTTAGAGTGAAATGTAGCTTGAGGAATAATATTAAGTATTATATGGCAGATAATATATCTTTAAAAAGGAACTATTCTACCACAAAGTCTGCAGAATTATTGTTGATGTCAGATAGGGGTTTTTCACTATATTGAATTTTCAAATACAAGATCAGTTAAATAGGAGCTAAGTCAATCAGATAATTTATCTGATAAGCAATATTTCTTGTTTAATGGAGATTCTTCAAGACCAATACTCTTAAGACAGGCGTAATTTTTTATCTACTGGAAGTGTTATAGTTAGAAATGCTACTGATAGATTCACTATGTGAACATTTTTAAGATCAACATACCCACTTTCCATGTCTTTACAAAGTTATTTTTGTGCTCTGTGTCTTCCTTGTGAAATTACGATTTACATTTTGATTCACCATAAAATTCAGTTCAAACTTTTCCTACTATTTCAGTCTAGAGATATGGTTCTTTTTATTTAACAGATTGTCCTTTGATCTCACAGAGACAATTGCTGTTTTACTCCTTTAATGAAGCTTGTATTATTATATGCAAAATGAATATTAGACCAAATGGTAGTAGAAATCCCAGAGGGAAACATGCTTCTCTGTCTGAATCTTGGAAAAGCAGAATAATTCCTTTTAATCAGTGATTACATTCAATAAACCCATAGTTGTTGTTCTTATTTACTTCTTTTTTTTTTTTTTTTTACTATTATGGGACAGTATTTCTTTTTATGAGAATCAAGGTACTAGTCATAATTCCTCTATCACCAGTGACATAGTGACATGTTGGGCAATTCTTAAGTGTTACTGAGAAGAGATCATATGGCAAAGGAGGGAAGAATAAAAAAAGACATTTTATTTATACTTTTAAGCAGCAAATGCCCATTGCTTACCTGGCCTCTCAATAAGTATCAGTCTGTATTATGTTTCTGTGCCTTCTGGACAATTGTATCCTGGAAGCCAAGGGGGGATCATATTTAAAAGTAACATTTGAGAGAGGAAACAGAGGGGAAATGGGCACACATGGTGAATAGAAAGAGGCAGAAGACAGAGGCATTTGAAGTTAAAAAATAGTTAAACATTTGAGAAAGGAGTGGTAGGGAGAATGCAGATGACACGAATTTTAGCAGCAGTCCCTTTCCCTAATATGACACAGCAGAAAGTAGCCATGAACCGGGAGATTTATTACTAGCTCTGATATTTTTTTTATTCTCTCTATTGTTTTCCACCTGTGATGTCTCCTGTAGACATAGACTCAACTTTGGGAACAATATCATTATTTGCATCGCACTGCTGGGCTGAAGGTACAGCAGTGTACTTCCTTTTTTGGAAGCATTTCTGGCCATTATGTCATTGGGTAGAAAAATGCGCATGCCACAGCTGAGGGCACGTTGCAAGGAAATGCTAAGGTCTGTTGCTCTGTGCTGCGCATTAAAAAAAAAAAAGAAAAGGCTGCTCAGAAATTATCAGCACAATTATACTTGTATAATTGTAAATATAATTATCTTGTGTAATTGTAAAATGTAATTATCGGTACAAATCGATTTGATGACCAGAAAGATACCAGTACTTCAGCAGATGTGCAAACCTGAGGAGCTTCACCTCTCTGATTTCTGACCCTACTCTACATCTGCATTCTGAAGCAATACAAAAGATGGGGAAAAGGGAACTCCTGAATCAGCAGTAGGGAGTGGAAAAAACAACATTTGTTACTTTTAAAATTATCATTAAGCAAAATGGAACAATTCTGGAATATACTACACTTCCAAGAGTTAAATCCTTCCTAAAAAGTATTGGTAACCCTGGCAATCAATATGTGGCCATGACTAGTGATAACACAGGCTACCCAAACTATATATCTTCTGGATACAGTGTGGAATTCTTTCTAATACAGGTAAAATAACTTGCAAACATTTGGCACCTGTAAGCAGCAAAGCTAAATATTTTATCAATTCTTAGTAGTATAAAGTATGCTTTTAATTTTGGTAGGATAAAAAAGAATTTTATTTCTTTTTCTGCTGTGTTTCTTGTAAAGTTATGTTTGTGAGTAAGTAGGAGCTTTGAACAAAGATTGAAAGTGACGAGCTGTCCCATGCCTGTTTACAAGTCAAGATTTCATTTTACATAGAGTTCTCTATAGCGACTTTTTAAAATTTAAATTAGAAACATGGCCAGCAATGCATGCAAAATGTTCATTCATTGTAGTAAACTACAAAAATATTGCTTTTATGCAATGAGAATGGTATTATAGAATTTTAAAAGGCATAGAAATAAAAGACTCTGGATTGGAGTGATTTAAACAAACTCACTAGGATATAGTAGATGATTAAAATACAATCTATAATTACATTACACTGGTATCAGGTAAGGATAAAAGCCTATAAATACACTGGGGTCAGGGTAAGCATAAAAAATGAAACAGTTATTTGAATAATCTGAGATCAAGTTGCAGTAATTAAAAATGAATGTATTATTCAAATGAAGGAATTAGGTTACAACACTCCTCATATGAAAACATTATTGTGACAGACTGAAATAAGTTGGAAGCAATTTTGATAAAAAATTGGGGCAAGAAACAGAATGATTTACATTGGGGAAAAAGCAGACAATCTATGTGGATGAGAGTATTTGCAACTGCTCTTTCAAATCCCCAGTCAAAACTCATACCTTTCAGCTGGCCTTCGAGAATTATCCGCTACCCCATGCCTCTTCCTGGACTTCACTCTCTCAGATATATAGATCAATTCATTAAAAATTAAAAGTGCTGTGGCCAAGGACTCTACATTTGCTCACAAAGGAATTAATGGGATCTGCACCCACTAGCAGGCATATTGTTTAATCTACCCCACACATTTCTGTTTATCCATTTTTATTGCAATTACCCAGGTCATCTCTGTCATTTGTCTCCTGTTCCTTCTTTGTCATCTCCTGTCAGATTGGAGCACAAAGTCTACACATAAGACTGACATAAAACGATGTTATTCATGTAAATAGTTGATGGCTACTTGCAGATTGAGCACTTGTTTTTATAAATAAAGGTTTTTGAAATCTGACCTTTCCAGCTCCTCAGGGCAGGAATCTGTCTGGGGTTGTCTTGAATACATAAACCAAGGATATTTAATCACTACTAATAATTAAGAATGAAAGAATCAGAAAGGCATTTGGTTGGTTGTTTTTTGTTTATTTATTTTTCTTTCTTCACGAAATAACTTTCATAGATGTGTTTTGAGAGCCAATTCTAAGTGACTCTTTGCCGTTGTCCGTAGCAGAAGGGTTGAGAGTTCCTTTGCAGGTTGGACCCGTCTGAAACTCTTGCTTATGTTTCATTTGCTTATCTGAAACATAAGCAAATAAGAGTACATCAGAAGTCAGTGCAAGAGTAGCTTCATTTTTGCTCAGTGTCTGCTGCCCGAAATTCTCAAACTTTTCTAGCATCTGCAAAAGTCTATTGAGAAGATCATTCAGCTCACTTAAAACATGCCCAGCTTTGTCCTCTTAAATCCTCACTTGATCCTTTTATCATTGCATAGTGTATTTAAGCCTTTAATTCTTACCTGTTAAATCTTTCATATTTCTCTTTTCTAGTCTCTTTTGTCTCCCCCAAAAATGCTGTGTTTGCTTTCCTCCAAAAGTAGTTGTTTCTCCATTTTTAAACTTTTTCTCCTGCAGTGACTTAGGCATTTTCAAAAGGTTGTTCACGCTAGAACTTCCTTCTGGTATTGCCAACTCTTTTCTTTAAATTCCCACTCAGATATCATAGTATCTTGGCATACTCCCATTTCCAGACAACTAGATGTATTTATTAGATATAGATTAGATATCTGAGCTAACATTTAAAAGGCATGCAATTATTCATAGGGGACTTCAGGTTGAGAAGCTGGATAGTCTTAAATAACCTGTCAAAAGCAAACAAAGTATTTTTAAAAGAAAAAGTTACAACTTCAGCTTGCTATTTCCATTTTTCAAGCATTATTCACTCTTCAGCTGTCTGCACAGTTAATTCAGCTAATAATACCATGCATAGGTAAATGAGCAATGAGATAAAATGTTAATTCAGAGAGATGACTTGTGAAGAACTTCCCCGAATTGATAACTGGAGGATGCAAGGCACAGTATCTTGTACATAGTTCGTGTGTCTTAGGCAGTGCCATTAAATAATGTATCCAGACCAGCTGCACTGTGTCTGTTCAATAAACTCTTCAACTTCAAAAATAACTATTTGTTTAGCTGAATATCATCCCAGCAGACTAATCATGATGAAGACTTCAGAGAATTCTTGTAATGGACAGTATGTCATATGCTTGCACATGTATACATATGCAGCAGTGTACAAGTTATCTCCTGGCATATAGATTAACAATAATCAGTTAATATTTTTTCAGCTTGTATTTAATGAAAACTATGAATGTGGAGTGGAATACAAGGCTGAAAGCAGGGAGGGAAGAAAATGAGAAAACAGAATTAATCAGGAAGAAGATACCAAATGAAAACCCCCTAGCTAAAAAGACTTAATACAGTAAGAAGCTATACTGAAAGGCATTTTAGGCTGTTACATCAAGCAGTATTTCCTAGGACTGGGCAAATAGGTCTAAACTGTCTCTTCTATACATGGGCAATATTTTCCATTATGAAGATAGACACTAAATCCCATTTCCACTTCCAGGGCACAGAGAGCTTTGATTTTTCCAGTGTCTTAATAAAGAAGTATGAGGACACATTTTTTGAGATAGAGTAGTATAGGATCATCTTCTCAGGACCAAGAAGGCACTTTAAGGGAAAGAGTAATGGAGCATTTTAGTGATTCTGAGTTGTAGATGCAGATGGTTGTCCACATGAGTGCTAACTTTTAGCAGTACAAAAAGATAGGAGACAGTGAAGCATCTCCAGCAGGCTGTGGATTCCGTGAGGTTCACTGCTTGTAAACTGGCTAGCGTTCAAGAGACTGTGTTTTGGTCTGAGCTATATGTCGTTTAGGCAATGATGAACTGCATTCTTCCATGGTGCCAGATTGCATTCTGTTTCCATACCCCAGAGACATTCCAAGTTATTCATTATACTTTGTTGTGGTTAGAAAGGAAGAGAGGTAGGTAACATGCAGTGTCCAACAGGACTGGTCAGTGAAGTGCATAGATGGGCTTGTCAGTGGGGCGCGGTGGGGTGTCAGGAGAAGAGCCACAACAGCAGGGTGGATTTCCAAGTGGACTGAGAGGGTGACAGGTAACTGCTGCCAGTTCTTCTGTTCTGCTTTGTAAAAATCTTCTATTCCCAGGAGCATCCCAAACATTTAATAGAACTTTCTTTTAATCCCCGTGACCCCTTTACTTAAGAGTACCCTCATACCATTCCTCTTAAGATTTTGTGCAGTGCTAAGAAGGGGCCAGCCAGGACACAGGGGTTCATGCAAGCACTGCAGGGCTAGCAGAATTTCACCTTGGTCTGTAATCCCTTGCTCCTCCAAAAGCCAGATAGTTCTGGGATCACTGCGTGCTTGACATCAAATTTCTTCATTACTCTCACGAGACAGAGATAAGTGTTCAAAGGGTTCCACAAACTTTTAACATTATGATTCCCACGTGTTTCAGTGGGAGTTACGCACCCTGGAATGCTGGCTTTGCTCAGCAACAGAAATATTATGAAGTGGCTGGTGCTGGCCGATTTCCAGTCTGAGCTGCATCTTTTAACTATCCCATTTCGCAGGATGGTTTAAGCAAAAATGAGCACCCCCTTGGTTGTAGGTGAGCAAAAGCAATTTCTATGAGCATCTGATAGGCAGGGGCGGGGGAACAGGTCACCCTGTGCTGCCTTTGACGTTCAAGGAGGGGTTTGGCTGTGGGTTTGGGGAGACAGGCCGGAGAAGGGGGTTACACTCCGCTCTAATCCCCGCGTGTCACGGCGCCGGTGTACTCAAAAAATCACTTTTCTGAGAGCGACAACTGCTTTGGTGCAGATGCGCTGCTCACAGCCTGCTTCTGTTAAAGTTCTTGCGGAACCAGGGCGGCCCGAGCGTACCGGTGGTTTGCCCGGGCGGTCAGCCGCGGCCGGCACAGTGATGCCTTGTCGGGTTTCGAGGCCGTTTTAAGAGCAGGGAGGTGTGATGTTCAGAAGTTAAATACTCCCTAAATCTCTCCTTAAATGAGCTGACAGAATTCGACATCGCGTTGTTTGGTTTGCAGATCAGTTTATTTAAGTCCCCTTCATGGCTCGGCGTTCCCCGTGAGGGGCCGTCGCACCCTCGCACTCTGCCCCGCGCCGCGCTCTGTCGCGGCAGGAAAAGCGCGGGGCGACAGTGGGGAAGGCAGAGGCGGGAGGGGGCCGCGCGGAGCGGGTTTAATCCGCGTTGCTGACACCTCCGCCGTTATCAGCCCGTGCGCGGGGTGCACTCTGCTGTAAAATTGAATAACGGCGCGCGCCGCCTCCCCCCGCGCACCGCCCCTCGCACCCGCCCGGCGGCGCGCCAGCGCCATCTGCTGCCGGCGGCGCGATGCGGCCGGCACTGCGTGCTGTGCCGGGTGCGCCCGCCAGGGGCGCTGCGGGGCGGGGCGCGGTGGCCGGGCACGTCCACACCCCCCTCCGCCTCATGCTGGGGATCCGTCCTGGGCTGCTCGCAGATGGTGCCGAGTATGTGCGAAGGGGTCAGCGTCATGCGTGTGTTTGGAAAGCTCTTCCGTGGCGTTAAGCCTGCCCGGTTCTCATAAAACTGCCAGCCACGTGTTCAGGTATATTTGCATTAACTGATCTATAAGAAACTTGAGGTATACAAAATAAAGTTCTGCATATTACAAGTAGTATTTCAACAGCAAGTTCTTTTACCATTTCCTTCTGTGTGGCAAGCCACAAGAAATTATCAATGCCAGCTTAGTGTCTTCCAGAGTTTCCTGATTGTTATTTTTTTAATGACCATTAAATAATAAGAAGTAATTGTTATGAGAGTCTTCAAAACTGTGACCTCTTCCAACTTTGTAACACAGCATTGTCATGCTAAAGTTCTCATCCTACCAACTTATTTCAGGTCTGTACTTCTTAAATAATTTACACGATGAGTTTTGAACTGCAGAGGCTTGAAAGGTGCTTTTCATCACCATGGCTTAGTGTCTTAGCAAAATCTCTTATTTACAATGTTCCAAAGACAATTACTTTTGGTATATGTGTTTTCTGTATCTGTGCGTACTGTTGGTCATTTTTCCTTCTATTTCACCCCTGTTTGGATCCTGTCCCAGTACTGTGGATACAAACTGGGGTATGGAGACCTGGTTCAACCAGCATATTAATGAGTATATTTAATTAGATATACATGTAAAATTCCTGTAGTTTACAAGCATAATTGTCTTGAGTGAAATGTATCATAGACAATTAATTCCATAGGTCCCAGACTGTCATGAGGTTTGATTTCCTTTTCCAGTTCTTGGGAATGGGGTGGTGTTCTGCAGGCAACGCTGGTATTAACAAAGGACCAGACAAAAGCACTGTGAGGTAGAGAAAGATTATCACTGAAGTAAATAAGACTGCTTCTGGGAGCATGGGTGACAGGATCATCCTTTAATTTCTTGCATTTCAATACAATTACAGGTCAACAATTAATTAACAGGAGGAACCTTCCTCTTTTTCTTTCAGATCCCCATTTTCCTCCCAGCTGATGACCTAAAATGTTTTCTGTGCACATGAAAAGCCTCACTTCAGCTAAATAGATTATTTCAGTCTGAATCTGGAAAGTCAATGAGAAATCACGTTTTATTTAAAGCATCTGTGCATTTTGTGCAGCTATTTCTGAAGAGGTAAACTAATTGTAGGTCTCTGGTCGCAGCTTTGCATTCAGAACAGCGAGTGGCTGAGAGGACATATTGCCGAAGTAGTTGGTCAAGTGCTTTGCACTGAGTCATAGTGGGATTCTCTGCTAAATTCAATTTTTAATGCAGACACATCTCGAGGGGCTGCCATTCTCTGCACGGTATCAGTTCTCCTGTTTTCTCTTGCTCATACTTGAATATTTTAGGCGTTGAACAAAATGATTCTTCCTTTGGGGTCTATCAGCTTTAGAGCATCTGAATTGGTTAATTTTGAATTTTGTCTAACCTCTACTACCTTTCTCAGGAGTAAGGCTGTCAACAGCTAGAAAATAAGAGCGTGTACATTAACTTAATTTTCAGAAAGCCTCTCAACAAGAGAGGCAAAATGTTCTTAAGTCTGACCCCATAGAGGTCCACGGAGTGCAGAATCCCTCAGGCTCTGGCAGACACCCCCTGGGGAGCCAGCGTGCTTTAACTGACTTCCCATTGAAGCCGCTGTAAGAAGTCAGTGCATAAGAAAGAAAGGTAATGAAAACTGACAAGTTGAAAAGAAATTGAGAGTTTAATCTGCAAAGTTGTGCTTGAGGGGGCTTCCATCATGATATTCCAGTGGAGTTGCAATAAGAGAAAAAAATTAAGAAACTGCGGAGTATGATGAATTTACATAATTTTTTCTTGCACCAGGCGGTATTTATTAATTTCTTTTCTGCCACTTTACAGCACCTCTTTGCCTCTCAAAAAGAAAAAATGAAGTCTACAAAACCTGGCAATCATAATGAACATGTGAAATGCTCACAGATTATTTATAAGCATGCAAGTTATGTAGTTGTTGGAGATTCTCTCCCTTCTGCTCCTGCTTGGTGATGAAGAATGGTATTTTAATAGGCAGATGGTAAAGACAATTACAGTTTGGGGCTCAGCTGGGAGTTACATCAGTTTATTGCAAATTATTAGTTGATAAATGCTTTTGTTTACAAGCAAAGTCTTAAGCGGCTTTGTAATCAGTTTATCAGCTGCAGCCTGAATTTTGACAGCTTGCCTTTGGGTATGCAGTCACTTCTTTCCTGGCCATTTAGAAATCATGCTGACCAGGCAGGCAGAATGGCAGCTCCTCTGCACCTGTATGATGCTCAGTAAACTGGTATTTCTTATTAAGCCTGTTTTGGAAGAAATCATTAAGTACAGAATCCTCTCTAATTGCTAATTCATGTTAGCATGTATACTGAGTCTTAACTATTTCCTCATTCATAATCTTATTTTTTTATTTCATTTGTGACCAGCAGTAGCTCAGTCTTGCTTTTGTCGTTATAGGATTTGCTTTCTGCTGTTAACAGTCTCTCTTACTGAAAGAACTAAATGGTACACTGGCAGTGGTTTACAATGCTTGTTTACTTGGAGACTGCATGCAGCTTGGAAGGTGGGAATGCTTTTGATCATCACCAAGTTTTCAGTCCTTTTTACTTCTAGCTCCTACTTCAAAAGGCAGAGCTATAATACCTGGTTTTCCACACACCTAGAGGAAATCAGGGGGTTTGGTGTGGGTTGAGTGTGTGGTGATTGTTTTGGGTTTTTTTAAATGAGGACCTTTCTAAATAGAAGAGACTGGGTTGGATGTTTATTGTAGCTTCTGTTAGGTTTTAGAACATACTAAACATGCAAATTTATGTTTGATGCCTTTTACTTATTAGTTTGTTTTAGTAAGAGAGCCATCGATTTGTCAGTCTTGTTTCCACTGCAGATAATATAGAATGTTCTAATGGCTTACGTGGGAGCAACATTTTTTTTTGATCAAGAAGTGCTACTTTGCTTCCATCGATGTTACAGCTGACTTAAACTAGTTCCTGAACTTCAGCCTGTAAGTTGAATGTTAACATGATAACCAGCAGTAATAGCGGCTCTTTTCTCAGCATTACAATGCACACAACTAGATGCTCCTGCTTCTATTCGTTATGAAAGGTGGCTTTTGTTTCACACAGCCTGGAGCTTCTTCTGGAGTGTGATCCCTGTATTGAATAACCAACCAGCTCTCATAGGCAATATTTATTTCTTACAATGGTTTTGCCATTCTTTACCTTCCTATTTGTCCTTATATTTAATGTGTTTATTTTCTTTACAAATGCAACCTATCAATCCAGCTCCTCCTATATAATCCTTCCTCCTGCCTCATGTACCTTTGCCATTCACTCTGCATTTGCCCTGGGGCAAGAAATGAGCCCTACAGTAGCAGGTGCAAGACAGCAGAAAATCCATTGATAAGATGTAGCATACTCTGCTTTCTCTGTAAGAAAAAGGTGCCATTAAAGCATATCTATTGTCTCATTTAATCACCTCCTTTTTTCATACACTCCAGTCTCACAAAATAACTCTGAAAAGACAATCCACAGGCATGATTGTGTTTGTAAGGCTACTGAAAGGTCACCTTACAGCTGTGCTGTTAGGGAAGCAGGGATTGTAGAGGAATGTGTGTATCCAAAGCCTTGCTTCAGAATAGTTGATTTCAGCGGTCCATTTTCTCTCTCTCTTTGAAACCTGGTGCATCCACAAAAGCTGGGGGAAGCAGTGGGGGTCACCTGGGAATGTCTCCTAGGAAGCTCTTTGGAGAGTGCCCATTCACTGATACTTTAAAAAAGAGAAGGTGAGTTTGCTGAGACAAGTCCTAGCCCCTTAGCAGTGGTGATGGCAGTACAACGTGCACAAGTGTCAGCATGAGTTTATTGTTTGGGGTTTTTTTTAAGCTGTTTATCATTTCTTTTCTGAAGGTTTAGTGAATTTTGAAATAACACTCAAATGAGACTCAATTCAAATGTAAAAAAGATGCAGCACTCAATTCAAAACAGCGGAATTTGGAAAGAAAATTAAAAACCCAGGAACAAATTGCTAAACTTGTGAAAGAACTCCTCTGACTTTCTTGTTTGATCTTATGCTGAATTAAGGAAATATAGCAGGTTAGCATTTGTGGCAGGCTTTAATTTCAACCTCTGAGCAGCAGACTTAACTTCATGTGATGTGGGAGGATATTACAGTTTCCAGCTTCATTCTGTAAGTATTGCCATTTGTGCCAAACATTTAATAGTTTTACGCTGTGGACTGTCGTCCACCAGGAACTGATATCACCTAAGAGTTTTTAGAGCCATCTAATAGAAAGATATGTATTCACTCTGATTAGCCCAGGATTTGAACGAGGGTCCCAGAAGAGATATATAAGCCTCTTAAATGCATGGAACTTCTAAGGATATGGGTTTAACTGTCTCCCCCTGTGGTAAATAAGCTGTGACAGCTCTATCAGGGGGGGAAATGGCAAATAAAATTACCACATTATTTTCCTCTGAATATTTTCAGAGCACTAATCTATTTTGCCTCTTCACCTAATGGAACTCTGTTCAGTGTTACACGTGGGCATTTAATTGGAGAAAAACACACAGAAATCCTCAAACTAACAAAGAGCAGGCAGACAACAGTGGAAAAAATAAGAGGTCAAATCTAAGTGTTTGTTATACTCCTTGCCCTTCAGAAACAGCGTGCTTCATTTGGGGTTCAGCTGATTAAGGTGTTTGCAGAATTAATTTGAGAGGTGCTACAATACAGATCATGATGTTCACAGTAGTTGTACTGCAGCAAGGGGAAGACCTACCCCTTACACTGAAATAGAGATGCCAGGTTTGGAAGTTCACTCCCCTAGCACTGGCAAGTTCCTCTAATATTTTTCTTTTTATCAGCTTTACAAAGCCTGACAGTCTTTTAACTATAAAATCATCTATTCAGGTAAAAACACTGCCAGCTGTCAGCGTACGACTAAGCAAAGTCAGGCCTAAAACTCAGGTTGACTCAGGTACAGGACTAAGAGCTACATTCTGAGAAGTATTTTTCTTCCCTGTTTCTGGTCAGACATTTTATATCTCAAAATGTGAGGATTTTAAAGCTGCCTTCTTCAGTTTGGCTAGTGCCTTTAAGCTGAGTATTCTTGTATTGGTTTGTTGTGAAAAATATCAGTGCAATTCCTTTATTTTGCAGTTTGTTCAGTGAGTTCGAAGTAAAGCAGGCTCCATGTTTTATGCTGAACATAATGGTAAAAGTGGCAACAGAACTGGTTTGTCCACTGTGTTGGTATAGTTTTATAGAGTATAATGATTTTATATTTTTGCAGTCACTACACTGCAGGCTCATAATAATGCAGTGGTTTAGTTAAAATTAAAGGTCAAGTATCTTTTGGCAATCTCTTGATCAGTAAACAAGGAAAAATGATAGAAGATGCTAGGAAATCATCTCATTAATCTTAATGTAGCACTAAAACTATTTTTTTGTGAGAGTTTGTGAAGTCTGCATTTTTGGGGGTGATTTTGGAGACACTTCACAGAGAGATGGTTGGAACCCTGGCATTAAAATACATGAATAGCAAAATGCTGTGCAAAATATGTATTTTGTCTACGCATGTGAAAAATGTGAAGAATTATTTAGCAACTGGGAAGACTGTTCACAAAATGCTTTTGATTTATTGCTGTGTATACCACAGATCCGTATCACTTATTCTCACATTATTTTATTCAAAAAACTTGTATGAACCATGAGTTGGCATGTTGTAGAATACTGAAAAGGCATTAATCAACCTAAATAAACAAGTATGTAGATCTATCTAACAACTATGAAGTAGTTAATAAATTTTTAGCAAATTTCTTACAGAAAAAAAAAGGTCTAAAAGAGTAGTGCTTAATTATCTGGACTCCTCTGTGCTGGGCTCTCTTTTGATTGTATTAATGAAGCAGCTGGCCCATTGTTTCTCTTTAATTCCTCTATTGTTTTAAGAATATGTCACAGCTCTTTATTCTTTTATCAGGTGCTGTGCAGGAGGATCCACACAATACCTCATACTCCTACTGTATTTGCCAATGCACAAAGAAACCTCCAAAGCATTTTTCAAAGAAGGGGCACACATAATTTATAAGTTCTGTTCCTTGTACCACTTTACTGTCAAAAATTTCAACAGTATTGGATTTGAATTAATTGTAATTTTTTATTAAACAATGTGTCTACATATAGATATATGTACTTTGTTCATGTCAAAAATTAGAGCTCTACCCAGTAACTTGTGCTGCAATGAAATGGCATTCAATATGCTGAGTCGTCACAACCCCATGGGTGAGACGCAGGAGGAACCCAAATATGAAGATCCCATCCTATTGTGACAAGCAAATTCTCTTTAAATGCTTAACCTGTGCAGCAAAGAAGAAAAGATAATACATTAACTCCAACCCCCATTACCATTACTAAAAAGCATCATTTTTAACAAATTGGAATATTTCATTAGGAGAGGAAGGTTTTAATTCAGTTGATGGTGCCTGGAAGTCATGAAGAGTAACAGTCTGTTGTTTAAATAAATTCTGATAGTCTTTTGACCCTTCTTGCAAAAAGATGTGTGTACAGGAAATGGGCTATTATGTTGTTGCAGCAACACAATTAAATCCAGTAAGCTTAATTTTTACTACACCAATGTAGTACTTCTGAATTAACTGGCACTGGAAATTGGTTTTAATAGAAATTGCCATTGATATTCCTAAACTTCTGTGGAACGCATCTGCCACTGGTGGATCAAAAAACTAGATGCAAATCGTTCAGCAAGGAAAACTGACTGTTAATAAAGACAGGAAAAGTGGGATTGCCTTTGAGTTTGTGTTTATATTGTTGTTATGCTTCTTCATCTGTGGAAAAAATAGCTGCACTTCCATAAAACAGCTGTACTCAATGGAAACGTTGGGTTTAGGTATTTACTTTCATAAGTCACTTTCCTAAAAGCCTATGAATTTCCTAAAATTCTTATGAATTGAGTCTTTATGGCTCCATCCATTTTGAAGCTATTTTCTCCCAGTTGAGTTAATAGTGAAGTCTGTCCTTAAATATATTTTTTTCAGTCTATTATCCAAAGACCCCAAGTGATCACTCCTTAAGGTCTGCAAAAAGTAAGTGGGGAAAAAAAAAGCCCACCATCAGAAGATTCACTGTCCCTGAGTCTGTGTCTTCCCTGGAAGTGTCTTAGGGTTCTGAGAATCGAAAATGATGAAGGGCCATCACTTTAGTTGCAAATCGCTGACTCCAAATAGGATAATAGAGGTCACTTTGTTTAAAAAAAGAATCCAAATGTAGAAGGAAAAATTGAAGGGCTGTTTAAAAAAAAAACAAGAAAAAGGCAAGTTTCCCTTGCATTCTAAATGCCTGACCTACGTAAAATAAAGTTTGTGTTAGCGTGTATATTGATCACCACAATAGTCCTTATTCTGAATACAGAAGTATTACTGCATCTAAATATGAGATAATTGGTTCAATTTACTATATATTTTTTATACTGAGTGTGGTTCCATATCTTGATGAGCCCAGATGTAGTTGCGCTTGTGGTTTACAGCATCCCATTGCTTGCATTTTATTATTTTTACAAAACAAATGTCTATCAATCATAGAGATAAACTATAAAAAATTGTGCAAACATGACACATTGCTAAGATTTTTCCAGCACGCTGTGTAATTATTAACCTGATTTTTGCCATTGAAAGAAGCCATGAATTACAGATAGCATGGCTGAAGTTAAATGCTTTTATATTAGATACATTTTCTTATACAGTATTCTATATGTATGGCCATACAATATAATTGAAGCTTTGTCAGCTCTGTAGCCTAGCAACAGATAATACTGTTAGGTTTCTGAATTGCTCCTGGTTGACAAGTAGGGAGTATTTTTGTGTTTATCATGTTTGCTAATGATGGGATCCTTTCCAAAAGGCTTGTCTTAATCTTAATTAGAGTTTATCAGCAGAGGTCTGCATGACATTGTGCAGACACTGATTTCATAAATAATAAAAAGTGCAAGTGAAAAATTTGGCAGGAGAAGAAGATATTTAAGACCACTGATTCTTGTAAGAGCAGCGTGAATTTCCAAAATGTAATCAAGTTTGAACTGTGACTGTATTCTTTATTATCGAAACTTGCAGTACACTCCACTGCAGTTTTGACAGCAATTATGATTTATAAGCTTCCTGTTAGGAACCAGATCTGTTTGCACAAGAATCTTGATCATAAACATTACAAAGAACAGTAAGTCCACTGGTTTTTCAGGGACATCAGGACCTTACTTTTTCCTTTTCATAGAAAGTTGGTTTGTTTGTTTTGGGTTTGGATTTTTTTGTTTTGTTTTGTTTTTATTTAAGGGTGTTGGGGTTTTTCCAAGCAGCAGAAATATTTGCAGTGAAAGATGCAGACAAAGAAGAGAATCCTGAAATAACCTTTCCATTTGGTGGAAACTCTGAAGGTATCAGATAGCTGCTTCAATGCCTGATGTCATTTGATAAAGAACTGATGCCAATGCAATTGGAATGTAATTTTTTTTTCTAGTTTGCATAACGTGATATTCTTTAACTTTCCCAACTTTCAGTGATTAAATGAGCATTTGTAATTCCTTGAAATATGAACTAGAAAAAAAGAGTTCAAATAAATACATAGTGTTTACAGACATTTTTATTCTTTTCTTCTGTTTAACATGTATATACTATATATCACATAAATTTCTTCAGTTTAACCATAGATATAAAACAATATATTGCAGGCTCAAGAAGCTTATTTTCAATTTCACAGAGTCAGAACTAGACTTATAGAGAAGACAGCTTCACAACGTCACACAGCCTTCTTGTATTTCAAAAACTTTTCTTCTCCACTGGGGCAGGAAGGAGTAAGATTTTTTTTTACCCCACCATGTAAAATCAGTAAAGCCCTTCTCACTGTAAATGTACCAGTGTACTCATTGCAGGCGAGAAGAGGGCCAAAACCACCAGCTTGCCATTGTCTTGCCTTCTAACAAATAATGCAACACCTTCATTTCTGAGGCACTGTCAGTCACTCATCCTAAACCCAGAGTTTATCTGGACATTCTTCCTTTCTCTTCCCATGACAGCATTTGTCTTAGAACTGAGAAACTTGGCCTGGTAAAGCTTTGGTAGAACCATTTTATCCAATAAGCTCTTTCTGACAAAAGGAACAGTTGGTTAAAAACTTCCTAACCAGCTTACTCAGAACTCCATCTCATATAAATAAGAGTCCTTTACATTTCCTTAGGAAATCTTCATGTCTTCGCAAATATTTCAAGCAGACATCTTCCTATCTTCTTCATCGCCGCTGATACTTGGCAAGGACTTACATGTTATCCTTTTGAAAATCTGCTATTGACACTGCCCTTTGCTTTATGAAAAGATTTCCCAGACTGTGCAGTAGAAGGCTCAAGAAGACTTCTTTTCCACTGTTTTCTTCCTGTGCGTGAAGGCCAGCATATTTGTGTTCACTGCAATGAGGGGAAGAAGATTGTTATCTTTCAAAACAGCAGCTACTGCCTTAATCTGTGCAAGCAAGCATAGAAGAGGACAAGAGGGGAGTACTGCATCAAAGGGGGCTGTCCCTGTGTGTGACTGTTACTGCGGAGGTGATACACTGCATTTCCATTAGCTGGAAGAATGCATCATTTGAGAGTTCATCTGGGGTTTTAACTCAACACGATATTATGTACTGATGGAAATATGGACATACATGGCATGATCACTTAAATGCCTCATTTTCCATAGAGTGGGATGGAAGAAAACAAAATAACAATGGAATGAATTATTGGAGCTGAATCCAGGAGTGGATTTAACTTCTGTAGTTCTGATTTCCTTTAATAAGCCAAGCTGGAGATGGTTGAGCTTCCAGAGCTGTCACACATCCCATGCGGCTGTGCTTGCCGTAGGTGTGACAGCCTCCAGGAGCTGGGTGGAGCAGGACAGCGGAGGTCACTGCTCCCTTCAGCTGCCCCAGTTTAATCTGCTGCTGGACATGAGTCAACACCCTGAGGAGCTCTGACACCAGGAGGCTGAGTCAGCCGTTAGCTGATCCAGACTGATTGCAGCTGGAGACCCAGTAATCAAGTACACTTTCTGGTGTTTTTCCCCCCAAGGATATAGCACGTCAGGATGTTTGCTGGGATAGAGGAAGTCTCAGTTGGTTCTTCTGCAGTGACTCATTTTTACTTTATTAAGAAATCCAGTGAATAATGCAGTCTATGAAGAGCTCTTATTCTGTGTCAGCATGTACTGAAACGTGTTGGTTTATTATTACACCTACTGTATATAAATAAAATAGAAGTGCATGTAAATAATGGAAGCACTGTTCTCAGAACGATGAACTGTGTGGAGTTTGCAGTGAGAGTACCATTTTCAGGTCCTCAGATTGCAGTGTGTATCATGTGTTTTTGTCTACAAAACTAATTAAGAACACTTTAGGAATTTAGCCTTATTCTCTCTTGAACAGGTTGTAGACCAGTTTAGCCCTGAAGGCTTCTGTATTTACTCCTGACTTATGCAGTAAGTCAGACTGTGCTCTTCAAATGTTTGAATTCATGCTTGGGCATTAGGATTCTGCATTTGTAGGCATTTGTGGCACTATCTTCACATTTCATCTTCTTATTCTCTAGAGGAAATTACTCAGATTTACACCATTTAATTCTGTAATCTTGGAGGGTAGTAAACCTTACTATGCTTTGGTCCCATCACAGTAAATCGTAAACTTTGGAGCCACCTTCAGCTCCTGCATTACGGAAGGGTGAATACAAACACACTTTTCTGCTTTGAAACTTTCACACCACTCTGAGGTCTGGAAGCTTAGCTTTATTTTTCTAATGAAGCTCAGTGTCACTGATGCTGTTTTATTTGCTCATCTTTGAAAGCTAATAGACTGGCTTAATTAATTGTCCAAGATTTCTCTAAAACAATGTCCTAATTCTTCCATTTAGCTGTGGCATATCATACACTGTTGTTATCTCCTCTACCAGATTTTTGCAACAAGTTGTTTTAAAACTATAATCTCGTTGAGGGGAAAAAAATGAAGTGCAGTTGAAAAGGCAGTTATGCCGAAAGATAAACACAGCAATATTACTTATCAAAATGAGTACAGTTTTTGCTTGCCTAATGAATACAACATATAACTTTTTTCTATATATACAAAACCTGAGGAAAAAAAAAAAAGCTTTGTAACATATAAAGTATGCAACATTATTTCAGGCATAACTGTATTGGATATGTATCTAGGCCTGAGAGTGTAGATAACACTATATAAGTGCTTTGCCTGTCTAAACATGTTAAATAAATGAGCATTCACTATCGCATTCAAATACATTAGTAGATGTACTCTCATAGTTAATTTTCTTTTTAATGCACTACACGTGACATTTGCAGCACAGAGCTATAGTGTATCTTACTGTTTGATGAAAGTTCTTCCACTTCCCCCCCCCTTTAAACAAACCTTTATTTGAATAAGCCTTTATGAAACAGATCTTTGGCATATCTTCTTTTTCAGGAAGTTCAGTCAGTGTAAGCAGAGATAAAGCAGTCATGTTACAAAGAATATTACATAAGGGAAGATTTTTTAGAGAAAGAGGGTGGCAAACATAAGGGAGGGGAGGAACGCCCTTATGAGCAAATCTGATTTCTTTCTCACAGCTGTTTGGTTTTAATGTGCTGTGATTTGGTATTCAAAATAAAACATCCTTGGAGTTACAAAAAAAGGTAAAAGGTGGCTGGTGAAAAGTAATGATGAAAAAAGTGCTATGATCTCATAGAAGACAAAATGGAAATTAAAATGAAAGTTCATGCTGCAAATAATTAGGAAAAGTAAATCCAAATTATTACCTTTGTACATTGAAAATTCCTATATTGGTAGAAGGAACACAGTAAACGTAAAAATTATTTACCTCTTTACCTTGAGCAAGCCATCAAAATTTAAAAAGAGACTGTAAAGATATGGCACTGATGTTTTACGTTCTAGAATCTGATATTGTTAATTAAATCTTTCTGCTTTTATGTTTCCTGTAGGAGGGCAGCTTTGGTGTACCACGACCAAGGCCATCTCAGAGGGTGAAGAGCTGATTGCCTTTATTGTAGATTTTGACTCAAGGCTGCAAGCTGCTAGTCAGATGACTCTCACAGAAGGCATGTATCCTGCACGCCTGCTGGACTCAATACAATTGCTCCCTCAACAAGCTGCAATGGCATCTATTTTGCCAACGGCTATTGTGAACAGTAAGTGATGAATACTATTCTCTGGTGTTTTTTTAAAACAGCAGTACTTTAAGGGCACATATGAAGAGCTAATACAGCGATAGTGAATTCAAGACCACAGAAACCACATGACTTAAAACCCACAGCTTGAAGCCTGCTTTTGTTCCTCTGTCATCTCAGATGAACTCACAGACATAAAAAGGATCAAGAGCAGCGGTTTGGTGTCTGGGTTCTGCAGGAGCCTCACCCAGAGTATCTGACCTGCCCTCATGTGGAGGGTCTGTGATCTGCTCCCAGAGTCAATAGGATCAGAAACTGTTAAAAAAGTAGGTAAGATAGGTCTGTTAGCTTACAAAGTCCAGCCTTTGCTTCTCAAGTAAGCTTGTGGCTTACACTTGCATCTTCTGGTAATAATTCGTGATATTCAGTGGAAAGGAAGAATATATCTCTTCAGTGACTGTTTCACAATGAAGTGGAGATCATGCCTTGTAGAAGCCCTGATTTATTGTACTATCTCAAATCGATGTTGCTACACAAGAATCTTTTTACATCCTCTGGACATCAGTAGACCCTATCATGGACAAAATACAGCATATAATTAATTGCTGTCCTCTAGAGTGGAAGGCACGCAAGTACATGATAAGGCAGTTCTTGAACTGGGATAATTCAGCTTGAATTAAATTTCAGTTCTTTAACTTTTCATTATTAATAATTTTACCATTATATAGCCCTAGTTCCTCATCCTCCTAAGTACTTTTCAAATATGCTAACTGTTACCATGATCTCTCATCAGTCATCACTTAGACCTAATGCGCATCCTTAGCTCTCAGCACTTTGCAAGCCTACCCATCTAAACCCCATCCAAGGTTTGTAAGTATTGTAATTAGATACAGTGAACTACTGAACACAGTATTTCAGATGTGAATGTACATACAAGCACATGATCTGCCACTCAGGCTCCGACCAAATAACACTTTGTTTTGAACAGTCGCACCATCTTCACGCTCTTCAGACAGGACTCGCTAAAATATCTGTGGTAACACTCTTCATTCCATGTTTTTTGGTTTTATTTTTGGTGGGTTTTTTTTTTTTTTTGTTGTTGTTGGGTTGTTGGTTTCTTTTATTTTGTATGTATGTTTTTTGGGGTCTTGTTTTATTAATTGATTATTTTCTGGGTAAACAATCTTGATAGGTGCAAATTTATTGTTAGCCTGTTTTAAAAGATAAACCTTAAAATGTCCAAGTTATCAAACTCTTCCCTTCCAAAGAGTGTGTTGAGAGCAACCTTAAGCCCTTTAACTAAGTGCATCCATTTTTACCCCAGCAGTGGGCTGCTGTGAGCTATTATACCTCTTCACAGAGCTAGCAGTTACCACCATACAGGACCTTTCCGAAAGAAGGTGTCAGAAGCCCCTGAAGTAGACTACCAAGTTACCACATTTAGGGCGGACCAGAGTTTATAGCCAGCAGCTCCAAGAGAGCCACAAGAGAAGTTACCTAGCCTTAAGGGCAAAGACTCATTCACAGTTTGTTTCAGCTGAGGATGTACTTTTGTGCAAACCTACACTAGGCCAACTCTGGGCTTCAGGAAAACATTAACTTCAAGTAGCCTTTATCTGTTTTGCATTACTGCAGGGGAGTAATAGTTTCAGGTCCCATCCCTATACATTGTTCACCATGGAATTCCGCTGTCTCACCACACAAAACTCCTGCAATGTGTTTCCTCTACATGGCGTGTAGTGGGAGTCACCTATTCACCAGCTCAATAACTGGAGCAACAGAGCCATCTAGCCCGTAGGAAATGAAGATTGCTGGAAATTCATTAAAATAATCAGGAAGTTCAATTCTGTGATGGAATGCAGTCATATTAATTCAAATAGGACTTGATGCTGTATCAGAATTTCTGATAACTATTTTTGGGCTTTTCTGTGGAAACCCAGCAGTTCAATTTTTTAAACCATTTGAAGCCAAAAACAAATGCTGAAATGTCATCTTTCACATGAGATGGACATTTCAAATTATGCAAGCTGTATCAGTAATAGTTTAATAGTGGTATATACTGGAATAGCAACTGCTCGTTGAATGCTTACGTCTGAAAATCATGCACAATTATTCTGTGGCAAAGGAAAAAATAGAAACTGGTAGTGGTATAAATATTTTATATAAATTCATGAGCAGAAAAATAGACAAGCATTAGCAGTGCAGTCAAAGCAGCAAACTAAGCAATGTAAATTTTGGCTGCATTTGTAGATATTTAACAAATAAAAGACTCATCCATTTTGGTGGGTTGGAGCCTTCAATTTTGTTCACTCAAAGGAATAGGAACAAAGCAATTGTCCATTGTCCTGGACACATCAATATTTGAAATTAAAAGTATGACTGTTGTAAATAATGAATTACATCATCAACTACACATGCCATATTTTCAGAGCAGCCAACCATTCTTCAAGACTAAGTTAATTACATTCACTAGCAGCTCTTTGCATTCTGAAGTCAGTGGGAGTTTTGATGTTTTTAGAGGGCCTATAAGGATGCTGGAGAGGGACTCTTCAGTAGGGACTATAGTCATAGGACAAGGGGTAACGGGTTAAAACTTAAGCAGGGGAAGTTTAGATTAAATATAAGAAAGAAATTTTTACTGTGAGGGTGGTGAGGCACTGGAATGGGTTGCCCAAGGAGGTTGTGAATGCTCCATCCCTGGCGGTGTTCAAGGCCAGGCTGTACAGAGCCTTGGGTGACATGGTTTAGTGCTTGTTGTCCCTTCCCATGGAAGGGGGGCTGGAATTAGATGATCTTAAGGTCCTTTCCAGCCCAAACCATTCTGTGATTCTATGTTGACGAAGGTGTGTTTTGATGTTCACTGCAATTGCCCATTCTCTGATCTTCAGGTCAGCTGGCAGGGTCTGTCTACACTCATAGTTTTATCCTCTCTTAGTCTCAAATACAAATGAGAAGTGACCAAACCAGTTGCAGGGAATGATCCCAGGCCTGTGGCAATTCTTGTGCTGTATTCAGGAATGGGGAAGTTATTAACTGATTTAAGCCAAAAGTATGGAAGGGATCACTGTCGTGATTTAACAATACAAACAAGAAGTTCCAATGCTCTAGTCAGGACCCTGTCACTGTTTAAGTTACTAGTTAATTTGTACCCTAAAGGGATGGAATTTCTTCCTTGTTCTTACTGATAGGGTGGCAAGTTCAGATTTCAGAAAGATCAAAGACCATTTTTGTCCTTCTGAGATAAGATACACAAAATGTACTGTTCAGATGTCATTTGGATAGGGTATTAACAACCAAATATCTATCTGCTTTATGTAAATACACAGTATTCATTATCACTGCTCACACAAGTATGTAGCCTTCAGTATAAGATCAAAATATATCTACTCCCTCTGCTGCTGGGAAGCACTCTGTGCAACCTCTGCATTGCCTTCCCTTCAGAGAGGATGCTGACATTTTGGGATAGAAGGCAATGAAGAATTTAATCACTCTTAGCAAATATACTTTTGCATAGTGAAAAGTGTAACAGTTACAATTTACCAAAAACAAGATAAAAAAGGTACGTTAGAATTTTTAACTTCTAATATTAATAACATCAGGAACACAGGAGACAAATATGCTGCTTAGTATAATATTACATTCAACACTGTAGGAAACATAATCTGTTCTGGCCTCCTGGATACCAGAGCAACAGGATTTTACAGTAATAACTGCATAAGCATTCTGAAAATACACATTCTTCAAAATGATCTGCAGTTAGCACTCAAAAATTCCAAGGCCCAATGCTGGAAAGGCCTGTTGCATACAGAAAAGAAAGAAATGCAGTTGAAATATGTCACTTATCCGTAGTGAGGTATTGGAAATGTAGCTTAGGTCCTGAATGAATACTGCATATTCACAACAATCAATTTAATTTCATTGTTTTAAGTAATTACATGCCAGAAACTTCTAGCTGTTTTTTCAGTAACAATTTTTAAAATCTCCTTTTGAAAGAAACAACTGTCTCCCACATTGTCTCCCACCTGCAAATGACATTTTCATAAACCCATAGTTCTCTTTTTATAAAATAAGCAAATATTTAATGGGGAAGTGAGGAGAATTAATCCAGCTGTGTTAATCGGCTGGCACTGAGTGCCCCATGGCTAACCTGCACCTGGTTATATTTGCTTGTAGAGGACATATTCCCTTGCAAGTCCTGTGGCATTTGGTATCGAAGCGAGCGGAACCTGCAGGCCCATCTCATGTATTACTGCAGTGGGAGGCAAAGAGAGGGGCCTCAGCTGTCAGAGGAGAACGAAGAGAGTGCTCAGCAGATATCCAGTGTCTGCCCCTTTCCACAGTGCACCAAAAGTTTTTCTAACGCAAGAGCTCTGGAAATGCACCTAAATTCTCACAGTGGTAAGTATCATGTATTTTCCTGTATTATCTTCTAGATTTGGCTATTTGAAGAATTATGCACTATAGACATTCAGTGAATCAATATCTCCCCATATACATGCAAGTGTTGGGTGTAGACGCTACCAAAACGTCAAGAGTTTCTGATCTGTCTTCTACACCAAGCACCTCTCCCAGGTAGCCAGTATCATCTATCTACTAATCCTCACTTGAATCCTGACTCTCTCTTAATACGTGTATACACGCATACAAGTAACATTTCTTTACTGGTGAAGGTATGCTCAGGAGTCAGACACGGTTAGATTGATGCTACTAGGTCTCTGAAAAATTCAATCAATTACTTCAGGATTCCATCCACCAAACATGAGTCTGCTAGACTACAATCTCTCCTAACCTGTTCTGGTGCTCAGCAGAGAAGCACACCATCAGAGAGCAAGTCCTGCTGAAGTAAGATCTTGGGGTCCTAGAGTAGGCTTCTTAGGCAGGAGGCTTTAAGGACCAGGGACCAAAACTCTATGGAACAGTGTGCTTTTCCCACAAAACTTGTTTCATAAGAACTTCATGTTTCATAACAATATTCTTTTCCCTCTTTATAAAATGGAGATAGTATTTTAGAATCATCAAATCATAGAATTAATTTGATTGGAAAAGACCTTTCAGATCATTCACATCAACAGTTAACCTAGTACTGCCAAGTCCACCACTGAGCCATGTCCTTAAGTGCCACATCTACGTATCTTTTAAATACCTCCAGGGGTGGTGACTCAACCACAAGTTTGCAGAACATTCTGCATTGGAGCTTTCAATAGCAGAGAAAACCTACAAATAAGAAAGACCGGCAGTGCTAGATTATGTGGGGTGTGCTATCTAGTATACAGAGCTGTGTCTGGAAAAAGTCAAGGGCCCTACAGGAGTTCTGATCCTCCTGTTAAATGGATGGAGTTTAAAGGACACTAATGTGTGCTTTATTCACAGAATAAAGCTTTATTTGGCTGCAGTGCAAAAACTCCTGGGGAAACAGGAGTCTGGTCTATGGACTTTGTGAAGTGAAAAATATTTCCCTGATACTTGGGCAGCAGTTACAACTCTAGAAGGCATTGTGTTTCCTTGGAGGAGTTCGGTACCTCCCAGGAGTAGAAGAGTGCTGAGAAACTTTCATATGTACAAACATGGACAGCACTTAGCCATTCGTTTAGAAATCAGATCTTTCTGTGCTTCCAGATCTTAACTTTGAATATCAGGCCATTGCCATTATCTGTCTCTTACCTACCAAATATTTCACAACTCAGTGAAACAGCAGAACAGTAGGAACAGCTTCAACAAGAGCAGGTGGATGCAGCCCAGCATGTATTATAGCCTAGTAATTAAGACCAGGTACTTTTGGAACATAACAAATTCATTTCTCCTCAAGGAGAGGAAAATTCTGAAATATTAGCCATTGTGTAAAAGGGTTGCTTCAAGTCTTTGCATTTAGTGACATACCACTGACTTAGGTGTTGAAAGTATCACATGATGTGGGAGCATATGAAACACCATCTTGTGGCAGTGGAGGAGCTCAAGCTTCATATGGCCTCCTGGTGAAAAAGTGCCTGACAGAGAATAAGCACTGATTAAAGTGCTGTGTATCTTCTGAGCTCCCTTCAGGCCTCTGAGGGAAAGAATAGATCAAATTTAAATGTTGCTCAGAACTGTGGGAGTCACTGATACCGGGGGAGAAGTGAGGACCTCCAGGTACAACAGAGGGACTTCTCAGAGACTGAACCACAATATTCTTATATTGTCCAACTACCATGAACCTAGTGATCAAGGCATGGTATGTGTGTGTCTGTGTAGACAGAGCAAATATCCATTTTAGATTCTGAATATCACCTCTACCAGCATTTTTTCAGTTTTTATTGTCTAACAGGTAATCAAAATCTGTCTTGTAGCAGTAGAGAAATTTGGTCTTATCTCTTTTTAAAGCATTTTCAGTTTCAATATACCGTGAAACACGTTTTTGTGTTTCAGCAGTGATTGTAAGGTGGCTTTGAATGTGCTGTTCTTGAAAGGGAAAGCTGTACTGATTTCATGAGGAAAAAGTGGTGTATTACAGCAGTGGTTGTCTGTGGCCATTATATGTGGAAGATAAAATGTTGGTGAAGCTGTATCTTACTCTTCCTTCTCCCTTCACAATGAAAGCGACTCATCAGTCCTTTCTGATGAGGATAGATCTGTATCCTATTCTCACACTGCAGCCAAGTCATGCAGGCAAAGAGCTGAGCATCAATAATGCTCAAAATGCTCCTTCTGCTCTGTCTGTGGCTTTCAGGCACTCTAGGTTGAGGGGTGTACTTTAAGCCGCATCATAATCTTGAGCCTCTTGACCTTCATGTGCTTCCCGGGCATTCAAAATTTCCAGTGATTGTGTGTGGGGAGCATTATGTCTCCTGTAATTGTAACTGTAATTTCTAAGACCTTTTCATTTAGAATAAATCCAGTCTATTTTTATTCTTTCCCTTGTTTGTTCTTTCCCTTCATCTCCGCTAAATGCATGCAGATTCTAAGGCTCTCCAAAGGAGAGCAGAAGTCTGGGAATATCCTCTAGCAGTTTGAGGAAAGAAATTCTGAATCACTTCAAGTATTTGCAGGATGACTAATACTATCCCATCAGAATAAAATTTGTTGTTCTCACTGTTTGTTCCTTCTGTCCGACTGATTTTTCAGTGTACTTCATGAGGGGAAAAATGGTCACTTTATTTTGTATTTTACTTGTTTTTTCTATAGGAGTGAAAATGGAAGAATTTCTCCCTCCCGGTGCTAGTCTGAAGTGCACAGTTTGTACTTACACTGCAGACTCGGTGATTAACTTTCATCAGCACCTGTTCTCGCATCTTACTCAAGCTGCCTTTAGATGCAGTCACTGCCATTTTGGCTTCCAAACTCAGAGGGAGCTACTGCAGCACCAAGAGTTACACGTCTCTGGCAACAAAATTCAGAGAGAAAGTGACGTCGAACACTCTCCAAGTGGAAATGAAGAAGGTTTACAGCCGGCAACGGACCTGCTGAGCAGAAATGATGTTCCCCAGAGCCAAAAGACCATGCAGACTAAAGATGCAAGTTCTGATACGGAGCTTGATAAATGTGAAAAAAAGGCTCCACTTTTCCTTCCAAACCAGAGGCCAGAAACCCAGCCTGTGACAAATAAGCAAAGTTTCTCATACACTAAAATAAAATCTGAACCATCTAGTCCAAGACTTGCTTCATCACCAGTTCAGCCTAATATTGGTCCTTCTTTCCCAATGGGACCTTTTCTTTCCCAGTTTGCTTTTCCCCAAGACATCACTGTGGTTCCTCAGGCTTCAGAGATATTAGCCAAAATGTCTGAACTGGTCCATCGAAGACTAAGGCATGGAAGTAGCAATTACCCTCCTGTAATTTACAGTCCTCTGATGCCCAAAGGGGCTACATGTTTTGAGTGTAACATAACATTCAATAATTTGGACAACTACTTGGTACACAAAAAGCATTACTGCAGCAGCCGATGGCAGCAGATGGCAAAGTCACCAGATTTTTCCAGTGTTCCAGAAAAAATACCAGAAGCTGTAAGTCCCAGTAATGGTCAAAGCTCTATGAACATCCTGAATGCAGGTCCCCACACATCAGATCCAGAGAATCAACTTCTGCAGACATCTTGCATAAATTCTTCCAATGTTTTAGATTTGATTGGGCCAAACAATAAAAGTCATGAAAAAGACTTTACAGCACAATCTAAGAAGTTGTCAACTGCAAGTAATGGTGATGATAAGATAAATGGAAAGCCTTCTGAAGTGAAGAATCCCAATGCTCCTTTAGTAGAAGGGGAGAGTGATCCTAACAAGACCACGTGTGAAGCTTGCAATATTACTTTCAGCAGACATGAAACGTACATGGTCCACAAGCAGTATTACTGTGCCACTCGGCATGATCCCCCACTGAAGAGGTCCGCTTCCAACAAAGTGCCTGCCATGCAGAGAACAATGCGTACTAGGAAGCGAAGGAAGATGTATGAGATGTGCCTACCAGAGCAAGAGCAAAGGCCACCACTAGTTCAACAGCGATTTCTAGGAAGTGGCTAATCTTGGCAATCCTTGTACATCTACTCAAGAGTCTACAGAGGGACTTGGAGAATGTTACCATCCACGATGTGATATCTTTCCAGGAATAGTCTCAAAGCATCTGGAAACTTCACTGTCTATTAATAAGTGTGTTCCAGTTTCAAAGTGTGATACTCCCCACTCCACTGTGTCTTGCTTGGAGATGGATGTGCCAATAGATCTCAGTAAAAAGTGCTTGCCCCCATCAGAGAGGACATCCACTTCTCCCAAAAGGCTGCTGGACTACCATGAATGCACAGTATGCAAGATCAGTTTTAACAAGGTAGAGAATTACCTGGCTCACAAGCAGAATTTTTGCCCTGTCACTGCCCATCAGCGTAACGACTTGGGACAACTCGACAGTAAGGTGTTTCAAAACCCAGAAAGTGAAAGAAACAGCCCAGATGTCAGTTATGAGAGAAACATAATCAAATGTGAGAAAAATGGAAACTCGAAACAGTCTTCTCCTAATGGAAACTTGTTTTCCACACACTTAGCAACACTTCAAGGACTAAAAGTCTTTAGTGAAGCGGCCCAGCTTATTGCTACAAAAGAAGAAAACAAACATTTATTTCTTCCACAATGCCTTTACCCTGGAGCAATAAAGAAAGCTAAAGGAGCAGATCAGCTTTCTCCATATTATGGAATAAAGCCAAGTGATTACATTTCTGGTTCTCTTGTCATTCATAATACTGATGTAGATCAAAGCACAAATACAGAAAGTGAATCTCCTAAAGGCCAGGTGCCTTCAAATGGATGTGCTGTGCAGAAGAAAGAGTCTCTTCCACTATTGCCGAAAAACCGAGGCATGGTAATAGTTAATGGGGGACTAAAACAGGAGGAAAGACCTGCCGCAAACTCACAGCAAGAGAACATTTCCCAGAATCCTCCGCATGAAGATGGGCACAAGTCTCCTTCTTGGATCTCTGAGAATCCCTTAACTGCAAATGAAAATGTCTCTCCAG
Source organism: Myiopsitta monachus (assembly GCA_017639245.1). Lineage (NCBI taxonomy): Eukaryota > Metazoa > Chordata > Aves > Psittaciformes > Psittacidae > Myiopsitta > Myiopsitta monachus. Next base: position 86,353,727 of record CM029918.1, read on the forward strand.
CAATTCCTACAGCAGAGGAACAGTTGTCTAGTATAGCTAAAGGCGTGAATGGTTCTACCCAGGCCCCAACCAGTGGAAAGTATTGCCGGCTATGTGACATCCAGTTCAACAATCTTTCAAACTTTATAACTCATAAGAAGTTTTATTGCTCGTCACATGCAGCAGAACATGTCAAATGAAACAATCAGTCACCTTTGGTACCTGTGTTTAGCATATTGTTCCATACAGTCTAAAAAGAGCTGTTTGAATTACATCTGGACAATCAGGAGATTTCACTATTAACGAGTTGAAGACTTAAAGGTGTAATTTCATTACAGTCCATTAGTAAAGTGTATTATTGGTGCCATTTTCAAAAATATTAATTTATTTTACCAGCAGTATTCATAGCTGTAGTTATGTTATTTTTTATTTAAAAGCTTTATATTAAAGTCATTTGTAATGTTATTGTATAGTTATTGTGTAGCACATATGGTTTGCACTGTATAGTAGATTTTAAAGAAAATAGTCGCAAACAATACAGAAGAGCATTTTAGAAATAGCTTCAAAAGCACTTGTGTATCCTGATTTTTTTTCTTATATGCTGTTGCAGATATATGTATATGCTAAAATATAACTTGCAAAGAAGTTTCAACTATGCTGTAGAGTTCGCCTTAAAATTTCAATTTTTTGAACAATTGGGCTCAGTTTGCACTTTATATTTTAGCAGATACAATACCTTAGTCATTAGGCTTTGCATTTGTATGTAGCAGTATGTTTCTGTCCACTTTCTTAATCTGAAACGTACGTTAAATGAAGATGGCATTTTTTTTTCTTGTATAGTACTTGTATTTTCTTTCACTGATGCATCTCTGTCTCAATTTTTAAACCTTTGCTGTTAAATGCAATACTTTATAAAGAATGAACAAAATTACTGGAAGCAGTATTGTAAGTAATGAGGTCATATCAATCAGTTTTATCTTTTGAAAGGCACAGTCTAAAACAAAACCCTAAACTCAATGCTGCAATTATGAATCTAATTCATATATAAGATATATTTAAATATAAGAGTAGCAATACTGCAACTGGTGATCACAAAGATAATGTTCTACTTCTGATAGAAATAATTTCTCAACAAATGTTGTTACTATGCATGTATATGGATGGAATAAAATTCCAGATCATTGGAGAAGTTTGACAGTACTTTCTTTAAATTTGTTTTAACTTGTTTTTCAAGGAGGATTTAGAGCTTATAAACCGTGAAGAGAAGCTCTTAGAGCTAGGTAAACATTGCCGCCTCTTCAATGGCAGCAAAGTATTCAAAGAGAAAATTAGTACAAAGGATGCCTCCACTTTGAGGGAGTCTTTGCTGACAGGTCACTAGTACAACTAAGTCTAAGACAGCCTGGTGAACTAAACTTAAAATGTGAAGGTCTGAGACCAGAAAGGCTGTTCTCTCTACTAGAGCTCTTGAAGACTTACTTTCCTGACAGTACCTCCGTATGTCAAAGTCATCGGAACAATCTGCTTCATAACACCTCTGGCAGGATTCTTTATGTCTTCAGTGGTCTTATAGGAAAAACAGTAGCATTCATTTAAATAGAACAGCAGTTTGCTCCACTAATTCGGTATAGAAATACTGTTCAATAATTTATGTTATAGTAAAATTTGAGCAATTGCACAATTAAGACCCTTAAATTGCAGTTGTTCAGTCTCCTGAATGTTGTTCTCATTTAAAAATTGATACTATAAAAGTGACCTATTGAAGCATTTTTTCATCCTACAAATTTGAAAGCAAAACCATGACCTGAATAGTCATGTAAACAGTTGTAATTTAGTTCCTGTATCAGCCAAAGAAACAACCCAGAACAAAATACAGAAAAGAATGCTATTTCAGCTTAGCAGCCAGTTGGAGTCTAGTAGAAGAGTATTCAATACCACTGACTGTTAGCAACCCCATTTCTGTGTACTTTGGAACTGAATGTGTCCTTTTTTTTTTTTATTTCTAAGTGTAGGTACATACGATCCAATAGCAAAACCAGTGGTTACCTGGACATTAAATACAGAAGAAGACTGCTTAAAAATGTGCTAATTCTCTCAACAAAGATGACAGGTGTATACATTCATTTCAGTAGGGCTAAAATTGGTCCTATAGTAAATACTTTGGGTAATAAGACTCGTGAAGGAGAAAAAGCATTACAAATACAGTGAGAGTAAAGCAGACAAATCATTCATGATTATTAATTAAACATTTATTAGAAAATACCACACCAATATATCTAAGACTCCACAATATTTGAGATAGATGGTACTTTTTGACCTTCTTGGTGGCAAATAAAAGAAGTTTATCCATTATGCAAAACTGGTTTAAAGAGCTAAGAAATTGCATCTGGATTGAAATAAGCTAATTCTGAAACGTCCACATGCATAGATGAAAACTTTTAGGTGAAGTTGGTCCAAAAGCCAAAGGTGGTGTAATTTACAGTTGCTGATCTCTAGGGATGTGTTTAGACCATGAGAAAGTAAAGGAGAATATGAGGGTTAAAGGGAATACCTAGCACAAAAGCGGTGCCAAAAGGGAAGAGCCTTATCACAAAACATTTCTGATCTGGAAATGCTGAGGGTACCTGATATATTCTAGAGGTAAATTAAAGCCTGCCATGCTGCATTATATTCGTCCCACTGGCTAGTCCAATTTCTTTACATGACAGAACATACCTGGTAGCGTTTTCTCTTTATAAATTTTCTATTTGCTTGACTGGTCCCATTTTTATAAGTTCAAAACAAGCACATCATTATTTATCTAGGGGTACAGAGTTACTCCATTTTATACACATTTTACTCACCTCACTGGAGCTCTTGGCAACTCTGACACATGCTAAACCCCAAAGTTATACCATCACACTCTCTGAAAGTAAAACTTAACACTATAAAACTTAACACTAGCCTGATGGGTACCAAATATAAATTACTGACATTTCATTTCTTATATATTCATTAAAAATTGTATTTCATAAAGATAGCTGCTCACATAGCTGGGCTCAGGAGCAAGGTTTTCCTATAACTTTGCACACTATTTTACTTCCCTCCCCCCCTTTCTTTATTGCACCCATTTTTTAATTTGTTCTTCTGAAATAAGAATACAAACACTTTGGCCAGACAGAAATCTATCTCCTGTCTCTGAAAGCAGTTTTCACAATGCTGGCCTAATCCCAGCTGGGAGCTTTACCCACACCTATGTTTAATTCATAACAGGAATAAACTACTTAAACCTGTTTTCTGACCCAGTGATTATTTGTACTATCTTCAGATTATATCCACACGTGTTCAAGGTGATAATAGAACAGGTAAACCCCTATTGCTAAAAACTTCTCTTGAATATAGACTCTTTCCTAGTTCTGCTTTAAAATTTTTGTGGGTTTATTGATTATTTCTTAAATCACCTGCGCAAAGAGTGTCCATCCTTAAGTGAGCCTTTGATATCTAGAACTCAGCAGAAAGCAGAGCACCTCAGCTAAATAGTTGAATCTGCTAATCCTGGTCAGCTGGAGTCAGTGAGTATATCTTTGGATCTGTTGAGTGGAGATGAATAGCCTAACAAAAGGTATTCAAATATCTCCTGGTTTTATGATACAAAAAATAAAATCGCTCTGCATGAAGGCCTAATATTTAGTAGAGCCTATTCCTGCCCAACTCCCTGTGTACTGATTGACCGGTGGGGTTTGCCTTCAGATCTTTTTAAGGAAGATTTCCTTGTTCACAAGACATTCCATCCACATGTAGTGCCCAGAACTAGTGTTGTGGCCACATCCCTGTCTGTCTCGTTTATTTGTCTGTATCCTAAAATTCAGACTTTGAAAGGCTGTTGTGAGTTCCCATTCATACCAGAATGTTCACACAATTGTGATGCAATCTCTCACATTGCCATCTGATTGTTTTACATGGTGGTGATTTTTGTCATTGTAACCATTAATCAGGTGGACATGCCTAATGAAAGCAGTAAAGTGAATTGCTACAAACTGATGTCTGTTTGTCTTGAATTACTTGTAATAACTTTACAGTTCTGATAGCATTTTCTTATTGCTACAAATAACCATAAAACTACATCATTGATATTTGCTGTGAATCCACACTGCTAACTTTTCAAGTCTCTCATTTCTACCTGATAAGTATTCACTACATTCTTTGTCTGACACTGCCAACAGGAATGTAGTAGTCATGTCCCAAACACAGTCCGAGAGGACATTTAAGGTGATTGCTCCCTTATACAATAAATGCTGCACCACTGACAAATGCAGAAGGGAAAAACAAAACAAAACAAAACAAAACAAAAAAAAAAAACACTAAAAAAAAACCCAAACAAACAAAGTCCGATGAAGAAATTAAAATGTTAAATCAAGGCCACAACCACGGTCAAGGTGAGGTGGAGGCAGGCTAGTTCATTGCTCTGAATGTAAGTAAATTATGAACCAGAATTCACTGTAAAAAGGTAGACCTGAGGTGGTGCTCTGAACAGCCTGGAAAACCTGGATAGAGAAAATTCCTTGGTGAGTACAGTGGAAGAAGGGTGGTTTGGAATAATCTCACTGAGGGGGCAAAGAAGATAAGGAAAAATGGAACTGGCATGTAGTTAATCTGGAGAATGCAGTATGGGCACACTGATGGCTGCACAAGGCAGCAGTTGCAAGGCATCAGTTGCAAGGCATCAGCACTACAAAACCACCGCACATCCCAGGAAGCCTGTTGAGAAGGGCTAAAATACTGATGAGGCAAAACCTTGGAAGATCACTCCCAGATGCTGAATACTGCCAGTGCAAAGGTTCTGGCTCCTGGTGGTCTCATTTTGCCCAAGGCTGACAATGAGGAAGAGAGCCATATCTCTTTCCACCTCCTGCTCACCTTCATTTCCCAGGCACCGTGCTGCCAGGAGCTGTCAGAACAAACACTGCACAGAACAGATGCGTGTGACCATGTTGTGCATTAGAGGTAAGTCAGGTAGCCAAGCTTCAGCTGTTTAAGCCTGTGAACATGCCTGGTCCTCTTGCCTGAAGTCTTCCACGTAGCTTGCCGACAGTGCTTTGAATCCAGACCCCATTTGAGAACCCTTAGGGCCACAGCAAAATGAACCAAAATAATACTGGTTGCACTCATGTATGGAATGAAACAGAGCCGAGGTCAGGGAGGTGGGCAGGAAATCTGCACTTACATAATTAAAGTTTCTTCATCACATGGAGGCACAAGATGAATGAATTGTGACTGGAAGTGTGAGATGAGCTTTTGAGCTGGGATGAATCGAAATAATTTGACAGTTTCAACTTCTAAATACATTGTTTTCTTACTATATGCACAGACACACATCTGTTACATAAAAGACATACACAGAGAGATGAGCATGTCCAAAATAGGAAAAAAACCTAAACTAGATTAAAAGGTTGAATCAAGCAGCTGAATAAGGTGATTAGACAAATGCTTTGTTGAAGAAGTAACAGCCAGACCCTTTAATCCTGATTGCATAGGTAACTGGCACATTTTGGTGCATGGAGGGTGAGGATATGTTCTTTGACCTCCAAATTTAATTGTCCTCCTTGCAAAATTGCTTTCTCACCTTTCTGCTTTCAGCTGCTTTGCACAGGTCCTAGGCCAAGGTGCTTGTCCTACCTACCAACTCAATTGCCCATGCACTCATTTTTGCCACCTGTCAGCTTAGTTGGTTTTGTAAAATGTCTTGGTTTCTTTTCTACTGGGCTTTTTTGTTTCATTATTTGGAGGTTCTTAACTGTTTAACCCATCTTGATTCAAGGCGCCTGACTCAGGGTGGAGGCAGGTGAAAGGAGCCGCCTGAGCTGGAGTATTGGAGGGGGTGGTAATCTCCACCAGCAAGGTTAGGAGAGGCAGCTGCTGCCCACTTGGCTGTGGGGCAGCCCATGGAAAGCACAGGTCCTGCAGTATTCACATGACTCAAATGTCTCAGCCTGGCAGGGGCCTTTCACATCACTATTAATAATAAAAACGGTAGCTCCATACCACTCAGTTTTGCCTGCAGGTGCATATAGCTAGGAACAACCATGTTCCTTTTAAACTTCTGAATAGGGTGCTGAAAAGCCACAGGTGTGATGAGTAGGACTGGATAAAGCTGGAAACACCTACAGAAGGAGTTCTCATCTCAGCTTTCCCAGTTCCAGGTGTTATAACTGTGAAGTCAGGTTCATGTGATCTTGCGGTGATGGCTGCATATAAATGCAATCACTCTTCAGGGTCACCAGTATTGCTACTGTTCTGAAAGGCCATCTGTCATCAAAAGTTTTCTCCTTGGATTTTCACATCCACTAACAAATTCCTTGCTTTAACAAGAGAAATTTCTGCATGTCAGAAGTTCTTTCCTGTAGTTGTGACCAGCTGATACGGAGCGGACTGGAAACCACAGTCCTCAATCAGTGTAGTGCCAAAAGCAGTCTTGCCGCTCCCAGGTCTGTCTGAAGAGTGAGCCTCAACAGTTGCAGATGGAAAAGCTGAAATATGAAGTGGTAATACAGCTTGAAGTCTTTGTAGCCCTAAAATAGTGTCCCTGCATGTCTGGCTTATTCAGTCGCTAGGATGGATTCACCTTCAATTTGTTTGCTTACCCTTTTTTGAGGAAGCCCTGGTAAACCCCTTGCAACTTGAGTCTTAAAGGGTATGGGGAAAATAGCAGTGGGCCAATTAACATTGGCATTTGGCTTGAGGGAGAACAGACTTCTCCTTTGATGCTTTGACATTTTTGATCTCATGCTAATTCTGATAAAACTAACCCCAGGAGATACATTTATGGAATCTAATAAAAGACCTGTATGTTCAAAGACTGATCAGGGAAGAAAACTCTTTTAGAGAGAAGCCATCTCAGCCTATGATTGATGTTGCTGTATTAGGGTAAGTATGCAAAGGGAAGAGAACATGTTGCTTTACTGCCACAAGTTTTCAAAGCAGATTAGAAAAGCCCCTCAAATGAAGTCTTTCAACAAAAAAAAAGCAAGTAAGAAGAATTTGAAAAAATAAAAAATCTTCTTAGTTGGATAACCCTTGAACTCTTCTCTAGACCAAAGGAAGGCAACTCTGCTGCAGATGTAAATTAGATTTAAAAAAAGATAAATCTAAAACTCCTTCCCCTCCCACTCCCTTAAAACCAAAAGCTCAACTCACAGCAGGGCAGTCTACACAGCAGAAGCAAGGTGCAGGGTGGTGGGATGCAGCCACGTGTGCCTGAGGTTACCCTGCATGCCCTCATCACAGCTCATTTCCCACATCCTTAGTCTGACTGGTCTCTCATGGCTCAGCCAGGTGAATAAGGCCCCCTGCAATGCCAAGGATCTGCCTGGGCCCGGGACAGCTGCTCTGGCAGCTGTTCTTTGGCACTCCTAGATGCCAGCAGAAACAGGACTGTTCCCTGTTGGAGCGGCTCTAGGTAGAAGAGGTACAAGCTTTCCAAGTATATCACAAGAACATTGTCATGGGTTCAGCAGCAGCAGTCATTTTTCTCCCTCTCGGTAGCTGGTGCAGCACTGTGTTTTCGATTTTGGCCTGGGAGCAGCGCTGATGACACCAGTGTTTATAGTTACTGCTTGGCTATGTCTTAGTTTGACCAAGGACTTTCTGAGTCTCATGCTATGCCAGGGAGGAGGGGAAGCCAGGAGGAAGCAGAGACAGGGACACCTGACCCAAACTGACCAAAGAGGTTATTCCATACCACAGCACATCATGTCCAGGATGTGAAGACGGAGGGGAGAGACCCGGAAGGGTGTGGTGGTGGTGGACTGGGGGTGCACTGGTCAGGTTTTTGGTGCACTGGGGAGTTCGCTGCTGGGGGGTGCACTGGCGGGGTCGGGCTTGGTGAGCAGCTGTATTCTCTTTCTTTGTATTTCTCTTGTATTATTACTGGTGGTAGCAGTAGCGGTTTGTGTTACACCTTAGTTACTAAACTGTTCTTATCTCAACCTGTGCGAGTTGAATTCTTTTGATTCTCCTCCCCACTCCCCCGGGACTGGGGGAAGAAAGAGGGGGAGTGAGTGAGTAAAACTGCATGGGTGGGGGGCTTAAACCATGACAAACATGAACATCTATTGCTGTCCAGCTGACACTGCACAGCTTGCTCCCTCCCAGGCTAACTTGCTCATTTGATTTGTGAGAAAAATAAGATTGATTTTAAATGATTAAACATCTAAAAGGCAAAGAGCTACCTGCTGGGAGGTGTAAAAGTAAGAACAGTATTTATTTTTTTTAGGAGGTTTTCAAAATAGTGGGTATTTTCCTTGTCACCTTCCATATTATGCCTCAAAGACATATAGAAATGGATCAGTGAGATATTTCTCTCTTTTATTGCTGCAAAAGCACAATTTGGATCTTGGTATCTGGGTCTTGTTGAAGGCGAAGGGATACCTACAAGGGAAGAAGCATAGTTGAGCACAATAACTACTGAGGGAAAATGGATATACCAATGGCTTGTCCCATCTCCTGTATCTCCATCTTTCAGACCTTTTCCTCACAGCCTGGACATCTGTCCACACTGTGAAAGGTAGCAGGCTGTGCCATCTACCACTGCTGGAGACCTGGAGGCACCCTTCTCTCAAAAAAAAGGTTTACATGCACTCATTTGGTTCTCATCTCCTCCAGTTAAGTCCTTTTGTTAGGGCCTTTATATCCCTTCCCATGTCTTGAAACTTACTCTCTGTAAGTGCTAATCACCGTACCCAGAGCCTTGATCAGTTGTCTGGTTCTGCTTAGAAAGATTTCCTTGTGGGAGAACTCCATCAAAGAATGGGTTGGACATACACTTTGTATGACACTGTTGATAATTTTAGTGCTTATTGTTTATATAGTAACCTTGTTTTCATCCACGAAGTGTGGCCTGGATTCACTGTGCTCCTCAGCAGCCAGGGTCTAACCAGCTCTTAGGACTGTCAGGATAATACCAAGCCTTGCATGGGGGCAGCTACAGGGACAGAGAGAAATCAGTATTTGCTGCTTCTGTCCTCCGGCCCGTGTTACTCCATAAAACAAACGGAGAAAGTCATTGGACTGCAGAGAGAGAAAGGGATGAGAGGAAATTTAAGGGTTATCATGTGGGGAAGAGATGCGGGGATTCTGTCCTCATGGTAATTTCTGTGTTCTTACACTAAGCAGACATTGGGAAAATGTTGGTCTATCAGCAACTGAGGCTTATCTTCAGTGTTAGAAAATTTGATATGCAGTATGCTTTTGTAAATTATATCAGACATCGCTTTCCTTTTATGAGAACTGTCTTTTCTTGGTAGATAATTTTTGTATTAGGTTAAAAAAAACAGTTGGCAAAGTTTGCAGGAGTTTTTAACATGTTAACATGCTACAATGTTACTGAAATCTGTAGTATCACTGAAATACATTCAAAGCTTTCATGTGAGTTGTGGAACTAAATAATTGTGTAAGAGATGTTGACATGATTTCACTTATTTGAACTTTACTGCATTAAAGGATCCACTGTTACTCTGTGACAGCCACTTCACAGAAGAAACAGTCTCTGCTCTGCCAGAACCTTCCTCACCAATAACTTTTCGTGCTTCTTTTTCCTCCAACATCAAAATACATCATAGTTTATGTCTGTTATATTAGATTTGCTGATGACAGTCGCAATACAAAAATAATATTATGTAAAATATTCAGCTTGCAGATATCTGTTATACCTTCCTGATATGAAACTGCTATGTATACTTGCCAACTACATATTATGGTAAAGTGGTTAACATTAGCTTTTGCATTTGCTTTAAGATTATGGCAAACACAATTAATACCAATAACCAGAAAGGTTACAGTAGGATTCATTCTTAGGGATAAAATGCCAGTTTTCTTTCCCAAACAACAAATCCCAAGTTTTTCTTATCATCATATACGGTTAAAAAGAAAAAAAATGAAATGTTATACAGCTTTGTCCAGTGACACTCATGAATTATTTTTCTGGCTGTGGCAGATCCTGTTGTGGATGCATCACTGGTGTGGAGGAGCACAGTTCAAGCACCTTCTACTGATGCTCAGAACAGCAGAGAAGTGAGAGATGTGATGCAGGCTCAGATAACAGTAAATTACTTGTTTCATTACAGTAAGCAGTTTGATGCAAAATGCAGCATTCTGAAAACATGAATTTCCCTGCTAGTCTAAAGTTCTCTTAGAAATGGAGCTGAGGTAAAGTTAGTAACTTGCTGAGTATCAAAACCTTTTCTCTCTGCAGGATTACCCACTGCCACTAACAAATCACCCATAAAAATGCAGGTCAGGCATTTGGGACCTACATCTAATGCTAACAAAACTCCCATTGAAATGAATTTATGGAATCTCTCACTCCAGTTGCAGTGTCTGCAAGTTGATAAAAGAGAATATGTCTTTGTGACCTTTATACAGGTTCTGCTGTATTTGTTTACAATACAAACAGCTTCTTTTGTATGTGATACCATAGTAGAATAAGAGCAACTAACTCCTCACAATCATAGAAGGGTAGAGCCATGTCCCAGCAAAAGTAATATCACAGAATGTCTGAGGCTGGTGGGCGCCTCTGGAAATCACCCAGTCTAGCCGCACTCTTGCTCAAACAGGGTCAGCTATGACACCTTGCTTGGGTCCGTGCTGGGTTTTGAGTATCTCCAACCTAAAGGACCCACAGATGCTGTGGGCGATTTGTTCCTGTGCCTGGGGTTGTTCCTTCCCAGGGCAGGACTTTGCACTTCCCTTTACTGGACTCTACAAGATTCTTCTTTCTCCATTTCTCCACCAGATGTTTCCCTGATCATCATGGGCTTGGAGTCTAAAGTTACTTCCAGTCTCACTAGAAATGAATTCCTGTGTTAACTGTAACAAATGGGGAAAGTCCCAGTGAAGCAGAATTTGTCTTCTAAATCAGGTAGTCATCTCTGCACTATATCCCTCCAATGCCCTTCAGTTTCAATTTGGCTGAAATGTGTATGTGAGAAAAATAATGAATTTGCAGTGATGTGGGCAAAACTGTCAGATCTGAACATTTCTAAACTTGGAGAAGTTTGAATTTAAATTCAGACTAGGACCTCAGCCTATCTTTGTCACAGTATCCCAAGCCCCATCTGAGAAAATATAGAAGTGCTTTTTGGGAGACAGACACTTTTGTCTCTGAAGGCTCAGTGAGGATGAAACAATTTTTCTCCAAGTGCTTTCTTGATATTCGTGCAGGCCTTTAACAATGAATTGATTTGGGTTTGTTTTGTTTTTTTTTGGTACCATCTGCTCATCAAAAAGCAAGTTCTATTTTTAATATATATAAATTTACTCTGGGACAGCTATTCCAGAGTTTTGCTCACCTAATAGGCATGCAACAAAACTAAAACCAGGCTAGCCACCACACAATTCACTAGGATTACAATGAAGATCTGTCCACCCACATTTATATTACAAATGAATTAATATAGATCTAGTAATTTTTCACTGAAAATAGATGCAGTAAGTAGTCATGTTGTTCATTTAGCATTAATAAGACTAGATTCTCCTTTGAATTCCACCAGAAGAAATTAGGTAGTTTATGCTACTTTCCACACTTTTTCCAATTCCACTGAGAACAGAATGTGTCCCAGAAACTGCACTTAGCTTGTCTAAATCGTACATCATATCACCATCTTCATAAGAACTCAACTATTAAGATAATTATAAAGCAATTAAAGAGCTTATGTTTACACATATTTTGGGTAAAAACCAAACTACCATCATATATACATCTGGTTTTTTGAATAATCTGCAAAATTGTGAAGGGCCAATTACATATAAAAATGTTACCATTAAAGAAGTCACATCATTTGCTGACTCCTTCTTTCTCTGAAATGTATATGACAGCTGAAACTCCTCTCCAGACAGCAGTTCATGTCTTCTACCAAGCAGATGACTGTTGAGTTGAGTGTAAGAAGAGCATGACCACTGTTTGGTATACATAAGATTTATCTCTTACCTGAGCCGTTGCTGGTGGAGGTGCAGGGTAAACCTCAGCAAGCAGAGAGTGGGTGTGCCCGTAGGACTTGACACTAGTACTGACATACATGATAGCACTTTTCATGGTGTATCTTAAAAATTCACTGTTTGGAAAGCCATGTACCTCTACAGACACCTATCTCAGCGTCTTTTTCCCCAGCTGGTTATGTCCTCTCCGTCTGATAAACTCTTGAATAAGCAGAGAGCAGGCAGGAAAAAGTGACATCTCCCATCACTGTACCTACAGAGTCTGTGACTCCAAGTGTTTAAATCCCCTCAGACCACATAGGATATGTTCTTTCATATGTTGTCTGACAGCAACTGCTGATTCAGCTCCAAAGTTGCAGTATAGGCTTCCTCAAGTTTCAAGACAATTGCCTTCCCAGTCTGAAGGCTGGATGAAGTAGGTTTTATACATTCAGAATTGTTCTCTTGTCAGTAAAAGTTGTGCTCTATGGGACTGCTCTCTCATTTAACAGGTGTGTGAATATTCATACACAATTTTTGCCAGCTGCTGGTCCCTGGTTCTCTGAAGGCACCACTGGAAATATTCTTTTGCCTCTTAGGAGGTTTCTTAAGTATTTTTTGTAATCTTTTTACAGAAGCACTTGTGATGCTTCTTGTTGAGGCAAAAGTGAGATGTGACACTTATCCTGGCCTCTGTTTTGAGGAAGGTCTAAGAGGTAATGCACAGTTTGAAAATTTTTAAGTGATGATCCTGTAAATTGTGGGAACACATAAGAAAAATGATCCCTTTCTGCGCTACTCTGATGCATAACAGATGCTTCCCGAGACCCAGTCAGTATCTCCCCACAAAGATACTTCATTCAGGAAATTTAAGTTCAGATTCAGCAGGACAGTATAATTGTGTGATGTGCTGTGCAGATGTAGATATAGGGCATACTATATAGACAAGCTTGGCCTTAGGGGATATAATCACACACTGATGAGATCTCATGGGTTCAGACATGAGCAGTGGGCATGTTTACAAAAAAGATTATTCCTCAGGCATAACATAGAAAGTGAACACAAAGTATTGCTGTTTTCTAAATTTAGCGGTTGTGAATTTTTTCTTTCTAAGCAAATAATCTACTTTAAACATGAAGCGTAAAAGTTAGTTAGCTATGATGATTTATCTGATGAATGATATTTTGGTTTTATTTCAGTGCAGAGTATTTTAAAAGAATCATTAAAAACCAACACACAAACTTCAAAAATAAATAGATGACAATTGTATTTTCTGTGTAACCGTTTTCAGAAGGTTGAAATATTTTTGATATAAAAAGCACAAACATGCCATGCCACCATGCTATTCCAGATGTCTCTTCAGGCTTCTGTATAAAAAGAGGTCAATTTAATCAAGCCATTGTGGCAGAGAAATGTAATGCTATACCTGCACTACAAGTGTTTATTATGTTTGGCAGGTGCTTAGGTACTAGTCAGGGAAAGTGCAGCTCTGCAGAGAGTAGGATATATACTTTATTACTGGGGTTCAGGAAAAGGATTACATTTGAATTGCTTGCATGTGATTGCTTAAGAAAAAGCAGTATGTTCTTGTAGAGGGGAAATGAAAGGCCTTACTTACCGAGATTGACTGTCTCTCAATAGCTCATCCCCTCAACTTTTCCTAGCAACAGTCTGAATGCCAGCTGGCATCTTAAGCATGAGCATAAATGAGCTGTGAAGAAAGTGGTGAGGACTGTCTTGAATTTGAAAGTGAATTTCAATTTAGCAAGGCTTCAGATTTTTTGTTGTTGTCAGACCTATGAACGCTTTGCAGTGGAACATACAGTTTTTGTGTCACAGTGATGCTCAGCTTGAACATTTTCTGGACCTGAGCTGCATACTCCATTTTCTAACTTCCCTCTGAAGAAGGGAAGCTGGTCCTGAGTAGGAGATCTCAGGATACACTTTGCTGGGGAACACTAAGCAGCCTCTGACCTACTTCACATAAAATAGATTTCTAGTTTTCTACGGTATTTACTTCCCCAGCCACTTATTTATAAAACAATTAAAGAGCAGAAAGAGTTCTTTGGTTTAATTTCTTTTTTTTTTCTTTTGAGTTACTTTGTTTAATAAGATGATTCAAGAATATTGGCAAATAGAGGCAAAATTAATTGAACAGATCATTCAAGGTACACCCAAAGTTTTGCTCTCAGCCTTTCTTGACTATAGCTATTTTATGAGTACTCTGTGTATGTTTGAAATATAGAATTATAGAATCAACTACATTGAAAAAAAACTTTAAGATCATTGAGTCCAACTGTCACCCCAGGAAATGCAGTTTAATAATTTAGGAAATGCAAGCATGACTTAAAGTAACTGTGTGCTGCAGTTCCTTACTCATAAGTGAAGCATGAGAATTGTTTAAGTCAAATTGTTCTGGTCATGTATTTTAGCTCTGTAAGTCTCATACATTAGCTAATGGGTAAGAGAAGATACAAAATATTGTATTTGTATGAGGAAAATCTCAGACACTTCTAGAAAACAACTGGGATTTGAGACTGTATATGGCAAAGTATGCTGTGTAGGTAATCTACCAAGAATAAACAAGTGCAATCAAGTGCACTGTGTTTTCATGTCCAGAAGTCATTCCAGGATTTTGGCCTTATATTTCATAGAATCATAGAATAGTTGGGGTTGGAAAGGACCTTAAGATCATCTAGTTCCAACCCCCCTGCCATGGGTAGGGACACCTCACACTAAACCATGACACCCAAGGCTATGTCCAACCTGCCCTTGAACACCTCCAGCGATGGAGCATTCACAACTTCCCTGGGCAACCCATTCCAGTGCCTCACCACCCTTACAAGAAAGAACTTCTTCCTTATATCCAATCTAAACTTCCCCTGTTTAAGTTTGAACCCGTTACCCCTTGTCCTACCACTACAGTCCCTAATGAAGAGTCCCTGCCCAGCATCCCTATAGCCCCCATTCAGATACTGGGAGGCTGCTATGAGGTCTCCATGCAGCCTTTCTCTTCTCCACGCTGAACAGCCCCAACAAAACCAATTTCACTTCTTGTTTTTAATAGTTGGTATTGGCCTCAATTCCTTTTTACAGTGAAACCTCTTTACTTAAGCAACATCAGAATATAATGAGGAAAGAGTTTGTATCCTCCACGGCTGTTTCTAACATGGTGCACAGGGTATGCTCATTTGTACTGTCTCCACCAGAGTACAGTGAAATTCATAAATAATTTTTAGTTTCCATGGCCCCTTTCTCATTTGGAGGCAACCCTCATCATCTATTAAAAACTGCCACCGGAATTTGTGGTCTTCTCAGAGCACTGTTTAGACCTTTCCTTGGAAATACATGAGGAAGCCATGGCTATTTCTTAGGTCTGGTACCATCAGGAACATTTGGAATAAAAATAAGAATGTAAATTATTCCCACAGTGTGTACTAGCACAGATCATACTGATTAGCTGCTTTTCAGAGTGACTGCAAGAGTGGTTCAGTTACAGATGAATGCTTCTGATCAGTTCAGGTCATGTGGTAAGGGAGGGGTTAATCTTTATTCTTTACAAATCATCATGTAGCTATTTTATTTTTAAAGTAAATAACCAAAAAAACCCACTGTGTATTTTGTGAGCTTGATCAGAAGGCCTATCAACCAGGCAATTTGGTTTCCAGTTAGAAGATAAACTAATACTGATAAATTTGCATTTTTTCCCTGATTCTTTAATCTGACTTTTATCTTTTGTGAATGACATTGGACATGCATAGTTATCCAAAATGAATATTTTGTTTATGTATATAGATTCTTCAGATTGCCCGCATTAATGACTCTTAACCTTTAAACTGATTTATAAACATGGAAGAATAAAATGTCAGCATTCATTTGTCATCGCGTAGTAAACTGTCAGCATTCATTTCTCAGCTAAAATAGAATATCTGTCTAAGAATTTACATTAGGCTTTGTAATCAAACTAGATTAACACCAGTGCAGTTCAGCATGAAAACTTGATATCAAGCATACACACTCCATTAATACCTTAATGTGCATTCCAGGCTACATCTTGCCATGATCTAGTGAATTCAGTAGGACTTGTTGCTGAAAAATGTGACTAACTCATGCAATCTCTTCGTCTAACTCATCAGCATAATGCAGTACTGGTCCATAAAAGGGAAGGTACAAAGTTTTAAAGGATAAATACTGGCAAGCAATTGTGTACATTCATGAGGGGTGAGAGAGAAAACTGCAGTGAATGGACCTTGGCTTGGAAACTCATGCTGTGCTTCCACTGACCAAAATGTGAGCAATGGCATAAATTATTTGTGGCTAGTTGGAAGTGGACATTCCCCAACAAAGTTTATATCACCCATTCACCTGAATAACATTCAGATTTCTGTAAATGTTCTGATAGCCAATTAAGCTACTGCTACTTTAACCCGTATTTTATTTCCTGTAACAGACCTGGAATGCTTACTGAAATGGTGGAAGGAGCATTCCATTGCATGAAATGAAAAATCAGTGTGAATATACCCTATATGGAGTTCCTGTTCTGACTTTCTTGAATGTAAATGAAGGGGAGAAACCAGTGAGGAGGAGACACTGGGTTTCAGTGTTAAGACCCCATATTTCTGTACAAAATATAGAGGAGAGGAAATTGTATAGAAGGACCCAAGCACCAAACCAAACTGGATGCTATAGAGCTGGAAATGGTTGTGCTAACTAGTGGCTGTTCCTGATGTGTGGAGATGTGCTTCCCAGTGTGCTGTTTCTTTGCAGTTCACTTCCAGCCATCCTCTGCAAGACGAGCCCAAGTGCAATGCAGAAAACATTTGGAGGTGTTAAAAAGAGACCTGTTGATCCCCTGTCCAGCTGAGTCCTGACTGAGAGAGGAAGGCATCACACCCCAGTACCTTTCCTGGCCTCCCCTGCTCCTGCAGTGGATGCACAGACATTTCTTGCTGGGTGTTTTGAGGCTCAGTACCAGCACGGTGGTCTCAACTCACAGCTCCTGCCATCTGGAGGGCCTGGAAAGAAGCTACCAGCTACTTGGCTTACCATTGCTCTGAAAAGATGGGGAAATCATCCCTGAGCAAAGGTGAGAGCAGAATGTGTTTCTAGAAATGTGTTAAATTAGAAGTGTAGATGTTATACTGAAGCCTTGCATTTACATTTAAATATTCAACATCTACAAATGCGGGGGAGTTTGTACGAGGAAAGCCTGAATACTTAAAGTATTAACATCTCTTGTTTAAAGCTATTCAGAGTGTTGTAAATACATTTCATGATGTTTTATATTGTTTACAGTGGTTTCTGTGGGTATGTAGTGCTTGCTTATTCAGGAACTGTATAGAATTATCTCGTTGAAGAGGATGGGGAGTTGTTAAAGTTTTTTCTTCAGTGTTTTACATACCACCATTCCTGATTTTTAACTGTGTTGTACTTCTCAAAAGTTATAAAAGCCCCTGGCTTTTAATTGAACACAGATTTAAGTTTTCTTGCAGGAAAGTTGGGTCTGCAAAATAAAGTGTAATACTAGCTCATTTCCCCTACTGCGTAGCACAAACATTTCCAAGTATTTAGTCTCAAGTCAAACGAAATATATTTGGTGCAATTTAGATACTGATTTTTATGAGTCAGAACTTCAGCCCTGTGTTAAAAGTCATAATATTCTTCTCAGTTACTTCCCATGGCAGGCAGCCTAGCTGCTGCAACCCTTGAGGTTCTGGTCTTTACCAGAACAGGGTAACAGGGCATTACCATGTGCAATGTTGCCACCTATGGATCTTGACTCAGTTAAAAGAAAGACCATTGTTTCCTGCATGGCCAGCATTACTGCATGCAGATGTTTATTTGTCCTTCAGCCAAATACAGAGCTGACCACAACTTTGTTGGTTATTCTCCTTGGGCAATTACCCAGAGTGTTTTTTTTTTTTAATCAGCATGAACATTGGAGTTGGAGCAAGCTGTCTTATAAGTACTGCATCCATGCTATTTTGTTCTAAATGCCTGGTGTGGTCCTGCTTCAACAAACTTTGCTTAAAAAAAAAGGGAGTTATTTTCATATTCCTGTTGTCATGTTTCACATTTGCTCTGAGGAACAAACTCCTGATCCTGGACTTCCCTCTTCTGGCAGTTCAGGATATTCTTCAGTCTTGACTTACATGACTCAAACACCATGTGACTTGGGTGGTCAAACATAACTGAGCAGTGTGATCGAAATGATGAATATTGAATACTTGATAAGAAAATAGGAAGTAAAAAGAAAAAGAAAACTTACTTCAGATTTGGTGAACAAATTAAAAGAACATCAAAACACATGATACATTCTTGCACAGGGATGTTATTCATCATCTGTTATTGATTCAGTATTAATAAAATGTATTGATACAGGTTCCTCTCCAAGATATATTTGCTATATTCACAGATCATTGTAACACAGCAAAATATTCTTTACAATTAGCTGAATCCCTCTCACTCCTAATGTAGCACTCCTGACCATGGGCAGATTAGTGTGAAATTTAATTTGCACTAATCTGTCCAAGACCGAGGAAGCGCAAAATATATTTTATGCAGTGTTTACCCACTTTACCATATACAGATAAATGCATGAGTGACAAATCATGCAGCTTCAGGTTTACTGGAGTGAATATCTATAGTGCCTCAATTTCATTATTTCATTTTTGTTGCCATGGGAAAACAAGGACTGGACTCATATTATGCAAATATATAAAAAGTATAAATGTAAATCTGTAAAGTTTTATAACAGGTCTATACATATCTACTTATATCTACAGTGTAACTGTAACTTTTCTACTACTTTCCTATGTATTATGTAGAAAAGATTCCCTTTTTCCCTCTGTACAGTATTGCCAATATTTTAAAGAACTTATCTAAAGAAGGTCCCTTTGGAGGAAAACCATGAAAAGGTACAGATTTTGTGACTGAGACCAAGAGTGTAATTTGTTACATGAACATATGAAAACAGCTGCTCCTCTGGTTTCGACTGCAGTAGGAGTGCTGCTGGATTTGAAGGCTTTTATTGCGGGAAGTGCTTCTGATTTGCTTTAGCATGATAAAACCAGATGTGCGGACCAAGTCTGCTTGCGCACCAACTGCTGTGTCTCCAGAGTGCGGGGGAAATGTTGTCACTGCTCAGATATTGCAGAGCTCTTTCAATAATTCCCATATAGTTTGAAAATGCACAGTTTGTTCACCCCAAATAAGCCTGCAAAACAGTGGGATGAATGTTAAAATGTGACATGGTTTGACAGTTATTTATAAGTGATATTTGGGAACATGTTTGCTGTAAAAGTGAGGGACATCTCATAGCTTCCAAGAGTTGTTTGGCAGTTACTCATTTTTGTGAAAAAATGAGTTCTTCTGTATTATTTATATTTATGCCCAACACGGAATTGAGTGTCTTTCCATTAGAAGTCTGGCAAGAGTTCAGCACATTTTGCTACCCACTGGACAAGTCTGTCTCTTATTTACTGATGCCATACAATAAAACAAGGCAAGGGTTGTGAGCTTTGAGAGCAGCAGGATGTTCAGGGTGGATAAACAGGTGTCTGAGAATTTGGACATATTTCTTTAGGGTTAGATCCAAATTGGACATCCAGTATGGTGTGAAAATTTACCCATTGTGTGATTGCAATCTGCTCTCGACTTGCTTGTGAAAGGCTGAACTGCAATGTCCCACATGGACTTTACTTTGCATAAACGATCCAGTCTGATCAATATGTGCTTCCTAATAGATGGAAGCAAAATCCTTATTTTGTTCAAGTAGCTAAAAGCAGAGGCAGAATATCTTTGCATTTGTAGGTCCTTTCACTGCTGGGCTGCAGAGACAATTTAGACAGGATAATAGCATTTTGCATTCAGCCTTTTACAAAGGCAGATTTTGATGGAGGTTTATGCAGCAAATGTTCTTTCCTGGTATTTGCTGCTCTCCTTTTATGACTCCCAGTGTCCACATTTGCCTGTTAATCACGCATAGCCAATATTCAGGTGGCAATGCCATGCTTTGGCAGACAGCATCTCTGGATCCTGTTTGTGTTTTTTGTAACCAAACATAAGCAATGTGCCAATTCACTCTGAAAACCTTTGCTGACACAGTTCAGCAGCTGAGCTACAAAATTAAAGGTCTGGATTGTTAATGTGTCTCAAGGTCATATGAGAAAATAATGCATTCTGTAAAACATTGATATAGTTCAAAGAAAGGGCACATATTTTGCCATTGGACAGAACCCTCATAGTTAACTTGTCATTATTATATATTATTTATTGTTCATATAAAACCAAAGAGGCATGGCATATTTTTGTAACAGGTCTGTACCTCTTACTGTGCTAGCCAGCTGATTCTGCTCGTGAACCTCTCCAACTCAAATATCAATTTGAATTTCAAGCATGAAGAGGGGAAATATTTTGCCTTATCAAACCCAACCTGTTTAAGGGCAAACAGACTTCTGTCCTGGTTCAGTGTTAAATGTGCCTTTGCCTTCCCTGCTGAGGTTCCTGATACCTCTCTGAATGTTTATGGCCTGAGTTTTCTCTCCCTGGGGTTCCAATATTCTGAGGCTAAGAGCCAAGAGTTAGTTGGAAACTTCTATGCTTATTCTAGTGAAGGATTTTGTTTGTGAAGTGAGAGATGTGGTCAATGCACACCTCTAAACTGAAGAAGTCCAATTAACGGACTGGAAATGTTTAAAAATAGGCATTATGTATCTGTGTTTTGCACTAAAATCTTCCTAATCCCAGCCATGCCCAACATGTGGATCTTACATGTTGGACTGCTCTGCAGGTGCTTTCTAATAAGATCTAATCACCCTCCTTACCACTTGGAAAATTCTGGCATGCCAGGCCCAGCAAAGAATCAAGAAAGGAGTTTTGAAGTGAACTGCTCTGTACCATTTCCCCAGTGTATTCAGAAAGACACGTGAAGATTCTTCTCCCTCTCTGGGGTATATTTGCTGCCATTGCTGCTATTGACCTATCTCAAGAGAACAGTGAGTGATATGTTAACACAAGCAAGAATCGGTATTCATAATGTTATTGCAAGCAACTCCTAGTCTATCACAGCTAGTTCTGTCACTAAAAAAAAATTAAGCTCTTCTTAGAAGAGTTCACAGAGATTGGCTGCCTTCTAAAATAAATGTTAACTGCCTCCACTTAACTTTGTTACTAACATACAGCATTGCTTTAGCTCCAGCTATTTGAACAATACTTTTGACAGTGAAAGAGGCTCAAATACATCTTTTGTAATGGCGGGGGGAAAAGGCAATGCACATTCAAGTGAAAAAAGAAGTTCATAAACTCTCATATGCAGAAGTGCACAAAGGAAGATCAAAGGAGAAATGCAAATATCATCTTCTAATGGATTTTTGACATTATATTCTGGTTGACGTTTAGCAGCAATTGAACACCACCATATTCTGAGTACTTTTCTGTCTCACTGATGAGAAGAGATCTGAAGTGTAAAATAGATGAAAATCTTTCCTGTCTAGAGTGTCAGGTAATTTACACATCTTTTTTATACATTTGTTGAGATAGCAGGATAGGTTGGTAAGAGCTCTGAGTGAAAAGATCCTTGATTATACTTAGGTCTGTCTGATTCTTCACATTTCAAAACTCTTTCAACCTCTTTCTTGAGTTCATTCAAGAATTGGGCCCTAAATATTAGTTACAATAACTCACCATGTGTGAAATTTGAAATTACAGTTCAAATTACTTTCTTACTCCCTTACACAGAAAATATATGATACTTGTGCCTACACATTGCAGATCCACACTACCAGTTGCAGCTGGCATTAGAGATTATAGATTATTATCTGTGCCTTTCTACAAGGTCATCCATTCCTTTCTTGTTGTCTTACAAGTGTTTCTGCTCTTGTCATTTAAAATGGTATCATGCCTATCGATCATCCTCTTCATGTCTTCAGTTTTTATGTCAGCCTCTTACTGTCTCAAATTAATGCTTTAAGAATTCTTATCCTGTGCAGGCATTGTAACTGGAATCACACCTAACCTACTACTACTGCTATAATATCTTCCACATGATTGCGGCAAGTACATCTGATAGGATCTGAAAAGCAAAGTACAGACTGTAGTCGATAGTGACTTTTCTGCTGCCATTGGAAAATATTTTTATCTTCCCAGGAATTACTATCATCAAGGGAATCAAAGCACCTCAAAAATAGAAAAAAAAAAAACCTATATATATCTGCTAATTCTTTCTACCCATTTCACCTTTCCATTTAACCTACAGATTTCCTACTGAGAGATTTTATACATTTAAATTAATTGGTTAAATATAGAGAACAGGAAAACACCTGAGCTACATACAACAATGATAATAAAATCTTACCATTGCTGGGTTTTATATTTTTATCAGGTCCACAAGTTACATAGGCTTAAGCTAAAGAAAAATCAACTTCCAAGTCTTTTCTGTCTCATTTGTGGCTTGAGAAGACACAAATTCTTTTTTTTCTTCCCTTTAGTCATCCCCAACTTTCATTTAAAGGCAACTGAATTATCAATAAAAAGTTACAGAAAAGCAAACAAAGGCTTAAATTGATACAACAGCTTTAAAAGTATTAAAAAGAAACATCCATTAATATTAGCCATATTAGTGGATATTTACTGTACTGAAAAATTGTTCTGCCAAGGCTGAGTTCTGAGCCAAATTGAAAAGCTTGAACATTTACGGTGCAACTATCAGAGTTTCTGCTTTGCTCATAGTGTTAATCATAGAATCATAGAATAGAATCATAGAATAGTTAGGGTTGGAGAGGACCTTAAGATCATCTAGTTCCAACCCCCCTGCCTTGGGCAGGGACACCTGCCACTAAACCACGTCACCCAAGGCTCTGTCCAACCTGGCCTTGAACACGCGTTTTAAATCTCTAGAGAAATATTTATCATAAACTATTGATAATTGCAATTGTTCCAGATGCCTTTTTACTTTTTTTTTTTATTGTTGGCTGACATTAAAAAGAGTGTTAAGAACTATTTGTGTATTAGGTTTTATACATATATATATTTAATAATGTTAAATTCTGGGTTTCTGTGTGGTCTTTTTCTATAGTGCAGAACCTTGTAAGTACGTCTATACATGCTGTATTACCAAAATAATTTATATAGTAAATATAAATGCTACAATTATTAATAATTGTAAACATATGCAGAATGTATCCCAAAGCCATTGCTTTACTTCTAAACTAAGCAGAACCAGCTGTCATGGGTTCAGCAGCAGCAGTCATTTTTCTCCTTGGTAGCTGGTGCAGCGCTATGGTTTTGATTTTGGGCCTGGGAGCAGCGCTGATAACACCAGTGTTTTCAGTTACTGCTTGGTAGTGTTTTGTCTGGCCAAGGACTTTCTGAGTCTCATGCTATGCCAGGGAGGAACGGGAGCCGGGAGGAAGGAGAGACAGGACACCTGACCCAAACTGACCAAAGAGGTTATTCCATACCACAGCACATCATGTCCAGGATGTGAAACCGGAGGGCAGAGACCCGGAAGGGTGTGGTGGTGGACTGGGGGGTGCACAGCATGGTCAGGTTTTTGGTGCACTGGGGGGTTTGCTGCTGGGGGGTGCACTGGCTGGGTCGGGCTTGGTGAGCAGTTGTATTCTTTTTCCTTGTGTTTCTCTATTATTATTATTGGTGGTAGCAGCAGTGGTCTGTGTTATACCTTAGTTACTAAACTGTTCTTATCTCAACCTGTGCGAGTTGAATTCTTTTGATTCTCCTCCCCACTCCCCCGAGACACGGGGAAGAAAGAGAAGAGTGACTGAGTGAGAAAACTGCAGTGGGTGGGGGGCTTAAACCACGACACCAGCTTAAGTTCAAGCTTTGCTCCATGACTACCATTCTGTTCAGCTATCAGCATGTTTCCTAGCAATTTTAGCCCATGTAACTAGCTTTCTCAGAGGCAAACCTGAGCATAATTTAGTCTTAATGACATTTACTGAACATCTAGAATGTTCAGCATCCTGCAGAGAGCCCTAATGGATTCTAAAATTATAAGACTAGAAATCCAAATAAAAATAGAATTATTCTTAGACAGAGATCTTGTCGTGGTTTAAGTCCTCACCCCCACTCAGTTTTACTCGCTCACTCACTCCCCCTCTTTCTTCCCCCAGTCTCGGGGGGATGGGGAGGAGCATCAAAAGAACTCAACTCGCACAGGTTGAGATAAG
Organism: Myiopsitta monachus; assembly: GCA_017639245.1. Classification (NCBI taxonomy): domain Eukaryota; kingdom Metazoa; phylum Chordata; class Aves; order Psittaciformes; family Psittacidae; genus Myiopsitta; species Myiopsitta monachus. The sequence goes on from CM029918.1 coordinate 86,377,843, forward strand.
AACAGTTTAGTAACTAAGGTATAACAGCAATCACTACTGCTACCACCAGTAATAATAATAACAGGAGAAGTACAAAGAAAGAGAATACAACTGCTCACCAAGCCCGACCCAGCCAGTACACCCCCCAACAGTGAACCCCCCAGTACCAAAAACCTGACCATGCCGTGCACCCCCAGTGCATCACCACCCTTCTGGGGCTCTGCCCTCCGTCTTTATGTCCTGGACATGACGTGCTGTGGTATGGAATAACCTCTTTGGTCAGTTTGGGTCAGGTGTCCTGTCTCTGCCTCCTCCTGGCTCCCCTCCTCCCTGGCATAGCATGAGGCTCAGAAAAGTCCTTCGGTCAAACCAAAACATTGCCAAGCAGTAACTATAAACACTGGTGTCATCAGTGCTGCTCCCAGGCCCAAAATCAAAACCACAGCACTGCACCAGCTACCAAGAAGGAGAAAAATGACATGCTACTGCTGAACCCATGACAGATCTGAAATGTCAGTATGCTTTTGTGTGTGTTTGGATGGAATGCCTGTTTTTCAGATTGTCCCCATTGCCTCTGATCCTGTTACTGGGTGCCATTAGGAAAAGCATGGCTCTGTCTCCTTTACTGTCCCCTATAACGTAATTATACAGATTGATATATCTGTGTAAGTATCTGAGCCTTCATTAAACAGCCCAAGCTCTCAGCCTTTCTTTGTATATCTGGTGCTCCAGCCTCTTAATCTTCTTTGCGACCCTTGGCAGGAGTCACTCCAGTATGTCCATGTCTGTCTTGTACTAGAAAGCTCAGCACTAGACACAGCACCCAGATGCGTCTTACCAGGGCAGAAGAGAGAGGACCTATCAGCCTTCTTGACTGCAAGGCCTCACTCCTGTCAACTTTTCCACCAGAACATCTAGGTCTTTCTCTGCCAAACTGATTTCCAGCTGGTGTACCTCCAGGATGTACCGGGGTTGTTTTTTCCCAGAGGGAGGACTTTGCCTTTCTCTTTGTTGAGCTTCCTGAGATTCCTCTTGGTCGATTTTTCCAGCCTGTCCAGATTGTTCTGGTACATTTTGACGCCTTTGCTTTCTCTTCCACCTTTAAAAATTAGGGAGGCATCTCTTTTACATCAAAAAATAGAAAAAAAATCTAACTGCATGTCAGAAACTCTCAAACAGCTCATTGCTGAATTTGATGAGCAACTTGGGCATGAGTTATTAATGAAGCTGGCATAAAGTAGATAGATAGGAGGTCAATAGGATACACATAGTAATTAAAATGCAAAGTTTGCATTGTTTTTAAGTAATGCTATTGGGACACAGGATGCTGGTACTGAATACAGTTTAAGAAACAACCCAATAGCATATATATAAACAGCAGATAATAGGATTTATTTTTTTGCCATTATAGATAGTGAGGAAAACCTCATGGATAAAAAAAGAGATTTTTTTTTTTCTTAAATTTAGCATTGTTATTTCTTTTCATGGCAGTTTTTTATTAAAGTAAAATTGATCAGATCCATAGCCAATCAAAACCAAATTGAATGATTACAAATGCTGTCAATATCCATGTGTGCACATGCTTTACTGTGAATGCAATTTGCGTGATATTATGTAACTTCTAGTCAAAGTCAGTGGGGTCGTGCTAACCTCCTTTCTTTCTACACTGACAGCCATAACTTCCTACTGCAACATATCATAAAGATTAATTATCTTCCATTCCTTATTTCAATCATTTATCATTTTTTAACCTCACCATCGAATATATAAATGTTCCTTTTAGATTTTACTATTTTAGCTTTTACTGTTTCAGCACACGTGACGTATAAAACAAAACTGCTGAGCCCTTTCCAGATGGAATATTTTCTGAATTGCAAATACTATAAGGGGAACGGTGAACAAGAAGGAGCTTTCAGTGTGCCTTCAAGGAAATTCCCAGCATGACTACTTATGCAATTAGGTATTTGTATGATTTTGCCTTGAATCTCTTTGCAAACCAAATGTTTTCTAACACAGATGTTAGTGTTGAATTAATAAAAAAGGTGTTCCATATTATGAAGGAAGAGAACTTTCATTCTGGTAGCAGCTCACAAAACCAGTTTCAATCTGTTCATTAATTTACTCCTTCCCAGAAACAAACTCTAACATATGAAATTTTGTAAGTTCATAAGAAGATGATGTCTTCTCCATGTTGTCTAACATCTCCATGATGTCTAACACACTCAAGAGACCCAGCAAGCGTTTCCAGCTCCCATTCCTTCTCTGGTGCATTCCTGTGAAACCGTAGCTTTCAGATGCTCGGTGCTATGCATTAGAAATAGACTCCTGGTTTATCCCAGAAGAAATAAAGTGGCATGTGGAAGAGTTTACAGAAATCCAGAAAGATCCAGTGAAAGAAAGTTCTCTTGGGAGAAAAAATGAAAAATAAAAAAGTGAAAAGAGTTTCTAAGCAGCATCTGATTATAAACCTAGGTAGCACCTGTGTGCTGGTTCATTGATCGCAAGGATCAGATGAGAAAACACTGCAGCCTCTGCTATGTTTTCAGACAAAATCATTTCAATTCTCATCATTTTCTACACAAATTACCCATAAGTGAAGGGTCTTTTAAACAATCAGCAGTGATCCAGCTCGTGCTCATTGTACAGTGGTTACTGTTGCTAAGGTTGTATCTACATAGCAGAGTGCATAATAAATTCATAGACTGTAGTGTGCAGGAGTATTCATGTTGCGGATTTGCCAGTGCATTTGCAGTGTCTGAGCATGACTGCAGTGAGCATATTCCTGGCTGGATCACAGATTCCAGTGCAGTCTTGCAGTTGATGCACCTATCTGCACAGTGGATGAGATTTAAAAAAACACCATCACTTGAAAAATAAAGGAATACTTTTTGTGTTTGGGACCTCCTGCACTATCTCTAAAGAGATATATAGGTGTGTGGGACAGACACAGGAGAAAGGTATGAGGTAGAGGGATAGTGACAGGTTTTCCTTTAGATAGATGGGAGTGCATTCAGGAAATGTAGCACGCCAGAATTAGATCCCCTATTTTTAAATACTTCAGACTAATTAAAAGTGATATTTAGATGCAGGAGGGGAGTAAATCGTGCTGCATCCCTGTAAAAGTGCAAAATATAATGGTGAGGAGGACTGGGAAATGGTTGCTGGCAGTGATGATAGACACCAGTGAAGTGTTGTGACTATGAAAGACAGCCAGCCCGCCCATGTAAACAGGGCTTTCCTCTTCATCAAGGTTAGGGGGTTTCTTTGGGTTTTGAGCTTTTTTTCCTGGACCCTGGGCAACCAAACCTCGGGTTAAAAAAATAGATGATTCAATCAAAAAAACTAGATAGGTAGCAACCACACCAGAAATGGCAATTTTCAGTTTCTAACAGTACATGTCCAGTCCCTCAAACTGATGCTTTATCAATCCTGGTTTTTTGTTTCCTTTTTCTTTTTCTAGACAGCATAGACAGCAGAAAATCCTCGGTAGCAGAACCTACTTAAAGTGCCTGGCCCAGGATCGAATCCTCAGATTTGGCAGCAGCAGGTTTCAGCTGGATTTTCTGGGCAGTAAGTAACTCAGCAGCAAATTTACTCTTTTTAATACAATGGCAACAGTCCTGGGAAGTAACAGGAATCACTTCAGATGGTGCCAAAATTTAAATGAAAAATATAACTGTAGCTGGCCTTGCAGCCTGCTGGCAGCACACCCTGCACTTCCGTGGGAGAGCAGGACTAGGAGTGAACTCAGTGTCCTGCCTCCGGGCTGCAAACACCTGGGTGATAGGTCCTTGCACTGTCATGGACTGATGTGCTGCCCAGACCCACCTGAAAGCACGGAGAGGTGCAAAGGTCAGTGGCTAGAGTATGGCCAAACGTGCACAGGTATGTGTATGTCTGACAGGAGGACTCAGAAAAGCCTGAAGATCCAGTCTGGGCTGCTTTCTAGTCCACTCTTGCCACTTTTATTCATTTTTGTTTCTTATTCCTTTACACTAATGAGCACACTATATCTTTACACAGAAGGGTTGTCTTTCCGCAAGTAACAAGTGATAGGAGAAGAGGTAACGGCCTTGAGCTGTGCCAGGGGAGGTTTAGACTAAACATGAGGAAAAATTTCTTCACGGAGAGGGTGATCAGGCATTGGAACAGGCTGCCCAGGGAAGTGGTGGAGTCATTGTCCCTGGAAGTGATCAGAAAACATGTCGATGAGGCCCTCAGTGACACGGTTTAGTGGTGGTCTTGTCAGTCCTGGGATAACAGTTGGACTTGATCTTAAAGGTCTTTCTGACCTAGCTGATTCTATGATTCAAATATTACAAAAGTACCATCCTTCAAGAATGGCCTTTTCCTTAGGCAACTACAGAAACTAGATACATTTTTAAGATTTGTAAGACTTATATATAACTCATGTAGGTTTGCTGTCTCTACAGCACAAATGTACACAGTCCTCAGTTTTTGAATAAAAAGGAAAAGAACTGAAAAATGCAATGGAGAACAAATCCTTATAGCTGCCAGTAAACTTGCCTTTCCAGGGGCCCAATAAGAAGGCTCATGTCTTATACCCAGGCTAGTCAATACTGCTATTTGCTTGGGATAAGCCCTAGCTCTCGCCTGGTGGATGCAGTGGGTATGTGGATACATACAGCAGTATGTAGGCAGTCCTGGGAACTGGGAAGTGATCTCAGGTTTGCTAACACACCCATAACCTGGGAAGCTCTTCTGGCCATGAAATCCCCAGTTGTGTAATCAGGGAAAAACAGTGCTTTCCCCTGCATGGAAAGACTAAGGGTCAAGCACGCAACTCCCAGTTTCTCTTGACCTCTCAGGACCAGCATTGTGGGAACTGCAGATTTTTACAACAGCTCCGTCTAATCAATACAAATTTTAAACATCTTCCACCACACAGAAATAAAATATAGGTTGTGCAATACTTAAGTGAGTCCAGAAAAACTGTCACTGCCCACATGCTTAAGCTCGTGCCTTAGACCTTCACTGTAATGTGGCTTCATCAAAAGCACTAACACATGGAAAAGTACTATTAACACAACTGCTTGGATTAAAGTGCACAATCCTCACCTGCTTGCCTCTATTGAGAGCATATTATCAACAGACTCCTTTTAAATTTACTTGCTGTGATGCTGGGAATTTTTTTACCTATCTTTGGGAAAAAAGTCAGTTTTCAATTCAAGTTATACAACCTTGAGAAAGGGACTTTGAACAGATCCCCCACTGTGACTGGAATAAAAACATACCAGAGAAAGCATATATTGGGATGGTTTCTTCATAAGAAACAATGCCTTCTCCTTCAACCACATTGTGATTGCTATTCATTTAATACATTTCAGCCACCTAACTAGACATCTTGCTTCACTTCTATATGAGGTATTGCAAGTTTTGAAATACACCCTGGGAAAGAAAAAACACATCAGCAAAGATGCTCAATAAACCTGAAATGAATCACTTATTTTCATTGTTTTAATAATCACAGAAACAAAAGTATAGAATGAATCCAGATAACAAAGCAAGAAAATGGAAAAAGAAAGCTGTTAGGAATTACTAATTAGCCCCCAGAGAGAAGAGAGTTTGGAATAATTTTGTAGAGCAATGTGGGGTTTGAAACATTAGGGTTGAGCAGACCTTACCAATAAAGTTTTACTACAGGCATTCACAGGCACACTTTGCCTTTTATTTCTCACCCCCACTCTTGTCAAATACTTAATGAGAACACATTTTCTCTCCATTTTGCACACTGAAATGTTTGAGTGTATAAACCAAACCTCTACAGTTTCTGCTCTTGTAAGTCTTCCCTTCAAGATTTTAATTTTGCCTATTTTGCTTTTGTGTGTTTAATTTCGAAGCTTTGTTATTATTAAAATGTAAATTCAATTAATCATTTAAAACCAAAAATAAATGGGTGACTGAGTTATTTTTCTTGTATGTGTATGCAACATGTACCCACATAGTAGATGTTCACTGGTACAACGTATGTTTCAGGAAATACAATGTCTGAGAGGGGAATTGAAAGAATAATTCACAGAGTGCTCTATCACTGAGAAAGACTTTTAACTTAAGAGATAGGATCAGACCTAATGGGAAGGGTCTATTGTTAAAATCTATAACACTGTAACATGCTATTGCTATCCAAGAAATACATTTGGTGCTCATTTACTACAGACAACTGATGAACAAAAGCAATATTGTCATTAGGATGAGGACAACTTAGAAAAGTGTTTCATTGAGTAGCATGCTCGCTTAGACTTGACAAAAATCAACCTTATTATCTTAATTATGCTGAAGAATATCAGGTGTTTTATTACAAGGATCCTATGACAAATTTTTTGTCCAGGTTTCTTCCTGTTCTTTTCAGTGGAATAGTAATGGTGACTTATTACTACATCATATGGAATACTTCATTTGTGTGTTTAAGAAACAGGCTCAGTAAGCCAGCAATGTGATTAGCAGACAGTTTACTGACTTCTTGAAAAGTTATTTAATTCAGTGCAAGTATATAAAGAAGAAACAAAGGCAGTTACAGTTCACAGTCTGCAGAAGCCTATCAAGAAATTTAATTTTAATACCTTCTCCTATTTACATATTATGGAGAAGGAGGTATAATGGAGGAGGAAGGAGGTTGATTCCCTTTCAAAATCATGTAATACTCTCTTAGATTAGAATTTTCCCTAATAATCAATTATGTTTTCTCTAAACAGTGTTAATTCTAGATGAATCTAAAAAATATTATGGTTTTTATTAATTTACCTAATACTTCAGGTTATATAAAAGGTATCTTCTCCTGGATTTAGCTGATGGAAGTAGTTATCAGCCCAACTCGCCTGGTTGTTCATAATCAAACATTGGACTGAAGTTATCATCTCTTCAGACCTGCTAGCGGAACTGATTGTGTGAGTGCTTCCTATCCCATTTCACTCAGAATAAGCTAGGTTTGCAAAGCCCTCCTAGATAGGATGGTGCACATCTGACATTCAGAGAAATGCAGGTAGGATATGGACCATTTTAATCACTTTTCACATGTGTGCATAGAAAGATTAAAGAAATTATTAATCATTCTCACACTTGCATCAGTTGAACATCCAGGAAATAAAGTTGTGAATGGGTTTTTTTTTGGAAACTCAAGAGGTCTTGGGTAAGCACGAGATGCAGATGAGAAAAAAAAAAAAGTCTTAATGGGGCTAGGTGCATGTGTTAGGCTATTAGATATGTTTTGTAATCATTTAGCATGCCAAAGGGACTTGGCAAATGGGCGAATAAGAGGGTACTCATTCCTAGGAAATACTGTTGACCTGATAGAAAACTGTTTACAGAATGATCTATGTGTCTATCGCAGTGGTTTTTCACTTCTTTTTTCTCTTTTTCTTGTTAACACCTTGTTAATAGCAAATCCAGAGCTGCATTAGTACATCCTTACAAAAATTAGGACTTTTTTTTTCCATGTACATATAGCAAAGGAGGAAGTATTTGTTTGGTAACAGGAAAAGTGTTGGAGAGAAGTGGATTTTATTTGACATTCTTTTTTTTATTATTGAAGAAAGACCTTTTATTTGAACATTTTCTGCTCATGAATATGTTATAAATGCCTTTGGAGCTGGGAACCTGACATGGTGGAGGTGGAGGCAGAAGAGCTGTATGACCATTGCCATGAACCTTGCATGAGCTGCCTTCCCAGCACAGTATGAACTTCTGGGTTGACTGAATGCCTGCCAGATCCTGCCAAAATTCAAGCACTATATCATACCAGAAGTATCTCTTACTGGAGTTTTGCAGATAACCTCTATGTGAGACATTGTGAGTAGCTTTCTAAAGAGAAATAAACTATTGCTGATTATAGTCTCTCTTTCAAGCCTCAGCTTCTGTGTTAAAAGAGGTGTGCCGATAGAGATCTGTTATCATCTGGAAGTACTGATTTACTGATTCTCTTCCTTCCAGTTTCAGAAGCATTAATATGGTATGGAAATTGCACAAGTGTGTTCTTTGGCAGTTTACTATCAACGTTACCAGAGGCCTTTGATGTTGCTTTCCAGCTTGAGTTCATAAATTTGGCTTTGGCTTTCTAGGAGAAGGATGACAGAGAATTCCTACAAGTTATTTTTCATTTGAAGCACAAATTTTAAACAGACTGTTCTCTTTTTCTTGCCTCCAGATTCAGCATATTATGAGGTTCCTGGCAGGCTGCCTGTGGAGGGACGATTTGCAGTGTACGTGGAAGGTGCAGCCCCAGACTGAATGGAAGGGAGAAGGCTCCTGCCTTAGCAGCAACTTTGCCATCAATGTCCAGAATGACAGGGCTAGTTGGCCTCACCAGAGACCATCTTATCCATCCTGCTGTCCCAGAATAGATCCTCTATTAGTCATCCCTAAAGGAAATTTATCTAAGAGATCCCTTAGGTTATCAGTGCTAAAAACACTGTGACTTTTCTTAACCATTAGAAAGCTTTTCTTAATATTTCAAAATTCCTGCTGTGCTTCATTCCAGTTTCTTTTCATCCTATTCACCATGGACATGAAGGACAGATTTATTCCCTTCCATACTGAAGCAATCTCTATCTACTTGCTAGCCTGTTCCCCTCAGTCTTCTTTCCTTCAGACTAAGAGAACCCAGTGCATTCAATGTTGGATGTTGAGTCATTGATTCTAAATTTCTGATTTCTGATTGTTCTTTTTGCATCCCTTTGGATTTTCCCTAGTTCTATTTTCTCCGAACTTTTTGAAAAGCTTGCCATTAAACTATACAGAATAATCTAGCGGAAGTTATAACAGTATTGGGAAGATCGAGAAGATTGATCCTCTAGACCTTGTAGTCTGTGCCCCTGGTTCTACATGCAAGGTTTACAGGTTGCCTTTTTTACAACAGTATGGCATTGTTGAGCTATGTTTTGACCCATTGTACAGACAGACCTTTTTATGAACAGCCATTAAATCAATCATTTCTGCCCTGTGTTTGTGTAGGTGAAGAGCTGTGCCTAGCTGTGGTACCATTTACTAATTCCTAAAGGCTTTTTCTCCAGGATTATGTGATCAAGATCTCAAGTGCCACATTGAGTGGTAACAATAAATAGGGGATACCGTTCTGGAGAAAATCTATGCCTCGCACTGTGCACAACTAGTACTTCTATTCCAGGCTTGCAGCTGTAGGCTCTTGTTAGATCCACTGCTACCTGCTTTTCAGATGAAAAGATAGTAAAAACCATTTTATTCTAGTTAAATTTGAAAATTGGACCATTAATAGTTATATTCAGTTTATCTTTCATGATGTTTCTTATTTCCCGAATATGAGACTACTGTTACAAGTCAAAATTCGTTTCAACAATTGCACCATTTTTCTTTGAGACAAAATGTTAATGGAAAAAAAAGAAAATTTCTATAAGGATTTTTCAGATTTTTTGAATGACACAAACAAAAGCTAGAACATGTCCATGGGCATTTTAATGTACTCTTTTAGATTCTTTTAGTGGGAAAAATCTTATTTACTAATCTGGTGCATTTACAATAATTAATTATTTTCAAAGAAAATATGAAAAATTCATGTTCAAAAATTAGGTTCATTTTCTTTATCCTCCTGTTCAATGTTTTACATTGTACTTATTTTAATACAGTAACATTAAGAATGTTCAGAAGGTGAGTGGACTATTTTAAACTTTTATTTGTATTTTTCTATCTTGTAATGTTTTAAAAAACCTATTTTTTTTTAAACACTCGATGAAATGCAATCCCCTACTTATGGGTCGGCTTGTGGGGGAAGGGAGCAGGCGAGCTGTGGGGTTCCTGCCACTGGAAGGCACCCCCAACACTTGCCAGGCTGGGCAGGGTCTCAGCTTGCAGAGGGTGAGACCTGTCTTGTTGAGTGTCCCCACTGCATATGGATGACTCTGAATATGGGTGGCTTTAGGAGTGGGACAAGGGTTTCAAAGTCCTGCCAATCCACACTCATCACTGGGGAAGGTCAGCCAAATTATGTGTGGAGTTGGCTTATAGAGGAAAGGGGCTAAATTCACCAGATGTTAAAAGCTGGGGAAGCTCAGAACCAAATACCGAACAAGAAGGAATTGAAAATAAACATATGCTCAAAGAGGCAAAAAGCAAAGGTAGGGCTGATTTTATTTGAATTTCTGGTGCATGTTCCAATTGAAATGAAGCATATTATCATGCCTTTGGGAAGGACTGATTCATACAACAGAGTCCCCATCAATCTCACTAATTATCTAAAGATCCCAGACCCAATTGCTGGCTGGTAGGGGTCACCTGAAAGCAGCAGAACTTGTATCAAGCAGCATCTATTTCCACACCTTTGCCTGGATAAGCATCTCCTGCATGTGAGCTATCCCTTTTGGTTTTGAATAAACAGTTTATTGGTGAAGACTCTATTACATTGTGAATAGCAAACACTGAAGAAATGTTTAGTATCTCCTATCAACTATCTCCTGCTCTCAAGCGAAGCGCATCGAAGAATTGCTGTCCCAAAGCTCGTCTGGTCAAGCAAGCACCTAATAGTCTTCTGCACAGTCCTCTGAAGTGACTATGGATATGCTGGTTTTGCTGCTTCGTGCTGAATTCACGCTTTCTTTTCAAGTTCATACAGTATCTGTACATGGGAGACGTCTCTGTCAGCTCCAGCGACGAACCACACGCTCTCACGTCTCAGCTTGGGCTCAAGTGAACCTTCAGCCACAGGAGGGCAGCAGCTCAACGCACCGCGCTGCAACTTCAGCCTCCGATGTTCTAAAACGGAGTGAAAACATCAGAAAGAATAGTTTTATCAACAAATGTCAGCCACAATAACTGGCCTTATTCATCCTCTTCTGCAGTGTCAGTTGCTGTGATGGCGCGTTCTGTGTGTAGCATGGCATCATTTTTAGACAGATGAATTTTTTTTTAATATATATTGCTGAAGCTATATGTGGATTAATAGCAACCTCAAAAAAAAATGCTTCTTCGTTTTTCTTGGTACAATTCATATGTAGCAAGCATACATACAGTCCTGTAGAGGTGTTTTGTCAGGGTTCTTCTAGTACTGCCCAAGCATACATACAGTCCTGTAGAGGTGTTTTGTCAGGGTTCTTCTAGTACTGCCCAAGCATACATACAGTCCTGTAGAGGTGTTTTGTCAGGGTTCTTCTAGTACTGCCCAAGCATACATACAGTCCTGTAGAGGTGTTTTGTCAGGGTTCTTCTAGTACTGCCATTAATTTAATTCAGTGATTCCTGTGGTGTTTGGTGAAGGATATGCGGCTTAATTCATATCTACGTTTAAATATTTGTTTTCTTACTCTATACTGTATTAAAAAACCTATCTGAATAAATGAAATAATTTATTAAAATATTAGTGATTTTAAAAAGTTTTCAACAACAAAATTAAAAGATACATGATTTCATTACAAACTTAATTGCAATTAATTAAATTTTAATGAAATTAAAAAACTGTGCAAATCAGCTTTTTCAGTGACGATTTAGAGGTGAAAACAAGCTTTCATGAAGCAAGTGTTTGAAATGCAGCCATATTGCAAAGCCTAAGATAAAAAGTAACTCAGTGTGGATGAAACATAGGTTGTGTTTTCCTCACTTGCCAATGCATGAACAGGTTGGGACTTACCATTCTCCCTGCTCTTGTGCTGGGCCTCTCCACCTGTAGCTCAGGCAAGGTGCCCTCATCCCACTCTTGCTGCTCCTTCAGCACAGAAACCCCCCTATTTCCTGCTGCTTTGGTGCAGATGAGGTGAGACTGTCTAGGAAAGGACAGACATGATGTATTTTTCCATCTATAGCTCCATGGACCATGGTCACTGTGGATTACAGACCAAGCACATTCAGGTATGGCTGTATTGGCGACACCCATGATCCTGACTGCATGCAGTAAGCCTGTGCTAAAATGCTGCAAGAATTCAAGCATTTTTTCCCCCCAAATTCTTGGGAAAAGAGCCCAAAGCTCACTCATGACCACAGGCTTGCCATCAGCCACTTGACTTGACTGTTAAAGTACAAACATAGCTGGCAATAGGAAAGAGAAAAAACACTCTATGAGCAACAACACAATAAAAATATTCCTCTGATTGCATGTGTCCTGCAGTAAAACCACTTTTATTTTGCATTTTTAACCCCACAGAATATTTTCCATTCTGGACTGTAGCATCCAGCTGTTACCCCATAGCCCAGAATAATATTGCTATGGCCGATGTTAAGCCAACTCTGCTGTCTGTGCTTTTGACTTGCTGGATTGGGGTTTGGACATTTTGTGAAGGAGCCGCTCTCACAAAGCCTCCCTTCTGCAGTCAGTTTTGCCCAGCGGAGCACTGCGGTCTGACCACTGCCCTGAGCAGGCGGCTCCAGCCACTGCTCGAAGTGGCAAACCCGTCCGCTTGGCCCTACTGTGATGATTTTGCTACTGTAATTATTACAGGTACCCACGAGATGGTGCTGCTATGCTTTGGTTGAACCTTGCAGCGAGGCTGGAGAGATGGCAAAGCAGCAGAGAGCTCCTCAGAAACGTCAGAGGTGTTACACATATTCACATTGCGCAGTTGGCATTATTTTGACAAGTACAGATGGAGCTTAATTGCAGTGAACAAAACCTTCATAAAAATACCGTAGTGAGAATGGTCAAATACAATAGACGACCATCAGTAGCTAACACATCTACAAGGGGAAGCCTAATAGCAATTTTTAAATATCAAGTCCAACCTTTCACATATAACAAAGGATTCCTTTCCAGACAAATCTCATCTAGATTAAAGCTCTCCATTGTGGACGCTGCAGTAAAGCAATACTTCTGTTATGAAGAAAGGATATAGTAGTTTTTGTTGCTTCTTTGTTAAGAAACAGAAAGAAAGTGACTTGCCCCTTTGTATGTCATTTATATGGAAATTAATGACCCACTGGTGTTCTAAAAGATTAAAAAAAAAAAAACAAAAAAAAAAAAAAAAACCCACCACACTCCCTTTTTGTCCCTTTGCACAGATTTGAGGTCACTGTACTATTTCTGTAATGCAGAAAAAAAAAAAGGTGTCAGTATGAATTCAATCCAGTAGATAATATTTGTATTAAACAGGAGGAGATTAACCTGGCAAGTTATATGTGGGAAATGTCATGATTGTGCTTTAATACCCAAGAGAGATGTTGAAGCCTGCCAGCTTCTGCACTCCTGCATCCGTCTGTTGCCCAGTCTCTTCATGCTGACAGCTGGCACAGGTCAGCACGTCGTGCAGGGCAGGTGGCAATGTCAGAGCTAGTGACTCCACATTAACTGCAAAGTGCAAGCTCTCAGAAATAGGAGAAATGAGCTCCTGCCTTAAGGAACATTTGCCACCTTGCCTTTCCTAGACTCGTCAAGCCAGATGTTCTTTGGCAGGATCATTGATCCCCTTACAGAGAAGACTGAGAACCTCAGCTATGAAGAAAAGGAACAGAACATGGACAATTCTCTCATTCTTATGGTAGGAATTGTCTTCACTATTTAAATGTGTAAGGGAACCAGAAGCCAACACTACCATGAGTATCTCTGCATAGTACATTGCTTTGTGTAGCTATACCCAAAAGTGAAATCTGTACCAATGACAGTTACATGGATATCTTCTGCATTCAGTTATTTTCTTTCCAGGACACTTTGCAGAACCATTAATGAGCACAGTGTACTTTAAGGTTATACACTGCTATCAAAGAAACCTGACATCACAAACCCTGTTTCTGACACATCATATTTGTCTGCAAATGTCAGCCTACACCAAGTCCCATTTGGAAGAGATTAGTGGCAATGTGAGTCTGCAGTAACAGACTTATGACATGCACTTCATCAGGCTGTACCACAGCTCAGCCCCTGCCTGTATGGATTATTTTGGTCAGAACTCAGATCTTAACAGCTGGCTGATGACGTATGTGTCAACATGAAATATACTTACGCAGTGATATTCCAGAGATGACTCTCTAGAGACACCACTTGTGTCAGATGCTGCTGAACCTGAAGCTGGTAAAGACTATGTCTGTGAAGACAAGTTGTCTTATTCTGTACATAATTCATTCACCATTTCCTCAAAGCTAATACAATTTCCAGAGTATTCTCAAATATCTCATCTCTTATGAGACCAAGAAGGAGATGCATCCATAACACTCTGCAGACTCATTCCTGGCCTGTGCTAGTTAGTGCACTGTATTCACCTCCCTATGAAGATTTATTTATGAAGAAGCCATTTCTCTGAAGGCAAGAACAGGTCCTACAAATTCGGATTCTGAGATGAGTTCAGGTAAGGGTCTTTTGTCAGTACATTTGTGCTGCTTAGAGGATCCTCTTGTGAACTCCTTGTGCCCTCGGATCACTTCTCTTAAGCTGTATCTCACCTAGAACAAAGTTGATGCCATTTCCCTCACAGTAATCAAGGTTCACTGATGGCTGTGGGATTTGTTACACACGCAGCTGGTAGTAAGTGAAAGTACTGCACCACCAGGGCCTTCTGCAGAGCAGCATAGCTGTGTCTTAAGCAAAACTGGAGAGGCTGAGCTGAGTTGCTGCTCTGCTCTCTAGCACTGTTTCCCAAAAAAGGCTTTGTGGGCTACAAGAACCTGAGGACATAGTTCAGGAGAAAGTCAGTAGGGCTATCTTTACCACAGGCTTAGGATCTCAAAAATTCTCAAAAACTTAATGTTGGTGGGGTTTAAAATTCTTTCCTAGGTTATTAACTCTGAAATTTTAAAGTTTATTGTCCCAATCCTAATTCCTCATTGTGGGTGTATATGTATCACTGTACACTAGATATTTACCTGTGTGGTACTGTGCAGAGTTTGAATTTCTAGAATATCTTCCTCTACAATGGAAAATAGATGGATAAATTCAGGCCAATATTTTCCTGATATATATCAAGAAGTAATTGCAATGATTTTTTACGTCTCTAAACAAAAATGGACAATCTCAACATTTTCATGCTGTATTTGATTATCAGATCGGCTTCTTGTTTTTTCTGAAAGTCATTCTTAGCTTCAGTCTGTACATGTTTGGCTACATTCCACCCTACTGAAACACTTCCACTGGATGTTTGTCAGGCCTTTCATACTAAAAAGTCAGTCAACCCACCTGCAGACAGTCAGACTGGGGCCACCTGGATCACAAGAAAGGAAAGATTTTAAGCTGCTGATTAAGTCTTTTAACTTTTGCAGAGCTTCCAGCAAGACATTGAGAACAAACGCACACATCATCACACAGATGAAAATGCTTATGTTCCTTCATAGAGGCCAGTTATTCAGTAAGGCATTTCACAGTGAGTGTCTCAGGTGGGAGCAGATCCTTTTGACCTGTAGAGCAGCCGGGCATTTTGCAGGCAGCAGCACCCACTGCTCCACTCCTGGAGCATATTAATACTCCTTTGGCTTTCTTCTCTTTCTTCTCTTGCTAAAGAATTTGGAAGGCCTCAGTGTTGTTATGTGTTGGATTGGAAACAAACTGTGAGGCCTGGAAATTTTTCAGAGAACAGAACCTGTGTTTTCCCAGGAGCATTATCACAAGAACCTAAATATAGATACCGGCTTAAAATCAAAACATAGACATCAGCTTAAACAAACTTTGAGTTGTAGATCTTATCGCAGTTTTCTTTTTCCTTTTTTTTTTTTTTTTTTTTTTTCCCCTGCAGAAATGAGGGCAAGAATTGTGAAGTTCCAATTCCTAATAATGGAAGAATTCCCACTTTGTCCTACTGATATTACCAAATTACTATACACACGGTCTGCGGACATTGCTCTGTGCTGCTGAGATTCAGAGGCACATGAGAGCTTACTGATTTTAGTGGATTTATTCTGTGTTTACATGGAGTTTTTCATGTGTCTGATTCTGTGTGCCTGCCTCTTCATGGAAGAGATTTTCACTGAGAATAATACAGTTATTCTCCAGCTTGCTGTTAGCAAAGAGATGATGCTCACAAAACTGATGCTTACCCTTTCTGATGGCTTTTGGTACTGTCTTCTTCTTTTATTTAAGACAATTGTTTTGACCAAGAAGGAAGGTAATTAATTAGGTGAAGCATACCATATCATAGAATCATAGAATAGTTAGGGTTGGAAAGGACCTTAAGATCATCTAGTTCCAACCCCCCTGCCATGGCCAGGGACACCTCACACTAAACCATGCCACCCAAGGCTCTGTCCAACCTGGCCTTCAACACCGCCAGGGATGGAGCATTCACAACTTCCCTGGGAAGCCCATTCCAGTGCCTCACCACCCTTACAGTAAAGAATTTCTTCCTCATATCCAATCTAAACTTCCCCTCTTTAAGTTCGAACCCATTACCCCTTGTCCTACCACTACAGTCCCTCATGAAGACTCCCTCCCCAGCATCCCTATCTGCCCCCTTCAGATACTGGAAGGCTGCTATGAGATCTCCACACAGCCTTCTCTTCTCCAGGCTGAAAAGACCCAACTTTCTCAGCCTATCTTTATACGGGAGGTGCTCCAGTTCCCTGATCATCCTCGTGGCCCTCCTCTGCACTTGTTCTAACAGTTCCATGTCCTTTTTATGTTGAGGACACCAGAACTGCACACAATACTCCAAGGAAGGTCTCATGAGAGCAGAGTAGATGGGCAGGATCACCTCCCTCGACCTGCTGGTCTCGCTCCTTTTGATGCAGCCCAGGATACGGTTGGCTTTCCGGGCTGCAAGCGCACACTGCCGACTCATGCTCAGTTTTTCATCAACTAACCACATAGAAAAGTTTTGCACATATTAAAAATAAGGGGTTTTTTTTAAGTGTGCAACTACAATGTTAATATTTGCCATGAATAAGCTCTTTCTTTGGACAGTGAAAAAAGATAGATATAATTCAGGACTTCTGTAAGCTGTTGTAAAATAAAGTAGCAGTTAAATATTTGGTAACCAACAGGTATGATAGCAGAAGAAAAACAAACAGCATGTTAAAATCAGTAGAAAAGCCAAGAGATTACTCTGAGGAAAGCTGTGGTCCTCAGTTTATTGTGTTTAGTACAGTAGTTCAAATCCAGACTGCACAAGGAGGGAATGAAATCTTTGCTTAGCACCTAATTGGTGTTCATTGGTCTGCGTAAAATGGGATGTCAGTCCTTTTTAAGTGGATAGGAGTTTTAGCCTGTGAAGCTAGAGGCCACCAGGTACATCTGAATCAGTCTCATCCTTCCACAGCTTCTCAAACTGTTGGGTATCTAATGTTTGTTTTTTGGGCTACTGTCAGCAGCAGGATGGATTATAAGTGTAGGCTGCAAACCCACAGTGAGTCAGACATCTCTGTGCCATGCCAGGGAAGGATGTGAGGGACAGCACATGTTTCCATGGCACAGGATTACCTTTAACACTCGAGCTGCAAATGCAGCCTCACTGGCTTTTTTCTCTCTGGGACATCACAAATTTACCAACAAAATGCATAGACAAATGGCATCCCAGCATGACACTGGCTGTGTTCTATGCTGAAAACTCGTAAGTTGTATTTTGGGCACCAAAAGACTGTTTCAAACTGTCAGTTGGGAGCACTCCTCCCAGATCACAGGCAGCATGCAATAAAGTGTGTGCAGAGTGCAGCATCTCACACACAAGCTCCCCAGGCTGTGCATTTTCCCATGGAGTGCTGCTTTCCAGGGCTGACTCCTTCCCAGAAGTCTTAAATTCACTGCAAGAAAGAAACAATCAAAGTAAGAAAGCATAGGAAGTGGTGTCATGGTTTAACCCCAACCAGCAACTGAGTACCACACATCCACTCACTCCTATCCCTTCCTCTGGGTGGGTAGGAGAATCTGAAAAAAGGCAAATCCCACGAGTTGAGACAAGAACTGTTCACTAATGGAAACGAAGTAAAATAATAACAATAATAAACAACAATAATAATAATAGGAAAATGGGAGAGAGGAATAAAACTGAAGGCAAGTTCACAGTACAAACACAGTACAACTGCTCACCACCTGCAGACCGATGCCAGCCCATCCCTGATCAGTGATCAGGGATGAGCAGTCAGAGTGACCCTCCTGGACAACCCCTCCCAGTTTCTATACTCAGCATGATGTTCCGTGGTATGGAATACCCCTTAGGCTACTCTGGGTCAGGTGTCCTATCTCCGCTTCCTCTCAGATTCTCGTGCCCCTCTGCATGAGAGACTGAAAAGTCCTCGATCAGGGTAAGTGCTACTCAGCAACAACTGAAACATTGGTGTGTTATCGGCATAATCCTTATACTAAATTAGAAAAACACAGTCCTGCACCAGCTACTAGGAAGAAAATTAACTCTATTCCAGTTAAAACCAGGACAGTGGGTTAGCTGACCTTTGCAGAACCTTGCATATAATCTCTTGCATGTAATCCCTTATAGTCAATAAATGTAGGAAGTGCTGGGCAGGTCAGCAATTATACCTATAGCTGGGCCACCACATCTTCGGGGAGACAAGACAGACCCAGATGATAACATTTTAGTTAGTCTTAAATTCATTACCATTTATCTTCTCTGAATCATCACCTACATTGAGTAGAAACATAGATGAAAAGGACAAAACTGAAGCCAAATAAAACTGAAATACTAAAAGAAAAAATATAATGGCAATTTCCTGCTGA
This sequence comes from Myiopsitta monachus, assembly GCA_017639245.1. Taxonomy (NCBI): domain Eukaryota; kingdom Metazoa; phylum Chordata; class Aves; order Psittaciformes; family Psittacidae; genus Myiopsitta; species Myiopsitta monachus. The sequence continues at coordinate 86,396,378 of CM029918.1, forward strand.
ATAATTTCATTATTGTTTAGGATTTTGGTAATTCTCCTTTTTCATATATATGTAATTCATCACAGGCAATCAAAAAGTAGAGTTAAAATACATGAAAAGCCAGTTCCTGCTCTAGCCATATTCTAGCAAGTTTGACAGGTGACTTTGTTTTGATCTGGTATTACTTGTACTTATGAACAAAGTGCATTTCTTTGGCTAAACTGAAGAATCAGTACTACATTTAAGGGTATCTGTATTGTCAGAATGTAATTTCAACCAGCTAGAGCCTGATAATATGATATGGTTTTGCACTATAAAGTCTGTGATTCTTTAGGATGGCAAGAAAATTGGATAAGTTGCTGGGTTGAAGAGAGAATACATTTTGTGCCTAAAGTACCATAGGCCTAAATAGAATAAAATAAAACCTAAACAGAATTAATAAAATTTTAGGCTAAAATGATAAATGATATCGTATACCCAGAATATTTTAGTGCTTCTTTTTTTCGTTTTTCATATAATAATGAATATATTATTATATATAATAAATATAATATAATATAATAATATAATTATTATATCATATAATAATAAATATATTATATTTCTATATAATTCTTGGCCCTATGCAGTCAGATTTGTCAAAATGAGCAATGTTTTAGAAATATGGATGCAAATCTGAAAAGAAGGTAAGATGCAGTGGAGACTAAAATGTCGCTAAGAAGCCACTGTTAGAAGTTGTATTTCTGAAGCAACTGAGATTAATTATTAATAAGTCTTATGCCCTGTTCATCATTGCACAAAATATAAATAACCTCCTGTAATGAAATGAGTGGCTTAGGGTCACTTAGAACAATCATCAAAGGTATTAGCAAGAGCAGTTTTAATATAATTTATAAAGGCACAACTCAACAAAATTCAGTGGCAAGGTCTGCACTCTTACTGATAACATGGATGAAGCATACAAAAGAAAATTGAAGTAAAATTGAGCTAAAAACAATTGATACAGAGTCTAAAGGAATAAAGAGTAAGGGAGACCCTCCTATTCAGTCACAAGGTTCAGAGTAGATCCCCTTGCTTTCTAAAGTCCTGACAGAGCCTAGGTGCAGCTGGATTTGGTCTTAGCATCTTTTTGAAACCCAACATTAAAATACCTCTGACAGAAATTGAAATGCAATTAGCTTTAATTAAAAGTTGTTCTGTCGCTCTGTGATGTTGAATGTTAAGTTTATCAACACACTCATTAGGCAGGTTTGTTGTTGAGGTTTTGTGTTGCTAGTGTTGGTTTTGTCTCCCTCATACACTTACATTAAGAACTGCAGCTGTAAGGCAAGGCTGCTGCATACAGAGACTATAAATTTCAGTGCAAGATCCATCTTCCATTCTCTTCTTGACAGGTGAACAAACTGAATGCATGAAGAGCAGGATTAATCGAGTTCACAGATAAACTAAGTGGGAAATACTATAAAGCAAACGTATGGAAATTTATGGAGCAGAGACTGATTTTTCATACACTGAAAAAAAAAAAGTAGTAATAATTTGGGAAGAGTGTAGCTGGATGGGAATAGCAAGTGTGCAGAAATGCATACTGTCCTGTAAGAGAGAATCTGGAAGTCAGCTCCTCAAAACTACCCCGAAAAGGACAGAGTGATGTAAATATCACATGCTGAAAAAAAAAGTAATCTTGCATTGTCTGTGAAGAGGCATAACTTCAAAACAGAACATAAAGGTTTATCTCTCTATATATATATCTGTTGTTCTCCTTGATTTGGCTATCTTTGAACACAGAACTGTGGAGTCGGGCTGAAAGAAACAATCAGGAGAAAGTGTTGTAAGAGAACTGGCCTTCAGGCATAGCAGTTTTGAGGACCATGACTGAAGCTCATGCCAGTTGATGTCTAATGTGAAATCTTGTTTGGGAGGAGGGAATGTGAACTAATATAACCCAAAAAAAAAAAAAATAGCCTAGAAGGGATTAACTCAGTGGAAAGGAATGCTACACTGCTCTGAGAGACTCTGAGGTAGTGGTGATTCTCTTGATTCCTGTGTCTGTTGATAGTTGTATTTAGTTAGCTCTATTCACAACTTTTATTCATAAACTATGTTGCATATCTTTCAACAGTTCATCTTGTCCTTATGGCCTTTTTGGTCTCCTGTTGCAACCTGGAACATTGTCTTCTTTCTGATAGAGAGAAATACTGCATTTTACATTCTGTCTGCAAACCTACTGTTCTGGTTTTGAGTGATAGTGCACATGCATATTCACTTTGTTCTATGCTTTATAGTCCATGTTGTGTTTTAAGTAAGGTGATGTTTGCAAAGGCAAGGCAGAAGCCACAGTGAAGGCCTGAGGGGAAATTCAGGACATTCCTATGAAATTCTATTTTCTGCTATGGAAACCAGTCAGTTAAACCCACTATTCAGTCTGTGCTGTAACCTAGAGCTGTAGCTCACATCTGTGAAGTCTCTGCATGTGGGAAAGCTCTGGATCAGACCAACAACTGACACAGGCTGTGTATTTGTGTGCTCTGTTCTGAAATGGGAAATATCTGACATACACTTTATGCTCACTTATTTCTGGAGCAGACAGAACAACCTTCACCTTATTGCTAGTAAGTTCTCCTTGGCCCTCTTGCATGTTTCATGTCTAAATGTTCCCACTTCTTCACAGCTAATCATACAAACAGGCACTGAAATGATAAGGTGATCATAAAGGTTCAAAAAGGGCTGGATTATGACCTGGCTAATCACACGGCAGTAAAGGCTAATAAAACATGAAAGAACTAATGGCCACTATGCACCAGCATGATCTCCTTAATATGGAGATTGAGGAGTCCTCATGCCTTAGTATTGATTGTTCCACAATTTCTTAGTGCCAGAGAAAGGACCAATTGGATTGGATCTGGTCAGGTCTACTACATGCATTCCTCTGTAAGAAGTTAGACTAAATAAACTCAAGCCTGCCTGCATCATCATGGGAAGGAAAGAACGGATTTACTTCACAGCCAGTAGTCTCAAGAGCTGTAACAAAAGCTGGAGGCTCTCTCCACTGATGCTACACTATTGTATCATTACCTTCCTTCCCAGGTGAATGCCTGTTTGTGGTGATGAGGTACCAGCAACTGCAGCAATGTGCTTTCACCCCAGAGAGCTGCATACTCCTTTGGTGGGAGCTGCGCTTTGGCAAGGTATAAGGCACTAGGAATTGGTTTGTTCTTGGTAAATTAAAGTTTCACATTCCAAACTGGATGTACACTGAAGAAGTGTCATTGTGGAGCATAACCTGACTGATGAGTCCTTTGTTTTTTTCATGGAGCTAGCACTGGCTGCTGACTTCAACTAGAACAGCATGATGCCCCACAAAATCACTGCGGCTGTTCACAAAATCTGCAATGTCGGGCTCCCATTTTGTGATAACTGGCAGAGCATTTTCCAGTTACAAAGATGCTGGATATCCTAAAGCCCTAACAGACACCTTCTCCAAGGAGACTGACACATAAAACTAGGTGTAACCAGTATTTTGACAGCAATTTTAAAGCAGTTCTAAAATTTTATTACTTTATTTAAGACCCCCAGCTAAAGGAAGATTTATCAGTCTGCAGTAAGCAGACAGCAAGACAGTAAGAGCTCAGCAGTAAGCAGACAGCAAACTGCATTACCTGAATGAAAAAGTGAAGTGTCATATAAGATCTACTCTATTGAAAATGGATTAAAACAGAGCCTGTGGCCTTCTCACTAAATTACAAAAGAGACTTACTGCTGTGAATACTGTTTTCCCCAGTTTTTCAAAGGAACCATTCCTATTAAGGATTTTGGATTCTTTCTTTCTCCCCACAGCTCACTTCAGATAAATCAAGAGTATCTCCAAGGGACAGAGAGATCCAGGATATTCAAAAAGCTCTTGCCCATGTTCAGTGCTCAGGGGTCAAGAAGGCTGTTCTCCCCTAACAAGCAATGGTGCCTGCTGAGTGTTCTTCCCTGCAGAGAGAAAGCTATAGGAGGAAGAACAGAATGTCCCCTCTCTGCCCTTAGCAAGATAAAACCTATAAAGAGGATATACAGTTTTGAAGCTGGTCCTGCTAACAAAGCACCTAGAAGAGGAAGTGCCTTTGTGACCCATTTGTAAAGCTCTCAAAATGGTGATCAGCAGGTGAAATATAGGGGATTCCACACTCCCTGACCCAGCAGCAAACATCAATGTAAGCATTTGAGCATCTACATTTTAAAAGACAGAAACAGTTTAGTGACATTTTTGAAGTTTAATTGCTTCCAAATGCAAATACAGAGTCCCCCCTGTAATGTATCTTTATCAGTGATTTAAGGGATTCTTCCTCATCAGCCCCCTGCAGGACAGCAAAGCGGTTCTGGGTGGGGACATCAGATTTAGGAGGAAGCCCCTTGCTTTTAATTGTCCTCTTCCTCCTTTTTTTATTGTTTTTTTCCTGTTACTGTTTCCCAGCTTCCTGGGTTAGCGGCCTCCTTCTTTCCTCAATGAGCTACAGTAGACCCTTGAGGCCCCTGCACAGTTTGGGCCTGGAGCAGCAGTGCTGCTTCCTCTCAGCTTCCCTGACACCTTTCAGCCTATTGACAGCGTCCCGCAGCTCAGCCCCTGCTGCAGGAGGACCTCCACCAGGGAGCACCGAGTGCAGCCCTGCCCATGGTGCACCATCCCCTCAGGAGAGCAGTGCAGGCGCTCTCTACACCCCGAGCTCTGCTCTGCATCCTCCCCTCTCATCGGCTCTGTCTGGGTGCCTACACTGGCCACCGCCGGGGCAGCCAGAGCAGAGCTGCCAGAGCGGACCCTGCTCATAAGGCGAGTGCTCACCATCCTGCTCGCCTGCCCGCGCAAACTGCCTCGAACGCGCTCTGTTCGCCGCGCTCCCGGGGCAGTTTTTACCCCGTCAGGGTGGTGCCGCTCCTCCTGGCACCGCCCCCTCTGGGTCAGCTGCTCGCGTCCGCTGAGCCGCCGGCTCCTGGGCAAGTCCTGTCGAGGACTTGAGGCTTCCTCGGTGGCTGTCGCTGCCCCCAGTTGAGGCTCCTGGACGCTGAGCTTCCCCCTGATCAGGTGTTGAAGGTGTCCTCTCTCGAGCCGCTCACCTCAGCAATTCATGCTGCCTAACTTGGCACTGAAATGGAGTGGAACAGGTTGAATGTATCTTTCCAGATGAATGGTAAGAAGGCACAGGGCAATTTGAAGTCAGTAAACAAGCAGCCAGATCTTCACTGAATGCCTCCATCACAGCACTAATTAAAGCACAGACTCAGTCAAAAGACAGAGTTCGGAGGTGATGTAATTACAGCACTGAGCTCTTCCACAGGAAAGAGACGGGCTTGACAGTGCTTTGTTTTTCATGTACTGTCTTCTTTAGCTGCAGAAGTGGCAAATAGCTCAGGGATTTGTTAATTTTCTGCATATGTTATGCATCAGATTTTTCTGATCTAGTTAGTTCAGATTCAGATAGATGGGTTTTGATTGGGATTTTTCTGGTTAACATGATTTCATCTTGAGCTGAACATAAAAGTACAGCTATCACTGAGCATGCCTAATTCTCACAGCTTTCCTTATTTCCAGGTTATGATAGCTTTTATACTTTGTCAGCTTCAGGCTCGCATTGTATCTGCAGCCCAGCAGTCTTAATTTCACTGAATTTAAGTGGGGAAAAAAAAAAGAAAATCCCAAAATTAATTCTGTATGGAATGAAAACTTATGGCAATAACCTCTACTGAAAATCAAACAGTTTTTAAAATCTCTGAGCTGAAACAGACATCTTTCTATTCTCATTTTTATCCTGAGTACAAAATTCATCCTACAGCTGAAATTTCTTCTTGATGAAAGCTTAATTGAAAAGACTGAATTCCAGAGAAAGTCCAATTTCTGGGGTGAGTCATATTCAAGCTCTAAAAATATTGACAATATTCTGATTTTAATTTCAATCATATGCTTCCTCTGTATTCTATTAGTGAACCACGTCAACACATATCGATTTACATGTGAAAAAGAAAAGTACTGATTCACAGTAGGTCAACTGTGCTGAAACGGATCCTACTGGCGTGCAAAACTGACAGTTAATGTGACCAGACTTTAGCAGATCCAAAAGCGTAAAAGAACATGGGGAAAGCATTTATGTAATCTGCTTGGTTTTGAACAAAAGATAAATTATAAAAATCAAGACAAACTGGTTATCTGCTAGCCACCAGAGCTACCTTCTAGTTCTAAAATAAAATATTACACAGTCTGTTTATAAGCTCTTAAAAGATAAAATGAAAAAGTAATCAAAAACCAGCAATGTTAAACTGGATATATTTCCTCGTGTGACAAGGGCTGCTCCAGGGGATAAGGAGGGAGCAGAATTTCACTTCTAAAAGGCTTCTAACACTGTCCCACTTGACAATCATGCCCCAAGTCAGAGGCACCTGGTCTGGATGGAAGCAGATCCAGGTGGGTCACAGACAGTTGGAAAGCTGCTATCAGAGGTTTGCTGTCAAAAAAAGGTGTCTCAAGTGGGGTCCCAGGGGAATATGTTCAGAGCTGGTTATATCTGATATTTCTATCAGCCACCTGGATGAGGGAAGGAAAAGTATGCTTATGCAATTTGCTGACAGCTCCAAGCCAGGATGGATGACAAGTGGTATGTGGGATGGGATTAGAATTAAAAATTATCTTGATTCACCGGAATGGAGGGAAGAGAGGAGAAGGAGAGATAGATGGCTGAGAGAAAAGCTCTACGTTTGAAGAAGGGAAAGAAAACTAATAAATACAAAATGGACACTAAGTGGCTAGCCACTAGCATAGCAGGAAAGGAAAGATCGTGGATCAGAACCTGGCTGCAAGTCCAGCTGCGCTAAAATTCTGTCACAGAATAGCCAAGTCACATACTAGGAGCTTTTAATGAGTGGCACAACATAAACCTAAAAGAAATCCATTGTTGTTAATCATGTTTTTATTTGAGAGACATCTGTCCAACTACAGATGGAAGATTATTTGAAATTATTGAGTTATTTCTTACAGGAGCTCTGACGATTTTCTTCTACCTGAAGCATCCCTATAAAATAGCATGGATAAAATGCAGGGTTGTTTTTAATGCACAGTCCTGTGGCAGTGATGCTGCTAGCTGTTAGAAACTAGATGGCTTCCATTTCAGAATCTGGTTTTCAAGAGTTTACATAACTTGGAGATATAAAGAGTAAGTGGCCCTGAGGATAAAGAATCACTGTTTTTCCCAGTGTACTTCTCTTCTAGTTTCTGAATGTTTCATTCCAGCCACCCCCACACCTAGCACTGTCAGTAGGTAAAGCACTGCTTTCTTGCAGCTGCATCATTTCTTCACTTATACTTTCTATTTAAAAAAACAACAACAAAGCCCCCTAGTGATCCTGATTTAACACGCTTTAAAATAATATTGCAAATATTTAAAGAAATCTTAGGGATGGGGGAGTAGTACTTAATTCCCCTCAGCACCTGCATCAAGGAGAATGTAGCTCTGTTTTTAATATGATAGCTTTTTATTGTGTTCTTTTCTCAGAGACATTTTCAAAACTTCTCAGTCTTCCATCAATCTCTGTGTGCCACTTATCTTGGCTTTGTCATTTGGAAAGTTGATGTATAGTTGATAATGACATTCGTATTCATTGTGGCAGTTGAGAAAAACACATTACTAAACTATATACCTAAGTAAATTTATTCTTTGTACCCATAAAAAGATATAAAGCAATATTTATAACCCTTGTGCCCTCTCTTGTCTACATAAATGAGACCTGGAGACAATTATTAACCCAGGGCAGGTAAGGCATCTTTTTTTTTTTTTTTTACTGTTTTGGCTGTTTTTTACTGTTTTAGCTCTACGCATGTCGGTTCAAGGCCGGGTTGGACACAGCCTTGGATGTCATGGTTTAGTGGGAGGTGTCCCTTCCCATGGCAGGGGGGTTGGAACTAGATGATCTTAAGGTCCTTTCCAACCCTAACTGTTCTATGATTCTATGATTATCCACTATGCCCATGCTGAGGTATCAATATGCCTGACTCGGGATGAGGGATATACATTACTGCCCTTTTTGAATAGAACTGCAAAAAACTCACTCAAAATGTATAGAGTTTACACTTAGGTGCTCAACATGGCACTTGTGCTTGGCGTATGCATAGCTTTGTTCTGTATTGTTAGTCTTGAATATTTACTGACTTAAATTCTGATGTACAGAAGTGGTAGAATTTGAGGTATTACTAGATATTATTGATCGTGATCACCTGAGAAGAATCAACACCTGTGGTAAAACAGAAGACAAAAGCCTGTATAATTCAGTCTGAACCTTAATAATCTTTTCCCCAAATTCAAAGTACCTTCCTAGCCTTTCCTACTTTTCAAAAGAACAGAAGGCAGAGAAGATCTCAAGACACCTACCTTTTAAGGTAATGAGGCTGAAAAAAATGAAGTCTGAAAGGAGGAACCTTTATTAAAATTTTAACCCTCTAGATAAAGTGTTTGTCTTCAGGCGGCATCTGGCAGTATCACCTATTAGATCCTCTTCTAGTAATCTATAAATATGTCCAGGTAAATACTGGCTTCATGTTACTTGCACAGAATTGTCACACAATGGGAAATATTTCACTTTATTCTGTAACAGAGAACTTTAGGAAGAATCTTAACATTTCATTTTCTGTTTTACATGAAGAACCATGCACAGGAGGGCTTACCATGTACTTCACAAATGCACAGGCCAGGCTTTGTATGAAGTGAAGTTTTCATTGTGGTAGGGCTCCTTTTTGCACTGAAGATCCTTAGAAGAAATGCATTTAAAGTAGATGAGACTGAAAGAAGTATATGCAGTTCCAGTCCAGCTTCTCTTTTCCCTGTATTTGTATGAAATACACTTGCATTTTCATCTTTACTTTTAACATTTTGAAAGGAAAGGCATACATACCCTCCTATCAGTACCCTGTCATGTCAGATTGAGTGATGCTCTTTTAGAGACATAAATATGTGTTCAGGTTCTGTGGGACACCATTGTATTCCTGATGAAAATACAGGAATTTGTGGTTGTGATAACATTGCTGGTGAGCAGCAGCAACTCCTGACTTAAATCTTTACAAAATAATAGTTCTTTTCGTACATTCTCCTTCACCTGTCCCCTATATCAGCAGCCAAATTTACCTGCTTTTTCACTAATCATTCCTGATTCGTGGCTGTCAGAATTGTCTATGAGAGCCTGCTTGTTTGGCTTGTGTCTTTGAATCATGGATCATGAAAAATGGCTAAGACATGTTTCTCATTCATAAATGCACATTATGCAAAAGACTTTCAATTTTAGGTAACCTGTTGTCTGAAAGGAATGAAACTACCTCATCTGTCAGCTGTAATTTATTTTGTCTTATGGAATACTTGTGCCAAGCACGAAAGTCATAGATGGATTTACAGTACTGCCACAAGGATGGTTGCACAGCATTTGTTCAGACTTTTACAAAAGGTCTTGAGAAGTAGGACACATTAGCTTTCCACTGAATTTAGTCAGTGATAAAGATAAGGAAACCTGGCTTTCTGTCACAGTTGTGTTTATACTATAGAAAGTGCCTCAGGTCTGTGAGTTGGTCTTACACATGTAAGCAATGGGCCCTGCTTGAAGTCTTGTATTTGTTGTCTGCCAATAATAATACCTTCAGTCAGTTATGGTTGTTTTTACTTTCCTTGTCAGTGCACACTTAAATGAAAAAACACTCCTCTTCATGAAAAGCAGATATGCTAAGATATTTAGTCCATACATTTTAGGTTAATATCAGATGTTAATTGAAGGCAATGAAGAAAGTTCTTATTTCTTTACTCCACTGTATATTACTTACAGAGGTCAGACAGGCACTGACTGAATTTATTAAGATGAATTTTTCTGAAGCCATTTGCTCAATCCTGAACATCAAGTTTATGATGCCCTAGATAAGCTGGCTCAAAATTTTACAATTATGTAATTCTTTGTAATTCCACTAATCTAAATGGATTTATGTGCCTGTACATTAACTGCAAATCTGCGAAATATGTGCAGAGCTACTTTTCTTCTATGAATCAGTTTAAAATTCACTGTCTTCCCTAGATATTCATTCGTTTCTTCTATGTATGCTGTAGACAGTAGCAGGGCTCATTTTCTTGTCCTTGCTTTCTGAAAACTTATTGTCCATAGAGGGTTTATTCTTTGCATTTGCAGCCACACCAGACTAAGACAATACTCAGATAAATTTGTTCCTGACTACCTGAAATATACGAATTACAATAGAGAAAAACCCACAGCAAGCAGCAGGAACTTCTATGTTACAGCCTCACCAAAACCTAAGCAGGAATTCATGTAGTACTCAGAAGTTAAGATTGCTATCTTAAATACTTAATTGGCAGATCTCTTTAAGAGTGTACAGAACAAGAGTTATAGTACTGTAAAAGTATTGTTATTTCTCTCTGCCAGACTGAATTTCATCAGGGCTCCCACTGCAAATAAACCAAAGCTATTCTCCAGTAAAAGGTTTCAGTACAACTGAAAGGATAAGACTCAGAATTACTTGTTGTCTCATTTGGATTCAGAGAATTAATTGTATTATGAAACTAGGACCTGCTGTCTTCTGTGCCATTTGCTAAGTGACAACATCTAGTAGCTAATAGACCAGTATAATTCAGACATTGCAGAAAATAAATCTTAAAGTTTGTCATGGGTTCAGCAGTAGCAGTCATTTTTCTCCTTCTTGGTAGCTGATGCAGTGCTGTGGTTTTGGGCCTTGGAGCTCTGCTAATAACACCAGTGTTCTCAGTTACTGCTTGGTAATGTTTTGGTATGACCAAGAACTTTCTGAGTCTCATGCTCTGCCAGGGAGGAGGGGAAGCCGCGAGGAAGCAGAGACAGGACACCTGACCCAAACTGACCAAAGAGATTATTCCATACCACAGCACGTCATGTCCAGGATGTAAAAACGGAGAGCAGAGACCCGGAAGGGTGGGGGTGCACAGTGGGGGTTCGCTGCTGGGTTGTGCACTGACTGGGTTGGGTGGTGAGCAGTTGTATTCTCTTTCTTTGTATTTCACTTGTATTGTTATTGGTGGTAGCGGTGGTGGTTTGTGTTATACCTTAGTTACTAAACCATTCTTATCTCAACCTGTGGAAGTTTCATTCTTTCGATTCTCTTCCCCATCCCCACGGGACTGGGGGAAGAAAGAGAGGGGAGTGAGTGAGTGAGTGAGTGAGTGAGTGAGTGAGTGAGTGAGAAAACTTCATGTGTGAGGGGCTTAAACCACGACAAAGTTTTAAAGCTAGGAAATACTTTACCCAAGATGCTCTCTGAATTATCCAACACAATCCAATAAAAGCACAAATAAACTATCAAAAATGCCATTTGGGAAAACAGACTTATAAAAACGAAGCAACCAAATCCATGAGCAAGAATGTTTAAGAATCTCATCTATCTCAGTTGAATTTGGTTTTTATTATGTTTGCAGGAAATGGAAACTAAGCAGTTGCAGCAATATTAAGTGACTCTTCAGAATCTCTTCTTTGGTTTACATCTCGCTAGGAAAGCACAAAAATAACTAATGGGAGAGACTTCCTACAACATTTTCAGCTTCTCTGTGTAGGCAGCACAGATCATCACATCTCAGTTGAATAACTATTTCAACAAAGTTTTCTACAGACTCATCTCTGAACCTAAATGTATATCTAACCATCCAGATACCAAAATTTGGACTCCTATCCTAATCCTAGCATCCAGAAGCTTGGTTCAGACTCTGCCCTAAATATAAATGTCTCATGATTCATCATTTTTTCCCCTAATTCTGGCAGGCAGATCAGGTCTTCAGATTAATTTTCTACGAGGACCTAGATAAAGCTTTGGAGACTGTTTCTTTTGTCTATAGAGCTATTCATTTCACTGGTCTCTGTGAGGCCTCTCAGTTTTTCTGTGCCCCTGGCAGTATTTCTGGAACACTCTGGTACTGTATGGACAGCAAAATTTTCACACAAATAATAGAATCATTTAGGTTTTAGAAGACCCTAAAGACCATGAAGTTCAACTGTTACTGCAGGACTGCCAGGTCCACCACTTGGGAGAAGAGAGACAACCACCTCATTACAATAAAAAGCTGATTGTACTAATTTTATGTTGCCCTGAAAAATAATAGAAGTGAGGAATTAAAAAATAAGTTGCTAATGCTGTAATTTTAGAAACTGCAGGAGAAGATCAAACTAAGTGGTACTGTCATGGGTTCAGCAGTAGCAGTCGTTTTTTCTCCTTCTTGGTAGCTGGTGCAGCACTGTGGTTTTGATTTTGGGCCTGGGAGCAGCGCTGATAACACCAGTATTTTCAGTTACTGCTTGGTAGTGTTTTGGTCTGACCAAGGACTTTCTGAGTCTCATGCTATGCCAGGGAGGAGGGGAAGCTGGGAGGAAGGAGAGACAGGACACCTGACCCAAACTGACCAAAGAGGTTATTCCATACCACAGCACATCATGTCCAGGATGTGAAACCGGAGGGCAGAGACCCGGAAGGGTGTGGTGGTGGACTGGGGGGTGCACAGCATGGTCAGGTTTTTGGTGCACTGGGGGGTTCGCTGCTGGGGGGTGCACTGGCTGGGTCGGGCTTGGTGAGCAGTTGTATTCTTTTTCCTTGTATTTTCTCCTGTATTATTATTGATGGTAGCAGTAGTGATTTGTGTTATACCTTAGTTACTAAACTGTTCTCATCTCAACCTGTGCGAGTTGCATTCTTTCGATTCTCCTCCCCATTCCCCCCCCCCATGAGACTGGGGAAAGAAAGAGAGGAAAGTTGAGTGAGTGAGTGAGTGAGTAAGCTGCGTGGGGGGGGGGGGGGGTTAGAGACTTAAACCACGACAGATACAAATCCCATTACTCACTAAGAATTACCATAAGAAAAGAATTGAGTTAGCTGGAGATGTTGCTGACATTCCTTTTTTGGTGAGAAATTGTTTGTGTGAAATGCACCTAGACAAACATCTTTAAAAAAGGCCTGGAAAATAAGAGTATAAGGAAATAAAAATAATGGGATTGCAATATAGGCAGTGGGGAAAACTCTTTTATTTAAACATGGCTTGAATTTAATTTGCTTAGTGTGTCTGAGCAGGATTTTTCTATCTCTATTTAATTCGTAGCTAATAGAAGACTGGTTGGGCAAAAGGTAATGGGAAACAGGTGGATGTACAAGGGTGCAAAGCTCTTCAGGTACTTAAAGAGTTGGCTCTGTTTTACCCAGGTGCAGCATTAGGATTCTCTACCTGCTAGAAGAAAAATTCAATTCTGAATTTCCAAATCTCAAGAACCTTATAATTTATGAACAACTAAATACCTTTTCAGACTATGGTGATTTTTGGCTTTTCTGGTCTCTTACCTCCACAGCTGCACAGAATTGTGCGTTTTTAATCATCTCTCAAATCAGAATTGTGTTCACAGAACTGTTTCCTGAGAAATTACTGAGGTGAGCGGCTCGAGAGAGGACACCTTCAACACCTGATCAGGGGGAAGCTCAGCGTCCAGGAGCCTCAACTCAGGGCAGCGACAGCCACCGAGGGAGCCTCAAGTCCTCGACAGGACTTGCCCAGGAGCCGGCGGCTCAGCGGACGCGAGCAGCTGACCCAGAGGGGGCGGTGCCAGGAGGAGCGGCACCACCCTGACGGGGTAAAAACTGCCCCGGGAGCGCGGCGAACAGAGCGCGTTCGAGGCAGTTTGCGCGGGCAGGCGAGCAGGGATGGTGAGCACTCGCCTTATGAGCAGGGTCCGCTCTGGCAGCTCTGCTCTGGCTGCCCCGGCGGTGGCCAGTGTAGGCACCCAGACAGAGCCGATGAGAGGGGAGACTGCAGTGCAGAGCTCGGGGTGTAGAGAGTGCCTGCACTGCTCTCCTGAGGGGATGGTGCACCATGGGCAGGGCTGCACTCGGTGCTCCCTGGTGGAGGTCCTCCTGCAGCAGGGGCTGAGCTGCGGGACGCTGTCAATAGGCTGAAAGGTGTCAGGGAAGCTGAGAGGAAGCAGCACTGCTGCTCCAGGCCCAGACTGTGCAGGGGCCTCAAGGGTCTACTGTAGCTCATTGAGGAAAGAAGGAGGCCGCTAACCCAGGAAGCTGGGAAACAGTAACAGGAAAAAAACAATAAAAAAAGGAGGAAGAGGACAATTAGAAAGCAAGGGGCTTCCTCCTAAATCTGATGTCCCCACCCAGAACAGCTTTGCTGTCCTGCAGGGGGCTGATGAGGAAACACACTCCCACCAGGAGCAACTGGCTGATGAACCGGTAAAGAAGATCACTACTGGTGCTGCCAGGAAAAACTGGCGGGTTGAAGTTGTAGGGGACTGTACTTTGAAAGGCACAGAGGCACCTATCTGTTGGCCTGACCTAGGCTCAAGGGAGGTGTGTTGCCTAGAAAGGGCTCGGATCAGGGATGTTGGAGAGAAGCTCTAGTAAGTCCCACTGACGATTACCCACTTCTAGTGATCCATGTGGGTGCTACTGATATAGATAGCAGTAGCCCAGAGAACAAAAGGACTACAGAGCTCTTGGAGAGGTGATTAGGGGCTCTGGAGCTCAGAGTGTCTTTTCATCAATTCTCCAGGATACAGGGGAGGACCTTAAAAAGGCTAGGAGGATTGGCCAGGATAACAAAAGGTTAGAAGGGTGGTGCCATGGTTAGGGCTTTGGGTACCTTGAAGACCCTGGGCCCACTGTAGGAGAGGATCTGGTTCGAGACCATCTTAAGAACCTTAACATAGACAAGTCCCTGGGACCCCATGAAATCCATCCGCAGGTCCTGAAGGAGATGGTCGATAAAGCTGCTAAGCCACTGTCTGTCATATTTGAAAAATCATGGCAGTCAGGTGAAGTTCCCGACTACTGGAAAAAGGGAAATATAACCCCCATTTTCAAGAAGGGGGAAATGTTCTGAATGCTCCGTCATAGAATCATAGAATAGTTTGGGGTTGGAAAGGACCTCAAGATCATCTAGTTCCAACCCCCCTGCCATGGGCAGGGACACCTCACACTAAACCATGTCATCAAAGGCTATGTCCAACCCAGCCTTGAACAACGCCAGCAATGGAGCATTCACAACTTCCTTGGGCAACCCATTCCAGTGCCTCACCACCCTTACAGTAAAGAATTTCATCCTCATATCCAATCTAAACTTCCCCTGTTCAAGACTGAACCCATTACCCCTTGTCCTATCACTACAGTCCCTCATGAAGACTCCATCCCCAGCATCCCTATCCGCCCCCTTCAGATGCTGGAAGGCTGCTCTGAGATCTCCACACAGCCTTCTCTTCTCCAGGCTGAAAAGACCCAACTTTCTCAGCCTGTCTTCATACGGGAGGTGCTCCAGTCCCCTGATCATCCTCGTGGCCCTCCTCTGCACTTGTTCCAACAGTTCCATGTCCTTTTTATGTTGAGGACACCAGAACTGCACACAATACTCAAGTGAGGTCTCACAAGAGCAGAGTAGAGGGGCAGGATCACCTCCTTCAACTCGCTGGTCTCGCTCCTTTTGATGCAGCCCAGGATACGGTTGGCTTTCTGAGCTGTGAGCGCACACTGCTGACTCACGTTCATTTTCTCATTGACCAACACCCACAAGTCCTTCTGCGCAGGGCTGCTCTGAATTTCTTCTCTGCACAACCTGTAGCTGTGCCTGGGATTGCTCTGACCTAGGTGTAGGACCTTTCACTTGGCATGGTTAAACTTCATGAGGTTGGCATCAGCCCACCTCACAAGCATGTCAAGGTCCCTCTGGATGGCATTCCTTCCCTCCAACATATCAACCGAACCACACAGCTTGGTGTCATCAGCAAACCTGCTGAGGGCACATTAAATCCCACTGTCCATGTCACTGACAAAGATGTTGAACAAGACCGGTCCCAGCACAGATCCCTGACGGACACCACTCCTTACTGGTCTCCAGCTGGACATTCAGCCATTGACCACAACTCTTTGTGTGCGGCCATCCAGCCAGTTCTTTATCCACCGAGTGGTCCACCTATCAAATTGATGTCTCTCCAATTTAGAGACAAGGATGTCATGTGGGACAGTGTCAAACACTTTGTACAAGTCCAGGTAGATGACATCAACAGCTCTACCCCTGTCCATCAGTTCCGTCGCCCCATCATAGAAGGCCACCAAATTGGTCAGGCAGGATTTCCCCTTAGTGCAGCCATGCTGGCTGTCACCAACCACCTTGCTGTCTTTCATGTGCCTTAGCATGCCTTCCAGAAGAATCCGCTCCAAGATTTTGCCAGGCACAGAGGTGGGGCTGACTGGTCTGTAGTTCCCCGACTTTCATTTCCCCCTTCTTGAAAATGGGGGTTATATTTCCCTTTTTCCAGTCATCGGGAGCTTCACCTGACTGCCATGATTTCTCAAAGATGATGGACGGTGGTTTAGCAACTTCATTTGCCTGCTCCTTCAGGATCCACGGATGGATTTCATGGGGTCCCATGGACTTGTCTACGTTCAGGTTCTTAAGATGGTCTCGAACCAGATCCTCTCCTACAGTGGGCCCAGGGTCTTCATTCTCACTGTCCCTGCGTCTGCCTTCCAAGACTTGGGTGGTGTGATCAGAGCATTTGCTGGTGAAGAGTAAGACAAAGAAGTCTTTGAGAACCTCATCCTTCTCCAAATCCAGGGTAGCCAGTTCTCCCGATAGCCTCTGGAGGGGGATCATGTTGTCCCTAGCCTGTCTTTTATTTGCAATGTACCTATAGAATCCCTTCCTGTTATCCTTAACATTCCTAGCCAAGTTCAATTCTAAGTGGGCCTTAACTTTCCTAACCTGGTCCCTAGCTTCCCGGACAACATCCCTGTATTCTTCACAGGCTGCCTGTCCTTGCTTCCACCTGCTATAAGCCTCTTTTTTCCTTTGAATTTTCCTCAGCAGTTCCTTATCCATCCAGGGAGGTCCCCTGGTCCTCCTGCAGCACTTCCTTCTAGTTGGGATGCATCGCTCCTGAGCTTGCAGCAGGTGATCCTTGAATATCAACCCTGGCGGTGTTGAAGGCCAGGTTGGACAGAGCCTCGGGTGACATCGTGTTGTGGGAGTTGTCCCTCCCCATGGCAGGGTGGGTGGAACTGGATGATCTTGGGGTCCTTTCGAACCCTAACTATTCTATGGTTCTGTGATTCTATGAAATGATTCCCAGCAAGAGAGGTTATTTCTGTATATCAAATCCGATACCCTGGTGGAAAGTGGGAGTCATGCATATTTAACTCACTGATCAAATGAAATGTTCTATGGAATGAGTTGTTTGAAAGTTAGAATAAAATCAGATTTGAAGATCGCTTGTGTTCTAAAGTCAACTTCTAAGTCCTTGAAAATTTCAACTGATCTTACAGCAGGTCTCTTGCATGTGTACCACCTATTTTACATGTAAACATTTTAGCATGCCTTTAAAATTTTTTCATTATCTTCATCACAAAATGCTAAGTAGTAAAGTCTGAATAAATTTAAAAACCTTGAACAGGTTTCCCACCTCTGAACAAGACACAGAGCCCATGAAATCTATACAACTTCACATTTGCTTGGATGTCCATTTCACCTGCTCTCTGATAGGATTGCTCTGAAGGAGTGGGGAACAGTGAAAGTCTATACACTGGTGTTAATTTTGCTATTTGAGCCTGGAGAAGGTATTTAAGTAGCATTGATGGCAAAAATGCATTCTACTATTTTCTAATGTTTCCCCTGTATTGCATTTACATATTGGAGTCCCGGCTCTGTGCACAAAAGAAGTACGGCAGTGATGAAACTAGCGTAACACCAATAGCATGTGAGGGATTAGGAAAGCAATCTGAAAGGCTTCCAGCAGAATCATATAGTCAGGATGCAGCACCACATGTGAGTTTGTAAAAGTGAGTTCAGCAGACAGCATATGAAAGTCTGAAATGGGGCAGACATACAGTGCAGAGGCATTTCCTACACTGTCCACATAGTGCATCTGATTCTGTAAAGTAGAAGTTTTCATCCAGTTTCTAGACCAGTTCATTTTGCCTTAATTTCAGATTTCCATTAAAGTCTTACATTTGACTGCAGTTTTTCAAACTGATGTTGAAATGGTAATCAAAATATCAGGTCAAGACCTACTTATGAAGTGTTCATTTAAGTCAGGCTCCAATGCTATCTTGATTAGCTAATTCGAGAAAAATTATCTTACAAAATGTACTTTTAATTATATTACCGATTTGAGATGCAACTGATCCATAAAACACTGCTCAAAAATAATTAATTTTTGTGTTAATTATAAAAAGCTGCTCAACAGAGAGCTTTATGGAACCATCATCTCCCTTTTCATTAAAGTTGTCAAGTTAAATTATATCACAGAAATGTTATTATTTATAACCCTCTACACAATAGCTAAGGCATCCTAAATCCAAATACCTTATAAAATCAAAATGCCAAAAAGGCTCTATGTTATTATTTCATTAGCATGGTGGTGTTATCATTAGTCTTTTTCAGCATTGTGTGTGTTTGGGGGAATCAGTGTAATTTCTATACTTTTGTTTAAACACAAAGCCTTAGAATTTGCTCAGGAGATTGGAAAGTGTTTCGTACAAGCAGAGACTACTAGAACTTGGATTATTTAGGTCAATGAATAGAAGACTGCAATGTGATATCATCACTGTTCCTATAAGGGAAGGGCAGGCCAGGGAAAGAAAACTATTTAATCCAATGGATGATGTTGGCAAAAAACCAAATGGGTGTAGACAGACTGTTATTGCAGCTAAAATGGAAAACAGGAATAAAATTATAAAGTCAAAGCACCAGGGATTTGAGGTAACTTTTTCAATCACTGCGATATCTAAAAAGGCCTTACGTTTAATACGGAGCTTAAAGAGTTTGTGGAAGAAATTATCTGATGCTGTTGCTAGTGATAGAAGAAGAGTGGACTTGTGACCTTGGGGATGTTTATGCAGTTCTATGCATTAGGTTATCTTATTAAAAGCTAATAAAATCAAGCACAGAGACTAGGTAATGACCAGAGGAACAGACCAAGTGACAGGCTAAGAAGCACAAGTGACCTGAACAGGCAGCACACCAAAAGAGAAGGATCAGGCCATGGTCCCTGATGTGTAAGAACAAACAAAAAACCCCAAACCAAACCAACCTAACAAAATAAAACCTCCCAATATTTAAAAAGTTATGTCAAAGAAAGAAACCATCCCTCCAGAATGCTATGCAGACAAAGGGGGACTTCTGTGCAAAAAGATATATGGGATCCATAGTAAGTGGAATGATAAATTTGTGTTGGAGCACAGACAATTTTGGGATGGTACAGAACTTATTATGGGATGTTTAAGGGATGAACCAAAGGGAGGGAAGAGAAGGGATCAAGATGGATCATGAAGGACCAGCAGAGGAAATGGAAGAGGCATATAAAAGGGGCCAGGGGGATGTAAGCAGCCTGCGGCTCTGCATACTTGTTTCACTGAGCCCTGTGCATGACCACTGGTGTTGATCCTATATTCTTATTAAGCACTATGTCTAATTTTCCTCCGTGTGTGTGCTTATTCTGAGGCTATTTATGTGAGCTGCTAGTGAACTTCAAGCTGGACTATGGGGCAAACAGGAGAAGAGCTGTGAATACCATCCTCTGAAGATGCTGTGATCGGGAAAGGAGTATTGTGGATCCTACAATCCACAAGATCCAGCTACTTCTAACACCACATTCCCTTATTCCACAGTTTATCTATATATAAATAAATTCAGTTATTTAGCTTTTTAATTTTTTTAAATCTTTTTTTTGTTTTGTCTGCCTTAGTATTCTTTAAATTCCTCCCTGTTGTTTAACAAGCTCAACTTGCAAATTTTGTAGCACTCATGAACGTAAGGTAGAGGTTTTGATGGCTTTTCGCTCAGTCTTATGTTACATGTCAGTGATGTCAGTGCACTCTACTTCATGAAATGTTGAGAATACTGAACTTTATTTTGGATGAGAAGGACTTTGTTTTGTTTAAGAAAGATAAAACTTCTCTCCTTCTGGTATTGGAAGTACTTTTAATTACTTTTTATTTATGTTACTTTTCTTTTTAAATCTCTGAAATGAGTTAAAGAGTACTTTTCCGGTAATTTCATACCCTTGCTCATTGAAAATTAATACTGACCTAAGTATGATAATCATCTTGGGTAGCTTTCAGAGGAACTGATGACAAGCTTATGGTTTTGTTCTTAGAACAAACCGCAAGATTACATTTCCAAATAACTAATTGCATACAGTGGAAATCCTGTGCTAAGTTTCTCCTTTCACTGAGAACTCACAGTATTTTCATATATTGATGTCAATGGTAATCATAGGTTCTTTTCTACTAGCAGTTTTATTCTAGGTTTATCTGGAAGTCTTACAGTTTTATCTTCATAGAAGAATGACTGATTGAAACTCTTAGGTAAGTGTATATAGGGGAAATCTCATTTCAGTGATACATTTCCCTTTCTAACTTCTCTAATAAGGCCTTAATCATTCTGGGAAGCACTGCAGTAGATATTGAGTTTAGTATTTTGTCTCTTTATCTTTCCCTTCCAGAAAGAAATTGTGGGGTAGTACCTCAGCTTGAGTAAATTACCTCAACTGACTGATTTGAGTGGATTTGAATCAGTGGAGTAGTTAGTGATCTGGGATTCCACATAATGCAGACAGCTATCTACTGAAAAAAAATGTAATTTTTATCTTTGATGTTTGAACTCACTTTATTCCCACCTCCCTTCCCATATTTCACAACCACACCAGTTGGGGAACAATCTTCATACAGTCAGTGACCCTCTCCTATAATTTTGTATCTGCTACCTCCACAAGAGTTAGCCCTTCTATTTTCTTCTCACAACCTGCCATTTGTTATGAAGTAACATCACCTTTTATATCCACAATAAATACAGCCATGTGTTTCAGACAGGAAAAAAAAAATTTTAACAGAGGCTCGTAAGAGAAAGGTTTAAGACCAATTTGGTGGCCTTCTATGATGGGGCGACGGAACTGATGGACAGGGGTAGAGCTGTTGATGTCGTCTACCTGGACTTGTGCAAAGTGTTTGACACTGTCCCACATGACATCCTTGTCTCTAAATTGGAGAGACATCAATTTAATAGGTGGACCACTCGGTGGATAAAGAACTGGCTGGATGGCCGCACACAAAGAGTTGTGGTCAATGGCTGAATGTCCAGCTGGAGACCAGTAAGGAGTGGTGTCCATCAGGGATCTGTGCTGGGACCGGTCTAGTTCAACAACTTTGTCAGTGACATGGACAGTGGGACTGAGTGCACCCCCAGCAAGTGTGCCGATGGCACCAAGCTGTGTGGTTCGGTTGATACGTTGGAGGGAAGGAATGCCATCCAGAGAGACCTTGACATGCTTGTGAGGTGGGCTGATGCCAACCTCATGAAGTTTAACCATGCCAAGTGCAACGTCCTACATGTAGGTCGGAACAATCCCAGGTACAGCTACAGGTAGGGCAAGAGAAGAGATTCAGAGCAGCCCTGCGCAGAAGGACTTGTGGGTGTTGGTCGATGAGAAAAAGAACATGAACCGGCAGTGTGTGCTCACAGCTCAGAAAGCCAACTGTGTCCTGGGCTGCATCAAAAGGAGCGAGACCAGCGAGTTGAAGGAGGTGATCCTGCCCCTCTACTCTGCTCTCGTGAAACCTCACTCGGTGTTTTGTGTACAGTTCTGGTGTCCTCAACATAAAAAGGACATGGAACTGTTGGAACAAGTGCAGAGGAGGGCCACGAGGATGATCAGGGGACTGGAGCACCTCCCGTATGAAGACAGGCTGAGAAAGTTGGGTCTTTTCAGCCTGGAGAAGAGAAGGCTGCGTGGAAACCTCAGAGCAGCCTTCCAGTATCTGAAGGGGGCGGATAGGGATGCTCGGGATGGAGTCTTCATGAGGGACTGTAGTGATAGGACAAGGGGTAATGGGTTCAATCTTGAACAGGGGAAGTTTAGATTGGATATGAGGAATGAAATTCTTCACTGTAAGGGTGGTGAGGCACTGGAATGGATTGCCCAGGGAAGTTGTGAATGCTCCATTGCTGGCGTTGTTCAAGGCTGGTTTGGACATAGCCTTTGATGACATGGTTTAGTGTGAGGTGTCCCTGCCCATGGCAGGGGGGTTGGAACTAGATGATCTTGAGGTCCTTTCCAACCCTAACTATTCTATGATTCTACTATGCTGTCAGTCTTCAGCCAGGGACCCCCATCTTGTAGCTGCCAGTTAGAGTTTACTCCAGCTGTGAATAATGATAGAAGCCTTCTGTAAACCTGATTTAGAAAATAAAAAATTCCTAGTTGCTGCTTTTTCATGATACAGTGGAAAAAATCTGAAATTGTTTTGAGAGCTTTTGGAGCTTGCTTTTTACATTATGAACTTAGGTCTTTGTTACTGTTACCAGATTTGAAAGCCTGGTAGTTTTAAGGGAAAACCTAAAAAACTGGAGGCACATTATGAGGCCTTCATACATTATAAGGATGTATTAAAAAAAAAATAAAAGGAGTTACTTTTAGTTTGGGTTCAACCAGTAGACCAAATAAGCTATCAGAATAGTCACTCTGGTGTTGCCTATAGCTACAGACCACCCAATTAGTAACACAGTTCTTCAGAAAGGATATCTAGGTTTTTCTCTTTGATTTGATTTACATTATAATTTAACCTTTCCAGATTTCTATTATTGTATATGTCATCATGAACGAATGAATAAGATATCATTTTAAATATCAGAAGCAGATAAAACAATGTCAAATTTCTTTCAGCTTAGTAGTCAGATTGTTTACTGCCATTGTATGAAAAGGCAGTAACCCTAACTAGTGATACCGCTTCATTCTGTGTATTGAGTACTCTAACTGCAATAACTTTTAAATGCAATTAGATTATTTGAACAGAGTGACCTTGTGTTTTACTTATACAGGTGATCCTTAGAGTATTTTAGTTGATGCAATAGCTTCCAGTTATTTTAGAGAGTGCTCTCGTTATATAATACTAGGCAAATATCTTAGAGGCACTCAGCTGATTAATCATAAACTTAAAAAAATGAATGAAATAAATTTCACCGTTAAGATGTATCATGCATTAGCAGAATTAGGATTCCTTTTTTACTACTTGGGTGAAAAGCAAGAGAGTTCTTCAGAGATACACTTAAACCACCAGTAGTTTGGCTTTGAAATGCCCTTTAAACCAGCTTCTTTCTCACCCCTGACAATAGAAGTAGCCCTTCACTTCAGGTTTGATATTTTATGTGATATTTAGGTGCCCAAATCAGTCACAGTGATTGAAAAAATCCTCTTTCTCTTAATGCCTGCCTTCCAGATTGGTCTTTGTTCCAGATAATGCAGATCTTACTTATAAGTTCAAAACCAATAATTTTCTGCTTGCTTATAGAAGGTCATTATTTGCCTATTTAATTGATCAGCTTGTGAATCTCACTACTCTTTTGATTCTGTAAGTATGTGATGACAGAGCTGTCCCTCTGTCCTCTTCCATACAGCATATTTTTACTATTTCTTCTCCTCATAGCAACTTATTTCCTTAAGGAAATCTCAAACGGTAAGTTCAGTGCATAGTCTGTGCCATGATTTTAAGTCAGATTACTGTTATTCTCCAATCTCGAGAATGCGTATTCATATTCTAATCTCAAAAAATCAATAATCTTAAAAAAGAACTATAGTAATGACATAGATTACAGAGAGTAACAGTAATACAGCTGGTGGTCTAATTAGTTTTCCCTTCTTCTTTGCATAGTGTTTAGAAATATGGTTTAGAAAAGTACAGGCAGAAAAAGAGAAATTATACAATATTATGAAGGACACTGAAAATAAAAAGACCCGAGTTTGTTGTGACAAGACAAAGTCTGATGTGTAAACTTCAGAGTAATTTATCTTAGTCACAAGACCAACTGGTTGCCGTACAAAGTCATGGCCTGTGTGGCCATACATTTGGGCAACACGTAATGAGTCTAACTAGACCATGTCCTGTGGGCATACTGCTACTCTGTAGGGGTTTTTCCTGTGTGTATTCATATCACATGTAACAGGATCACTATCTTTCATGTAGTACAGGTTAAGAACCTGAAAATAAATAAACCCTGAGCTGCAGACTGCCTTGCAGTAGCCTGCAGTATCCACCCATGAGTTTCTGCTGTGAGGTGTTGCTAATACTAAAAATGGGTGTGTTGACAGCACTTGTAGATTAGGCAGTCCCTCAGATGTGAATAATTTGGCATAAGAAGATTGTGCAGAAGAAGCTCTGCATGTTTGGGTACCCTCTGGCAGGCACCAAAGTTAGCCAGGACTGCAGGCAGGACACTGGATGGTCTGTTCATGGTGCATAGTTCAATATGCTTACTTGCATAGTTCAGTAGAGGATGCATACAAATGGTCTCTCCACTGGAAAGGAAAAGAAAAATGCCTATGGATTGCTGAAAGACTATGTTGAATAAATAGTTTTAGGGCAACTTAGTAGCTACTTAACTTTCTAAAAAAGAGAATGTCACTGACCTTCCCTTTTTAATATATGAGCCTCTTGACCATGTCTGAGCTTCATAAAATTTAATTGCACTAGGGACTTCATTATTATATTATATTTCAGCATCGATGGACTCAGGCATTAATTCAAGAATGGGATTTTTCAAGTCATAAGTTCTGTGAGAACAATATCTTCCTTTTGGTAATGGAAAGAATAAAGAGAGAAGTTTAATCACACACCTCCAAAGAAACAATTTGGAACTGTTATGCTTTTTAAAAAAGTCTTTTGTCTTTCTGAGTTTTCACTCCACAATAATGTGGATTATGGCTAGTTTATTATACGTTGGCATGTTCAAGAGGATGCATCTTAATATATATTCATTAAGGATATTAACATGTTGGAAATTTTCTTCTTATAACTGTACATGAGGTAGGGTTTCATCCTAAGTACTGAATATATTTCATCTAAAAACATAGGGAAACAGTTTGCTCTCAAAATAGACTTGAGCTCTGCATCGGTGAGGTGAACAAGTAGCAGGTGGATAGGTTTCTTTCTATTCTAGACTTTTCCCATTTAATTATTTGCATGAATATCATTTGGTGTTCTGAATATCATTAAAATACAATACCTGCAAAAGCAGTAAGTTGTTATTCTTCCCATTTCCTTAGCACTCTTGCTAAACAGGACAGAAAAGCAGTGACATTTAGAGGTGATTGATAAGCTGCTGAAGGATTATCCTTAAAACTATATATAAAAACCAGAAGCAAAAGAATGTAGTATGGGAGGAGAGGGGTGGGTGTTTGTGTGTCAGAAGAGTTAACCTAAAAGCTTCTCATTGAAAGCTATCAAAATTTTGGTTTTGCTCATAACCTTGCAATGATGTTTCTTAAAAAACAATTCCTTTCATTCATTCATTTCTCACTTGCAAATGGACGAGTTTTATCCCAGCAAGCACAAATCATTCTGTTATCATCCCAATTCTCCTCCTTCAGTCTGCTCCCATCATTTTCCCTGAGTGCATTTCTGAAGAGCATACTATATTTACAAAATCCTTATTTATTCAGTTAGCATTAGGTACTGCCTAAGACTGTTGACAATTCCTACAGTGTTTACTGTCTGATTTCCTGCTCCATTGCACAAGAGAAGCAGCACTAACTTTTAAGTCAATGAGCCAGCACAGATCATGTGGTCTATTCGGTATTAAAGTGTTGTTTAAAACATATCCCCAGAGGAAATACTACAAGAGATGTTGGGGGGTTTTTTGTGCTTTGAGTGCTCTCTAATTATGTGACCAATGCTGAATATGCAAAATTTTACATGGATTAATTTCTCCCTATTTGCTTCAACCAAAATTTTTGAAGGTAGTATGCAATTTGTCCATCTAATGCTTCAAATTATAGGATCTGGGTCACATTAATGTGAAACACTATTTTTTTAATCAAATTAGTGCAATTACAAGATAACTCAGGCATTAAATTTCAGTTGTACACAATTTTGTTCCATAAGCTGGTAGATGCCAGCAAAGTCTATAAGATGTTCTGACACATTTTTTCTTCATTGCCATGCCTAGACTTCAGAAAGAAAAGCGACTAATAAGATTTTCTAGCCTCAATTTCAGCTTTAATGTTTGCTTTGAGAAATATATCCTGCCAAAAAATAATTTAATATATTCTTAAATAACTGAATTAAGAAAAAATATCTTCTCTAAGTAATGTTGTTCAGTGTGTAGATCCCCAAACTTGATTAAGGAAGAGACAGCAGAGTCCATTCAATGCCTTTCATCTGTCACTGATTTGCACCTGTCATCAGTGGGCATAGGAGTATGCAGGCAGCTGCCTGGAAAGGGCTCTTTCATATTTCAAACAGCAGGAATCATCTGGCATTTGGCCATGGACTCACCTTTGTAATGGCTGAAAATCCACGTGCAGTCCTACTGCAAAGATGCCTCTGCCCATCTCTGTCACTCCAGAGTAGGGGAAGATTGAGAAGCCTTTTTGTATTTCCTAGCTAACAGCTGCTGAAAGGAAAATTCCGAACAGGAATTCAGTATTGTACAGATATCCAGAAGAAAACCCTGGTGACACTAGATAGTGGAAATTGAGTTGAGCTGAGAAAAATACTGAAAAATCTAGGTGATGTTATACAGACACTTTTCAGAACAGAAAATACCATGCAGAATGTCTTCTTTGTTAAATACAGTCTTGCTGCTTGTGTAAGAACATCCACAAGGAGTTTACTTTGAGCAGGAAGCAGCTCACTTGCTGAACTGATTCTTGAAACTTTGTTTCTCTGCTAGCAAATATTGTGTTTAGTACTTCTATAGAACTGGGAAAGTATAAATTTCATGACACACTGAAAAATCCTTAATTTAGACTAAAATCTCAGATTCTTCCCTTTACATCTGAGAACTCTGTACAATTAACTGCACAAGCAAGATATTTCAAGTCAGGAAAACATAAAGCAATTATAATAATTATGTATGTCAACAGACTCTGCCTGACAAATGAGTATGACTGCAGTGACCTCCTCACAGCTTCTCCTGGATATTATCTTTCTCACCACCAGTAGCATTAATCAAAGATGTGACGCATGTCTCTCTGTATAGAACTGGAAATGAGTCAGCCGCTATAGATATACGAGACTCCTTGCAGATGCTCAGGCACCACTGAGTCGTGACTTGAGAAACCAATTACTTCAAAGCTGCACATTATTTGAAGTATTCTTTCATAGAGAAAAATCAGCAGGAACTTTTTTCCTAGTTTAGTTCTATTACATAACGGAATGTGCCAGGTGCCACATTTTGCTGCACATAGATACTGCAATGAAATTCTGAAGATGTGATCTTTCTCTTCCTTCTCCTATTCTTTGCAGCTAAGATAAGAGCATCATATATGTAAATTGCAGATGTCCCTGACCATGAGGGTTTAAGTATTTCATTAAGAAGAACTTTACTCTTACGCTGATAAGTTTGGTTTGGGTTTTTTTTTTTAATATCATTATTTTTCAATTTGTTCAATAAAAGCAGATACATTGTTAATAAAGACATTAAAAAGCTAGACATTATGGTTGCAGGACATAAAGGTTTTCACTCACTGGTCAGAGATGTTAATACAAAAGGGGCTATTAAAGGCTAAATGTGATGCTTGGCCAGTTGAATTTAACCAGCAATTCTGTTCCCAGTCCAAGCTGGGCATTCAGGATCTCTCCAATTGAAAAATAATCTCTCTAATTGAAAGCAAGACATGCTACAGAAACTCTCTGCTGAGCTTGTCACTCATTCCACCTATTTTAAAATTACATTAAATGCCCTTGGATTTACTCTTCTCTGTTGATTAACTTTACCTAATGTAGACTAGACACTTCATTTTTGGAAGCTATAATTAGTTGCCATGAATTCTAGCTTTGAAATCATGCAGCGAATAACACACTTAAAAAGGGTGCTTGCCTCAGTCCAGTTACACTTGGCAAGATGTTCCTCATTAGGTATTTGGTCCCACTGCTTTAATATAAAACAGCCTTAGAGAGATATCAAAACCAAAGGCTTAAAAACCTGCTAGCAAAAAGTTGTTCTTTGTACTCAATGCATCAGACATTTCCCAGTTTAGAGTAGCACTGCAGTAAACATCAAATATTTATTTCTGCTCTGAGATAAAAAGAGAAATAATATTCTCTTCATGTGTTTCAATGAGGTACTTTTTTACAAAGAGAGCAAGTGTCTAATGTATCATTACTTTAGGCTGACAGGAAGCAGAGCTCATCAGGGTTCCCTGAGGATATGCAAAGTCCAGGCTCTCCTGCCACTGGAGAGTCTGAAAATATTGCTCCTTTTTTCTCAATATATTTCTTTGCAAAAAGGTTGGTCAAATCTGTATGTGCTTTTAATCATCTCTCTGATTTTTCTGCCTGAGCTTATATAAAACCAAATCAAGTCTGCATGATCAGCTCAAGAACAATAGTTAAGAAATTGCTGTTAAGACAATAACTATAATGTGTTAAGAGCCCCTTCACCTATAGTATTTGCTTCAGTGCTTTGCGAGAGCTGCAGTAAATATCATTATTGGAATTAATGCAGCACTAATAAATTATTTTATTATTGTCATGGGTTCAGCAGCAGCAGTCATTTTTCTCCTTCTTGGTGGCTGGTGCAGCGCTGTGTTTTTGATTTTGGGCCTGGGAGCAGCACTGATAACACCAGTGTTTGTAGTTGCTGCTTGGCTGTGTTTTGGTTTGACCAAGGACTTTTCTGGGCCTCATGCTATGCCAGGGAGGAGGGGAGCCGGGAAGGAGGGGAGAGCTGGGAGGAGGCAGAGACAGGGCACCTGACCCGGGCTGACCAATGAGGTTATTCCATACCACAGCACGTCATGTCCAGGATGTGAAGACGGGGGGCAGAGACCTGGGAAGGTGATGGTGGACTGGGGGTGCACGGCATGGTCAGGTTTTGGTATTTGGGGGTTTGCTATTGGGGGGTGCACTGGCTGGGTCGGGCTTGGTGAGCAGTTGTGTTCTCTTTCTTTGTATTTCTCTTGTATTATTACTGGTGGTAGCAGTAGTAGTTTGTGTTGTACCTTAGTTACTAAACTGTTCTTATCTCAACCTGTGCGAGTTGAATGCTTTTGATTCTCCTCCCCGTCCCCCCGGGACCAGGGGAAGAAAAGAGGGAGTGAGTGAGTGAGTAAAACTGCATGGGTGGGGGACTTAAACCGCGACAATTATCTTGATGAAAAAACTGTGCTTTAACAAACTGAGTGTCCTTAAAATAACTAACTAGTTAGTAAAACCCGATTCTCTAGAAAATTATGAGACCATTCTGTTCTAACCAAGACCAAAGCAATGTAACAATATGTAAGTTTTTTAGAAGAAAGGGCAAAGTGAATAGAAAAGCTGTACTGATGCATAATAGAAAGTTTATGAGATTTCTTGATCCTGAAAAAGCTGACAGAGAACCTAACTAAAGAAAGACTATAACTGCTTCTAACTGAATGAATATTCTGGACCTGTTTCATTTTAGATTTATGACAAAATTTGGGTATAAAACCACCTTTATGAAACCACCTTATTTGCACCAATGGATTATTTCCTGTCAACAGACTCAGGGGAAAATTCCATTGCTATTTTTCTGAATTTTATCAAATGGGCTAGTAAGTATGAGATATTGCTGTTTCATTTAAGAGTACATACAAGAATAACATGTGTTTGTGATTTTAATCTGTATCCATGGAGTACTGGTCCCCAAAACTCTATGTTCTGTAGAGTGCCATGTAGTTCAGTTCTTCATTCCTGTGTAGCTATAAATTAAAAGAAATGACTCCTGAACCAGCAGGTGCCAGGTGGCTTTCCAAAATCTCTTGCCACCTGTGGTTATCTCATAATTGTGAAAAGTACTCTGAAGTAAAGAACAGATCCAGTTCTGGTTGAAGAAAGTTAGCAAAGGATGGTGAACCCAAGCATGACTCACGTGTTGTGGGTGAGCAGAGGAAATAATGAATCAGTTTTCCTAACCATGGTAATATCATTAATAAGTAAAGGTGTCCATCCGCAGTCGGCTCCATCTGCATTTACACATCTTCCAAGGTTTCTCACTGAAAAAATAATTGTCCTAAAGCACAATTCCTGTGTTTCACTTTCTGACATTTCTGGCTGGAAACTTCTGTCTATTTTGTCTGACAGTGGGGCTTCATCACTTCTGAGCAAGATCTCAGCAATGAGCATGAAAACTTCAGAATTTAGGAAATGCCAGCTAAGATGGAATATTGCAGCTATTCCAAACATATTGGAACTCCCGTAAGTTTTTGCAATAGGCAGACATCAACATTAACCAAAATACACACTTAGTCTAAGCCTTTAGCATCAAGACGCTAGACTCTAGATACTTAAAAGGTCAGCTAAAGCACAGATAAAGGTCAGAGATAAAGAATCTTACCTGGCTGAATGAAACCTACTGAAAAAGGGGAAATTTTGACCCTAATAAATCCTTACAAATGTTAATATTAAGAACAAAAATGCTTTCGCATGCACATCTTCTGTACAGGAAAAAAATGAAGACCATTCTATTACACATAAGAATTTTATTATATATATGCACGATAGAAAATAGTCAAATGCAAAACTAAGATAATTGCTGTACCTGGGGATGGTGTTTGGTTTAAAGAGCTCTTCCGTGGCCTATAAACGAATCTGTAGTTTTTCCAAGTCATGGATGATTTCCACGTGGTGTTAACAGAAAAATTACCACAGATTTTGGATTTTAGTAAGCATATCAGAATCTTGACATGCTCTGAAAACTGATTATTTCATAGAATCATACAATCATAGAATAGTTAGGGTTGGAAAGGAACTTAACATCATCTAGTTCCAACACCCCTGCCATGGGCAGGGACACCTTACACTAAACCATGTCATCCAACGCTCTGTCCAAACCAGCCTTGAACAACGCCAGCAATGGAGCATTCACAACTTCCCTGGGCAATCCATTCCAGTGCCTCACCACCCTTACAGTAAAGAATTTCATCCTCATATCCAACCTAAACTTCCTCTGTTTAAGTTTGAACCCCTTATCCCTCGTCCTATCACTACAGTCCCTCATGAAGACTCCCTCCCCAGCATCCCTATCGGCCCCCTTCAGATACTAGAAGGCTGCTCTGAGGTCCCCATGCAGCCTTCTCTTCTCCAGGCTCAACAGACCTGACTTTCTCAGCCTATCTTCATATGGGAGGTGCTCCAGTCCCCTGATCATCCTCGTGGCCCTCCTCTGCACTTGTTCCAACAGTTCCATGTCCTTTTTATGTTAAGGACACCAGAACTGCACACAATACTCCAAGTGAGGTCTCACAAGAGCAGAGTAGAGGGGCAGGATCACCTCCTTCAACTCGCTGGTCTCGCTCCTTTTGATGCAGCCCAGGATACGGTTGGCTTTCTGAGCTGTGAGCACACACTGCTGGCTCACGTTCGTTTTCTCATTGACCAACACCCACAAGTCCTTCTCTGCAGGGCTGCTCTGAATTTCTTCTCTGCACAACCTGTAGCTGTGCCTGGGATTGCTCTGACCGAGGTGTAGGACCTTGCACTTGGCATGGTTAAACTTCATGAGGTTGGCATCAGCCCACCTCAAAAGCATGTCAAGGCCCCTCTGGATGGCATTCCTTCCCTCCAACGTATCAACCAAACCACACAGCTTGGTGTCACCGGCAAACCTGCTGAGGGCACATTAAATCCCACTGTCCATGTCACTGACAAAGATGTTGAACAAGACCGGTCCCAGCACAGATCCCTGACGGACACCACTCCTTACTGGTCTCCAGCTGGACATTCAGCCATTGACCAAAACTCTTTGCGTGTGGCCATCCAGCCAGTTCTTTATCCACCGAGTGGTCCACCTATCAAATTGATGTCTCTCCAATTTAGAGACAAGGATGCCATGTGGGACAGTGTCAAACACTTTGCACAAGTCCAGGTAAACGACATCAACAGCTCTACCCCTGTCCATCAGTTCCGTCGCCCCATCATAGAAGGCCACCAAATTGGTCAGGCAGGATTTCCCCTTAGTGCAGCCATGCT
Source organism: Myiopsitta monachus (assembly GCA_017639245.1). NCBI lineage: Eukaryota > Metazoa > Chordata > Aves > Psittaciformes > Psittacidae > Myiopsitta > Myiopsitta monachus. The sequence continues at coordinate 86,428,353 of CM029918.1, forward strand.
GGCTGTCACCAACCACCTTGCTGTCTTTCATGTGCCTCAGCATGCCTGCCAGGAGAATCTGCTCTAAGATTTTGCCAGGCACAGAGGTGGGGCTGACTGGTCTTTAGTTCCATGAGTCATCCATTTTCCCCTTCTTGAAAATGGGGGTTATATTTCCCTTTTTTCCAGTCATCGGGAGCTTCACCTGACTGCCATGATTTCTCAAAGATGATGGACGGTGGTTTAGCAACTTCATTTGCCTGCTCCTTCAGGATCCACGGATGGATTTCATGGGGTCCCATGGACTTGTCTACGTTCAGGTTCTTAAGATGGTCTCGAACCAGATCCTCTCCTACAGTGGGCCCAGGGTCTTCATTCTCACTGTCCCTGCGTCTGCCTTCCAAGACTTGGGTGGTGTGGTCAGAGCATTTGCTGGTGAAGAGTAACACAAAGAAGTCTTTGAGAACCTCATCCTTCTCCAAATCCAGGGTAGCCAGTTCTCCCGATAGCTTCTGGAAGGGGCCCACGTTGTCCCTAGCCTGTCTTTTATTTGCAATGTACCTATAGAATCCCTTCCTGTTATCCTTAACATTCCTAGCCAAGTTCAATTCTAAGTGGGCCTTAACTTTCCTAACCTGGTCCCTAGCTTCCCGGACAATATCCCTGTATTCTTCACAGGCTGCCTGTCCTTGCTTCCACCTGCTATAAGCCTCTTTTTTCCTTTGAATTTTCCTCAGCAGGTCCTTATCCATCCAGGGAAGTCCCCTGGCCCTCCTGCAGCACTTCCTTCTAGTTGGGATGCAACACTCCTGAGCTTGCATCAGGTGATCCTTGAATGTCAACCAACAGTCTTGGGCCCCCCTGCCCCCTAAGGCTACATCCCATGGAACCTTACTGAGCAGGTTCCTGAAGGGCCAAAGTCTGCTCTCTTGAAGCCCAGTTCAGTGAGCTTGCTGCACACTCTTCTCACTGTCCTGAGGATCTCAAATCCGACCATCTCATGATCGCTGCAATCAATGCTGCTCTGGAGCATCACATTTCCAATCAACCTTTCCCTTTTGGTGAGCACGAGGTCAAGCATGGCACCTCTTCTTGTTGGCTCCTCTATTACTTGCAGAAGGAAGTGCCTTCCACACAATCGAGGAACCTCCTGGATTGCTTGTGCCGGGCCATACCATCCCTCCAACAGATATCAAGGTGGTTGAAGTCCCACATGAGAACAAGGTCATCATTGGATTGAGTTCTTTCAGTATTTTGATTCTGATTATTTTCCCAGTCACAATTGTAGTCAGAAAAATGGAAAATCAGTCTACTTTTCAAAGAAGGAACCCTGCCAGTTTGACCAAACTATGAAGAAATAAAGCCCATTCCCAGTACATGTACAGTGATGCCACTTATCCAAACAAAACATAAAGTAGGATTGCCTCAAGTAATTTCAGACCTATGCATTTTACTGTCCTAACTTTTTTTATAGCCTATAAGAAAAATAGAACTCTAAAAAGAACAGTTCATTTAGGTACTTTAAGTACTTTACCTACTTTAAATACATATTGTAGAATAAAATCAATTGTGTCCTATAAGTATACATATATTTTTCCATTGACTGCAAAAGGAGCATATGGCAACTTTATAAGATTATCTACTTTAGACATATCTGTAGAAATACATATCTGTATATCACACACAAGCACAAAAAAAAAAGCCTAATGGTCATGTCATAGCCCCAAAAGGAAAGTCAACAGGTATTATTTCTAGCCAGTCTCATCAAGAATTAACTTTACATTTGCTTTACAAAATGTTATCCAAAACTGATTGGGTTAAGGTAAATAAATCGCATTTATCAACATGTCTGACTTGGACTTCTGCTATGATTATTTGACACAGGCATCGCAACTGGCTTAAACCCTTCAAGAGCTCAGATGTAGCATTTGTAGGCTTCACTAATCCTTACAAGTTGGTAGACACAAATCAATGTAATTATCTCACCTATGTTTTTCAGGTTTCGAGTATCTGATTTCAAATGTGGCTGATTCCCAAACATGGATTACACAAACCTGAAAGGCCTGTCAATCAAGACAGATAGAAAACTCAAACTGGAAACTATGGCTGACTTGAAGAATGAGAGTAAAGAAATGTAGCCACATAATTTAACCATAAAAAATGAATATATGCTATATACTATCTACTAGAATCTATTAGGAAGTCTAGAGTTTTAGTCATATCACCACTAATGAGACATAAACACAGATACGATCACAGCATTCAATGAGTATAGTGCATACAAAATACTCCATAGAGCTCTTGCCCAGAAAGAAAAATCCCACTGAAGCAGAGGACTGAGGAAAGTAAAAACCTGTATTAGGAGGGTATGCTGGATAGCCTTGTTTCATTTAACAAGTTAAAGGCTGTGTAGGCTATCTTAACTTGGCATAAATTATATTGGCATAAAATGAATAAAATTAAAGAAAGGCTCAATAACCGCCTATATTTTTGAGCAAGACTTTCCACAGAAGTAGCTGTTAGGAGCTAGCAATGTCACCTGTTTTAAATTGGAGCCAGATAACTCCATGGAAAAGTATCTGTGACGCAGCAGTTAGAAGTAGCAGGAAATTTGATCTAATGACACTGTTAACTTATGTTCTTCTTACTTAACTTTTGAAAATATCAGACTTTTACTTACTTCCATATATTATTAGGTATTCAGTGTTTCAAAAGATCAATAAAGAACAGCTACCTTGTTCTGTGCAGTGAAGTCTTTTATTTCGAGGCACAGAACTTCGCTGACTTGAGACCCAAGCTGAGACAGCACAGTGTTAAAAAGTATTACATGTTTAACTCTTTTTTTCTTAACTGCATCTAGAAGTCAGGCTGCTCTCACTGCTCTCATTTTTATCTGTTATATTTTTGTTTGTTTGTTTTCATCTTTGCCAAGTATTTTAACCCAAACCTAGAATTTACATTTTTATCTTTTTTTTCTGAGAGTTATCAATGTTTTCTCTGCCTTTCTCACACAAACCTGCAAGAGTTTATGGATTCTTTTATCTTTCAGGAGCACAAGTCTGTCCCTACTTCCCAGCATGACCACATTTCTCGTTCTTGTGTCTCGTTTTCCTCTGTTCAATGGAATAGTAATTCTATATGAATATTATTGTTTAATTTTAACTAAAATGATATTTATAAACTATTGGAACAATCTGCCTCATAGTTAACCCAAAAGCTGTAGGTTTAACGTAATTCGTGTTTGTTGCTGAAGTGCCAAAGCCAGAAGAAATGCAACTCAAGTAGCCACATCTAAATGAAAGTGCAATGCCTTCATGTCATATCACCCACTTCCCAAGCTATTAACAATTCGATATTTTTATCTTATCATATTTTCATGAGGAAAGAGAACTTTTCCAAAAGGCAGCTTACCAACAAACTTTCCTGAAGTATTTGCAGTCATTTTCCTGCATGACATGATGCCTGCATGTCTAGCAATAAAATGAAAGTTTAAACTAATAAAGACAAACTGATATGCACAATAATCCTTGCTCAATAGAAAAGTTTTGGATTGTTTTTTGTTTTGGTTTGTTTTGGGGTTTTTTCTCTACTGTACAGGGCAGTGCAGTTTGGTGTGCTGCTGTTTTTCTTGGAGCTCTAGTTCCAGCTGCTGCTATAGGTGTACTGTTTGGACTTAAACAAATCATCGTCCTTCCATTTTCCTCTTTATTCACATTAAAAATTTGGGCCCCATCAGGTACCGTAAATTAATAGAGAACAGCTGAAACATGGGCCAAGGGCAATGATGAGTTCTGTAGCTAAACAAATTGAAATGGTAAATATAAAACAACTTGTTGTATTCCAACCCTTAGTCTCTATCAGCGAATTGCAGTACTTCTGGAGGTGACAACCAAAAGTCCTGGAAGCGCAGAGGGATATTTTTTTTTCTTTTTGGTAAGGGTGAAGTATATTAATTGCATTGTTTTATAGACAATTCTTTTAACAGTGTTTCTTAAATAAAAAGCCTAACATATACTGCTCTTCTTTTATCTAAATAACATGTTATGAAGATGTTCATCTACTCTAGAGATATAGGTCCATTTTTTAAAAAATAATGTTTTAAAATTAGATTTATATAATTAAACTATGCAAAACACAGTCCAAAGGAATGGTAATATGTATTTTAACTTCAGAGATTTGCAGATCTTTTCCATTGACCTTCTCTTTAATTACTTTGTCCTTTGGTAAGAAAGTTAGCAGGAACTTTTTATTGCAAGATATTTGTACAAGATTTAAAAAGATCCCCAGAAACTTATACACTGTCAAGAATAAATTAATATTCTCTTCCTCTTGCTGTAGCTGGAAGCATGGCAACTGAGTCAGACATTAACCTGTAACATTTCGACTTTCAGTAATAGCCATTAAATGTAATTAGTATGCTTCAAGAGTGCTTCAGGAGATCTTACTTCAAAACTTCAATGAAACTCAGAGAAATGTGGGTGACACAGGACATTATACATGCTATGTATGCTTTTCTATTTGCATCTCTGGCTTTCTTTCATCTTTTAGGCATACAAACAGTCCCCCACCCCTTACACCCCCTGCACTATGTGTGTATGAAAGGTATATATAGTAGCAAGAAAAGATAGAATGTTAAAATAGACTAAAATACATAAATATGAACAGAAATTAAGAAGAATTTTAAACTTCTTTTTTGTATTTTTAAAAGTATATAAATGTATATATTTATTCTCTACATTAAAATCCAGGATTAAGTCTATCTTGGTTGTACAGTAATGCAGGAATTCAGGCTGTCAGCTAGTACTGCCTTACTTTCTTGGGATCTGAAACATTTGGGTGCTTTTCTCATGCACATTTCTCCCCTAAAATTTTGCAATGATCCAGTTATAGGTGGAGCACTTGCTAGGTCCTGTGTGAATAGTTGTAGTGAGGAATGGGAATGATCCATCTGGCAGCAACCACTGACACCTAAATGCACACACAAGGGTATTTACACAAGCATACACAAGCACAAGTTTGTGCCAAGGAATACCATGCGACATTTATTATAGACTGGCATTTTTTTTTATATCTATTGAAAGTTTCACAAAAAGGAAAAACAGAAGACTACTGTCTTCTATCTGACAAGTATCGTATCTGTTAAGTAAGCAGACTTTGTTTTAAGCAGTTTATTGGTTAATCTTACCATGCCTGGTTTTACAAAGGGGAGATTATTATTTAACTGCAGTAAACCGATGGTAATAAAATCTTGACAGAAGACAGCAAAAAACCTTCAAATAGAAGAGGTTGCTTATATTACTGTTTAGGTTCTAAAGACACAGGAAGACAAAAGTCCAATATTGTGGTTAATGCATCAGGCTACAATGTGCGAGACTGGAACAGGAATTCAGTATTAATTGTTGTCCCTGTACTGGATTCCTCATCAGCGTGGCTGATAGTACTGCCTTTCCCTGACCCTGTTCTTATATCTGTTTTAATTGTAAGCTCTCAAGAGCAGAAACCATTTTATTTCCAGTGTTAACAGTAATAGTGTCTACTGTTGGAACAAGCGCAGAGGAGGGCCACGAGGATGATCAAGGACTGGAGCACCTCCTGTATGAAGATAGGCTGAGAAAGTTGGGTCTTTTCATCCTGGAGAAGAGAAGGCTGTGTGGAGATCTCTTCCAATATCTGAAGGGGGCCGATAGGGATGCCGGGGAGGGACTCTTCGTTAGGGACTGCAGTGGTAGGACAAGGGGTAATGGGTTCGAACTTAAAGAGGGGAAGTTTAGATTGGATATGAGGAAGAAATTCTTTACTGTAAGGGTCGTGAGGCACTGGAATGGGTTGCTGAGGGAAGTTGTGAATGCTCCATCCCTGGCGGTGTTGAAGGCCAGGTTGGACATAGCCTTGGGTGACATGGTTTAGTGTGAGGTGTCCCTGCCCATGGCAGTGGGGTTGGAACTAGATGATCTTAAGTTCCTTTCCAACCCTAACTATTCTATGATTCTATGACTCTATGTACTATTACCTCTAGTACTCTGCTGGTTTGCTGGAGGTTTTCCTATAGGTCTTGGCAGGAATTTTTTCCATTTGCCAGGTCTCACAGACTAATTACCCAGGATTTAGGCTGCGATGACAGGATGTAGAGCCACCATTGCCTAAACTACATTAGGTACCAGAGCAGTATAACCATGTAATCATTTTGCTTGTATTAATTTTCAGTCTTTTGTGTGTCTTCTTGTAGTTGAATTAGCTTCCCTGTATTTGGTGTAGAGCCTGAGTTGTCAGACCTGTACCGAGTTCCTGAAAAGCCAGGGATTACTGTAGGAAGTACTTCTGAGTGGAGATAGCGTTGGAAATAAAAAAACACCCATAAGGATTTACAGTTCAGAAGTGATTGCACAAGGACAATCAAAAAATCACTTTTATTATTTGAATATAGCTCTAGGGATGTTAAAATATTAGAAATAAGATGGTTTGACCTCAGTACAATGGAATTTGTATACACAGTTTTAAGGAGATCTTTTCGAGAAACTTGGTCTGACTGAAGGCATGTATTCTTCTGTGATCTGATACCACATTAGTCTGTGGAATGCAGCACATTTCAGCTGAGATAATAGCAGTTACATTTTCACAATGTTTCTCATATTGGGTCTGAGCCAAATGTCCTTTGAAGTCAATGTCATTTTCCTTTTTTGAAAAGTATGCATTATTGAATCTGTAGAACTGAAGTCATAGGCAGACCTAAGTGAAATAGCAGATGCAGATTGACATTGAATCTATAGTTGCTACCTTTAGTAGAACTCAAAGCTGTTAATTCTAACTTCATGTTACTCCTCCCTGAATAATAACACTGACAAGCAATTTACTTGCAGAGTTTAAGACTGGAACCTCTTGATCTGAAACCCAGGTTTCTATTGCATGAGCTGATAATTCAGAGTTGCTGCATTTTTGGGGCAGGGAAATGCAGTCTATTAAATTTTTCAAGTCGCTAGAGGGAGACATATGCTGTATGTGGGTCAATGAACATTTGCAAGGAGAAAAGCAGGTCTGTAAGAGAAGGAGAGGCCTGAAGATGGACTAAAGAGGTCTATACCTACTCAAAGGAACCCTTCTAACGCGTCTAACCAGGTCATGGTTGAACCTGGTATGGTGTGGGTTATATACAGTGTGCTATATTAGTTACTTGGTGTACTTCTGAGGTTCCTTTAGTGGACAACTCTGATTTACATCTACACTTGATGAACTACAAGGTACACTCTCAGGTGTAGCGCTGGTGTGCTCAAAGCAAGTTCCTTTCTCACGGGACCAAGGTTGAAGTTGCACCCTACAGAGAAATGTGTACAGCATCAGGAGAGTTCAGATGGATCCTTAGGTAGTAGAAAAGAAGCTTCTGTTTCTTTCTACCTCAATAACAAACATGTTCTTCTTAAGGATAGCAGTGCACACTTATTTTCTTATTTTGAGTTTACTAGCTGTGCCTGATTCCTTAATTAGCTAAACTGAATTTATGAAGTAGAAGACCAGAGGGGAACTACAAATTGGAATCATTAAAGTTATTTTAGAAGCTTTTTCACAAGGGAAAAAAGAAAGTAAGAGAAAGCACTAACTTTGGCTCAAAGCACAGACAATGTGTTTAGGGCTAAGGAATAATTTATAGTAGCTGCAGAAGACTGGAATGAAAGAAATGTAAAAAATCGATATTTGTCAGTAAATAAAACTTCAAAGGAGATGTGAAAACTGTATTAACAAGGACTCCGCTTGTGCAGCGTCTGCAATGTAAGTAGCAAGAACTTTCCTATGCAGGAACCCATGATTTTAAATAAAAATCTGACTAAAGCTACTAGTAAAAATATCTGGTTTTCATAAATTGTTTTCTCTCAAAAGAATGGCTGCTTATGAAGAAAGTAAGGGATATTTTTAAATAAGGGAAAGTTTTGATTTTAATAATTAAATTTATTTTCTTCCCTATTTCATAAGCAAACCCAGAGGCATTTTTATGACTTTCATGGATCACGGCTTTCATGTTGTGGAAAACAAATCATGCCCATCCTCTTCCATATCTTGTATAGCTCTAGGTATTAGCAACTACAAAAATGTTATTTGTTCCTCATTAGCACATGTAAGACTTCATATGAAGTATGCAGAAGCTCCTGGAAATGGCAGCAAAAAAATTGCTGTGGTAGGAACATATGAGCAAGACCTCATACTCTTGCAATGTTTCACTATATTTGGACTTTTCACTGTAATGGCAGGACGAGCATGAATTCTCATTGTCATTACACTGACCTGAATACTTACTTGCTTTGTAATCAATCACAGGAAATGAACGTACATACATGCTCTGGTTCTATATTATCTTACTTCTAACTGTTGGAGAACAGACACTCTCTTAAGAGAACAGACATACATTTTTTGCATAAATTTCATTTTCTTAGGTAATTTTTGCAATCTTTATTTAGCACTTCATGTTTAATGAAAAGAACAGCTCCAGAAAAGCAGAGAAGTGAGTGCAGATGGAACCACAATAATCTTTTCTCCTGGTTTTGAGACCTACTGAAGGACCAGTGAAAATGAAACCTTTGTTCCTGTTGTCTTGCTGAGGGAGGACTGTAGCTGGAATAGCTGTTAAGCCTTTAGCCTTCACAAACCCTAATTTAATAAGTTTTGAAGGCAAGCAGTATTGAATGCCAGTCAAGGGGTAATGTCCCGTTCCAAAAACCAACCTCATAGTTGGAGACTTAGTAGTGCTGTTCTAACAAATCTTTGTAAGCATTGCTGCCTTGAAATTAAAATAATCTTAAAATGAAGCAACATAACAAAACACAAAACCACCCAATAAATTAGGGATGAAACAGCTGAGATGGATAGCTCAAACAGTTACATCAGAGCCTATGAAATCTACCTTCTGAAGGCTACCTGAAGGAGTGTATTAATCACAGCAGTCATAACAACAGCAGCCACAATGATCTTTAAGCTATGAAAACCTATGCACATTAAAACCTCTCACTGCATACGGCCACTGGCAGTATGTCTTGGTTTAAGCCACTATAACACACCCAGTGAGCCATGCAGTTCGCTCACTCACTCCCCTCTCTTTCTTCCCCCAGCTCCTGGGTGGATGGGGAGGAGAATCGAAAGAACGCAACTCCCACAGGTTGAGATAAGAACAGTTCAGTAACTAAGGTATAACACAAATCACTACTGCTACCACCAATAATAATAATGAAGAGAAATACAAGGGAAAAGAATACAATCACTCACCACCTATGCCCAGCCTGACCAAGCAGTGCACCCCCACCCTTCTGGGTCTCTGCCCTCCGTTTTTACGTCCTGGACATGGCGTGCTGTGGTATGGGATACCTCTTTGGTCAGTTTGGGTCAGGTGTCCTGTCTCTACTTCCTCCCAGCTTCCCCTCCTCCCTGGCAGAGCATGAGACTCAGAAAGTCCTTGGCCAGACCAAAACATTCTAAGCAGTAACTGAAAACACTGGTGTTATCAGCGCTGTTCCCACGCTGAAAGTCAAAAACATAGTGCTGCACCAGCTACTAGGAAGGAGAAAAATGACTGCTACTGCTGAACCCATGACACAGTGCAATATATTTGTTGCACATAAAGAGTACAGGCAGAGCTGAGTTTGACACCAACAGCAAAAGAACTTTAAGAGACTCTTATCTCCTTGTGCAATAATTCAAAGTCCGAGAGGCTCCTTCTCTTTCTTTATGTATTTCTACAGAAGATCTAAAGAAGAGGCTCTCATTCAGCAGAACCAACCCTTAAAACCAGAGCTATTGTTTAATCCAGAATTCAGTGAGTAATTCTCCCATCACTTGAACACTTTCTTAGATGAAGAAATGCTGATGTTGATTCAGCTAAATTGTCGGCAGCTACTAAGGATATGTGTAAATGCACTGTGCTATGTGTTTTCAGTAGTATTACTCCTTATTAGAATGGTCCTATTGTACTATTCTTCTGCCATAATTTCATCATACTGCCATCATAGCAATGATCTTCCAAAATGGCAAATAGAAATCTTCAGACCATTCGGTAGGAAAACATGGATCAGGAGGATTTTTGTTTAACTGTATGGACTCCAATTAACCTTATATGAAGACAAAGCTGCCGTATGTGTCTTACACCTCAGGATCTGTGCTTTACAGTACAAGAAATGCTTATGCCAAGAATCCAAAACCATAAAAATACCTTAATGAAGGACAGTATCAGTTTTCCCCTAGCGTATCTCTAATTTGAGTATAACTTGAATTGTCTTGTGGGAAATCTGCCTATTTGGATAAAATCTGAATTTGTTTTGCCTGTATAAAGATAGAGCTTAAAGAAAAAAAATGCTACATTATATAACATCAAAAAACTTAATTACTGAATCTAATTATATTAAAGACTAAACTACTGGAAGCAATAAGAACACTTCAAATTTGATTATAAACATGAAATCAAATGGGAAGCAGCAAGTTTAACTTGGTCTGTGCTGTAAAAGCCCTTGAAAAATCTATGACCTTGCCATCTTATCCAAAACCAAGCTATATTTTGTAGGTCATACTGTAAACTGCAATCAGAAGAAACCTCCCTAGAGAAAATTATCCGAATTGCCTCTAGCAATTGTCAGTGCCCTTGGCAGCAGTACTGCCCATTCTTGAAAAAGTGTATAAGTGCAGTCAGATTTTCTTTCTTTCCAAGCTTAGGAAGGAAACATTGCCTTAGTCTTCTGCAATTCCTCTTGAAATGTACAGCTCTTCACAAGAAGGATTAGAAAATTAGTATTTAGTATTGAAATATGAATCTTAAACATCCAGCACTTCAGATCTGAAGATTAAACAAAGCTATCAAGTGGGGTGAATTTTTCAGCCAACTAAGCATTGCACCTGCATGGTGGGAGATGCTTGCAGTACCTGACATTTTTAGAACAGGCTTAATCCAATGAGCCTGTTCTAAAGGCTCTACCCCCGCTCTTCCCCCCAGAATAAAATCTTTTTTACTTTTCTTCTTTCTTTTTTCTCCAATTCTCTTTATTTAGAATTTATTCTGAAAAAAAAAAAAAGTGGTAAAGTTGTGCTAATATACGATATGCCTCCAGTAATAGCTGGAACTGGAGTTTGATGCAGGGTTATTTACTGTATGTTGTTATTCTGTGGCTGTCCTTCAAAGTCAGTGAGAGAGGTCATGAAACATAACATACAATATGCAAATATTCTGCAGTGAAATTTGTGGCAAAAAGGCAACAAACCTAAACGAAAAGTTAATTTTTTATTTCTTACGTTATTCTCTTATGACCACACATTCTATACCACTTCTATAGAATTTCTTTACTACTGGAGCTTACTGACAAGAAGATTTTACTAAACCCACTTAGAGGTTGCACTGGTTCTTCACAGGCACTCCCAAGAGTTGTTCATTGATCAGTGTGGTCTGTGCAAACCCTGTGTGTTTGCTTTGCTACATTTCTGTTGCAGCAGCCTTTCCTTGTTGTACAAGGTACTAGATTTTCCGATAAGAAGCTACTGGCTTACTGTTTCCCTGAAGTTAGTCTCATGGTATCACCACAAAGCATAAAGAACAGCCGAGGCGAGGCTAAGGCTGAGCAGTGATGGGTGCTCCTGCTCTTCCTGCTCTTGAGCCTAAGCGCAGGTTTGTGCCCAGGCAGCACACCACTGACCAAGCAGGGATTCAATTTCCACTGTGGGCCTGTGCTTAAAGCACTTTACAGACAGCATCTGTTTAGATGGCTGAGTATACTGCAATCTGTATGACTTGTATGCTAGGCTGCATCATTAAAAAGCTTATATTTATCCTTGTAATTTGCTCTCATTATTTTTAACATAAAGGATCAAATGAAGAAGTGTAACCATTCTGACAGCTATTTTGGCAGTGAAGAATTTGCCATATCAAGTGATCTAAACATTTATTTAATTTGTCAGTCTCAATGACAGCAGTCATTGTCAGCTATTTCAGAGGTAAACTTCTAGAATGCTGTGCACAGGGAGAAACATCTCCCTTTGCACTAGAAAAGTGATTTCTCAGAGGCTTAAGGATACCCTCTCTATAGCTGAGTTTGGGAAGTGGGTATAACATTACAGTTACTGTGATATTTAAATATAATTGGGAATTAATATCTTACAATTATTTAGTTTGGATATTGTTTTATTGATTTTAAAAAATTATCAAAGTCTTTTCCCTTTGTTTTGTGATATTCTGTACGTATGAATATGTGGATGCTTGTGGTATTTATATTCACTCTAATAAATATGCTGGTTTTGTATTCCTTTTTTCCTATTTTATAAAAGATAGCTATCACTATTGAGTTAACACTGAAGTGTTAAGTGAATGTGACGTTTGTTTTCTGCCAGCTTTTCTTCAGTATTAGACCCTTTTCTATGCAAACTACTACCAAATTGTGAATCTAACAAACTGTTTATTAATAAATATTAGTTCTGTGTAGAATAGCCTAAAAAAAAGTTAAGCTCTAACCAGACCTGTTTAAAAGCTGATATGACACTTGTCTTTATGTAGTTTCATACTCATAGCATGGTGTTTTGGAGAAACACTTGCTAACAACCTTCCACTAAGTGAAAACTTTGTGAAATCCTAATCACCATTGACTGTTACTTCCACTTTGCAGAATAATACCAATCCACTTTAAAAATTGGCCCTTTTGCGTTGTCTAAGTATACTGATCAAAAGGAGAGAATTTGTTGAAAATTGAGAGCTGCAAAACCTTCTAGTGGTGCTTTCAAGCAAAAAATAGAAAGAATCAAGTTGTTCAGTTATGAACCAATAGAACAGTTGTTGATCTTCAAGCACTAGATCTCTGTTCTTAGATGTTCTATATGTAACCATGGATGTAGAAAAAAAGAATAATCATTTTTGTGCTTAGAGAGTGAGATTTCTCGAAAGTGGAGTTATTTTGCTAATCCCAAACATAAATGTATGTATTCAGCCAACTCCCCCCACGGGTTCTGAGCCAATATGTGGCAGATTGTCCTATACTTGTTAAAATCATTGTAGAAGAAATGGTGGTGGATGTCAAGTTTTATTTCTCCACTTTGGTGTTGGTTTAGAGCAGTGGAAGAGCCGACCTGCTGTCCTGGGTTCAGCAGTAGCAGTCATTTTTCTCCTTCCTACTAGCTGGTGCAGTGCTGTGTTTTTGACTTTCAGCGTGGGAACAGCACTGATAACACCAATGTTTTCAGTTGCTGCTCAGTAATGTTTTGATCTGACCAAGGATTTTCTGAGTCTCATGCTCTGCCAGGGAGGAGGGGAAGCTGGGAGGAAGCAAAGACAAGACACCTGACCCAAACTGACCAAAGAGATATTCCATACTACAGCACATCATACCCAGTATATAAACTGGGGCAGTTCAAAAGGGTTAGATTGCTGCTGGGGTCAGGCTGGGTATCGGTTAGTGGGTGATGAACGGTTTTATTCTCTTCCCTTGTTATTTCCCTTATCATTATTATTATTGGTGGTAGCAGCAGTGGTTTGTGTTATACCTTAGTTACTAAACTGTTCTTATCTCAACCTGTGGGAGTTACATTCTTTCGATTCTCCTCCCCATCCCTCTGGGAGTGGGGGAGAGGAAGGGGGTGAGCGAGCTAACAACTGCATGGCTGATTTGCCGACTGGGCTTAAACCACTACACCTGCTCAGCTAATATGAACTGTTTCATACATTATAGTGCCACTCCTCCAGTAGACCTGTAACAACAGAGAGACTATAGCTTCCTAATTACAGCACTCTGTAAAATAAATCAGCAGTCGTGACATAGCCCTTCATTGTATGTCTGTCATGGAGTTTCACAATGGAAATACTACTGACATCTAGCCCCTTTTTAGAAACAATTCATTTTCACTTCATGGCTACAAAAGACACCAAATTCGTCAGCTCCCCAGGTGGCAATAAAACTTACATGTCATTTTCTGTGTTTTTTTCCTAGTAGTTTTGCATCTTTGGTACTGTATTAATTTCAGTGGTGTTCTTCTGCTTTGGTTTTAAAATGAGGATCTATTACCAGGGCTTCAGGAAAACAAGTGATCACGAGCCACATGAATTGAACACAAGATGTATTTTGTGTGAATGCGACTATGCTTAAGTGGACCATATGTTTATTCTTATTTCTGTCCAAGCATGCTAAACTCGAAAAGAACTCCATAACACTTGAGTACTCATAGTAAGACATTTGAGCAAACTATAGATTTGTGTGTTATTTTAGTTACTAAACTCTCTCTGATACTCTTTCAGCTATTATAGACACCACCAAAAGTATTTTAGTGTATTGTTTCAAAAACAGTGTGAAACCATCTTTCTCCATTAAGAATTGTCCACCTATTCCTAGCATGAAATCAGCCTGAAAATAAACAACCTGTGTAATATAAAATGTGACTCAATCAAAAAGCATAATTCTGTGAGAAGTGTGTGTGTGTGGAGGTGTGTGTGTCCGGAGGGAAGTAATTGCAGAAATACAGTTGGACCAATCTCATGAGCCAAAGTACAGCCTTAGTAGCCTATCTTTACTTTGTTTCTGTCTCTACCAACTATTGTATTTCAAAATAAAATATGAAAGGTCATTATCCTAAAATTATTTCAAATAAGTTTCTAAATTGGGATACACTGTTTTCTGACAGTAGGAATACATTTGGTCTAATTGATCTATGAGTCAGTGAACTTTAGCTTTGACACTAGAAATACAGAAAATTCATGGCACAGTGTATATGACTAGCAAGAAAGGATACAGAGCTCTGTTCACAAATAAATTGGATAAATAATGATGTAGTGACTGGTTTTCACTTCTTGGCATTTATTCCTGCTGAGTTTCCTGTTAAATTTTAATGGCTTATTAAGGATACTTCAATATAAAATAAAGTAAAAAATATCAGCTACTAAAATGAGGTGAACAAAAATAACAAGAATTTTAAGTCACACTTTATTGTTTTCATAAATATTTGTGTCAAAGTAAAATGACAATGTTTATGCAAAAATTAGCTTCTGCATATAATTTGCTTATTTCTCCTAAAACTGAAAGCAATATTTATGTTACAAAATATAATTACTTTAAGAAATTTGTTCTCAGAAGATTTGTTTTATCGAAATTGACAGATTTATCCCTTCTTTCACAAAACACATACACAGAAATCAGCCTCAAAAAGATTTCATACTTTACCTTTTCATAATTTTTTTTTACTTCCGACACTCAGTGTAGGAAATCCTGCAGAGTTGTGCATACTTAATTCAAGCTCCGGCCTTCCTGTTATCTCAGAAACAACTAAGAGTTCAATTATTTTGTCAGGTTACCTACCGTAAAAATTCATAGAATCATAGAATAGTTAGGGTTGGAAAGGACTTCAAGATCACCTAAGTTCCAACCCCCCTGCCATGGGCAGGGACACCTCACACTAAACCTATGCCACCCAAGGCTATGTCCAACCCTGGCCTTCAACACCACCAGCGAATGAAGCATTCACAACTTCCCTGGGCAGCCCATTCCAGTGCCTCACCACCCTCACAGCAAAGAATTTCTTCCTCATATCCAATCTAAACTTCCTCTATTTAAGTTTGAACCTGTTACCCCTTGTGCCTCTCACTATAGTCCCTCATGAAGAGTCCCTACCCCAGCAACGATGTAGTCCCCTTCAGATGCTGGAAGGCTGCTAGGTCTCCATGCAGCCTTCTCTTCTCCAGGCTCAACAGCCCCAACTTTCTCAGCCTATCCTCATACGGGAGGTACTCCAGTCCCCTCATCATCCTCATGGCCCTCCTCTGTGCTTGTTCCAACAGTTCCATGTCCTTTTTATGTTGAGGACACCAGAACTGCACACAATACTCCAAGTGAGGTCTCACAAGAGCAGAGTAGAGGGGCAGGATCACCTCCTTTGACCTGCTGGTCATGCTCCTTTTGATGCAGCCCAGGATGCGGCTGGCATTTCTGGGCTGCAAGAGCACACTGCTGGCTCCTGTTCATTTTCTCATCGACCAACACCCCCATGTCCTTCTCCGCAGGGCTGCTCTGAATCTCTTCTCTTGCCCAGCCTGTAGCTGTGCCTGGGATTGCTCTGACCCAGGTGTTTAACTTTCCAATTTAGAGATCTAGAGAATGTTCTTTAAGCTTTTAGTTGAAGTTATCCTACTGCAATTTTTATTCAGAAAAGGAAGATGAAGAAATCAGCCACATGACAAAAAAAAACCAGAAGGTAAGTGTATGCTTTACTCACTATAGAATTCTTTCACATCACAGGTGAGTTCACAAAAAGGATCTTAACTTATTGACGAACTTGCTTTTGTGTCATGCCAGGAATTATAAAAAAGCAGGAGTTAAGACCTGAATCTTAAATTTTAATTATTTCCTCTTGTTTAAAATGAAACTAGATTTAAGAGAAATGTGATTATTCAAAACTTAAGGCCATACTTAAAGTTCTTGATATTGCAATTTTGAGGGAGGGCTTCACATAGACTTCTTTCATGAGGATGCTTTGTAATTTATCTTGCATTTCCGGCTTTCTACAGCAATAATTTTGAACAGAGTTTCAGATAAGTTTAAGTTATCTTTAATTTGTGAAAATGCTTTAATTATGGTAGATACAGGAGCTACATCAGTGTTGTACTGTGCCAGCATTCTGGGAAATTCTCAGATGCTCTGAGAAAGGGTCTGTGAACCACTAGTGATTATTCATTGTATTCTTGTTGATGCATATCTAAGAAAAGATGAACAGGATACATAAGGGTGCCCGAATGCACTGCACGTGTGTCCCAAGGCAGTTCAGTTTCCTCCATTGCTTACAGGCTGTGCACAAGTAGAAAGCCCCAGCCTGGGGTGCCCCAAGTGGGCCAGTCCTCCCTGAGTTGCTAATGCTCCACACACCATTGAAAAAGTAGCACTTGCTTTGGGCTCACTCTCCCTTACCATGGGATGCACTGGACCAGTCCAGTCAGCAACTACAGTAATGGCAATGACCAATCTAGCTATAGTGATACAGGATTGTCATGGGTTCGGCTTTTCCGAGTCTCATGCTATGCCAAGGAGGAGGGGGAGCCGGGAGGAGGCAGACACAGGGTGCCTGACACAAACTGACCAAAGAGCTATTCCATACCACTGGCACGTCATGTCCAGGATGTGAAGACGGAGAGCAGAGACCCTGGGAAGGGCGTGGTGGTGGACTGGGGGTGCACGGCATGGTCAGGTTTTTGGTAGTGGGGGGTTTGCTGCTGGGGGGTGCACTGGCAGGGTTGGGCTTGGTGAGCAGCTGTATTCTCTTTCCTTGTATTTCTCTTGTATTATTACTGGTGGTAGCAGTAGTGATTTGTGTTGTACCTTAGTTACTAAACTGTTCTTATCTCAACCTGCGCGAGCTGAATTCTTTTGATTCTCCTCCCTATTCCCCCGGGACTGGGGGAAGAAAGAGGGGAGTGAGTGAGTGACAAGGCTGCAGTCAGGAAGATATCTGCTAATGCAAGTCTTAGTGCAAGCAAAGTTTGAATGCACTTCTCTAGTGGCATCACCATACTTGTCTGATCATGTCCTCTCATTCTTCCTAGCAGATCTCCATTAAAAGGAAATGAGATTACACCAAATAGCTATGGCCTATAGTAGGCAACACAGATGCTTTAAAGGACAGCTGTTTGTCACTAGGTTATGCTGACACCAAGTACCAGCATATTTCAAGTGCAGGAACAATGCATACTACTTTAGCTCTTATTTCTCTGACTATGCTGGAGCAGTAATTTTGGGTATACAGAGACCGCTTGCTGTAAGATGAACTAATTTCTGAAATGTACCTGACAGCACAAAAAAAAAAGTTTTCTTCATTTACTGTACACATGTATTTCAAGTCACAGTTTCGTATCAGTAGGACAACACAAAACAAGGGTATTGCAAAGCACATATTTCAGCCACCCTAGTAGGCTGGATATAGTGGCAGAAAAGCAAGATGTACCTTCTTCTCACTTACAGGATACATCTTGATAAATAAAAAATTAGTAAAATAAAATAAGTGAAATAGAAAGGGTCCACCTCAGGAAAAAAAGAAAATCCTTTCATGAATGGAAATTTATCTGCTCTGGTTGGACCAAAATAATCAATATCACAGGTGCCTTGTTCCAGGGGCCTGCTGGGACTGCTCGAAATAAGCTGTTCGTCAAGCTATGCTGAAACTAAAATGAGTGAATGTTAAATGATGCTCTGGTTCCTCTTGGCTTGTTTTAGTGACAAATTCTATTTTGAACAGTTAAATGATTACAAGCTTTGAAATTAAATTTCAGGATGAATAATTAAGCAGTAGTCTGCAGTGTGTGTGAGAAATCACATGCCCTGCTCTAGAAACATTTAGAGTAATAGGTATAGGAGTAGATTGGTAACACACTT
Organism: Myiopsitta monachus; assembly: GCA_017639245.1. Classification (NCBI taxonomy): domain Eukaryota; kingdom Metazoa; phylum Chordata; class Aves; order Psittaciformes; family Psittacidae; genus Myiopsitta; species Myiopsitta monachus. The sequence continues at coordinate 86,446,682 of CM029918.1, forward strand.
CTGATTAAATTTCATCTGTTTAGAATGACTTCTAGTATATTACAGTCAACCATACACTGAATTCAGCCACATGCTTTATATAATTTAGTTAAGCATTAATGAATGATGAGAATAAAAAGCCTCTAAAACATATCTACATTTCAAAATTGGGTGGATTTGTCTACTTCTATGGGAAGTAGCCAGAAAATATAATCATTTAAATCTGAAATGTATCTTTAGCTGAGGTACATAAATAGGCTGGGATTTTTCTTTGAGTGCCAAATTGAAAAATTCTTTAGAAACAAATATTTACATGTTCAATTTATAGACAAGAGTTGTTTCAGATCAGGAGAAGCTTTCTTTTCCTTTTGGCAAAACTCAAGTCATTTACTCATGGAAGTTTAAATAAAAGCAGAAGAAAGATGTAAATCAAGAGTTACCTTCTCATCTCTTCCCCTTTGTATAACCCCTTTCACCTGTGATATGAGAATCTGTTTCAAATTCCTTTTTGGTAGATCCGTAGCAGGATCTACAATGTGGTATGCCTTGGACCATGACTCCTTGCTTTATAGAGGGGTCTTCTCTATTTCTACCAACAAAGGTCCCTTAGCAGTAAATATTTTCAGAGCCTGAGAGGCTTTTGATCTTGGAGGCAGGAGACTCGTACTCTTGTCAATGTTCCAAAAAAATAATAGGCTGGAAAGTGCTTGGCTTAGTTGAAAACTGAGAGGATATATCTATAGTAGAAAAACTACTGAGCACTGCAGGCACTTTTGCAAGTACATCTAAATAAATACTCGTGTGATATCAGCAGAATTTTGCATTGTTCTGGAAAAGGAATTTCAGCCAAAGAGTCTAAATCTTAATTTCTCAAAGAAGAATGGGCAGCAAGAAAACATAAGTTGAAAAATTATTATTTTTAAACAGTTAATAATTGATGATTGATGCCAAGAATTTCCTTTTCTCATGTGCATAAACTACTTTATTTCAGTTTTGGAAAGCAGGCTTATCAAAATACGACATTTGCAAAGCATGTACTCTCACATGATGCAGCCATGCAAGCTACCAAGAAACTTTCCTCCTTTTCTCTAGTGATAAGAATTTTCTTTTTTATGCATCAAGATTACTTGCTTTATCCTTCCTTTAAATCACACAGATAACATTTCCAAAACCCATAGAGACCCACCGCAATCCAAACATCTAACCACCAAATATTGCGTTACCTCTCTTAAGAACCACATTAGTACAGAAACAGTTCTACTGCTGCATATAGTAAACTTTCAAAAGAGAGCAACAGAGCCAGACTTCCAATTAATGTTTAGTTGAATAAATTTAATCGATTGCAGCCATAGAGATTTCTCTTAGAGGTTAACAAGTTACATATTACGATAGTAATAATACACATGTAAATTAGTCACAAGCCTGTATTTCTAAGTGCCAGAAACTAGCAAATCTAAGACCACATAAAAGGCCTGAGAAACTTCTTCATTCCAACCACATTTCTTCAAGGTAGTTTCTGTAGCATTAATTCCCTTCTCCACAGTAATTTTAGAGTCTGTGCAGAATGTCAGAATGAACACCTCTCTTCCAACCTTAGAAATCTATAGATGCCATGAAACACCCCAGAGTGCCAGGTGATAGATGCTTGGGAAGGAGTCTGTGGCTGGAATTACTCTGCATTGTTTCAGAAAGCATGATACTGTTTGTTTGGTAGCACCAGGCCAACTCAGCTTGTGGTGCCAATTAAAATGTATTTGGTACCTGTAATTAATATTGGTCAAGAACAAGTGACTGCTTGTCACTGGCTTTGCATGAGAACTGCCTATGATGAATGAAACACAATAGAAGAAACAACCGCAACAGCATGAATAAAGCATGTTCTCATAATTCATACACTTATTGTCCTAAGTGTTTCAACTGTACGCAGTTGCCTTGCTTAACAACTGTAAAATCAAAATCAACAATCAAAATGTACAATCAAAAAACTTCTCTCCAAGAAAACCCCTGACATCGCTCCTTGCCTTTCGTACTGCGGCTCTTCCATACTGCTGTTCTTTGGAAACCACATCACTCAAGAAACCTTTCCAATGGACCATGATGCTGACCCTTTTTTTCTGTCTTTGTTTCTTTTTTTTACAAGTTCACATAGCCATGTGTTTTCAGAATAATGTCAGCCCAGCTGGAAATTACAAGTGAGTGTTCTTGACCCAGAGATTACTAAGTTCAGCAACTTTTATTGCTTTTGGATTACACCCAGATTCAAGGAGCAGAAGGATCTCATTATGTGGTCCAGACTTTCAGGAGCTCACCTCTCATTAAAAATTAAAACTGTACCCTAGTTTTCAAAAGATTTTAGCACCTTATCTACTGAGCTGTTTAATTAGCCAGCCCAGAAGTGTCATAATGGGAGCTTCTGGGCACAGAAGAGATTTGAAAACTGACCTTTAAATTCTGATCATATGTCAGTATATTTCCCTGCACATTTCTGTAGTGAATAACCTATACCATCACTGTACTTCTCTAGAGCAGTATATTTGTTCTCACACTTGCTTGAAAATCAACAAATACTGCTGCTTCTTCAGTCACTGTAAAGAAAATAGGAGAGTACTTTGCATCCTGGTATAATATTTTAGTATTGGATCTGTAATGCAAAAACATTTTTCCAGTTTAAGTGGTCCAGTATTGAACCACTCTTTATTTCCAGGTACGGTTTTTCAATGATACACAAACGACACTTTAAACTCTTCCAGTCATTGTGAAGATATCACCACTATATCTATTTTATTTTGTTGCTTCACTTGTACAAAGTATTGAGCTGAATGAATGCATAGAATACATCTGACTGCCATGAACTAATTATTATTTTGTTTAATTAGAAATAAGATGACTCCTTTAATTCAGATAGGATAGTAATCCAGACAGGAAACATTTTCAAAGCAAAGGAAAGTTTGGTTTGATGCTGACAGTCTGCTGGATCTAGAAGACAGGATTTTTGTGTAACCCTTTAGACAGGATTTAAACACTGAAATCATGTTGACTGGTGTCAAAATTACTTAACATCTTGAAAGCATAAAGTAGGATGTCATTTGTCAAGAAAAGGGGCTCATATCCTCCTGCAAAATGCCGGATAATTCCCAGTGAATCCAGACTTACAAAGAGAACAGTGACATGAGGTGATGCAGAATCATTATATCCACGAAAACATATCTGTAAAAGTGAATTTAATACCTGCATGCAAGCCAGCTAGTGAGCTGTGTTGTAAGCAGATAATCAGGGCAGAAACACTTGAGACTACAAACAATCCAGTCTACATCTCAAACCAAACTGGTTTACGGGGCTTCAAAGGTTAAAGCACTCTAGTTTCTACAGGCAAAAATACCTGTAGAAGAATGATACTGAAAATATCATATTTAGCCATCTTTTGCTTATTAAACAGGTGAGGCACACACAACTTCAACTCAAGCCCAGAATAAGAGCGAAACACACAAAAACTGATCCACAGCTAAACCCCTTCATGGCTCTACCCTGACATCCTGGAAGGCTATGTTGTACCAGTTCATAAAAGGAAACACAGAAGGCTGTTCTATTATGACCTTGCAGACATAAACAGATGTTCATACATCAAAAGTAATTTCATTAATGGCTTACATTTGCTGCCAAAGTTGAATTCTATTACAGCTAAATTTTCATGCATTAAACTTTGATTTCCATTCATGATTATTTTCCTGTAGCATTTTTGCTTTAGTTTGCATCAGCAGAAAATCCTGCATAGTGTTTGCATATGTAATAAACAACAGACTGAGTTTCAAGCATCCATGTAACATAGTTCAACAGAAGCATATACTCCATTTCACAAAATAACTATGCAGCTTGCTTTTAACATGTAGTCTATCACCTCAGCCTTAGAAGACAGAGGCGTTCAGTTGCTACTTGTGTGCTTCTGAGAGCAAAATCAGGCCCAGAATTATTTTATTTATGGATCAGCATTAATCTAGACCCACTATTGTTCCAAGTTACAAGACTACAGTTTAAAGAGTACTGGACCCCCTGTGCATGCAGTGCAGCATCCCACACTTCCACATGTGCCATGCCCATGATTCTGCACATAGTGAGGGCCATCCTTCCTAGAAAGTCTCACGGTCAGAAGCATCCACATGAGCAGAGGAGAAGAGCATCATCTTTTCACAGGAAGTATCTCCTCAATATCTACAGAAAGTGATTCATTTGCTTAAGTGTAATGCTTGGAATTCCTCTTGTGAGGAATTGAGGAGTATCTGTACCTATAAACAGAATTCATTGCAGACTAGCAATGATTTTCAAGTTAGAAAGTTTGATTGGCTAAGAGTACAACTAACAGATTGTCTGAATGATGAAAGTCTGAAACCCCTTGGTTCTCCCTACAACAGACAACTTTCCAGATTCTCAAGCTTCTCATACAAAGCCAGATTTCCTAAAACCAGTAAATTAAATGGAAGCAAACTGTCAAAGCAGCAGGCTCATAATCACAACCACACCTCATACAGAACAGGAAAAGCAACCCCCACAAAATCATTGACATTATGGATTTTAAGCATGCATCCCACAGTGGATTTTTTTCTTCTTGCAGATGATATCCTTATGGAATCTCTCCAAATAAAATAATACAACTCTTGAGTAACAAAATGAACTCTCATAAACATAGTCATAGCAAACAATCTCCCCCCACCTTTAAAAAATTAACCAGGCCACCTCCAGTCTGTCAGTGCTGATCCTCTTAAGAAACTCACAGAATGCAGAAGTTTTGTCTTCCAAAGACAGCTTTTCCAACTGAATTTCAAAATTCTTCGATGGCCCATTACGTTTTTGCCCAAAACTTTTTAGGCTTAATCTCACATTCTTCCAAAGATGCTGTTTCTGTCCTTGCTCCAGAGGCTTTCCTAATATGGCAGCTCTCCTTTTCCTACTTTTACAGCGTATTTACAAGCTATCCTCAAACTTGAATAAGCTTGATGCTTGCTTTGTCCATGTCAGATATGTTTGTGCAGCTAAAAGCTTTTGGTTGCTCTTTTCCTCTTAAAAAGTATTGCCTTCACCTTTTCTCCCTAATAGCTTCCCTTCTGCTTCATATATCTAATAAGTAACTATTGTCCTTCACTTTTTGCAACATAGCTCCATATGCTTTGGCATAATTTCCCTCTGTAGAAGGACTCTTCAGAAGCAGGACTTCAAAACTTTTTTGCCGCAGGCTCCAGAAGAGGTAGCTCACAATGTCTTTACCTTAATAGCATTTTCAGCGGATCCATCAGTGACTGACATGACTAAATCCTTTTCAGCACAGGCCGATGGTAATCTGATGCAGTTTGTGACACACATTTCACTAAGTAAAGAAGCACTTCTTCTCCTGACTTGTTAGAGGACCTTTACGGAAGTGTTTAAATGATGCCTGTAGATCTGAGGACAAGCTCGAAAGGCTAGCAACATTAACTACCAGAAACATGTTAAATCTTGTCCGTTCAGGCAGTCTGGGGTTTGATAAACTTGCGGAAACTCATGTAAACCAGGAATCGTACTATCCATGCTTGTAAAGAAAAACTGATCTAAGAGTTTATCATTGACCATATGAACACTGTAATCACAGGCCAACAATTTAACCCCTGCACTTACTTCAGAAAAAGTAAGGAGAACTAACAAAGCTCTACACTTCCCCTCCCCTGGGGAAACCAGGTTTATCTTCTTACTTGGACACAAGATGGCAGAGCTTCCCAATGGAACTAGCGCAGCTCTTTGAAAGTTTTGGTTATGCCTCCTTTCTGGTTTTAAAGATTTGTCATTCGCCCCTGCAGTAACTCACAGGAATCTGAGTGTCTTCTACTGACTTCCTGTGAAATCAGATTTTTGCTGCCACATATGAGTATCAAAGCTAAAGAAAATTGTATTTATTATTAGCCAGTTTCTCACCCAGCCACCCAGCCACCCACCCATTCCAACATGCTATCAGAGTTGCTTCCATCAGCCTAACCAGCTGATAATTTAGAAGGATAAAATAGAGCAGAAAAATAGGAATTTTTTTGTGTCTATTTTTTTTTTTAATTCAAAAACTAATTTCAGTCACCTGTTAGATTTCTTAGTAAAAGTCTCTGTTTCATTTAATTAAATTGTACAATACCATTTCTTTGGTTACAATGAAACACATACACTTTGAAGCAGCAAGAAGTGAGATGAGCCAGGTGATCAAGATTTTATTCCTAATGACCTATTAAAAGGAGTGGCATCCTTTCTCTTCTTAGAATCACCACTGTGTAAAATAACCAAAGGCTTGCTAATGTAGAACCTTGTAAGAATGAAATACAGTTATATCAACCAAAGTATCTGTGACAGAAGAGGTCGAATGATTCACCCTACAAAGATCACATGGTGACAGTAATTTTACTTTAAGATGAAAAAAATGGCTCCATTCTTTTAAACATTTCATGTGGTTTATTTCAGAGGTATCATATTCTAACTTGATACATTTTAGTATTCATTCCTTTGTTTCTGAAGACATTTTCCAAAAAACCTAAGACACCCCTCAATATTTTGCAAACTTGTCTCCAGACAGCATCAGGGGTAAAGAGTTACAGGTCACATGTCATTGCAGATCCTTTCAGTCAGAGGATGACTGATTACCAGAAGGAAAAGTATTTTGCAGAGATAAGTTTCCAAGATCATGTTCATTAAATTCAGCACTAGGATAATTTTTTTACTCAGAATTCAATGAGATCTAAATAAAAATTTTAATTAAAATTTATCAGATATTTCAAGCTAAAAACCCCCAACGATGCTGTAAGAGAAAAGTCAATAAACAGGTACAAGAATGCTACAGAAGACAGTATTATTTCTTGATTCTCAAATTGGAAGTCTCTGTATGAAAATTTCCTACATAAAATAGGTAAACCTTTTTACCAAGGAGCATAAACATCATACAGAACTAATTATGTAAAACACAGAAAAAAACCCAAACAAACAAAAACCTTGTTGTCTGCCATATATACATTGTTAATACCAATCAGTGGAAACATTTACCACTCTTAAGAAGTTAGAGGATAACTCACTCATAAATATTTAAGTGACATTAGAGAGGACAGAGAATGTCATTTACTATGACAAAGCAATTTAGGCAAAAGGGTGAACATTTTTATTCCCTTTGCCAACCTGCATTTTCTTGTTCTTTGCCTTTAAGTTACTTTGTGTTATAGCTATCAAAGTTTAAAAAAGAACCTTACTTTGCTTTGACATGTTCTGTGAGAGCAGGGTAAGAATAGATAATGACAACATGAATGTGAGGAACTATTGTATAATTCAGATAATTTGCTTTTGTGACCTTGATAATGAGATTGGGAAATTGGGATACTAATTCAGTCCCTTCTGAAATCCTTTCAACAACATGTGCGGATCAAATACTCTTATCTTTTCCTTGCTTGCCACAAGGAGGTTCCATCATAGTAAGAAATAGGTGGTTGGTGTTGTTTTGGGTTTTTTTTTGTGAGGTACACATTTTAACCCCTAAATTTCAACTACAACATTAGGCACAATCTGAGTTAACTTTGCACAAATATTCCTCTGCAAAGCTTCAAACCCATAGTTGTCTCTAGGAACAGGATGTCATGATACAAGGAAGTAGTTCTGCAGCTCTCCAGGAGCGGTATTAATAAAATTAAGGGTATTACAGGATTAAATTAAGTAAGTGGGGGGTTTTTCAGTTTTCCTTGACATGACTGTAGTTGACAGCAGAATTTTCATCATGATTTCTGTGGCATAAAAGTCTGTCACTAAACATACTCAAAGAATAAACACAGATGAAACAACCTGAGCAGAGATTTTTAATACTTTATGCAGCAAAGTTATAGTAGTCTGTAAGTTAATTCCCATCGTATATCCAATATGTTCTATGGAAAATTAAAAATTTCTGTGATTTAAATTATTTTAGCTGCAATAAAAGAAAAAATGGTAAATCTGTTTGTGTTGGGTTTGGGTTAATTTTCTTCATAGTAGCTAGTATGGGCTGGTTTGGATTTGTGCTGAAAACAGTGTTGGTAACACAGGGATGTTTTCATTACTGCTAAGTAGTGCTTACACAGCCAAGACCTTTTCTACTTCTCACATCACCCCACCAGTGAGCAGTCTGGGGGTGCAGAAGTAGAGAACACAGCTGAGAGAGCTGACCCCAGCTGACCCCAGGGATATCCCATGCAATATGACATTATCCTCAGCACATAAAGCTGGGGGAATAAGAAGGGGGGGGGGGGTGTTTGCAGTGATGTTGGTTTTATTTCCGGGTAACCGTTACATATGATAGAGCCTGGCTTTCCTGGAGATGGCTGACCATGGGAAGTGGTGAATGAATTCCTTGTTTGCTTTGTTTGAGCATGTGGCTTTTGCTTTGCCTGTTAAACTGTCTTTATCTCAAGCCATGAGTTTTCCACTTTTACTCATCTGTTTCTCTCCCCCATCCCACAGGGGGGAGGGAGTGAGCGGCTCTGTGGGGCTCAGTGGCTAGCAGGGTAAAACCACAACACTGAGAAGCTTCATATCAACGAATACAAAGAGCTAGTATATAGAATTGGCACAGTAAAAGATGTCTAACTTATTGGTCAGAGTTTATACTAACCAGATTAATTGGAAGTGAAGAAAACGTTGTTAATCACATATATTTTAGAATTCTGGGCCTATAAAGGAAAAAGTCTGGTGAGTAGAGAAACTAATTGTTTTATTTGTGGGTTTAAGACAGAATTAAGAACCTAAGGTGAGTTTCCTGTCTCATAGAGCTTATTTCATAGACTCCACAGTGCAGTCCATCTGACAGCAAACTTTAGAAGTGGAATCTGTGATCCTCCAGAATGCAGCCGTTCTAAGGGTACAAATAGTGAACAAGATAAAAAATAGGTTTAAATCACATGCAACTCATACAGAGGTTCAAAAACTAAGACTTAAGTTTCAAGATAGATCCAAAGGAGATGGTTAGACACTTCTTCACTGTCTAAGCAAAATAAACTTGAAAGCAGCACAGATGCTGATACCCAGAGGTGATATTTCTCTAAGAAAGAAATCTTCATATTTCTTAAATGGTGCATGGAATATACAATTTATATGCCACCTGGAATGCTAATATTTCTCAGAAAATCTAAAATATTGCCTCTCTGCTGCTGAGATATTTCATTTCAAGCAGTGTTTGCTTTGTCTTCCTGAACCAAACACGTTCACCTTCAGTTATGCTGGGGTTTGAAATTGCATTAGTTTGCCTAGCAGTTCCCAGAGAGGGTTTTCTGTCAGAGCCCCAGGATAAACCAAAATGTGTCCCTTCTACTGAAGTATCTTCACATATGAAGGAGAAAAAGTAAATCTCATTACACCAATAAAAAAATAAATATGAAACTGATAAAAAATAAATATGAAACCCATCCTGTAAAAGTTAATAAGTGAATTCACTGTTATATTACATAGAAGACTGTCTAGAGGAATTCCATTGCAAGAGTTCAACATTACGGGCATAGAGAATGAGCTTTTTATTAGAAGCTTTCTGCAGTACTTCCGGAATTAGAACATGAATGGACCATGGAAACACTGATGCTTTCCTTAGTTCACAATGTTAAAGCAGAGGTGGGATTTTTTCTCCCAGTGTCTGAACCCTGAGGTAATCATAAATATTTTGGATTTCTTAAGATAAAAACAGGTCTGCAGTGGCCTTTATTAAATATATCATAACCTCTCAGTCTAAATTCTGCCTCTCAATAATTCTGTATTTAGTATTCTTCACTGGTCTTTACCCTTAGACAGAACTTCTTCCCTGCTATAAATGGATACCCTAGGTGTCAGGGAGTTGAGTAGCATTTGCTGGGTGGCGTGTTCTCAGAGCCTCTCACACAGGGCAGGGATCACCATTTCTCTTAAGTTCCTTAGGTCATTAAGACTTGTTTGTTCTCCAAATCAATACACAATGAAAACCACCCTCTTCAGATTGTATTCTTTCTAAATACAGAACTAAACTTTCCACAGTTGTAATTTACTCAAGAACTTGATCACCTAATCTTAGCGCTTGCCTGCAGAAACACATTTTTATACGGAAACTTGCCTGGATAATGCACAATCAATCTGTTCATTTCCAGAGGCAAAGTTGCTTGTTATTTGGAGAAGTAGACACAATAAAAGTGGAAGAGTTTGGCCTACTCCTTTGGATGAAAAAATAACAGTATCGCATAGTCTATTTTGACAGATATGAGGACCACAGCCACATTTAGAGAACTGCTAAATGATGTTATATACATTAAACTGCTATTAGCAGTGGCTTAATTCTAAGCCAAAAACAATCATGACAGTAGCTCTCTTATTAGATTCCTTTGCTGGTAGGACAGTTTGCACTGAACTGGCTATCATAATTTTAGGAATGAGTGTAAAAACTTTTTCTCCAATCTGCTGATAAAAATGCCATTCACTTGCATAATTACTGGCCTCTAAATGAAGCTGGTTTATTCTAATACAGAACAGAAATATAAAACATGGGCCACCAAGAGTATCAAAATGCGAGTGGCAATTGGAGAGTGATTGCACAGCTGCTGAATAGGGCTCCTCGATTCTTTGAAATGTAAATATAATGTATAATGTTGATTACATTACAATCACAAAAAGAGGACAAGTGATAATCCTAGCATTTGGCTTTTAGTGTTTTTTTGAGAGACTGCCTTTTCCCACTGGAAATTGTAAGATGCGTCAGTGTGTGTAGAAACATATTCCGTGTATGACAAATGACTCAAGCAGTGTAAGGATTTCTATCACAACTACCTGTACAATTACACATGCTGTCGTGGTTTAAGCCCCCCACCCACGCAGTTTTACTTACTCACTTCCCTCTTTTTAATTCCCCCAGTCCTGGGGGAATGGGGAGGAGAATCAAAAAGAAAAAATGCAACTCACACAGGTTGAGATAAGAGCAGTTTAGTAACTAAAGTATAACACAAATCACTACTGCTACCACCAGTAATAACACAAGAGAAATACAAGGAAAGAGAATACAACTGCTCACCAAGCCCAACCCAGCCAGTGCACCCCCCAGAAGCGAACCCGCCATTACCAAAAACCTGAATATGCCGTGCACCCCCAGTCCACCACCACACCCTTCCGGGTCTCTGCTCTCCGTCTTCACATCCTGGACATGACGTGTTGTGGTATGGAATAGCTCTTTGGTCAGTTTGGGTCAGGTGTCCTGTCTCCTGCTTCCTCCTGGCTCCCGTTCCTCCCTGGCAGAGCATGAGGCTCAGAAAGTCCTTGGCCAGACAAACATCACCAAGCAGTAACTGAAAACACTGGTGTTATCAGCACAGTTCCCAGGCACGAAATTAAAAACACAGTGCTGCACCAGCTACCAAGAAGGAGAAAAACTGACTGCTGCTGCTGAACCCATGACACATGCGCGCACACGAGTTCTACATTCATTAGCAATAGAGGTGATGATAACAATCCTTTTGAATTAATAAGTAAAGCTAACAAATTATCCCATGGCATGATTGGGAAGTCCATGTTCAAAGAATTCTTTCCTCTCTAACAAGAGCTGAGTTGTTTCTTTTTCCAGATTTTCACAGACTGGTAGCATTGAAACCCATTCAAGGGCATGACAGAAAACAGGCAGGAAAACAATTTGATGGAATAGGTGCATCTAAGTGCCATCTGGATCACTGCCTTTCATCCCCTCATTTTATCTCTACTGCTGTGCAACAATTCACATAGCTGAATTACAAATTAAAAAATAATCCATAAAGACCATGCCCTGTATATGCTTCCAAGAAACACAATGCAGATAAAGCTGAGATATACGTTATTGCCTACTTTCAAGACATAAGCATAATATTCAAATAATTTGATCTGGGTATCTTTTACTACATGCAGAGTTTCTGAAGGCAAGTTCATATGCTATTTATGAGTATATATCAGTTATTTACACAGTAGAAAGGGAAGACTAAAATAAGGCTAGGCATCAATTTCTTCAACACCCTGAAAAAGGCACTTGAGAAATGTTTGCCGGTGACTGATGGCTGATGAGTCAACAGGGAAGTGTTGGCTTCCATCACTCACTGGAACTGGCTGATCTTCAAAACCTGAGCTAATCCTCCAACTCTGCTTTTTTCTTTTTTTTTTTTCCTCTCATGATTTTATGCCTTTTCCTCACTGCTTTTTCCTGAGTTTCTGGCTTGCTAATACTAACTCAGTAATTGCTTCCATCTTTGTTTTTTGTTCCCTCCTCTCACATGGCTTTTGCTTATGAATTCAGTTGCACCTCAACAACATTTTCTTCTTCAGGAATTCTGAGTCAACATCACCCAGCTGGGCTTCACCAAACTGGGCCTTTCCCAGGGACAGCTGAAACCCTGACTTGGCAGCTGCAAAAGGGAGCAGCCAGGATTTGGTTAGAACTTTTGTTTGTTCTGGTGCTGATGCAAGATAACAGCTTCAAGGACTTCAGACAGATGAAAATTGTTAACTCAAATACTATATATTGACCTACACAGTTATATTACATAGATAAGATTTTTGGAAGCTAATGAGTGGGTGCTTTCATATATCCACCATGCTTTAACTGTAAGGAAGACTGGACATTCAATGAAAACAAGGGGAAAATCAGGATGAAAATGGGTATGAAGGGAAATCAAACAGAAAGGGGAAAAAAAACAGCTTCAAAAAAAACAGACACAAGCAGGTCATCAAAAAACTTGCCTCAGTGAAAATGATAATGGTGATTGCTCCTGAGAGTCAGGAGCAATGGGAATGGAAAACTATTCAATGGATGCAGTAATGAATATTTAGGTAAATAAAAAACCTGAAATGCATTATGTAATAAAAGGCAGTAGATATGCCTATATATATGTGCCTATATATACGCATATATCTGCAAATATATGAAAACCAATTTTTGCTATCTTTGCACTAAAGATAACCTGTAAGATGCCAATTGATTTCAATGGGTGTGAGTAACAACGAAGGAAGTGACTGCTCACTTTAAAAGAGGTACTCAAAATAAGAATCCTGAGCTAGTTAAAAGGTCAGATAAATGATGGAACCCAGGGTCTGGGGCAGAAAATACAGCCTGAGGATCAGGGAAAAAAAAAAAGGCATGTCAAAGAAAATTAAATGTAAGCAAAGAAAATGTAGTCTTGCAAAACTTTCGCTGGTGCTGAACTTCTACACGGTAACAAAACTGGTGTTATTTTTACCCCAAAAAGTTCGAAGAAAAATAGACATAGGATCTATCCAGAGTGCATTCACAGGTGTTCTGCACATCAGTCCCTTTAGCAGAAATTTGAAAGCTTAAAGCTAACAATTCCTCCAACATTGATATTCTGGTACTTAGAGAAGTGGTCTGTCAGAAGAAAATGAAACACACATTTTCAACAGCTACAGGAGGGAGAGGGAATTAAGTAGAGAACCAAATCTAATGGACATGGCAATAAACTAAGATATCAGAAATCCAAAAAAAAGATCAAGAAACCCATACTGCAGTGCATAGCCAGAGGGAAAAAACAATAGAAGAGAAAGAAGATCACATGCTTACAGTGCTAGAAGACAGACAAATTCTTCCAAGAGAGATGAAACATATTGCAAACCCCTGGCCATTTCAATTATGTAAATCCTTGAAATAAACAGCTTTCAGAAGGTATTTATCTACCAATGGTGGATAGCAATGATGAGTAACAGACTTGTGTATTTCATCAACTTTTCATCTGCAGTGTTAAAGACAGGCTCAACTGACCTGAAAAGCAATTAAGGGATTCTGTATTAATAAGCATATACATATTTACATGACTGTGAGGATGATGCCGTGTATATAAAGTAAAATACAAAATCATTAGGACTAGCTGGCATATAATCAATATTTCTGTCAGCCTACTTACCTTAGTAGAACTTACTAAGCGTGGTGTGTTGACCCTGACTGGGTGCCCGATGCCCACCCCACTCTATTGCCCTATCGCTCTATCACTTTTTGAGTACATTTCCACTTGGCCTGTGATTTTGTCTGAATCAGTTCCTTCCAAAATTTTCCTTTCAAACTGGCCAAAATATGTGTAAGAATAAACAGGTGTCAACAATAAAGAATCTACCTGTTAGTTGACATCTGTGACATCACATCATTGTATCACTTACTGTAAAAAAGGATATTTAGGCAACGTGACATTCCCTGGTGCTATAAGCAAAGAAGAAAGAAAAGAACTAAAGCTCTTCGTTTGTCCTGGTGTTTATATATATGTGTGTGTGTGTATAGTATGTGTGTATATATATATATCTATATATATATCTATATATATCTTGCAGCATGGGTGGGAAAGAGCAAGAGATTCCTTCCTTTCCAAATAAAAATAGCATTTTATGAAAAGAGGGTCTGTGGAAGAAAGGAATTGCGATAAGCGTAGGAAGTCTAGTACAATGCATCAGATCAAGTGTAGCTGGCAAGTTGGTGGAAGTACAAACAAACAAACAGTTGGTTATGCTGACATTTCTCTAATGTAACTATTTTGACTGCATGCTTACATTTGGCTGTAATGCTCAGATCACAGCAATGACTGATGGGAAATATGTGACCTCCATACGCCTGAACAAAAGTCTTAATTTCATGTTAATTTAGTCATGTATTTACCATACTGGTTTGCGCTATATCTCTAGTAAAGGGCTGCAAATCTACAATTGCTGTCTACTAGTTCACTACATGAAAAGCAAATGAATGCATTTTTCCTGTTTGCATGACAATTCACAAGTGGCATGCCTAGGTGTTCAAGGCACTGTTGGCTTTGCCCTTGCTGTAATTATGTGTGTAAAATACCAACCAAGCTGCTAATATCTTAGATCTGTCATCACAAATCATACATCTATAGTTAAGCCCACTGCGAGCAATGAGAAATGGGCTCAGTACCCACAACACTTCTTCATTAAAATAAAAAAAGGATAAAAAGTCAAGAAGCCAAGGAACATTCTATTATACTGGCTGCTTTAAATCTTCAAAGCCTCACTTTAGCTGTAAGACAAGACATCAGTTGTTCTGTCTGATCCTTAGACAGGTCTTAACCAGTGCTTCTCATGGGACCTTTCTCACAGAATCACTTTTAGTCATTTTTAAGCTTTATCTGTGAAATTCCCCTGCTAGTTTCAGAGCTTATATCTTGATTTTTTCCTATTTCCTACCTTCATTCAGGCTAGATGATTAAATATTTACTTCCAACCATCAGCCCAGCAGAACACTGGATCTGCCTCCACACCTTTCTTCTCTCCCAAAACTACCATTGTGGCCATTTTTCTTTTAAATGAGAATTCAGTTCTGCCTTCATTAGTAAGAATTCCTGATCTGCTTCTGGAGAGTAAAGGTAAAGTAAATTAAAATAAGAAGGTAAAGTCAGAAGTCCTTATAAAATCTTTGACCTAGCCAATGGGAGCTGTGGGTTTAGGCCTGGATCCAGACATGTTCCAAATTTATTCACCTGTAACACATAGCTACAGGTGAAACATGTAGTAAAACTCTGACTTGTTTTTCAGCCTCTTCTGTCATGATTGCAATTGGCAGCTGCCCCAGTAAACAGTCAGATTTATTCCAGACAACAGTATGGGTTAGATTTTCCAAGCCATTGAGATTACTTTGGGCTATTTATGCTGTATAAAGTGAATTTTCAGAACAATATGATGCATAGATTTAAAATTCAGAAAGGTGCTGTAGTTTGAGCTCTGTGCAGTTATGAACAACATACTGAATTAAATAAACCAGTGACCTGATCAAGCCTGGGAGCTGTTGTATCTCTTGTCATTGATTCAAGAAATCTAGCATACAGAAAAATAACCCTCTCTTCACCTTGTAGATCTTGTAAATGCACATTTGCTATTCTCTAAACTCCATACCTGGAAGGAATTATTAATTCTATACAGCTAAGATACTACCAAACTGATGCTGTAGAGTATGGCAGGGTGAAGAGGCTTTAGGAATGAGAAATAGAAGTTCTTTGTTAGGGTTAGAAAAACTGTGTGATTCTTTACCGCTATCACAGAAGTCATTAACCCAGCCATTTTACAATTTGTACTTTTTTTCCTCACAGTCATGCCAGCTACCACAAGTTATATTAGTAGTTTCACGGACTGTTCAACACTTTCTATGCTCCCAGTAATGACTGTGGTGAAAAGTCATGCTTCAGGGTGTAAATTAATCACTTGCATTTAGAGACAGAGAGAATCAATAAAAACACTGCCTACTTTAACAAATTCCTTTCTAAATATGCTTCAGCTCATTTTGACTGCTTATAAGGAAAGCTTCCACTTAAAACTTGCAGCCTCTTTTTACCCAAGACCTTGCCAGGGCCCGGAAAGCATTCCCTCCCAAGGGCATAGCTGGGGGGCAAAGCCATGGGGGCCGGTGGAGCCCAAGGCCAGCTCCCTCACTAATGAGGAAACTTGCCCTCTCTGATCCAGACCCACTTACCTGGGCTTCTTGGGTCAGCCTCAGAGATGTCCCATCATTGTGGATTGACTGGGGTGTGCTTGACCCCAGTCACTCTCTCAGACCTGATCCAACCCTGACAGTCCGTTCAGAATCCCAGCTCCTTCTTGCTGAGGTCAGGGCTCCCGACAGCCATATTACCTTTCTAAGCTCCATCCAGGCTTATCTGGAGGAGTAGCCAACCTTCGTAACACCCTGATGGGGCTGGCCTTCTCCTATGATCTTAAGAGGATGACAGAGCTATTGCAAACCTCCACGTAAGCTTATGGTGGTCAGGAACTACATTATAAAAATGGCAAGTCTTCTGAAACAAATTAAATGCCTGAAAGCGCTGGAGAGGATAGGGGATTAGTTTCTAACAGGCTGGTTTGGGCTTAAACTGAATGAACCATTGGTTCACAAAATATTGTGAAGTGCAACAATCAAAGAGCATGTACCAATGTTATGCAAAGTGATAAAGTAAGAGATATTATGAGGTTAATTATCAACACACATTGTGTCAGCAGTTCTTGAAGTCAGGATGAGTTCAGTCAGCAATGTATCTGTAACTAGCTCAGCTTTGTTCTTTTTTTACTGGGAAGCTACAGGAAAAGGTAGTGAACTGTCAGCAGTGAAATGGGGCCTTTTTAAATGCTTTTCCTTTTGAAGTTGTTCTTCAGTCAGTAGTATTCAAATGGATAAGAAGCGCAGTCCTTGCAATACTTCTATGATCAGTTGAATATTACAGTTCCTGTCCTAAAGGTCCAGAGAAATGCAGAAATCTCCCTAAGGCTCCATAGACCCTTGGGTTTGTTCATGGTGCTGCAGAATTTAGCCTAGTTTTGGAATTGTCGTTGTTTAAGCTGTAAATTTCACTTCTCCCTCTCTTCCCCCCCCCACACTCCGATGGGGGGGAATGGGGAGAAGAACCGAAAGAATGTAACTCCCACAGGTTGAGATAAGAACAGTCCAGTAACTGAGATATAACACAAATCACTACTGCTACCACCAATAATAATAACAATGACAAGGCAAATACAAGGGAAGAGGATACAACTGCTCACCGCCCGACCGAGCCGAGAGAGAGAGAGAGAGACTTCCGGGTTCCTGCCCCCAGTATTTTACATCCTGGGCATGACGTGCTGTGGCATGGAATAGCTCTTTGGTCAGTTTGGGTCAGGAGCCCCGTTCCTGCTTCCTCCCGGCCTCCCCTCCTCCCCAGCAGAGCATGAGACTCAGAAAGTCCTTTGTCAGACCAAAACATTACCAAGCAGTAACTGAAAACACTGGTGTTATCAGCGCTGCTCCAGCTACCAAGAAGGAGAAAAATGACTGCTGCTGCTGAACCCAGGACAGTATCCACCCCTTATTCCACACCATTCATGTCATGCTCAGATCCCACATTTTCAATATACCATCACATAGGTATATATATATACATCCACACACACACACAGAGGGATGGAGAGATATCATCCCTTAGTGCCTGGACCAATCCCTATAAAGCTGCTGAGTCCATCCAGTCCGTGATGTCAGGCTCCACCTTTTGTAACAGTCTTTCAGAGCAGGGGAGGCTGTGTGCAGCGTTGGATCATTGCCTGCTGATGCTGATTGTTCCTTTACTGCAGAACTCGTCTGGTTTCATCGAAGTTCGTCCTTTGTTGGGATGGTGGTCTGAGGGTCAGTCGCTAATGACTTGAAGACATCTAGTTGATGGGCCATAAAAAAACAAATTACATAACAAGCAACAGCATGCAATTGAGTTCATTGGCTGTTTTCTCCTAAAATCAAATCTCCTTGAGGTACACATCGGACTTCCCCATCTTCCTGCATTACCCGCCAAGTATATCCGGGTCCCTGAGCAAAAGCAATCCCACGAGTGGGTTTGCCTTTACCTGAAACAGGAATAACCCAGACTGTCTTCCCCAGCAAATTCTTTATGTGCACCACAGGAACGTTGTCCCCCTCCACAGTATGTAGAAGTTCTGACTGGGCTGGACCAGCTCTGTTGGCAGATCCTCTGGTGTTGACCGACCAGGTGGCCTTTGGTAAATGTGTATCCCAATGTTTGAAAGTCCCACCACCCATTGCTCTCAGTGTAGTTTTTAATAGCCCATTGTACCGTTCGATTTTCCCAGAGGCTGGTGCATGGTAGGGGATGTGATATAGCCATTCAATGCCATGCTCTTTGGCCCAAGGATCTATTAGGCTGTTCCGGAAATGAGTCCCATTGTCTGACTCAATTCCCTCTGGTGTGCTGTGTTGCCACAAAATCTGTTTCTCAAGGCCCAGGATAGTGTTCCAGGCAGTGGCGTGGAGCACAGCGTATGTTTCCAACCATCCGGTGGTTGCTTCCACCATGGTAAGCACATGACGCTTGCCTTGGTGGGTTGGTGGGAGTGCGATATAATCAATCTGCCAAGCCTCCCCATATTTGTACTTCAGCCATCGTCCTCCATACCAAAGAGGCTTTAACCGTTTAGCCTGCTTAATTGCAGCACATGTTTCACAGTCATGAATAACCTGGGCAATAGTATCCATTGTTAAGTCCACCCCTCGATCACGAGTCCATCTGTATGTTGCATCTCTGCCCTGATGGCCTGAAGTGTCGTGGGCCCACCGGGCCAAAAATAATTCACCCTTATGTTGCCAATCTAAGTACATCTGAGCCACTTCAATTTTAGCAGCTCGATCCACTTGTTGGCTGTTCTGGTGTTCCTCAGTAGCCCGACTCTTTGGTACATGAGCACCTACGTGGCGAACCTTGACCACCTAGGTTTTGCACTCGGGCAGCGATATCTTGCCACAGTGCAGCAGCCCAGATGGGTTTACCTCTGTGTTGCCATGTTGCTCTGCTTTCATTGCTGCAACCACCCCCACAGGGCATATAATGGGGGTACATTCCGTGTAAATTTCCGCCACATGGGTCATGTACATTCAACTTCATCTGGATCTATGGGTATATCCCCAACATTCAGCTTGGTTGTATAGATCATCTCTGCAATGGCTGATTTCCTCAGAGACTGGATGCCTTTCTCTAGAGTAGTCCACTTGGCCGAACGACTCATAACATCATCCTTGTATGGAAACCTATCTTTCACAGCTGCCAAGTGCCGCTTCCAAAGGCTGAGGGACTTTTTCTCTCTTGCAATTGCTTTGTCAATTCCCCCTTCCCTGGCAAGTGATCCCAGCTGTTTGGCTTCACTACCTTCTAGTTCATGACCATCAGCCCCATTGTCCCAGCATCGGAGCAGCCAGGTGATGATGTGCTCCCCTGGCTGACGGGTAAAGTCTTTTCGCATATTCCGTAGCTCGGTTGAGGTCCGAGATCGGGAAGTCACCTCTTCTTTTTCTTCTTCTTCTTCATCATGTGATGATGACTCCTGGTCAGATGCTGTCCCAGGTGGTGAGTATGTTGTTTCTTCGTCTTGCTTCATCTTTCCTGCCTCTTCTTTGTTTTTCCTCTGACGTACAGTTGCAACCGATATTGGTATGAGTTGGTCCTCTGGTTTAGCTGCGGTGATTATTACTGTGGTTTGGGTAGCTGCTGTACTTGTCACTGGGGTTTGAGTCGTGGCTGTACCTGTCACTGGTGGTGATGTAGCTGCTGTACTTGGAGCTGGATTAACTGCGCTGTCCATTACTCTGCCCTCAGATCCAGGGACGTTTTTTTCCTTTTGAAGATGCTGGACAGTGTTAAACAGGGCTCTGTAAGCATAAGCCAAGCCCCAGCACGTTGCCATGATTTGTCCATCTCTGGTGTGACCAGAATGATCACACACCTCCTTTAAATGTTTTACTAATTTTTCTGGGTTTTGCATTTGTTCATTGGTGAAGTTCCAAAGCACTGGAGGGGCTCACTGGCCTAGATACTTGCCCATACTATCCCACACACCCTGCCACTCATGACTGTCCAGCCTCAGGGAAAATCTCTTCCGGGTTTAAAAACTACACTGAGAGCAATGGGTGGTGGAACTTTCAAACATTGGGATACACATTTACCAAAGGCCACCTGGTTGGTCAACACCAGAGGATCTGCCAAGAGGGCTGGTCCAGCCCAGTCAGAACTTCTACATATTGTGGAGGGGGACAACGTTCCTGTGGTGCATATAAAAAATTTGCTGGGGAAGACAGTCTGGGTTTTAGTTCTAGGAGGTTTTAGTTCTAGTTTAGACTGGACTGGGTCTAGTCTAACTAAAACTGGGTTTTAGTTCTAGTTTAGACTGGGCTGGGTCTAATCTAACTAAAACTAGGTTTTAGTTCTAGTTTAGACAGTTCTAGGAGGTTTGCTGCTGAACCCAGGACAGGAATCTGTCTCAATCTCCATCTGAAGGGGTCTATTTCTCTACAGTGATTAAAATCCTGGTGCTTTTCTCAGAAGGACCTGAATTCCAGGTCAGCACAATGGAGCAGTTGCCATCATGTCGTCAGGAGCCAGCCAGGAGCAGACAGCCAGAGTCACCAGGGCAGCCCCAGCCCCAGGTATCAGACACCTTCCTGAGCACAGGAACGGGCTGAGGACAGACCAGGACATGGGCCCGTGATATGGCCCCAGCTCAATGGGGCTCACGGCCAGGCAGGGCAGGGATGTGGGGGGCTGGTGACCACTGCAGTGGTGTCACTGGGACAGGGGCTGGCAGCTCAGTGGGGCTGACATGGGGTCCCGGACCCTGGGCAGGGTGGGAGACAGCCAAGGAGGCTTGGCAGGGGCAATAAGGCCCATTGGTGATTAATTAATATATGTTCATCTTTAAAATACAGCTCACTTCACCTTGAGTTGTGTGGAACGGTCGTAAAGGAATGAAACCAGTTTAAACTGAAATGCAATACTTCTATCCGAAACCACTGAATACTCTTTACTTTTCAGAAGCTGGCACAATACAGACTTTTATTAGGTACAATTTTGAAGCATTTTTTATCATAGAATTTTTTTCCTATTTAGAATATTTCAAATTATATTTCTAAAAGGCATTATGAAAAGTTCATAATTTAAATATTAACCGTTTAAAATGTCTTAATTTTTTTGGAACAATTCCCACACATTGCTTAACTTCAGGTAATGAAAAGGCTGCTCTATGGAATAATAGCTAATAAATCCTTTCACCACACAGAAGCCAATTGCACAGGACTCTGCATTGACGGAGCTAGGGAAGCAGTGTATGGCTTGTATCATTTTGACATTATGCATTACACACCACCTTGTAATTCATCTTACAACTATTTCTAGAAAACTCTTTCATGTATGAGCAAGTTTGAAATATCCAGGTCACGTCTTTGCTCATACAGGCGCTTTCTAGAACTCAAATGACACCACCAAGAAGCTTTCTGGGGATGCCTCACACAACCAAATGGAAACAGGATGGAAAGAAATTCATAGTAAATGACAATAGTGAAGCACCCTGGTATGCACCCAGTGCAGTGAGTGATACTGGGCTTCTAGTCCTGCGTCACAGCAGGAAGTTACCCATCTTTTTGCCTGTCTCATGCTAATGGGAATTGTTGCAGACAGCAGCAGTTTTCAAAAGGTATTGCAAACTAAAATTCCACCTTCTAGTGAAAGGTGTCCCTGCCCATGGCAGGGGTTTGGAACTAGATGATCTTTAAAGTCCCTTTCAACCCAAACCATTCTATGATTCTATTGCCTCAGGCCAGAGAACCCCACTGAAATTGCAGTACCTCACTACATGACAGATCGGTGATTCATTGTGGTGACCTGGAACTCCGGTCTTCTGAGCAAAGCACCAGGATTATAATCACTGTAGAGAGATGGACTTCTTCATTCGGAGATTGAGAGATAATTTCCTGTTTGACTACTTATGCTGGCCTACAGAGGCTACATTAAGGTGAAAAACCACTTGGGCACTTAAAAGCCTAATCATTCACATTCGAAGTCAGGCTTCGAGATTGCCAACAGAATATGCAGGGAATACTACATGATAACCTTCTGTAAATTAATCACAGCAAGCCCTAAGAAAGGCTGTGTGGTTGTCGTGGTTTGAGCCAGTTAGCTCACTCACTCCCTCTCTTTCTTCCCCCAGTTCCGGGAGCATGGGGAGGAGAACCAAAAGAATGCAACTTCCACAGGTTGAGATAAGAACAGTTTAGTAACTAAGGTATAACACAAATCACTACTGCTACCACCAGTAATAATACAAGAGAAATACAAGGAAAGAGAATACAACTGCTCACCAAGCCCTGACCCAGCCAGTGCACTCCCCAGCAGCGAACCCCCCACTCCACCACCCCCACACCCTTCCAGGTCTCTGCCCTCCGTTTTCACATCCTGGACATGATGTGCTGTGGTATGGAATAACCTCTTTGGTCAGTTTGGGTCAGGTGTCCTGTCTCTGCTTCCTCCTGGCTCCCCCTCCTCCCTGGCATAGCATGAGGCTCAGAAAGTCCTTGGCCAGACCAAAACACTACCAAGCAGTAACTGAAAACACTGGTGTTATCAGCGCTGCTCCCAGGCCCAAAATCAAAAACACAGCTCTGCACCAGCTACCAAGAAGGAGAAAAGTGAGTGCTGCTGCTGAACCCATGACAGTGGTTCATATGTATCCCAGGAACTAGCCACCTTCTACCCATTAGATTTCCTAATGAGGAACTAAGGATTTTGATTCTTTCATTGGTATTTGAAAATCAACATTTCAAGTACTGCACAGGGATTTATTAACTGAGGAGTACTGAGCCCAGAGGTTTTATTTCCTTCTGCCTTTAAAACAGGCAGAGAAAAGTAAATCATTGTGCCTCCTGTTACAGAATTCTGCATCTGAAACTTGGAAATTTGAAAGATATCTAATGGAAAGAATCAACAGGAAGAAGAGCTGAGCTTGCTTGATCTTCTAGCTGCTAAGCTCAAAAGCTGAAGGAATCTAGCAGTGGATTCAGTGCTTGTAAAGTGTTATAAGGAAGCAGAAGGGAATCCATCCCTCTCATAAATATGAACAGGAAAAGCAATTTACCTTCACAGTCAAAAGATACTCTTGGATTTTTTGGTTGCTTTGGTGTTTTTTTTCTTCTTTCTCTGAAGCTGTATATAAGATCTTTTCCTGGGGTTATTTTTAAATATGATCTGCTTGAAGGCAATGAGCTCAGTCCCTGGGTGGGAAATATGCTTCATTTAAGTCAACAGCAATCTGTACTGCTGATTAAAAAACAAGCGCTGATGGGCTTCACAGGGAGTCTCATCCATCTTGCCTTAGTTAAGAAGTTGGTAGAGAAAATGGTGGTAGGAGGAGGGGAAGGATGGCGGACAGAGTTCCATGAAATACTGAACACAACAGCAACAACAATAAATTATGAATTATCTCTACTTAAAAGTTCTATCAGTGTGGAAAACTGGCTCTGAAAAGAGAATTTCAAACTGTTTGATGATTGCATATCCTGGGAATTCAAATGAACTTTGCCACCACTGCCAGTTTCATAAAAGAACGAAGTCTCCAGCAAAGCACAGATGGTAATTCTGAATGAACAGATGATTATGCCAAGAGAATATTATGCTTGGAAACACATTTTATTGATATTTGAGTAAAGCAGTTAGAAGGACAGCTATGGAAAAGAGAACCTAGCTCTTTATGGAACACCTGAATATAAGAAATTAGGCAGTGGCTAAAGGTTATTTAGCGCACTTTTCAATCCTACTTACTGGGAATTAACTGAAAAACTACCCATAAATTCCAAAGATTAAAATGGTACTATAATTAATGAGAACCACAGGAAGATGTGTAAACAACAAGTTACATAGAAGTCTGTACTTACCTAAACTGAAAAGATATTATGCACTAGCTGTTGGATTTCCAAACAGCAAAAGCGTGAAGAGCTTAGAAGAGGGGCTCAAATTCCACATGCCAATTCATGTTAGTGAAGTAAAAAGAAAGTTATACTTATCGATGTTTACAGACTCATAATCCCAAACTTATGTCCTCACGTTGTGCTATATATTAATAAGTTTACACTGGTGACGTGTATTGGCTCAGTTAATAAAATTATGTCTGATTACACCTGCGCAATCATAGCCAAGATGGGTTTACTGACTTCAGTGGAAATTCTGTGTTTGTAAACCAAGGATGTGATGTGACAAGACATCAAAAAAGGCATGCATGATCTTTTACATTACTAGGTTTGAAAATGCTGACTTCATTCTGATATTAAAATTTCTAACTGATGGCTGAAAACAACAGCTCTGGTTTCTGCACTGATTTTAAACCCACAGTAGCTCCCTTTAAGGTGAATTCCTCTTTTTCTAGCAAGTTCCAGATGGTATATGTAAGAGAAGAAACGCATCACATGTGATTTTTCTCAGAGGTGAAAGATATTCAGCAGTGTATCTTGCAGGGCTACATCACAGGCATCAGCCTCAGCTTTTTCCATACATATTTCTTTGAGCACAGAGGGCAAGCCTTGGAGGCAGATGACGCTGCTGAAATAGTACAGTCTCTGTAGCATGAAGAAAATTATGTTCATCACTAACATGACAGCAAAAATAGCACATATCTCTCAGACATTTAGTCTGATGAAAACATATGAGGGATTACCTAAGCTATTTAAAAACTACTTGTATTCATTTACAAAATTATCTAGGAATAAAGTTGTTTGATGACCTATCCCTGGAAGTATTCATGACCAGGTTGGAGGTTTGAGAAACTTTGTCAAGTGGAAGGTGTCCCTGCCTGTGGCAGGCGGGTTAGAACTAGATTATTTTTAAGGTCTCTTCCAACCCAAACCACTCTATCATTCAATGAATAATCAAGAGATTTGGACTATACTGGGGGAAGAGGGAAGGAAACAATAAGGAAATTAAAAAACCCTACTTTTCTAGGTTTCTTATCCAATGTGAGACAATTACAAATTTTAGAAAAGGATCAATTAGAAAGAAAAGAGAAGATTACAGGAATCCAAAATGCTCTCCTGCTGCTGTAATTGAGGAGGTTTTGTTATTGAGTGGAATCCATGGGTCAGATTCCAACTCCATTTCTGCATCAGTGCAAATTGATTTCAATGCCAACAAAGTCATATTAGTGCAAAGTAGTGAGATGTCATCCACAAATCCATTTGCATGTATGAGACGAATACATTAGCTTCTCAGCAGATGGCTGTGAATTCTTCCAGACAGAGCATGTCTCCAGCTTTCAAGAACCATTTAACAAAAGGAACACTGAAATTTCTTTAGTTCTGCAGCAATCACTCCAGAGGAGCAAGAGCTAAATGGTTTAAAGGTAAGAGGTAGCCTAACTGCAAGGCAGTCAGCTCCCAGGAGCCATTGGTCTATGCATCATGTCAATTGGGACTTCATGAGCACATATTACTTGTTGCTTTGTGATGTCAGAGATATATCTCTTTATGTATTCCTTTAGAAAGCATTCTCTTTTCAGTCAGTAGGGGAAAGAGGATGTGTAATTTACATTTTGAATATTCAGAATTGTTCAGTAACTCCAGTTCTTATCCTGTGGTTCTGCAGTTTTGAAATGAGAATTGACCAGCAGGAGTTAAAAGAAGTTAAGAAAAAGGAAATCTGCATTATGTAAAGGAAAATATTTACCTATCTTTCTAAATAGAACCTTTTAATGAAGGTTAGAGACAAACCTATTTGGTAAGAGGTATTAGAGTTCAGCTAAAGTGATTCTGTATAATATTGGTGAAATAATAGGATTAGCATTGCAGTTTTAGAAAGCCTTCCATTGAACAATGTAAATTCTTTATGCAGACCTAAATTTATAAGGAACCCCAGCAGTCTAGTAATGCAGACAAATTTATCTGCTGGGTTACATTTTTCCCACCCATGTAGAATAAAGTCCTGCAGCATGTGGGGAGGTGAGTGCTCAAACTCGGGGAACAAATAGGAGTATTCTTTCTGTGGATCTTCATGGGAACAGGATTTTCTATATGGCTGATATAATACCATACTTTAATTTTTGGAGATCCCATAGCGACACAGTATGTAGGGAATATATAATGACCTATTAGAAAAAATTGAAGCCTGCAAATATCTGGAGGGCACTAGTCATGTTTATTGACTGTCATTCAGGAAAGAGACAGCTGCTATAGTACAAAGTGAAATGCCAGAATTTTTTAATCAATATATTATGCACATAGGAGAGCTATGCAAAATCTGGAACCATCGGAAACGGCAACTTCATTCCCTAATCCTTAGCAATCCAACCTACAGTACTCTGCCACAAACATATTTCACATGTATCTGGTGAATAAAATAGGCATGCCACTATCTACGACAAATATTAATGGTGCAAGTAACAGTTGCAATTTATTTTTACTGTGTGTAAATGTGTAATTACACTTTGCCAAGTGTAAATAACAAAAATATTAGCCAAAATAATCTAAGGATGGCATTACCAGACAAGGATGTAGATGTATATACTGAGAAATGTTCATTGTTCTACTGGATGAATAAGTCAGGACAGTTGGCACACAGAGAATGATGGACTGCCCAATCCTTCCCTGATTATTTTTCACCTATGTGCCAGTGCAACCTTATGGCATCAGCTGATTTTGGCGACAGTATTAGAAGCAGTACTGATTTGTGAATGAAAAAATGGAGAAAAAGATTTTTTTTAATGCAAAATAATAGTACAAATTTCCTTTGAATGTACATCTTACCATTTGTGTATATAATTTTATTTAGATAATTAAGATACACATTTGGGGGTGTTAAATAGTTTTTATTGGCAGAAGATGTTCATCAAGATTTGGCTGAAATAGTTTTAAAACCTAAAGTACGCATCAAGATTTCTATAGCTCTCATTCAAAGTGTTCAAAGACTAGCTGTTCAAATAGCCACCAGAGGAAGCCAGTAACATAAGAAATTGAAAAATTCTGCAAGTGCCAAGGACTAATACCCCAAGGAAGCAACAAAAAACAAAATTCAAACTGGGCAAAAGGATGAAATTCTTTTCCACACAGAGTTTTATAAGTACAGTTGTTTTATGCAAAAAAGCATTTAATGACTATATGTTTAGCTATTTAAACAGGAAATTATACAAAACCTGAGGCCAGATATTTTCTGTACAAGAGCGAAGAAAAACCTACTCATTCATTTTCTGAGGATTCTTTTATTTCCAGTGGTCTGGAAAAAAGAGAAAACAAAATCTCTTTGTTTTACACCACCTTAACAGAGAAATTGTAAGCAAAAAAGTCTGATCCTTCATCCAAAGAAGTGAAAATACACAGAACTATCCCATAGAAGAGAAAGAACAAATGAAAACTGTATGTCTTCACGTAGTAGGGAGGAATAACAGTTCCTATCCTCTAATAAACTTCTTTCCCTGTCAAGAATGAAGATGAAGTTTGCTTACGATGTAGTTTCTGCTCTGGAAGAGTGGAGTGTCTGTGAAAATCTACCTCAACATTTCTTAGAGTCATGCTTGAAATCCTTAGGGTTTTCTTTTTTTTTTTTTTTTTAGTTCCAAAAGATGGGGTTGGAGGCAAGAGGAAGTTGAAGAGCCATACCATCAGAGCAAGCACTAGTTGCTCCCAGATCAACTAAGCTCTATGTGATTGTCATGGGTTCAGCAGCAGCAGTCATTTTTCTCCTTCTTGGTAGCTGGTGCAGTGCTGTGTTTTTGATTTTGGGCCTGGGAACAGCGCTGATAACACCAGTGTTTATAGTTACTGCTTGGTAATGTTTTGGTCTGACCAAGGACTTTCTGAGCCTCATGCTATGCCAGGGAGGAGGGGAAGCCAGGAGGAAGCAGAGGCAGGACACCTGACCCAAACTGACCAAAGAAGTTATTCCCTACCACAGCACATCATGTTCAGGATGTGAAGACGAAGAGCAGAGACCTGGAAGGGTGGTGGTGGAGTGGGGGGTTCGCTGCTGGGGAGTGCACTGGCTGGGTCGGGCTTGGTGAGCAGTTGTATTCTCTTTCCTTGTATTTCTCTTGTATTTGCCTTGTCATTATTATTACTGGTGGTAGCAGTAGTGATTTGTGTTATACCTTAGTTACTAAACTGTTCTTATCTCAACATGTGCGAGTTGCATTCTTTTGGTTCTCCTCCCCATCCCCCCGGGACTGGGGGCGGAAAGAGAGGGGAGTGAGTGAGTGAGTGAGTGAGTGAGTGAGTGAGTGAGTGAGTGAGTGAGTGAGTGAGAAAAACTGCATGGCTTGGAGGCTTAAACCATGACAGTGATACTGACAGATGGCATTGGTCAGAAGAGTGTCAGCAACCAGGAAACCTTGTAAGATTAAAGTCTGCTATATTTGGGAAACTCAGTAAGTCTAATGGATCCGGGTAAGTTTGGCTGGAACTAGAGTTGACTAAGATAACACAGATGAGGTATAAAAAGTAGCATTTAGTATATTTTTTTTCCCTTAGGAAATCAATACATTGGTTCAAATTAGGTGGGAACTACTCTGTATTATTACCTTCTGTTTTCCATTCCTATTTTACTGTTTGTCTTCTTCCAACTACATATCAAGAGAATGGATATTGATTTTTGAAATGCTAGTTTCTAAAACCAAACAATATAAAAAATAATACCTGGTCAAAGGACCTAAAGTAAATCCTACCTCCTGATATTCTGATGCTGACAGTAGCAAAACACCTTCAGAATTCAAACATGGAAGATACAATTTGTATATGTGGAGTGAATGATGCTGTGACTGGCATTAGAATAAGATTGTCAGTATCTTCTCAATAAAGCAAGGAAGGTAGTTGATGTATATTGTTGCAATAATTTAAACTAGATTTATTCAGTTTAAATAGTGACCTAAGTGTTAATTTGGGACTAGTGATCTGTAAGACAGTGGTTTGGAGAGGTGAGTTCACTACTTTCCATGCACACTTCCTGAACAGCAAACCCATTCATGTATCCTAAACACTGGAGTCACATCTGTGCAAAGAACAGGTTACTGAGGTTCTCAGATAATGTGGTGATTGTGGATTATTTTTATTTCTTTGATTTGTGCTTCAGGAGATTTTTATATCTTTTAACATGAAAAAAAATATTTACCCTGCATTGCGGAAATAAAACAAATAAAGCAGGTTATATAAAACTAATTAAGTGCATAAAGTTGCAATTTCTGCAGTCCAGACTTACTGAAAGAGAGGATTTTTATTTTTCACTTAGCTTTGCACAGATTTGGAAAACATAAGTATGATATCCCTCCAGGAATCTATGTGCAATTTGATCTTACAAGGCTAATGAGCTGCTAAATATCCCACAAATATATGTGATTAGCAAGCTAACATCGACCAAGAAAAGAAATGCTTAAAAATACATACCACTAATTACAATGTGAAATTAAGACTCTTGATTAGGATTAAATGACTAATTAGAAAGGGTGGTTTGCTTAACTTGTTTGCTAGGCCAGGATTTTGGCATGACAATGAAGAAAAACCACTGAGACAAAACCGTTAACAGTTTGAGATATTCCTCTATGGAGGATCACAACCTGGTGATTAGGGATGAAAACTAAGAAACAACCCTAAGCAACAGTTTTAGAAGCTTGATGGAAGGAGAGCAATCGCCTCATTTACATATCTGGACACAAGATTTATAGTACTGAAACACTACTGGCAGGGCAACAAGCCGGAAACATCAGGAAACAATTCTGAAAAGGAACAGTACAACTTAGGTCCTGACCTAAAATGTTCTTTTCATATCTTATCTCTGAACCAGTTGACCAGGTAGGAGAGATTGCGATCTCTTCCGCAGTAGACCCAGAATGTAATTACAGAGGCACAACCAAAGTTAATCAGCCACAAAACATGCATCTGTAGGGAGCTGCTCCCAGAATTTTAGACTGTTCAGCAAAAAGAAAAAGAAAATCAGTGCAACTGTGCTGAAACTCTATTACCTCTTATTTTCATCTTTTAAAGACAGGTTTCTAAAAGAAGTCATACGTTCAACTATGTTTGAAGAGTTAATTTTCTTTGAAAATGCAACCTATTAAAATGTAATAGCTTTTATGTGTTCTGTACTTCATCAGATTGTGGTAATGGCCAGATTCTGGCTCCTATAAATGCTTCAGTGCTGACAGCTTTTAAGAAAGAAAACTGGAATCTTTTTTCTTGTGAATCACCAATGACTGTTTTTTTAATAAACCCCTATTTACAAACACGGGAGTTTATTAGTACTCATAAGTGATGTATGTGTGCCCCTTTGATTTTCAATTTGATTTTCAATTCTGAAATGAGGCATTGGTTGAAACATCTTTTCATTTACAAGTCAATTACATATGTACAAAAATCCCTGAAAGACAAAAGAATGCACGGTGCTGTTACTTGCAGCACTACTTCTCAGAGTAGAGCAGCATTCTTGCTCATTCAACAGGACAAAGGAAAAAAAAAATCATCATTCAACAGGCCAAAGGAAAGAGCAGCCCTGTAACTGTCACTCTTGCTTTTCCCTTCAGATATGTCTGTGTTTGGAATTTTCAACTAGTGATAATTTTACTATGAAGCCACTCCACCGCATTTTTTTTCTTCTTAATGCATTATACAGAGGTCTCAACAGATGTGTCCATGACATTTTGATGATGAGACTGACAAAAATCACTTTCTGTAGTACTTTGTCTGCCTCAACAACTCTCCTGAATGCAAAAACAGGAAAGATATTTCTATAAGTCAGTCTGGAATACCTGGCAGTATTCATAGATGCAATTCAGTCTTCTGCTTGTGAGGGGGAGGTAGGGAGGTGTGCAGGGAAGCCCTTCTCTCTAAGTTTTACATTTGTTTGAGTTCACGTCAACATCAGAGTTTCTGCTGATACAGGAAACAGGCAAGTAGCAAGGGGAACCTACGCACCTGACGTGGGAGAATACAGGGGGGTTGGTTCAGGGTCAAAGCTCCTACTCAAATATAAACCATACCAATAGATCCCAGGAAAGACTGGCCTGGGCCCTGCAGAGGGACTGTGCGATAGTTTGTGCTATACAGAAGGGAAGAAGAGGAAAGTTACAGCCTACTGGGTACAAACATGCAAAAATAGTTAAGTGGTTCACTTACAGTTAAAATAATTGTCCTATCCCACCCTGTGCAACTGGGGAACCATAAAGCGTACTGGACACATAGGATAATTTCCACAG
Organism: Myiopsitta monachus; assembly: GCA_017639245.1. NCBI lineage: Eukaryota > Metazoa > Chordata > Aves > Psittaciformes > Psittacidae > Myiopsitta > Myiopsitta monachus. Next base: position 86,478,158 of record CM029918.1, read on the forward strand.
CTGCAAAAAATATGATGTGTGAAAATATAGATTTGGGGACTTGAGGGATGCAGGTTCCTGAATAGAAGACATGCCCTAGGGATGATCTTTTCTATGTTGTCACCATCAAATACTGAAGGGTAGTACAAATGTCATAGGATATTGTTGTTAATCAATGATAGAATAAGATTGCAGTTCTCAAGAAGGAAGCCTACACTACTTCTCAGAAATATCAGTATCTCAATTATAGACAAAACTTTGTAGTTAGGGAAGAAACTTTGATCTCATACATACAGCTCATGATAGCAAAATCTTGAGCTGCTTACTGCAAAGAGTTCTGCTTTTTTACATTCCTTAAAGCCTTTATACTGACTTAGGTAGTGTCGAATCAAGCCTCATAGTAACCTGGGGAAGTAAGCTGACACTAATAAACAGGGATTGTTTGTTCCTTCCTCAAGCAAATCTTTCACTGCTTATATTGAATGTTAACAATTAAAGGGTATAGAGATCTATAAACCCGATTAATTGGTAAATTATGCCAATATAAATTAGGAATAATAGTACTTCAGGAATAATTATAGCAAAACTAAAGTGAATTAAAAAAAAGCTTGCCTCAAACTTTAGAAAAGCTAATAAAGCAAAATACAAGGCCAAAAATGGCATTTGAACTTTGAGGCCCCTCTTAAATCAATAGCAATCACTGTGGCTCCACTTTTCCCTATAGGACAAAACCCAGGTCTTTGGCAGGAGATGATTATCTTCATTGTTTTCCTGTTTAATTTGTGAAAGAAAGAATTTTATTTTTGCTCAGAATTATCTAATTCTCTACGTTGGTCGTTTTTTATTACATTGCGATATAATCAACTGTAGATGAGCAATTTTCATTAATGGAAACTGATGAACTCAGTGCACTGCAATTAGCTATCTGGGGAGAAATCCTGACAAAACGAATACTCTCAAGCCATTGACTGTTGTGTCTGTGATCTCCATTGAATGACCAGATATTTCTTAGAAGTAACAGAAAAGATCAGACGTAGCGTTTCTGTGAACCCATGACAGATCTGTACTGAGATCATGTGGCTGGCTCAAGGGCATTCTTACTTATTAGTCTGATGAGGATTTTAGTATTCTTAGTGCTTTTATTGAAGATGAGAGTCATTAATCGTCAAGCCAGATGACCTGTTCTTGTTAGAGAGGTACTAATGACTAATGCACATTCCCAATCAGAAGAGACAAAGATGACACAATAACTATCTAAAGGCAGAACAACAAAATTATATTTGGCTGTGAAGCAGTCCAGAAATGTTCAAATACTACCAACCTGACTTTATAAAGTAAGTTTGATTAATTATTTGGCCCTTCCCAATGTCTAAGTGCATGGCAAGTGAACATGAAAAAAGATCTGGAGGTGAGATCTTGATCTCTTTAAGTCAGCATTTTAACTCAAATGCTTTTCCAGATTCTAAATAATGATCACTAGTTATTAACATTGCTGCTCATCTTCCCTGTAGAAATTTCAAATACTTGCGATCACTGCAAAGCAAAGATACTATTTGACTAATGTGAAGCTTGCCACATTGGATTATGCCATTTATTTGAGCTAAAGAAAACAGTGTTGGGAGGAACTGTGAAAGGTCATCAAATCCATCTTTGTATTCCACTGATTTATTTATTCTAGTACCTTGCCTGTGGTACTTGCACAGCCAACCTGAGTAATTCCTACCACTTTATGCTGTTTACATGAACTAACAAAAACAAACAAACAAAAATCTGGCAGTATTTTTATTTTAGATCTGTAATTATTTTGACTCCTCTCTCTTTACATGCTAAATAGCACTTATCTGTATCTCTAACTAAAATCTGTCATAAAGGAAATTGTGCAGGCAAATATGCTTATATGCTTTATTCCACCTATAGAAAACAGAGGGTTTCCGGACGAAGGCAGTCAAGACCCTGCAAGGATGAATGGGGCAAAATAAAAGATACATATTTCATAAACACTTTAAAATATTGCTTTTTAGTCTAGTCATTACAGGGTTGGGGGGGGTGTGGCTGGTTGTAGGGAAACTAATTGCATAGAACTATACAATGATTGCAAAAAACCCTGCCTCTAGTGACTTGGATTTTTTACTTCATACATCATTTAAAACATGTTGCAGTGAGGCTATTAAATCAGAATATACCCTTAAAATAGGACTGAAAAGAAGTGAGTCAGTGCTCTTTGAAGTTGTGTGAACTCCTGCAGTGCTCCTGCCTAAACTTATTGTTGTCCAGGCATAAGCATGTACTGTCATTTGATATGCCCTAGGTATCTCACCTGTCTCCCTTTTACATCTTCTGAAGGCTTGCGGTCTGCTGTACAAAGTCCAGAGTTATTTTTGCCAGCCCCATGCAGATGCCCTGAAAAGCCTACAGCGTCTCAAATGGCTGTAGACTGAATCTCACTTGCTGTGTTCAGTTGCAGTTGTAAACTACGGCTGTGCTTCAATAGTGAAAAATGTCTATTGCGCCATTAGGAGTGTGGAAAGAGCACATTACCTCAGCTCTTTTGCAGGACAAGAGATACAGAGACATGTCACATTTACCTTCTGTCTTGTCAAGCTTTGATGATGTTTTTGGCAGTGGGGAATCTGATCCCTGTGTCCTTTTATACTGCACAGTAGCACAGGAAACTTCCCTAAAGTCAACAGTTGGCAGACTCCTTGTCATGTCTTCCACCTATGGTTGCTCTGTTAGAATCTCAACAGTAGAGTGATAATTTTGCTCCATTACAGTGTTTAAGGCAACTGTGACTCCACAACAGGCTACCAGAACCCTCCAATATGTTCACCTTCTATTACAGCAGATTTCAGCATCTGTCCTTCCCTGTACAGTATGGCTTTCTAGGAACTTTTTTTCCACCTGTTGAAATAAAACTTTTCTCTAGCCTGAGAGGTTTTACAGAGAAATACACTTTAGATGATGCTTGTAATTTTTTTACTTACCTATATATCTTTTCATAATTGTCAGTGAATAACTGAATAAGAGTCATACCAATACATGTATATCAAGAAAAGTGATATTCTTCATTAAATAATTAATTACCTTCAGACTACTGTAAATTAAGCTGTGTAAAAGTATGGATCAGTTCAGATCACTAAGTTTTTGACAGCAATGCGATCACTGCAGATGAAGAGGTGACAACATGTAAGAGAGGTGAAGAATATATAAATCAAAGTGATGGTAAGCAGGCAAAGGTTGCATTCACAGTGTAATTGCACACACAAGACAAGATTCTGTTTTCCTTGTGCTCATTCCTTCTCTAAAATCTCTATGTGAATACTCCTCCAAGTGAATACTCAGCAAATAGTGTGCCAGCTATCTACGTATCCTAGGGGATTAATGCAATTATCATCATAAGGTAAGATTGTTTGGACTGCTGCCAGTGATGTTATGTGTAATGCATGCTGACCACAGGTGACAGAAAGGAAGGGAGCTACAGTCCTTTAACTGCTTCTTGTAGTTCCTCTGTTACTAATACTTTCTGTCCCTCTTTCTTTCCCATAGTGCTTCAGATTTATGCAACCTGACTGAAATTCTTGTCTCAACAGCTTGCCAACATTGATATGCTTATGTCCAAAGACACTAAATTAACCCTCAGAAATGTAGGATGCTTAATACTATCTTATCTGGAGCAGAGATTTCTGCTTTGGTGAACTACCCTTATCTTTGGTCTATTGCCTCTGCAGTGTCATGGAAGTGCTCCTCTATAAATAGAATGTACTTAAAAACAATGGCTTTAAGCTGTTGATTCATGAGTTCACTCTATTGGAGAGGTCTGTTTTCAGAAGAGCAATGTACAATTAATGATCCGGTTTATAAAAAGGATTATTTTCACTGAAAAAAGAATATGTTTTACACAAACAAGTCATCTTCTGAGACTACGATTAAATTAATCAAAAGGAGAGAAAACCTGCCACATTTTCCTGCTGCACATTTATGTATTTCCATGAAGTTTTCCTTTCAAAACATGGTGAAAGATATGTCAGGCTCATTTGGGATAAATGGCACACAACTGTGAGTTTTCCAGCGTTCACTGAACACTGTGCTCTACAGGCACACTCTGCTACATGAAACACAAGTATGAAGATTTGGTTACAATAACGGAAATAGCTTAGTGCATCCTCTGCAGTTTGTGCACATTTAATATGTAGCTGCCTAGAAAGAGAGAGGCTAACTGAAGCTGAAGTTTTATGGACTCCTTGATCATGAATGTAAAAAGGGAAGGCAAAGTCAACATTCCCAAGAAATCTTTGAATACCAAAGATAGCCACCTCCTCTACAGGTTTGAAAACAGAAAACTTATTTATTTTGTTTTGCTCAAGGGCTCCTTTAGTTAATATTTTATTTCTCTGGAGACGGTTGAGAAAGGCCTTTGATTCTAAAATATCATAAATTATGTTCCATTTTCAGGTGTTATACTTCATTTAATGAATTAAAAAAAAAAAAAAAAAGGAAAAGCAAACACACCCCAGGACAGATACAGTTATTGGGCACAAATTCTAATGTACTTACCACAGGAATGCCCTAAGGATAATGGCCACCATGATAAAATACTTGTCATCCCTTGCAGTGGTAATACAACCAAGGTAACACTGAATCTACATTCATATGTTTGCTGAGGCTGAATCTAGTGAAGTCCCCTATTCAAATAGACTTTTTTGGAGGTCAGGCAAACCTGTGTGATTAAATCTGTATGATTCAGATCAGGGATCTGAAATTACATCCTAGGTCAGTCCCCTAAACGAAATATTTAATACATGAAACCAGGTAACTGTCGGTCTCAGCTAATCAGCTTTTCCTCTTACGCATGTTTATTGCAACCCTCCCTCCCCCCAGTATTTTCACCCCCTAGTAAGATACAACCTTTTACTTTCTCTCCTTTCTCCCTATCTTCTGCCCTGCCTCTTGTGTAATATTATCTGTACAAAGAATAGGTTGAATGGGTAAAAGAGAAAATGGTCCTCCTTAGCCATAGCCGGTTTTCTTGGGATATGGGGACTGAGGCTCAAATGTTGTTGCTGAAGGCGATATAGATATAGCTAAACTTATCACTAGGAGGATATATAGGGTTGGGTGTAAGAATTAAACCAGTTAAATAAGTGAGAGAATACCTCTTTTGAGAAAAATCTTTTGGATTTTGGTGCTTGTCAGAAACCAATGCAGTAGCATTTTAAATGCCTGAGCAAAAGTTAGCATACATAAAAACACCATAAAAAAAAAAAAATCCACACATTTTGCTCCTTCCTTTCTGATTTCCGGTATTAAAAATGCAAAATCAAAAGCAAATAAATCAAATGTTTCAGTATGTGTGAGCTACATGAGGCAGAACAGCAGAAGATTCAGAACAAGCCAAAAGGACAGCTGTGAAGAGTTCTATATAGATTATATAATCAAATGTATGTCTAAAGTGAACAGGTGATAGTGAACAGGTGATAATGACTTCCAGAAGCCATTAATGAATATAGAATATTTTAGTTAGGACCTCCAGAAACTAAAAAAAAAAATGCTGTTTCAAAAGATTCTGTCATCCTGAATATGCAGTTTATCATGACAGACAGTGGATGTGCAACATTTAGAAAGAGATATTATAATCGATAAATCAAGTCTAAGTGTAGCTTTATACATGCTCAGAAATACCTTACTATGCTAGAACATTATCGAGCAAACTCAGCTGTTAGAGCAATGTAACTCCATTCAGTGCTGGGCTGGCCCACTGCATACCATAGCAATTTGCAAAGAAAGTTAGACAAATGAAAGAGGAATGCAGAAGGAGAGCTGAAAATTCCTAATTTGTAAAACAAATGTAATTTAAGAAACAAGTTTTGTTTAGGATGCAGAATGACTCCTATAGTAGAGACCATTTCCCTGTTGGCATACTCCAGGATCTGATTGTAAATCGGTAATAACAACTGTAGTGTACTTTCAGTTCAGTTCTAAAGACTGATGTTTTAGAAAGCATTTGGGAATAACCTTTACTCACTTTGATCCTTCTGAATCCTTTCTATCTTCTTTTATTTGATCTGTCTCAGGCCTATATTTTTTTTTTCTTATAAGTGCTTAGGAGCACTTGAGGAGCTGAATCAGTTACAGAAAAAACTTTGACTCAGTACTCAGTAGGAAACTACGCCAGTTTCATAACATTTGTCAATGGGGGCGATCTGATCCAGCCTTTTCAAATCTAAAATGGAAAATATATTTCCTTTTGAATGGTGAGCTGCCTGATAATGAAAGAAGTCCAAAGAAAGAGATTTATTGGTCAGCAATAGACCTATCCTCAGAAATAACTGTTAGGTAATTTTATGCCCTGCATAATATCAGTGATGATATATAAATACTATGATTAGCAGAACTGTTAGCACAAGACATTAAGACAATGTTATAATTGCATTTCTTGTTTTATTATATTACAAAAATTACATTACAATTATATTACAAAAATTACATTACAATTATATTACATATAACTGTGTATGGTTCCAGTCCCATGGAGGTCAATGGTAAGTGATAAACTTGCACTTACTCTCACATGAGCTGATTCAGATTGTTAAAGAAACATGATTAGGCTGTTTGAATTAGATTCATCCCATCTAACTTCAGAAATCCAAAAGCTAAGCATCATACCTAAGCTACAAGTCTGTTTTCAGTGTAACGAATGGCTAGATGTATCTAGAGTGTGCTTCATTTCATTCTGAACTTAGTGTCTGGGAGAGGTGGGAGGAATCACCCACTCTTCTTCCCTTGATGATAGCGAAGCCTCGTTCACTGTCTTGACTTGCTGCCTAAGTTTTAGATGAATAAAGCTGGATGACTTCTATGGAATACAAATCCAATCCCAACAGCATTGTAACAGTACTTTTCTTGAGACAGCAGAGAAGGTAGACAAACAATTTTCATATTCTCTTTGGCTTAGGTCAAGTTAGAAGTGTTACAGAGAGTTACAACAGGAACAGTGTGATGTGGCAGAGATAAAAAGTCAGTGTTAGAAAAGCAACCAACAGTGAGACTAATGTTATGGATTTGGAGTTTTTTTATTACTAAGGTGAAGATCATCAGCTCATCTGCTAGTGGTAGAACTTACTTAAAATAACAATATTTGTGATTATATATATAGTAGACAGTTATATCAGTACATCTTATATCCATTACACTTGGTAAAGCTCTATCATACAAAGAGAAGGCTGGTAATAGGTCAGATCTATAGGATGTCTCTAATTAACAACTCAATTACTGCCAAGCTCTGGAAATAGGGTGTACACCAAATGGATCTCTCCATCTTCCACCACTTATTGCCAGACAGGGCTAGCATAATCCATTTCCCTGCAACTCTACAGTCATGATAAAGGCCAAAGCAGAAGAGAAGGAAAGCCTAAAAAGGGATATTAAAGATTTGCTTGGAAAAACTTATCAACTCCTCTGCCAGACATATGTCAAAGTAAAGTGCTGTTATCAAGAGGTGATACATGAGGGTCTTCTGTCACAGATGTATAGATTCAAATATAAATCCTTGAAATACAATTATTAATGCTTTAATCATCCTTGGGGCAAATCTTTCCTTAGCTCTGAAATTAACATCAATTAAAGCACATGGAAGAGATCAAGAGGAAGTGGGAAAGGGAGTGGTTCAGCATGCATGGGATTGTGGGGGTTGCAATGCCAGGATGATCACAATTTGTTTTGCTTTCTCCACCAAACCCCAAGAAGGTAAAGCCAAACACTAAGCTAAGCACAGACAATATAGCTTCTGTAGGGGCAGCAGAATCAAGAGCAAATGGAGCTCTTTGTAAATGTTTATTGTAGCTGATTTAGCAGCTAACAATGATTTTACGGTCTGGATCCAGAGAACCAGGCCAGAACATTCCTGTTGTGGATGCCTGGCAGTGTTCAAGGCCAAGCTGGATGAGCTTTGGGCAACATGGTCTAGTGGAAGGTGTCCCTGCATGTAACAGGGGGGTTGGAACTGCATGATTCTATGATTATGGCCCTGTTGGAGGTTCTAAATTGTCTTGAAGGGTCAATAACTGAAAAACATGGGTCCTGTAGCAAGGAAAAGTATGAAGGAGGGTAAAATCATTGTGTGAATTATTTCCTCCATGTTCTAAGATGTCTTTCATTCATATACATATATCATGTACTGTATTTTTTTGTATTTTTATCAATAGAAATATTTTGTGACTTCTTGTTCAAGTATATCACTGCAACAAAGAGGAAGACTTTGCTAGAAGCTGCTTTTGCCATGGAGTGTACTGAAAAGAACATACATCTCCTACCATTTCAGACAAATTTGGATTTGCCAAAAAGAGAGGAATGCTGTAACACCAAAAGAATTAAAAATAGCTCCCAGTCATTGTTCAAGACCTTGGTAGTAATACTTAGTGATGTCCGTGGTCTGATGCAAAATGTAAACCACTGACATGACACACGAATAAACTGGCCACATGTCAGAGAAAAGTAAATAATGTATTTTCTTCAGCACAGGTACTTTTTATCTATAAAACCCATGGTCTCACTACTAAACATACTCAACTTCAACCATGAGTTCCTTCCTTTCCATGCCCCACCCAGCACAAACCAGAGTTAGTACTGATACTTCTTCAGATTTCCTGTTTTGTATTTTTTCTCTCAGCAAACATCCCTTTTTAAAGTACCTTTATACTAAAAAAAAAATCCATTAGGGCCTCTGCTCAGTATTCTAAAAATTGATCTGTAAAACTTTATTCTTGGTTTTAGAACTGTGCAGTAGTAAGTTAGAGTTCTTCAAGCATAATATTTCAAGCATAACATTCCAAACATAACATTCTTCACCAAAGTCCCAAGGGATAAAAATGCTTAATACATGACCAAAATCTAACGCTATTTTTTTCAGTGTGCTTTTGATCTAATCTACAGAGAGAGCGGGCTTTTAGAAATGATGCAAGCTGACAATTGTTGTCTGGCTTATTGACATTTAGAAGGGTAATTGTTTGCTGGCAGCTTGTCCAGAAGTTTCCAAAGCCCCTGTGTACACATCACCCAAAGCTCTCACTGAAGGCCAATCTCCAAATGTCACTGGGAGAACATAAAAAGATGAAAGGTTATCCTAATTAAAGCTGCAATGGGATAGCTCAAGACTATTAAAAGGAGGAAAAGAAATATTACAAGAGTAGTCTGAATAAAATCTTTGTTAAGAAAGAGGAGGGTTTTGTTGCTCTTTTGTTTGTTGTTTGCCTTTTTTTTCTTTAATTTGGAAACAAGGAATTTAAGACATATATTTCCTTTTTCTTAAAGCACATTTCCTTAAACTTGTATTAATTCTCATTTTAAACAGCTTTTTCTAAGCTATTGAAGGCTCAGGACATTTTTCCTTTTGGAAAAGTAATTTTAATTTGGGAAAATCTTGGCAGGGCTTGCAGTAACAAGCAAACTTTGGCATTATGGGGAGCACCAGAAGAAGCTACATTAAAAGACTGTGAAAGGATTAGGATAGTGCCAAGAAGAGGACTGACAAGCCTATTTCATGTGTTGGATCCTTGTTCTGTGTTGAAGGATAATCTTACTACTGTGTATGAAGACTCATCTGCCTCATCATTCCTCTCTTGTCATAAATACTTCTCCCTTTTTCAGCCTTCAGCAAACAGTATGAATGAAGCTTTTCTAATGTTATGATATGAGGATACTGTATGAGTTCTGCCAATTTGAAAATTCAACATTTGTCTAATGATTTGAAGAGGCCTGTCCTGAACAGCAACCAAGTACTGGGGAAGATCCAGCCTCAGTGACTGCATCAGCTCCCTTAGTTCCCCACTTAGAATAACAATATCTGGCTACATTTCCCCTTGTTTGAGCAGCTTTACAGAGGGGAGTGAGGAAACATCCTATATGAACTTATCACCTTTTTTAATGTGTTTTGCATTATGCAAAGCTTTATCAATCACTATAAAATCTGTTAGCTGCAAGACAAGAGACAACTTTTCATGGCAGTCTCCTTCCTTCTTCCCCAACAGCGGTCCCAAGGGAGTTTCTGTAGCTGCCACCACATGCTGTTGCATTGTCACCAAAGGGCTGAAGTTTTCTTTGCTGTCAGGTAACTGGCATATTGGTGTTCACCCTGGATAGGCCATAGCAGAAATGAAGAAGTTCACAGGATGATGCCTCAAAAATGGAATAGATATGACTGAACCCTCACTGCACTAACAGTTTTCACATCAGAATGGCTTCTGCCAAGACCTCAGCATAAGTGGCTGGTGTAACAAACGCATTTAGAAGAATTAGAAATGTAAATATATGTAGCTTTCCATTCATATACCATGATTAGATGAAAAATAGCAGTTAAAATAAGAAGCACGTCAGCAGTGCATAGATTAGTTAATTCCTCACCACTATACCTCACCATGTAGTGAGTTGACAGGAAATTCTTTCTGAAATACAGCCATTTCTCCTAAGGACATGCAATGGTAGAACATTGCACAAGATGCAAATATATGGACAGTTTCTGATGGCTATTTTATCTCTTGAGCACATTCCTCAGTGCATACCCTGAAACAGTTCAGAACAAAGTACTTCAAATCAGCAGAAGCCCAAAATATGATTCCTAAAATCACCTGATCTTACTTTCTAAAACCTACATATTCCATCTTAGAGCTCTAGCTGTATTCTCAAGGGCATGTTGCTATGAACAGCCACAGAGTGGCAGTTCCTGGTCTTCAGTTAACTATTTTAAACATATTCAGAGTGTGGAACAAACTGTCCTTCCCATTCCCAGTGTGTTATACCACTAGCAAACATGTCAATACTTACTTCCTCGAGGCCACTTTGTTTGTATCCTATCAAGATTTCCTCCTCCAGAACTGTCACCCACCTCCTGCCCCATCTGTTTCCGCAGTCTCTTCCCCAAGCTGTGAATAGGATCTCCCACAGCTTCACCTCTGCTCCACAGAAGACAGCTGCAGCGAGTTCCTCCTTACTTCCCACCAACCCTACCCAAGAGCTGATGGTGCCCTTACCCAGTATGCTACTGATTAGAGGGAACTGGCCTTGAGCCTCCTTAACCTGCTGCTCATTGAACCTGGCACTGCTTCTCTATCTCTTCCCTTTGGAAAGCCTTCACTTCTTGGTCAGCTTCAAGGTGGGGAGTACTTGACAGCAGCAAAAGGACACTGCTCACCCGTGGAGCCACCCCAGAATTTTCAGCTCTGTCTTCCTAAATTCTGCTCATTCACAAAATCTTTCTTCATCTGTGAGGCTATCCTTGGGGTAAAGAAAGGGTGGATGCTGCAGTTTTATAGCCAGCTTGCTTTTGAGATACTGCAATCTGAATTGAGATCTTTGCCTTCCTGCCAAAACTCTACTTTCCTCTTCTCCCCCAAAAGCCAGACTTGCTTCAGAGCTCACAGTTATATTTTTATAGATCCTTCTGTATCCTGTTTTGGATCAGAAATTCACAGCACTTTTTGCCAAATATAGGTCTGCTGCCTACACAGTGACAAAACATTTTGAGATGTGACATGAAAGTCAATACAGGAAGGTGCTCAAAAAGATTATGAAATTATGACAGAAAAATATTGCCAACAAAACCTGTCCATGTAACTTGGTGTGTTGGGCTGTGCTGGATTAGACAGACCACACTGAAGGTAAATTGTTTACGTATTAGATTTCAGTTCCATTTAAAGGTAGCGCAAGTATAACAGGAAGGGCCCTGGGCTATCAGATAAACAGATGATTTCACAACAAATGTAAGACTGCACTCCTGCATCTCTTACTTAGAAGAAAGAAAAGAGCTAGAGAGGTGATTTCAGTGATAAGCACAGGAATGAGCGCACAGCAGGCTTGCAGCATGACCTCTCTGTGGATTTTGCCACGAGTCTGAATTAAAGCAGAGCATTCCCATCACCACAATTTTAGTTGGCTTTGTGTGTGTGTAGTTTCTTCTCAGAAGCTGGTCCAAAAATATCTACAATTACTTCTGAAGTACAACTCAACTTCATCCCTTTGGAATTCAGACTTTCTTTTCTTCATGAACTGTAAGAACAGTTTAGGGCCTGACTCCAAACCTATTGAAAGCAATGGTTAGTTTCCAACTAATATCAAAAGGATCTGGATAAGGATAGAAAGATCCACTTCAAAATATTTCTATTTTCTATTTTCCACTTCAAAGTATTTCTATTGGGTTTATGAATCACTTCAGAAAGAGTAAATTTTCCCCTTAATCCTCTACCAAACTTGAATGACAACTATTTCATACATTGCATGGAAAAGCTGGACTTTGCTGTAGGGCAGAAAGGTCCCTTTTTCTAAAAAAGTACTCTTTTGCGTGTCATTTCTCCTATCAGCTCAGAATACATTAGTGTGCAAGAGCACTAGGTAGGTCTATAATGCTATTAAAAACCTAGGAATAAAAGGAATCCAAGAAATGGCAGAATAATGGATATGAACATTATCTGTAACTCATTTGAGAAGCTTAATACCTTAGTTAATAATTTAAATGAATTTCTTCTCCTTCAGTGATGTTTCCCAGGAAGTATTTATTCTGCACCTGCTAAAAACTGCCACCTACACAACTTCAGCTAAATGAATATTGTGAACAAAAATATTCTGCTCTCTCATAAAGGCTTAGTAACACAGCCTGTTATTAAGCTTGCCTGACACTTTCCATTATAAGACTCTGCTTCCAATTGCTTATAACTTTGTTAGACTTTCACCGTTTTCCTGCCAGGTGCTACTTCAACATGACATTCTTCGATTGTTTCTTCCAAAACAGTTCAGTCAATTACAAATTAAGATAGGGAAAGAACACTGACTTCCTAAACTGAAAGTTTCATAGCAACATTGTTATAGGAGTTGCTTTAAATGATTTTCATGCATAGTTGATGGAGTCAGTCTGATATTATCAGTGATGTGCTATGGCAGTGAGAGGTATTTCGTAAAACTGTCGTTGCTTCTAAAGGAGATTGGGTTGTCAGACAGGAAAACGTGGCCTGCAATATGACCTTTTTCTTTCAGTACGCGTATTTTTGTCCCCAAAGACCATATTCTGTGACCATTTATACTGTCTTTATTTTACAGTGAGCTGCCTCTCCCCATGCAGGAGAAAGGAGAGTGGTCCAGATGGACTGATAGAGCAATACCTCTTTCATCCACACCAGGTGTTTGATTTTCAGATGCTCTCCTTTCCTCAGGGACACCACAGGGTCCTGGCCCAACATTTCTAGCTGAGAAATGCAAACACCATTGCTAAGCAACCCAAACTTACCCCATAACTAGCTGCATTTGAAGCTGGTCAGCAGGAAAAAATTGTGGGATGTTTTGATGGCACATAAGCACTTACTGTAGCCTGCTGATGCCCTCAATACCTCTTTCATCAGTCAGCCCACACTAGCCTTTCAGTGTAGGTAACTGTGCTTTCCATGGCCAATTTGTACAAATGCAGAAGTGCACAGATAGAGAAAAACCTGGGAAATTATCCTTATTTGAATAACAAGCAGGTGTATATGTCCTCCCACACCTTCTCTTGGAGGCAGCTGTATTTATAGGTCCAACCCTGGCTGTGCTCTGCTCACCTTTCAGCCTTAGCAGCCGTACCAGAGAGGTGCATTCATTTTTCTGTACATGTCACAGGCTCTGCAAAGCTCACCATGGGCAAGGCAAGGCTTGTCCCTGTCTTCACGCTGAGGACATCTGCCATGTCCCCTTCCTAACCATCACTAGCTGGCAAGAACCCTTGCCTCCCCCTCTCACAGCTTCAAGCTGAGGCACAATGGCCCTGCACAACCAAATGCACATCTCTATTCTTTCCCAGGAGCATTTGCAGAGGTGGAGTGCATACTTCTCTGGTGATGCTTTGTGCTGCTGAGAAACAACAGCTCTTGGTGGCAAGTGCAATTATTCTACAGGGCTTTTCTTTGGCACCACAGCCAGAGGATCTCAGGAAGGTCAGGAGATAGGTGCTTTCAGAAACCAGAAACCCACCTACCTGTGTTTTGAGGTGTGGAGGGGGTTAATTTTGAGCAGTCTCATCTGCACAGGCCTCCGAGAAGGTGGAACTCTAGTAGAAGATTCTAAGAGGATTTTTCAGATACACATGTTCAAAAGTGGGATAAGATCTAGCATAGAATAGACACTTATTTAAAAGTGCTCTTCAACCTTTACTGTCCCTGACAAAGCTGTTGGAATGACCCTGTCTGGCCTGACCTCACTCAGCACCAGTGATAAATACAGTGTCTTGGGGTGAAAGCAGTGGTATGCCTGTCCTTGTGTACTGGCCAGCTGTGCAGATGTCTCTTCCTAGAGAAACTTTCTCCACAGAAGATGGGCATCACGTAAGATGCTGGATTCTTCCAAAGCAGTGGTAATTGCATATACGGTAGACAGATCGTATGGAAGACAAACTAGTCCTGAAGTGAAGACACGGAGGTGAGACAGTCTGACAAAGAGGGGTATGTCAGGAGCTGGAGGTGAGGAGAGTTCATGAACATCATATGTTGCACACCCTTCACACAACAGTTTTACAGAGCTACACTTCCAAAGTACACTTGCCATCAGGCTGCCGTCTGCCTCAGTGTGAGGATGCACTTGTGTTTTTATCGATGCTGCACCATCCTGCTCCATGGCTAAGCCCACCTCGCACTGCTGCAGGTAGGTCATGGTCAGGAGCAGCACAAGGACACTGTGGGAGCTATGCAGCACATGCAGTGTTTTGTATGCAGACAGGAGCCATCCGTGTTTCTGTACCAGTGTATTACTATGCATGTTTCCAGCAGCTGTGGGCTGTATTATTCCCTATATTAAGCTGTAAGGCTGGTTGGGCCACATCTCCTAGCTGGTGAGGAAGTCAGAAGAGGTGTGGGCAGCCATCACCATGCACAGCAGCTATTGTGGGAGACAATGGTGCCTGGCAGAGCTGTGCTCCGCAGGCAAATGCTGTCAGCATAAGGAAGGGCTTGTCAGATTTAGGCCAGCCGAAGGCTGATCCACAGGCAAGAGAGGAGGAGGAGAACCTGCAACAGGGGGTAGTTCTGGCATCGGGAGGCTATGCAGAGCAGATCAGGGCAGGAGCTTTTGTGGGACTAGCTTTAACAGGCTCTGGCCCTTTTCTAGCATGTGAAACACCTGATGGTACAGGGATCTCCATGGGGAGCCCTTCTGGCTCACTTCAAGGAATCCTCTGATGTTGTCCAGGAGCATGGCAGAGGCAGGGCACTACAGGTGACCTTCCCTGCTCAGGTTAGGGATAGAGTTAGGGTTGCAGTTCAGGTTAGGGTCCTTTCAGTGGGGTCTTACAGAAGATTACTTGGGATCATAGCTGAATAGTGAGAGGGCTTAAGGAATTCTTGGGATGGACCCAAGAAGAAAAACTGAGGAAAGAGGTTTCTTACGGAGATATCTGTGCAATTTTTAAAAGAGCATGAGGAAAGTCAGAATTTAAGAGAAACTGAAGATCATGAATCAAAGCAACAAA
Source organism: Myiopsitta monachus (assembly GCA_017639245.1). Lineage (NCBI taxonomy): Eukaryota > Metazoa > Chordata > Aves > Psittaciformes > Psittacidae > Myiopsitta > Myiopsitta monachus. The sequence goes on from CM029918.1 coordinate 86,493,609, forward strand.
GCAACAAAACTGCAATATCAGGAGGGAGGTAGCTCCTGTATCTTCAGGGAATTGGGTACCAAGTGCTTTTTGAACTAGCTAAGGCAGTACCATCTTCTTAGCCTCAGGGTTTCTCAGGTCCTTACATGCTCCTGAACAACAGAGTTCAAGGAATAACTTGTATAATTACATTTGCGATATGACTGTGGATTGCTGTCAGTGTTGAATTAATGATAGTTAATGATAGTTGAAGGAGGAGTAGCACTGGGGGTAATTTCTGAAGTGTGAACTCATGGACTGTTGTCTGTTCTTTTTTTTAACCATAGACATTAACACTAAGATTTTTGTGTCAAGAAAATGAGATACTAGGACAAAACCTAGTGTCTGATAACAGTTATGATCAAATGAGTTCACCTGTGCTAGGCTGATCTAAAATCAGGTTTTCACATTAGGATCTTAATGGAATCATTTCCCTGCTACATGTATATGTGGTGAAACAAGCTATTAGATATGTGTGCCCTGAAGCCATTTGCAAGCCAGTCCTCACCATCAGACACATTAACTGCTATGATATGGCGCAGGTTAATGGGAGTAATCAAAGGGAAGACTGTCAGCAGGCAGAAGCAGCAGCTGGTCCTTGTAAAAAGCCCAGACTGTGCGATACCTTCCTCTTATCTTCCAGAAGTAGAGAGCACCAGCAAGGAGTGGCTGCGCTTGCCTGCCCAGCCCCACCTTTCTTGCTTGGGGTAGTGCCAGAGCACTAGTATGCTGAATGGATACAGAGCTGAGAGGAAAAGAGGTTGCTATGCCTTTTTGGTGGGAAACATCTCACAATGGTGTCTCAGCTGCAACGTCAAGCTCAAAAAGGGGGAAGAGTACATGTAAGACTGGAGAAACTGCAGTGTTGGGGAAGCAGTGCAAAGTCAATTTAAAACCCTCTTGTTTTCATGTTGCTCCTTGAAGTCATAGATTCTTCTGATTTTTAAGCCATTTTATACACTTGTTAATGACTACACTTATAGATTTCAATAATCAAATAAAAAAAGATCTATGCCAGAGAAGAAGTTATTAAAAAACATCTTAAAGCAATACTGGTCTTACCTAATCACTGTTACTTTCAGTTTCTTCAGTTGCTCTTTCTGTAGCCTACTCAGATTTATGCAGGATTTTTTACAATGCTTTCAGCTACCTGCTCTTTATTATATGCATTATTCTAGCCATGTCCAGTGCAGAAAATTAGTTTGTCCAAAGTCCAGTTATTCTGTCACACCAACAGCTATTTGTCACACAAACATCTCCATTCAGATGCACTTAATGACAACCCTGTCATATGGCTGGTATTTGTAGTGCTCTCAAAACCACAGCACTGTGCTTAGATTAAAATCAACTTAATTGCATAAAGCAGGAAACATGCATTAGTTGGGATTGTAAGTGTAAGCAGAAGTTGCAAGCTAATTGTTTAACAGGTCTCCACAACCTCTTATTAGAGGAACCAACAGATGTTAAAACAGCCCTATAACTAATATTGATTTGTTTTCCAGCTGGTTCTTACTTAACTGTGTCTTATGATACATCAGTGAGTCACCAATATATTATTTATGAAAGCAGGATGCATTTAAGTTATATTTAGAATGCAAGTGTATCTTACTAGAAATAAAATATTTAGCAGCTTGTGCAAGGAATACAAAGCAATTACTGCTCGTAAGCCTAGTTTTTGCAAGGTGAAAAAGACGGTAGTTATTTATATGCTTGCATAAAGAATGTAAAATACTGTCTGGGTAAAGTGGAATAATATTGCTCTATCTACATTGGTGTTTGTGACTACGCAAAGTACACACGTGTTTTTTTTGTGTGTGTTTAGAAGTGACTAATAATGAGATGATGTCTCTTTGAATTATAGAACTACCAAATAACTATGGTACATGGTGAATTATGCAATGTTAAATTGTATTACAGGAAAACCTCTATGCAATTTAGGCGTTTCTGTCACAGGATGACTTGCAGTTACTGCCTCATTATTTGCTATGCAGAACCATCCGAAAAAAAAAAAAAAAGCAGGATCAATTATTCTTGTATTCTTCCTATGTAAGCTGTATCTGGCAGGATGTTACATACCTCTGCAACGCATTTAAAAGTGCAACATGAAATACATTAACTATGGGAAGGCATATAGAAGTTGGAGTGCAATTCTGCTAGTGTATTTCAAGAGTAACAGTGAGCTGTGACTCTTCAAATATAGTCTTCCAGTAGAGCAATCTTCAAGTAAGGCACAAGATGAAGGGTAAAATGAGGGAAAATTGGTCCAAAGTGCTGGACTGAGGGTGAGAGAGAAGAAGGAAGAGTTGTTTGGTTCTTTGTCATTGTTAGTGGTGAAATAAAACCTTAGCCACCTGCAGTCTTCCAGAAAATATTTCTATAACTTACAAGCTCTAGAGGTTCTCAGCAATATGACTGTATCATCCTGTGTTTGAGCCTACATATTGCTGGCAGGGATAATTCTACATTGGGGTTAATCTTTCTGCCTTCAAGCGACATCTTGTTGCTTAGAGGAAGGTGAATCTGAATGAATGAGATCTGTTTTGGCATGTGCTGCATAAGGGCAGTGCATTTTTCCTTCAATGAGATTACCTCTGACAAGATAAAAGAAAGAATGAATCTTCATTACCATCAGAACCTTTTTCCACTTTTTATATATTTCTTTTAAGAATATCTTGGCGATATCATGCTTATTTGAAATTTGTGTATTGAAGGATTAAATATATTTTCTTTTGGCATGTGCCAAGTAATTCCTGTTACTGAAAAGAAAAGACTTAAAACTATACACAGTGTGGAGATGTAAGGCACGGACCCCGTTTCTGGTTACAAACGAAATCGTTTATTTCGCCTCTTGCATCCGTTTTATAGTCTACTAAGCGCTAAGCAGGAACTTTCCACTCTCTTACTTCCTTATCATCCCGATTCAGCAAAACTACTAAGGGTTACAAATATTCACACTGTTTGGTCTGTCTTTGAGATGCACATCCTGCTTTATCTTGCAAACTCTCTGCTTCATTTCGCTAACCCATCTTCACCCTTCATTGTTGTCTTTACAGTTCCCAAGGTTTAGCCCTGCCCAGGGCATTAACACCTGGTGTTTTCTTCGATGTTCCCCTGGCTGAAGCCAGACCAGGGCGATAACTCCTGAATCTATTTCATTAACTATTTCTATCCCTTCACCCACAGCACAGATTTCAAAGCAGGCAGTTATTGGAAATTATCAGGGCCTAGTAAATGCCAATATGACTTATTCACTAACATCTATGTACTGCTTCCACTGATCAAGACAGTTTGAAATTAGTCTTACAAGGGTAAAATTTGTTATTCATTAAATAGGTCACTAAAGTTATGAGAAATGATTATGTATCGGATTGTAATTCTTTAAAGTAGTGCCTTATATAATTTAAAGTCATGCTGTAGAACTATCTGTTCATAGTATGATTCTACCATTGATTTTATATCACTAGATAGTTAAATATGTTTTTCACAGTTTGTACTATTTGCTAAACTTTAACTTTGGTCTGACACAATATGCTAAGATTTATGGGAGACTGCCCTAGAGAAAAAGCCTTTGAGGAGGAATTAAAATTGACAATCCTCCACATCTCTCTTATGAATGAAATAGAATCCCAGTGTTTGAACCTTTAATGTTCTCCTTGAAGGAGAAATCCTGTGAAATAATACTTATTTGTTATTCACTCATAGTAAATGTCTGCAGATATTCTTGGAAAGAGGAAGGAACACACTTTAGGTTGACACTTGACATGCATGAAGAGTTAAAACATAAGTTGTCACTATTTAGGAGAGCTCATAGGCTGGATCAGTTGCTTCAGACAATGTTGAACCTGGGAATGTGTTGGTCTTTGTGAAATGATCTGTACTGAGGCAGGAGAGAGACAGACTTGCAGCATTTGCTGTGAGACTTCAGTAAATAATGCAGTGGATTAAATTAATGCTTCAACTCCATGATCACCTTCATGTATGACATGGAAAAAGCATGGTGTTGCATGAAAGCTGTAAAGTACTGACAGCTTAGCTTTAAATCAGGCACTAGATACAATTCCATGTCTAACTACTGCAAAGATGCTTTGAGCTAAGTATCTTTGTACTGGTATTTTATTAACATTAATAAAATCTATTGCCAAACTACAGCTTATTACTATGCAAGTTTAGCACTTGTACTACAAAGCTTATGAGGCTTTTAGAAATGCAGGCATCTTCCTGACAGAAATGTAAATACAATTCTTCCGAGTATGACTCTGAAATGTTAGCTTTGCAATGTCTGTTCTCATATTTGAGGTGTGCTTGATGGAGCTGAATGGTACTGAAACTGCTGATCTCTCATCTTTGGTTCACTGATTTGAGCCCACAATGAATCGCTGAGTAAAGTGAAAGGTTTTTCAGGTCAAACCATATTGCATAATAACAAGAAGTTGCCCATGCCAGAATCTCTGCATATAAACTGTGTCTAGCCAGAGTAAACATAGAGGCTCCCCACAGGTTTTGTCTTCTGGTTACCAATCAGGACTGAAGCCCTGCTTTTTCAGTGCTGCTGTCTATGCTAGCTGTACTACAGCTATCACACCTATGTTGATTCTGCGCCAATCACATTTTTATTCTGCTATCATCAGGTTATAGCAACAGTTTCCTTTGTAGAGTGTTTTGAGACCCAGAGCTTACAGACCAAGCGTGCAAGTAAATCTTGGCAATGGAGGGTAATGTTTAGTGACTTCCTACAAGACCCATGCCCTGCCATGCCAGCCTACTCAACCTCATGCCTACATGTGTAGCCACCATAAATTGGACTTTTGTTGTCTAAAACTTTACCAGAACAGTGGCTTGACACAGGGAAATTCACCTTCCGACCAGACTTAAGCACCTTTATTCTAGTTGCCTACTGTATCCTGGTCTCTCCAAGACAGTCAGTAGGTGCATTTTGTTGCTTGTGAGAACACCAGACTTACTTATACCTACCACCTGTGCTGTTCAAGCAAGTACGTGTGATTCACTAATACCCTGGAGTCCTCAGTCTTCTACCCGACGGAAAGGAGGTAAGGGGAAGTCTGTCCTGTGCCCTGCTGTATCCAGAGCGTATCCAGGAGACCACATCTGTCTTTGCAGGGCTTAGCAGCACACTTGTATCCATGTGCTCATCACAACTTTGACCTTTCCCTATCTCAGACATACACACTGATACATAGGGTATCTCTCAACCTAGCTACCCTACTCACTGGCTAGTCTGGCATGATATTTGCTGACAGTCGTGGACTCACTCATGCACCCACACTCATGCCAGTTTATGGCACCACGGACATGTGAGCCTCTGACCTGCAGTGTGACTCCATGAGCAACTGACTTCACTTGCTGCATGCAGAACCCCACTCACACAGACACACTCACAGAATAGAGAGCTCCTTACTCAGGAAAAAGAGTTAGAAATTGAGTTTAATGAGAAGACAGACAGACTGCTTTGATCTCACCTGTTTTTTTCCCCATGCTCATTCCTCCTCAAACCACCATGTTTGCTCCATTCCCCCATTTTTGGTTCCTTCTCCTAATAAATCTAACACAGAATGTTTTCCTCCCTCATCCCATAATGACTGCCATCCCCCAGGCCAGAGACCTGCACTGTGCCATGCCCTAGAAAGTGAGCCCCCAGGGACTCACAATGCTGGGTCTCACCCAGCTGGTGGGGCTGGTGGTGTCCTGGGACAGCCTGGGGATGGGTGCAGGGCAGGGCACTATTTATTTCTCCTGCCCCATATTGTTCTCATGGTCTTCTCAGAAGAAAGCTTTGTGTTCAAGGTGTGGACATATTGAGCAGAGGGGGAGGGAGAAACATGCAAATCTGCCCATTTCATCTCAGATGTACTCATGTGCCAGCCCTTAGGAGCAATAGCTCAGGAAAAATGGGAACTTAGAAAAACTAACTCTACTATGCCCGGAGAGGAGGTGGATGTGCCATTCCTGGAGACATTCCAGGCCAGACTGGATGTGGTTCTGGGCAACCTGATCTAGCTGAAGAGGTCTCTTCTCATTACAGGGGGGTTGGACTGCATGAGCTTTGAAGGTCCCTTCCAACACAAACTATTCTGAAATTCTATACTAAACTAAGCTTTCAGAACCTCACTTTTCTAAAATTCATGAATATGGCAACAGAAGTATCTTTTGTCTTTTATATTTGTTCTTTTGTGGCAAATGCCTGAGGTTAAAAGCACAGAACTTACAGAGCACAAGTCAATGGCATCTTACAGCAGAAAATGTGAATGAGAGCTTTTCCTTACCAAGGTTCCAGCTCTTTAGACTGTTTTTCTTTAAATCTATTTTGCTTTCTTAAAAAACATTGACATATTTGTTGTTTATTCTTTGATTTCACACCCCACTCCCTCCCCCAAATTAAGTACTGGCAAGCTAAAGAATGAATGGAAACGTTTTCTTTCTTCCAAGCTGCAGTGAAAGACATCTCAGAAACAAATACTAGCATTCCGTAAGGCATCCTACACCTTTAAGCTAAAATAAAGCTGGGACACATTTATTTGTGCCATTCATAATGTTTACTGGTCAATCTGTCAGCTAGCAATCACCAGACACTCACTGAGCCTGGTCCAGGGCAAGAGGCCACCACAAGGGCATAAACCATGCTGTGCTAGCCAGGCCCAAGAGTGGGCGCTGCCACTTCTTAGTCTGCTGCTACAGAAATTACCCTGAATTGTATAGGAAGGCAGGAGATGCAAGCTTTAATTCTTGCAGAAAGGTCACTGAACTTTCTGCTTCTCATTTTGAGCATTTTAGCCATTTAGCTGGTATGTAAACAAGGGAGAGGCCTGAAGAAAGAAGGCAGAAAGTCGCCCCAGTAGAGAGGGCAGCGAGATGATGATGCAAGCAGAGCTGTTTCAACCCGCTGTGGTACAGCAAGGGCCTAGTGGGGCTTGGGACCTCTGTATGCACTTCAGAACCTGATCTGGCTAACATGTAAACAAGTCCTTTTGTGAAGAAGCAATTTCATCTATACTGGGCAATTTAAGTAAATATTAATACAGTGTGTCAAAACTGTACAAGAATGATTTGGACTATTCAAGATAACAATTATGCATGCACATGGCTAAATCCGGTATCAAATCTCCTTTGGGAGAGGGCTTTGTTTTGCTCAGACCCACTGGTTCCCAGGGAATTCTCTCATCCCTCAGTTGTGATGGCTATTTCTCCCTGGTTTGATATGTTTCAATGATCCAATACTGATCATACTGAAATGCAAATTATTTGTTTTCATGAATTTACTAAACTAAGTGACTCTTAACTGATTATAGTCCCTATTCATTACTTACCATTATGAAAACTTTTGTACATTCATAAATTGTTTCAGTGATTTCGGTTTTGTTCACTTCTTCTCTGACAAAAATGTTAAATAGCATAGATTTCAAATCAAATCCCTGTAGGAAACCTCTATGACACATTACGACACAAGCATTTTCTCTTTACAACCCCATTTTAAAAAATATTAGCTTGCAAGTCCTGAATCCATTTAATGCTTTCAGGCTAAGTTTATAATTGCGATTCGAGTTTTCTAATAATAATATGAGATGCTATTGGGGCAAATGCCTGACAGAATTTTAAAAATGAATAGATTACAGATGCTATTTATCAACTAGAGCTATAATCTATGAAAAATATCAAGTTAGCTTGAAAAGATTAATTTTACATAAAATAAAGTTGACACTAAGAAGAGGGGAATAAAACTATTTATTAGTGATGACATCGAACACTCCATTATTTGCCTGAGACTGAGATTTGATCGGTATTTTGCTCTTTATGAATGTGTATGCTTCTTTGTATGTAATGCATTAATTGTTATTGGTTTGGACACTGATCTGCTTGCATCCTGCATGCAGAACGAAGGCACAACTATGCTGAAATTCTGTTCCATGATCAATTCCTTTTTATCTGGTCATGCTTTGAAGTGGTACTCCAGTAAAACCCACTGGCTAGAGGAAGCGCAGGTGCTGCAGGTAGTGTGCTGAGAACCTCAGCAGTAAAAACAGAGGAAGAGACAACAGTGAGCACCCTGATTTACCAAACAGCTGCTCAGACTCTTCTACAGCTTCTAGCTCAGAGACACAGGTTTGATCATTTCAGAGCTAGAAATATATATATATACATGACTTAGATGTCAGACTATCAAAACTACAGGCCTAATATTACAGTGTAAGAATATCCCAGATTAATACTACTTCCTAAATGTAGATTAATTTTTCACTATTACTAAGCTTTTTTATAGAAGCAGCAAAAAGATACAGCTTCAAGTTATAACGGCTGAGAGGCAATGTATTTAAGCTACAGATTCCGTATTTTGACAGAAAGTGAGCCCTTTACCTCAAGCTTTAAGGCATTTAAAAAAATAATAGAAAATGGTTGGCTGCAGAGAAGAGAGGGGGGTGTAACACTACAAACCAAAATGCAGTTATGAATGGGTAGAGGAATGTTTCCTTTTTATGTCCAGGTTTAGAAGAATTACAAGCAACCAGAGCTGAATGTTTCACTCTCCTTTGAGCATTTGACAGTCTTCCTTATAGGATATAAATAGACACAATAGTTATAGATTATGTGTTTGTCCCACCCTCATCTGAAATCTTGTCTTCCTTACTGCTGGTAAATATAAATGACCACTGCTTCATCTAACATCAAGCTGGGTTTTTTTCTTCAAAGAAAAAGAGATTAACTATGGACAACTGTATTTTTTATATAAGAGTATATTTTTTTACTCCACCAAAATAAACACGTAGTGAATAGCATATCAAAACTAACTGTGCAGTCCAGAGTCCAGAACTCAATTACACCACCATTGTATCACTTCATACATCAGAGATCCCATTGTCTGTATTTGAACCATTAAAAATATCAGTAAGGAATACATTTCTGTGTTCCCGAAAAGGAATAAGGTTCAAACAGGAACCTATGTATAAATGATTTTTAAAGGGGAGCACACCAGTCTTGCATAGCCCTGAAAGGGGATATGTTCTATATGTTCACTAGAAGAAAAACACAGATGATCCTTCGCAGATAAACTTCACACTTAAATCTTATTCGCTTTATTAGAAAGTGTGAGAACAAATCTTGAGAATTTCCTATATCATTCTACATTATGTGAATAGCCTCCCACTAAAATGGTACGTCCAGATTACAACACAGAAATGTGACAGCTTATTGAAATGCAGTGTTATTAGCTCTTCCTGCATGTTTATCAGCCACACAAATCAGCATGACCTGTGTTTACTACCACTCCATGCTTTAATTTGGAAGTAATGTGCAGAGCTCCATCTTTCACTACATTTCTACCCAGGTTTCTGAGAAAAGACTCTAATCAGCTCAAACAAGATTACAGGGTAACTGCAGATACATAGTGTGAGCATGTGATCCCTACAGGATTTATCTATTAAGCTTGTTTTGTTTCTCTCATTAATCTTATTGAAGATTGTTCTGCAATAAAGAAAGGATGTAATCTGCCACTGACAAATTGCTTCAGACTCTTCAGTCCCCATATCTTTCCTTTCAAAAGGCTTTCCCCTCTGTGATATTTTCTGGTTACTTAACTAAACAACAAGCTGAGGGAAGACAGGTTTTGTAGGTCTTTTCATAAACTGTTATAGGAATGCAGTAAAGACAATTGAAGTATTTGTCACACACCCTCAATCATGGTTTTTTAGGTTTTAATTTCCATGCTTTAGGATCCTCCTATTCTGTGTGGTTTGACCCCATTGGGAACTTCTTGGAGAACACAAAGACCTGTTCCTTAGCATTATTTGTACTTGCTGGTAATGAGACAATCCTCAAATTGCAAATTTTCAGTTGCCTGGATTTTGAATAAAATTTGAAGCCCTGATCTGGGAAGAAGACAGAGCAAAGTAGAATCTATTGAGCCCAAAATGCTAAGAGGTAATTTGTTTAAAGTACCAGAGATGAGAAATACCTAACATCTCAACTGAATGCTCCTCTGTATGCACATCAATCTTTCTGATTAGATGGGATCCTTTTCCCCATCTCTCGGAAGAGTGTTCTGAGCAGCTGAGGCAGAGCAGTGTTCTCTAGTAGGACTCCTCTGCAAGACTGTTCCACTTGCAAGTGATAATTAAATACTCATCTGGTATATGTTGAAGAGAGCAAGTAAAAGTGAGCTTTGATCTCCAGCCTGTTGACAATAAATGTGTGCAGAATGGGAGAAGCTTGTGTTGCACACTTTGCTCCAATATTTATTCAATCTGAAATACTTACGGATTCATTAGCTGTGAGTATTCCCCTTCCCAGATGAACACTGTCATTAGAGCAGTGACTGACGTTCATGTTTTCACTGAATAGTCCACTGAGCTGTTGATTATTTCGTGCAAAATTAAACAGCTTCTGCAAAAGAGACAAACATAGTGCTTCACCTTAGACTACCCAGGAGTCTGATCACTGGATACCCTACAGGGAAGCGGGAGACAGGGATTCAAGGGTTGTCAGGCAGAGAAGGCAATTAGACTGTGGATTTCTGGGTGAGTGCTCAAGATGTTTGAAGATGGGAAAGGTGACAACATGTACTTCTCTTCTAGCTGTATTCTTGCGTAAACCCAACCTGTTCAGGTTTTAAATCATCCCTTCACCCAGCAAAAGAAAAACACCATTTCTGCAAATCCTGGCAGGATTTGTGCAAACTCATCATTGCAGTGCTAGAAAAAACACCTGTAGTCCTTGCCAGAAAAGATAGGTATAAGTAACTCTACTATCTAAACCTTAAGTAATTAGAGAGTTTGGACACTGCAGGATGTGGCAGTAGCATAATGAAAATTATTAAGAACCAGATTTTCTACTTCACGAACGCTTTTCTCAGAAGCCTTCCTGCATTTTGTGCTACTCCAAACTCTAAACTTAGAAATAATGCAGGGAAATACTGCTTATTCCTACAAGGATATTGTGAAGTAGAGAAATACTCCATAGTAATGGAATTCCATAATGCATATCTTAGATACAAATTTCTAAAGCAACTTCCTGTAGATAGCAGGACCTATTCATAGAATCATAGAATAGTTTGGGTTGGAAAGGACCTTACGGTCATCTAGTTCCAACCCCCCTGCTATGGGCAGGGACACCTCACACTAAACCATGTCATCAAAGGCTCTGTCCAACCCGGCCTTGAACACCGAAACAGATGGAGCATTCACAACTTCCCTCAGCAACCCATTCCAGTGCCTCACCACCCTCACAGTAAAGAATTTCTTCCTCATATCCAATCTAAACTTCCTCTGTTTAAATTTGAACCCGTCACCCCTTGTCCTATCACTACAGACCCTCATGAAGACTCCCTCCCAAGCATCCCTATTGGCCCCCTTCAGATACTGGAAGGCTGCTAGGAGGTCTCCACACAGCCTTCTCTTCTCCAGGCTCAACAGCCCCAACTTTCTCAGCCTATCCTCATACGGGAGGTGCTCCAGTCCCCTCATCATCCTCATGGCCCTCCTCTGCACTTGTTCCAACAGTTCCATGTCCTTTTTATGTTGAGGACACCAGAACTGCACACAATACTCCAAGTGAGGTCTCACAAGAGCAGAGCAGAGGGGCAGGATCACCTCCTTCGACCTGCTGGTCACGCTCCTTTTGATGCAGCCCAGGATATGGTTGGCCTTCTGGGCTGCGAGCACACACTGCCGGCTCATGTTCAATTTCTCATCGACCAACACCCCCAAGTCCTTCTGCGCAGGGCTGCTCTGAATCTCTTCTCTGCCCAACCTAGAGCTGTGGCTGGGATTGCTCTGACCCAGATGTAGGACGTTGCACTTGACATGGTTAAACTTCATCAGATTGGCATCAGCCCACCTCACAAGCATGTCAACATCCCTCTGGATGGCACTCCTTTCCTCCAGTGTTATCAACCGAACCACACAGCTTGGTGTCATCGGCACACTTGCTAAGGGCGCACTCAATCCCACTCTCCATGTCACCAACAAAAATGTTGAACAAGACCGGTCCCAGCACAGATCCCTGACGGACACCACTCCTTACTGGTCTTCAGCTGGACATTGAGCCATTGACCAAAACTCTTTGCATGCAGCCATCCAGCCAGTTCTTTATCCACCAAGTGGTCCACCTATCAAGTTGATGTCTCTCCAAATTAGAAACAGGGATGTCATGTGAGACAGCGTCAAACGCTTTGCACAAGTCCAGGTAGATGACATTAACTGCTCAACCCCTTCCATCAGTTCCGTCGCCCCATCATAGAAGGCCACCAGATTGGTCAGGCAGGATTTCCCCTTAGTGAAGCCTATGCTGGCTGTCACCAGCCACCTTGTTGTTTTTCATGTGCCTCAGCATGCCTGCCAGGAGAATCTGCTCTAAGATTTTGCCAGGCACAGAGGTGAGACTGACTGGTCTGTAGTTCCCCGACTTGTCCATTTTCCCTTCTTGAAAATGGGGGTTATATTTCCCTTTTTCCAGTCATCGGGAACTTAGCCTGACTGTCATGGATTTTCAAATTTGATGGACAGTGGCTTACTAACTTCATTCACCAGCTCCTTCAGGACCCGTGGATGGATTTCATCAGGAAACTTTGCTCTATCAAATGTTTGTCTGATTCACCTTCCTGTACCAGCATGGCATTTGTTAACTGCACTGAATTCAAATCAGATTCACTATTCTCCTTAGTCTGTTACTGGGAAATGTTGTCTTAAAGTGTATATTTTTTTAAAATACACCAGGCTTTTGTCAGTAACCTATAAAATGTCATTGATTATAAAGAGTGGAATATGTTACATATAAAATGTGATGTCTAAGTCCTTTGAAAGCCATCATCTTTGGCTTCATACATGGAAGAAGAACTATCTGTTTTATTCTCTGGTTCCCTCAAAATCTTCAGTGGGCATTTTTATCTTCTGTTGAGCAATAGAGATATAGATTATCTTCAGATGTATTCTCTATTTAACCAGTTCTCCACAGGAAGACATATGCATTGTCACTGCAATCCAATATTGCATACAGAGATGTTAAAATTATATTTCAACTGCAGGGGCAAATGAAGTGTCACCTCATCCTTCAGATGACAGCAAATGTTTCATTGGTAACTCACGCATTAATTCACATTAGACAGAAAAGCATAGGAAATCAGGCTTTGGATTTTGCTTCTGGACTATTTGCTTGGATTACTTTGTAATTTTATGGAAGCATATCATAAAAAGCCCAATAACCTAATATACTTAGAGAAAGCTGGAAAATAAATTACAGGAAAAGTAGTAATTTCCATTTTGGTTTTGACTACAGGTTACATTTAAGAAGTGTTGATATTAAATCTGTACTCACTGTGGTTTTCACTGTTATTCACACACAGTGTTCAGGGCCTGCTTGGATCTAGAGACGTGGGTTCCATTATGTCTTCCACAATGGGCTGCTTTATAGAATTTGGGTATATATATTTTTGTAGTGTTTATTAACTGAATTTGTACAGTACAGGAAAAAACACTTTTGCAAACAAATCTGGAGTCACCAGAACACATTAATTAGTAGTTAATTAGCTAACACATGTGTTAATTAATTAGTGTTAATTAGTTAACACATGTGATAACTACTGAATCTGTGCTGCTGCAATATTAAACAACTAAATAAATAAACACCCACAGAAAGCCATTGCTGAATGCAGGCACAGTGTCTGCCAGCAAAGGATTTCTCTCCTCCCTGAGTTTATCACTACCCAAATAATGTTAATTCGACCTGGGTGAAACTACACTGGCTATCTATCTTCATGTACAGCATGATTACGTTTTTACCTCTACACTTTTCTAATGCAATTGTGTTTTAAAACTGTGTAATGTAGACCAATGTTCTGATGTCTGAATGCAACTATCTCCCTAGGTAACATTGCACTTAATCACAAGAATTAGAGTGACAGTGCCTTGATGACATGGCAATATTGGCAGCTATCTGCCCTAGGATTCTAATGCCAGTGTCCAAAGTTTCTGCATAGATTGTATCTTTTAAAGGAGAAGATCTCATTGGTAAAAGCAGCATCACATGGATACCTATTTTACTCCTGAAGTATCTATTTTAATAGTAAGTGACATTTCTTGCAGTCAGATCTTTGGTGTAGCCTATTGTAGATGGCCAGATGACCTTTATCTGAGAGAACCATCTTAGTTTTCAATGAAATACCCTGTTCTCCTGAGAAATGAAATGCAGAATGTCATCCACCTTTCATTCTGCTATACGTATCTTAAAAGCTTCTTTCTTTCAGTCAGCCTAAATACTCACAGCTTTGAATTACTCACTTCATATGATGACTCTAAAACCAACTAATTAGGAGCCTATTATACAATATTGTGTTTACAAACAGGAGAAAAGAATAATTTTCCTGCAGAGAATTTTCTTGAGGAGAAACACATTCAATTACTCAGTTATGGAATTTCTTTTTTATGTTTGGAAATCTCATCACCACTGGAAACATCCAGTCAGGGTTTTGTTTTTTTTGATAGAGGGTTTTCTGTTCACATGCTTTTCAGATGTGAAACTTCATTGTCTAAGGAGTCAGTCCTCTTACTGCAAGTATATGAAAGCATAGCACTGTTAAACCTGGACCTTACAAAGGTTTGTTTAAAAATTCCTCCCTAGACAGTTTGCCCAACTTCCCTTTAGTCAGTGCAAGAGTGCAGGCCTCTGGTTCAGGGCTTCAGGCTTTCGAGCCAGTGAGCTGCCAACTCTTCCATACCTTCACAGTTTACATGACTCAAACTTCTGCATGTAAAATGCTATAGGCTGCTCTGAGGCTTATTGAAAATTGGCCCTTTCATAGTATTACTTCAGTGCAATGGGAATTTTAGGATGGTTTTACTTTGTGTTTTACCATCAGGAGAAAACCCGACTATTTCAGAGAACATTTATCTGTTGGTTTAAATAGAGCAAATGTTAAAGAAAATATCCTGAGCTTTCAGCCTTAGGGTGTATCTAACAGAACTGTAGGCTATAATTAAAATCTGCAGAAATGTTCGTAGGAGAAAATATTTCCCCATCATTTAATATACTACAGAAAGGAATAAATGGGACAACCAAGTATTCATACAGCTATGCATCTGTGCTTATATTGCCACAGTCTCTGTATCTCGATAGCTCTTTTAGAACCCAACTACATAGTATGGGAGTCCCTTGTAGCCACCTACATTCACCCATCCTGCTCAAACAGCTGGAAAATTGTGGCATTTCAAAAAGATGGCACAGAGACTCAAGGAGAAGAAGCAAGGCCCCATTGTCACCCATCTAAAACCCGTATCAGCAAAATGCAGCTACCTGACCTTCTAGACGTTCAAACTTTGGCATCCTCTTCAGTGGATTCTGAAAGCTGCCACTTGTCAATGCAGCCCAGTCCAGCAGGAGCTTTCTGAGAGACGCAGAGGATTAGGTGCTGTACAACTGACACCAGTGCTGCTCTGTAACCCATTATACCTCATTTCTCTAGGCTAGCTCACTCCCAATGAATAGGAAAGCCTGCTCCTAAATCTCCATTCTGCCCAATTTGGACTTCAGACTTCCCTATTCCTTCTCGAAACATTCATCTGAAATACAGCGGGGAAGATGCTTTTGACCTGTCACACTTAAGCTCCCTATTAGTTGAAGTTTTCTCCTATTTCCTTTCTGTGGATCATGAAGTATTACTGAAGGAGCTATAATGTAACTGTTGAGAACTGCATTAGGGGAGATTCCCATGGGAACACTAAGTTATTTGGTGCAATGGGAACCAAAACATGGGTCCCTGCTCCACAGCACTGGTCAAACACTGTAACCTCTTTGGCTCCTGTGAAGCAGAGACATGATAACTAACACATTCAAATTCCAATCTTCAAATTTTCACTTAAGAAGAAAAAGCAGGAAAAATCTCACCTGGATTCTTTCCATTATCTAACATTAAAAGCCACCCTAGGCTTACAGCCTTTTGCTTCACATGCACTTAAATCATTATCCCCAAACCAGAGGGTACAAGATAGCCCTGCCCCAAAGGTGACCTGTTATTTAATTCCATGTTTTTCATTTATTTATATATGAAGGTTGGCATGGGTAAGAATACTTAAAATCAGAAAAGAAGGGCAAAGAAAAGTGAAGTTTAACAAAATTCAGGACGTGAATGAGTTATAAACTCATGTTTAAACTATAGACATAATAAAAACCAAAACCAAACCAGCAGCTAAAAAGAGCTGTCTTTCTATTAAAAAATGCGAGGTTTTGTTTTTCTTTTGTCTCCAATGAACTTTTCTTCTGCTAGAAAATGTCAGTATAGATGCTCACAAACTCAGTTAGGAATGTACTGTGTCATCCAGTACCCAAAAAAGTATTGCATTTGCCTTTCTGCATACCTCCCTAGGAGGGTCTGAAATGAGCATTCTCAGTTACAGTTAGTGCTGGTGCTATTTATTAGGGCCTGTACAGCTGTGTTACACTTTTTTCTATTCACATGTTCTCTTACAGTTAAAGAACAGGTTTAGCTTGCTGTAAAATCATAACTTGAGAAGGCAAAAGAAATGCACATGGAACACATAAAGGCTGCCCAGTGTAGCACAGAGATCCAGCAATGAATATTTGAAGTCCACCTATCCATTCTTTTTTATCTTCCCTATGTCTCTTTTGAGAAAGCAACATATCATTGTGCTATAACTGCGTATATTGGAAAGGCAAAAAAAAAACCAGCACCGGAACAAAACCTCTAAATGCATCTAAATGTCGAAATTTTAAAAATGAAACTAATTTGATAATTAAGTCAAAGTAGCTTGGGACCATGTGGACATTTTGTAAAAGGATTTTTTTTTTTTTTATTACAAACTTTTACTGTAAAACACCTTGACAGTTTCTAGAAAGTGAAGCGCTTTAAGGTATTGCTGTTGTGTGCAGTAAATCCCTAAGGCAAACAGTGACTGAACTGGTAGAAATGCAACTCTGGAAAAATTTCATACCATAAACACTGTTCCATACTAATTTCTTACTCAGAGGTAATCCCCCATGGCCATCAATTTACAGATAAAAATAACAACCTGAATTTGGAACTCAGAACTGGGCAAGGACTGAACACAAATCTGAAATGAACTGATATTTTTCTAAGAATTTAAAAAATCTTACAGAATTTGGAATTCACTTTGCCCAGGACAGCAGAAACTATACTTCAGCCTCTCATACAAAACCCTTATCACAGTCAGCAATAAATAGCACAGATATTTTAAGATATGCAAGAACGATAGTAACACAGGTATTTCTTTTATGAAAACTCATGAATTTTCTATCAATCAGCCCTGTCATCCAGCTTTTTCAGAACTTACAAAATTGCAACTGGTAATTGTATATTATACATCCAAAAACATAATTAAAGAGCTTTCTGTCCCAGGACATGTAAATAACACACCTTTGAATATGTAAGCCTAATGGTACAATAATCAGATAGCTAGAGATCTGTGTACTGAAAGAAATCTGAGAAAGTACCTAAATCCAAATGAGCACCAAGATCAAACCACTATTAAAATAATTTCCATTTAGGTAATGTAGCAGAAAAAGTGCTTAAAAGCACAGCTAAAAATACCTACTGTGACTCAGAATCTTTGAAAATCCACAATAAAAACAGCCAGTAATGTGCACCTGCAACCCTTTCACTCTTCTTTTCTGTAAATGTCTTCATTTTTAAGGGAAACTAGTTGTAATTCAGGACCTGAAAGCTGTAGATGCCAGAAGTTTCCAGCCTGCTGAGAAACAGCAGGTTTCTGCTGTAACAAAGCAGCAAACAGAAAAACAATCAGGAATCCTGTTTGCATTGGCTCAAATATTGCTTAAAAATAAGATGTGGGCTATTTGCTGCATTACTAGGAGCAGTCATTTATCTCTGCACCATTCAGCAAAGAAAATATGATAGGAACCAAAAATTCACAGTAGTAGCAAAACGCAGTATGACGTTCAGGTGTTAAGTACAGAATGGGAAAATTTATTGTGAGGATTGTATTGAAAAAACAGATACGGAGTAAAAAGCATTTAAAACTGGGGTCGAATAAAGGAAATAGTTCTGCATTTTTCCACCTTTCTATCATGGAATTTAAAAATGCTAAAATAATTCACTTTTGCCTTTTTGAATTATTTTTTTTAATTATATATTTTAAATAAAAGCAAACAGGTTCTGAAATTTCAAGTTCAAAATGTGAAGGAAGGCTTTTTTCTTTTTTTTTCAGCAAAAGGAAACATTAGGTTTTTTTTTTTTTTAAATATCTCCTTATTTTCTGGTTTTTGTTTACTTATTTTGGAATTTTGTTACAGAATTTCTATCAAAACATAGAAGAATTTAATTTTAATTGAAGATTGTTTAGCATTTTTGTGGTAGTTGGAGAATTTGCTTGTCTATTGATGCAATCTTTTTAAGTTTAGTTTCAAACTAAGCTGGAGTTGAACAAGAAATTTTCAGCAGCTGAGACATATTTACATTGTTTGACAGTTACCATGTTGGCTGTGCAATCCAATCTTTCCTTTTGCTTACTTCCAGACAGAAGGGTGCTGTTACTACTATGCTGCCTACACCAGATATGCAGGGCTATGATCTTCCTGATCCTAAAACACTTTGTGGTTGCCTGTAGCATCAACAGTAAAACTTCCATAACCTTGGTGCTTTGTCAAGAAGCTCCCAAGGACACCTATAACAACTAGAAGTTGTAGTTAACTCTTCATTCTAGGTATTTTTTTATTAAAGCCTGCACAGAACATGCAAAGGGAATACTGCTTGTTATGCCAAAGGTGAAATTCCTAAATCTCAAAGCAACTTTATCGCAGTGATTCCAGTAGTACGATACTTCAGGGGCACATCTGATCAAGTAACCAGATTCCTTCATTTTCTTTAATATATCAGCAAACTGTGCAATGCATGAATGTTTCATGGTCCTTTTAGTGTCCTCCTTGCCTCTTATCATCCTCCATGCTCCTTAGTATTGCTTTTGGTGGATGCTAACCCTGCGTGATGTCTGAATACAAGCACTGAAATGCAACTTCAAGTACATACCTTGACCAGCTATTTTTGGGCAGCCAATATGTCTTGATATAACAGCACATATGCTACAGTTATAGATCTTGGCTTAACTAAATTCATATTCTCCAGTGGCTTGGATTTAAATTTTGCAGCTATTTATTAAGCCAGCTTGGAAGCAGTTTACCTTTTGGCTTACTGCATGTTTGCATTTTTCTGTCAGAGTTAGAAGAGCAGAGATGGAATTTAATATTTAAGAAGTTACATTCCCCTTTTATTTTTCAGTTGGGATTAGTTTGTATTGTTTCGTTGGGGTTTGTTTGGTTGTTTTTTAAATGATGAGACCAGCCTTCTAGGTGGTTAAAACCCACACTTCCCAGAACTGACTGAAAATTCATAAGGCTCTATCAAACACTGATATGTCTTCCTTTTAAGAGCATTTAACTAATTCTCCTCAGAAAAGCATCTGTGAGGTATTGTTAGCTTCAGCAAGTTGAGGTATTTTTTTATAGTAAAGGCCACTGGAGACCTTAATTTAATTTATTTGGGGGGAGGGGTGTTTGGTTTTGTGGTGTTTTGGTTTGTTGGTGGCTTTTTTTTTTTTTCCAAATGGATTTTGCTTTATAAATCCATGGAAATTGCATGGAAGAAAGTTTTTAATTAGTTCCTAAGAAAACTTGTAGTTGCTTTTTTTTGCCTATGGTATATTGCCTCTTGGCTACTGGGGGCCCCCCTTTTGAAGATGATTATACCTTGACTGCTGTTAGTTTTCAAAATACAGGATGTATGATTTCTGCGAAATCATAGATGATCTCAGCAAAATCATAGATGATCTCAGCATATATCTAGTCTTCATACTGATTTACAGAAGACAGCCAACATCTCAATCATATCAGTGCATGCCCTGGCCTGGCTCTGCTGAATACCAGAGACCTTGCCTAATCTTCCTTTGTAAACGACTATATGTCTTGTTTAAGATTACTGAAGAAAATCAAGGGGCCACATTAGATCAAATATTGATCCCAAAGTAGTATGCTGCACTTCTCTATTTTGTTTTCAATAGCTGCCGTAATAGCACTCTGCTCTTACTGCTGCTCTCTGAGAGACAGATGCTTCCAGCAGCTTCCTGATAGTGCTCCAAACACGCACTTGTTCCCACATCAAAGATCTCATATTGTGTATTTATTTTGGGGTTTATAATGGCTACTGCAACTTGTATGCCCTATGATAAATAAATAACAGAAAAGCTATGATTTTCTATTTTTACAGGGGCACAACTTCAGAAATATTGAAAGAAGGTTGGAACTGATCTATGGTTTATTATTGAAAAGTGCTAAGAAAATCTCTTTGAAACACTTTCTACATTTGTATTACATAGTAATATAAGCCTGTGACTGAATTCATAACATTATTGCTCAATTACTGGTGTCTTTGAAAACAAAGCAAATTAATCTCATGCATGCAAATCTACATAATGTGTGAAAGTAATGAATGAGCGGAGTAAGTTTCCTATATGCTACTGAGAACAGCATACACACAACCCTAAAGTAAAATGTTCAGTTCCACGACCCTCAACTTCCTGACAGAACCCTCAGTTAAAGAAGTCAGGGATGGACATTTAAATTCAGATGTCCAAGCAGAAAAAAGCCTTCAAAGCCCACAGAGGGCAGTAAAAAGTAGATTACTGCAGACTGACTGGTAAAAAACATTGATTAGTGAAGAAAATGTCTGAGGGGAATATGGCCAACAAATTTGACATGCTGCAAGTGCTGAACTTGCTCTGAATTAGAACAAATTCAGCATTCTTCTTATGTTAGTATATAATGTTGTTTTCCTTTCTCATTAATTTGAAACCTATTCTTTGAAATTCAGATACATTTTGAGTTGCTTCTCCTCACAATTCTATTTCTGTAGAAAACATTTTTTAAAGAAAGAATTTAGACTCATCACTGGGCCACACTTACATTGCTGTCAGTGCAGTTTCTGCGTAGCAATGGCAGGATGAAGCCCTTTGCTTTGCTCTGACCAAACTCTTCTATCAGGAGACTATAGAAAATATGTGGTTTGTCATTTGTTTCCTCTCATGGATCAAAACCTGCTGCTCAGCCTGCCACTGACACAGCCTTAGCTGCTAGAAGCAAAATGGCTGTTGGCATGGTCAGGGAAGAAGAAAGGATACCAGAAATATAATGGATTTCAGAAGGGTGGATATCTAAGGGTTTTAAACCACTCCTGTCCACTGCCCTTTCTTTTGAAGTGTATGGTAGCAGAGCCCTGCAAATGGCAAATGGAATTGATATGCAATGGTAACAATAATCACTTATCCAGGATGGTGGGATATGGTTAGACTCTTCTTTAGAAATCTTCTAAATATCCCTAGTAAGGTGTCTATGTATTCAGGGCTTATAAGTGAGATAGGATTTTGACCATTGTGAATTCCAGTGCAGGGAAAGCTATTTATTTTAAACCTCCAAAGGCCTTTGCCAGTGATGCTTAGTGAATACAAACAGTAAAAGTGGGATTTTTTTATATAACATCTTGGTTTGTCAAACATAAAGAGGCTTTTTGCTGCATTTCCCTTAAAATCTAAATAACACAGCAGCATGCCATTAGCTGCCTCTAGAGTTAACAGAGATCACACTTGTGGTTGAAAGCATGGATATGATCCTGGGGATCACACATAGTGTAATTTGTAACAACAGAATTCATCACAGGTATTATCTAGCCCAGTATACTGTCTCCAGCAGTGGCAGAAAGACACTATCTGGAGACAGTACATAAGCCTAAACTTTTTGTAGTCTGTTCACCTAGTACTGTCTTATAATCCACAGATCTTGGATCCCAGATACTGCAGGCACTACCCAGCCTTCGCTTTTACTATTTACTCATCTGTTGCCCATGTGTTTTGCCAATTCTTTTTTGAAGCTGCTGATGAGGCCTTGTCTACAAAACCTCTTGGAGTAATACTTTCCAGAAGACTACTGTGTCTAGCTGAGAGTGCTGGAAAGCACTTCTGTTTGCCACTTGTAATAATTTCACCCAGGTTGCACAGTACTGTGAAATTTGGTGAAGAATCATTCTCATCCACTTTTTGTCTTATCTACTGCATTCCAATTTTGTAAACCTCAGCCATGTGCCCCCTCATACTTCAGTTCTCCACATTGAAGAGTTCTAGAGTTCCAGCCTTTTCATTCTACCTTCACAAGGCAGCTGCTTGCTCATGAGAGTTGCCTCTCTCTGTACCTTTTCTAGCTCTGCCCTTCAGCATTGCAGATGAAACCTAGCCACTGCCCCAGTGAAGCCTAAGGCTTCATTGGCTTCTTTGGCTACTGCTGCATATTGAACTGAGAACTTCAGAGAATGGTCAACAGTGACTCCAAGACCTGATTACTGAGTTGTAGCTGCCAACTTGAGGCTCAGTTTCATGTAAGCACAACTTAGGTTATTTTCTCTAAATGCATTATCATATGCCTTGTGCCTCTTTCTCTTTCCCCTTCACTTCAGGGACTTGGTGTAACAGTATCAGTTATTCCTTATGGGAATCCACATTTCTCAATCTCCTGTGTCTCATTTCCCTGTTCTGACAAAAACTTCCTTTGCCTTCTGTTCTCATTTCCTCCAAAGGTAGTCTCCACAGCAGTGGGATTTATGTGCCCTGTGTTCCTGCTCTCATATGCCGTATTTCCCCACTTTATTCCCCACACCACCATCCCTGTGATCCCCATCCTGGATTTCCCTACTTCCAGCCTACAGAACCCCAACAATAGGAGATGGTCCCCTTCCAATCCCTACTCCACACATACCTCCACAGCAGAAGGTCCTTAAATGCTCCTTTTCCTCCATTCTAACCATCCTCCTTGTACTTTTTTTCTATTTTAGTTCCCTGTTTTTTCTTAAAATTCAATGAACTTATGCTCCCTGCCCCCCACAATGACTTGAACATTGCCCTAAATTTTGGAACTGATTAGATGTGGGTTTTGAAAACTATGCTACAAATACATTACAATAATCTGATACACATTTTTAATTGGTATTTCAGCCCATAAGTGTTTTTCTCCCAATCTTTCAGCTTGGGCTCATTTTCCTCACTTTTTTTCTCAAAACTGTTTCTCAAGAAGCAGTAAAATTGTCACATAAAGGATCATAAACCATGAGGAAATAACCTTTAACTTTTACTTATGTCTTTATTAAACTTCCAAGTTACATCCCTTGAAAATTAGTTTTGTCCTGTAAGCAATAATAGTAATAATTAAATAAATAAAAATATCAAAAATCAATGTGTATTCTATCTATCAGACAGGAAAATTACGTACTTGACTATACAGCAAAGTTACCTAGGTCAGTGAACTTGAAAGGTAAGGATGCTGGAATGTAGCTTTGAGTTACTCAAGGAGAGGGGAGATAAGAGATAATCTGAGCACTGCCATCAGGAAGAAGGGTGAAAACACAAGAGAAGAAAACTGAGGGGACCAAGGTGAAAGTCTGAGAGTCAGAGCTATTCACTGGTATGTCAAAGCTTCAGATCATCAGCAGTGTGGAATTATAGAACATACATTTGAAAAAGAAAGATTTTACTAGAGCCTTCCCAAGTAATATGAAAAGAGACTAGTAAAGTGCTGAGCTATTTGTGGAGACCAAAGCTGCACGTCTTCTGTGTGCTTAGGAATTGTTCCTCTTTGATCGCCTGGCCAGGGCACAGCAGCATAGGAGATACTTAAATCTTTGTTACTACGTAGAAGAATATGCAATGCTATGGATATTTTTGCTGAGCAAAGCTGGAAAGAAAGAGGAACAGCATCCAGCTTTAGATGGGTGTCTGCCTCTGAATAATTTATAGTTCACTGTTTGATGAAGCAGTTGTTGCCACCACTTACTTGCTAATATCCAATTTGGTAATTTGTGTCTGAGTGATGCTGATTTCTTTCGAATGCTGGAATTATAAGACCTTATTACCTTAGGCATTATTTATTTATTTATTTATTTATTTACAATTCCATGCAATTTACGCAGCATGGGTAAAAAAGTTCCCTATATGTTTATCTCTCCTTGTAAAGCCAGCTATATTTGACAAGAAGCTCTGAAGAGATTTCTCATCGACAAAGAGATGTAAGAAGGATGATACGGCTACCCCTGAAGAGAATGAGAATGCAGACTTCAAAAAATACATGTTCTCTTTACCATTACCTTAACAGAGACATTTGTTGCTCTGATGGACAGTCTTCTGCACTCTCTAGACAGAAAGAGTCCCCAGTTGGGAGCCACTCCCTCTAGACTCAGGACATCTTTTGGCCTCCTGATCTATCTAGGGCTGTATGATGGTGGAGGTGCAAACTGCTCTAGGAAATTCTCCAGAGGCTCCCTACTGCTCCTAAGGAGCTCTAGCTGCAGCCAGAAATACCTTAGCCCTCTGCTATTTCAAATCTGAGACTGCACTCAGAAAACTGCCTTTTCTATTTCCCCTGCTGTCTATCTCAAGATCAATAGCTCCAGGTGAAAGAATTACATAATTTATTCATTTAATCAGTTCACACAGTTACGCATCCTGCATAGCTTGTAGCTTCTTATAATACATCACATGCAGGCTGCTGCTAGACGGACAACAGAATATAGTGTATCTCATGGCTTACAGAGAACACAGAATGAGGAAACAATTAGTGAACATGATTCATTCCCTTTTAAATACTATAATCTTCATCACATCATCTTTTGTTTCATAAAGTGATGCAGCACAGTTACCTACATAATCTTGCCTAATAATCTATCCCATTGTATGTCAGTCTGTCAGGGAAATTGCTTCCTTGCTCTCACTTCATTTGATGTTACTGACAAGTAATGTTTCCTCTCATTATACTCACCTACATGAAACTGAGCTTTTTTTCTGTGGTAGTTTTTGCTGAAGGCTGTGTTAAGAGTTCAGATTAAGATAAACTCCCAGTGCTCTCCTCTCGTGCCTAGTGAAATAAATGAAGCTTTTTTTTTAATGTGGTAATCTTGACTGTACATACTATTGTATGAGATATCACCAGAGTAGCAACTTATCACTATGCAAATGTTGTCCAATATTCTGAGAACCCAGTATTCATACTGTAAAGATTTTTTTTTTTTGTGCAGCAGCAATTTTCTCTGTCTGAAAAAGCAGAACTGAGCAAAACCTCTAAAGTCCTGCTAGGGCAATGGGCTTTGTAGTATGTTTATAAACCTAAAACAATGCAACGTCATCGTGTTTATTCTTATTGGTCTTTTCGGAAGGCAGGGAGTGCTAAACACAGCTTAAAACCACACCAGGAACTCCCGTTCAACAAACACTTCAGGGGCTTTTAATTTCTAACAATTATCTACAGCTCTTAGGTTTGAAACACAGTAGTGACTGTGAAAGGAAGAGTGTGATCATGTAATTTCTCTTGCCACATATATCTTCCAGCCTAGAAAATCACACCGAGGGGGCTGTTCTGGAAGCTCTTTGCCTTGGATCCATCACATTCTTATCTGACTGCTGTGTGTGTGTCTGTCCCCAAGCCTCGTCCACCAAACCGAAGATCTCAGAGCAGGACGAAGCTTCCTCCTGAGTAACAAACACTGCACGTACCGCCCGGCATCCTCTCCCACACCTCCTAGACCCGTTTCTGAAGCCGCCGCTTCACGGGGTGGCTCGGCCTTGAGGTACGTAGCCAGGCCCTGAGGTGAGGGGCCCGGTGCTGCGGTGAGGGGCGGGCAGAGCACCGCCACCGCCCCATCAGACACTCCGAGAGCCCTCCAGGAGCCGAAGCCCCACTCGTTTCGGAGGCAGTAGCCGCAGGTCTGCCGCTGCCCAGGCGCGGGCAGGACGCGGACAGCGCGGGCATCGCCCAGTTTCAGAGCCTTCCGCCGGCCCCGCAGGATGGACCGGCGCGGATGAAGGTCATCCCCGAGCATAGCGCCGCTGGAAGCCCGGCCGCCTCGGCCCCTTTAAGCTCCAGCTGTGCCTTCCTGCGGCGCCTATTTTTAGCTCGTCCTCCTGGGCGCATCCAGCTCTGCCCCCTGTCTCTTCACGCTCCCCCCCTTTCCCCCCCCGGTGGTATGTTCCGCGCGGCAGCGGGGGCACTGAGCATGTCCGAACGCGCTCGGCAGCGGCCGCCGAGCCGGGGCTGCGCTCGCGCGGCGCGCTCGCAGGGCGGGAAGGGGCGCGCGCGGCCCGGGGTCGCGTGAGGGGAGGCGGGACCCGCCGCTCCAGCTCCGCGGCGCCCGCAGCCTCCCGCAGCCTCCCGCAGCCTCCCGCAGCCTCCCGCAAGTAAGTTTGTCCACGGGCGCGGACTCGGGTGCCACCGCAGGGGTGCGGAGGTCGGCGCTCCCCCTGCCCCGAGGGCTGGCGTCGGGCAGCACGCGCGGTTCTGACCGGCTGCCCCTGCCCGCCCGGCCGTCCCAGGGCCGGGGCAACTTGTCACCCCGGAGCGCGCGGCCTGCCCGCGATCCCCGCCGGTCCCCTCAGGTGCGTGTGGCGGCGAAAGGGACGGTCCGGTCCGGCCTGAGTGCGTTCTGCGGCTCTGAGAGGCGGGCAGGGAGGCGGGAGAGGCGCTCGCCCTGCGGAGAGGCGCGGTGCGGGAATCCCGGGTAGGTAGCCGCGCAGGCAGCGCATCATCCGAATCAGCGAGGCTGCGGTGTTTGGGGGAGTTCCTGATTTGACAGATGGTATCGTAGGGAAGAAAGTGTTTGCTGAGAGAAGCTGCGGTGGCATACGTTCGTGCTCCCTCGTGTGACAGTTTATTCTGGGTGCGCGTTTAGTGTGATAGGGGTACGGTATTTTAACTTACTTGTCAGTAGCAAACGTAAGTAACATAAGTAGCATTGCCCGGAGATTTTCCTTTGAGAATGGGTTTTTGTTATTCATTTATAAAACTTTTATTCTGTTGTTGTTCCTATCACATGTAAACCCGCATTGAACACTATGTTTCTGATACTAGGGAGTGTGAATTTCTCAATGTGTGGAGGGGGGCATAATTTACTTAATTTCTCTCGTGTGCTCTGAAGTGAGGAAAGGTTTTGGAAGCTGCTTGCGTACTTGGAGGAGGCTTGTTGCTGTTTGCAAAATTGAATTAAGGCAGCAATCTAATTAAAATGATAAATTAATAGGGGAAGAGGAATTTGAGGAGCTTTCTGTGTAACTGAATATCACTTAAGAAAATTTTGCTGCTTAGCATGTCAGTGGTGAAGAAATTGGACCAAGAGAGGGCCAGTAAGGTGCTCATGGTGGACAGTCTGTCTAAATTTTCATTAGACCATTTCAGTAGGTATTCTCAGTTTAATGACCTGACTTTCCACACTTACAGCCATGATTATCTTTGCGCATTGACTTAGATTTGGTGGAGTACTCGGAAATAAATATTCATGTAAGCTTAAATTAAGCACGTTAATCCTCATCAAAATTTAGATGTATTTTACGGTAGTTAAAGACACAGAACTTGCCATCTTTACTGTGTATATTCTTGGCTCTGCTAATTAGTGTCATTACAGTGAAGACAGGAATGCTGCTTGTGATTGTTTCCATACCTCTGCAACTCTTCCTCTCTCCCAAATGATTACCCCCCACCAACTAATGACAATTGATCTGTGGGTTTCTGAAAGCCTGTCACTGTGTGCAATTGGGATCTGACTTGTGCATGAATAAACTGCTGTCCTGTCAGTTCCATTTTTATAAGTATGCAATAATGGGGGAAAATAAGGAATTCTTGAGTAGATGCTTTTTGCCTGCTGCACAAGACTGTAAGAGAATGCAGCAGGAAAGAACAGCTTGTGTTACCCATTGACAGCATAGGGAAAAATGAGGAAAAATTTTGTGCATGGCAACCTTCCATTTTTCTCCTGCAATTTGATTTGAGCTGAAATAATACCAAGTATTTTTAAAACAAATTTATTCAAAATATCAATAGCCTTCAAAGTCTGAGTGTTAAAAACGCCTTTCCTTATTTTCTTGGAGTAATAATATGTTTCGTTGTGTTGCATTTTACTGTTACAACATTTTAATACTTCTTGTTACAGTTCCAGAGTTCATACATGTTAATAGAATGATTTCAGCATGCTACCAGATAAGCATTCTTTGATAGTCAAAGCATATGCTGATAGAGCATATAAACATATCCCTAGAGTATATGCTGTGGTATAATTCCTTTAGAGTCTTAGCTGATTCTTCATTTCTTGTCCAGGTTTGAGCTCAACTACTGGAGATGAACGCAATATGAGAGATGGTGGGGTAACATATTAACTCTTGGGCAATGTCTAATGCAGCTGCAGTGTTTCCACATAGTTATTTTTCCCTTCAGGCTAAATAAAAAGTACTAATGTTCTTTCTCCATTCATGGCTTCCCTTGAAAACTCTGATTTCCCCATTATTTGCTTAATCTAATGAAGTATAATCCAGTCCGTCCCCCCCCCCTTTTTTTTTTTCTTTTTAATAAAGCGTGTCATCTCTTATTATATTGGATCACACACACACACACACACAGAGGACTCTGGGGAATAACAGAACTATGGAAAGAGATGTAAATATAATTATCTTTTTTTTAAAAAAAGTTTAATTAAAAAAGAGAAAGAACAGCAGTCCCTTCCAAAATAAAATCCAACAAACTCACAAACAAAAAAACCCAACCCCCCACCCACCCAAACCCTATTAATAATGCCATAGAAAATTTTCATAGTAAAGTATCCTCCAGGGCTGATAGCTGAAAGCAGCAGGCTGGGATTGTCAGCACTGCCTATCAGGTGTTAATTTACAAGAAGGTCTCTTAACATTTGTTTTTGTTGATGAGCTGCTATAACTTATTCTTCACCCTTTAGTGAGCTGCTGTTTTTATTTAAGTTACTTTAGCAAAACCACTAAATAAAACATGTTATTGAAACACATGCGACAACCTTACACAAGCAAACAGTTACTGCTGACAAGCATGGTTGGGGGTCAGGTTAGCACCAGATTGGTACCTGTTCATGAATGAGTTCACTGAGGAGGTACTGATACTTTTAATAGAGCTGTTTACTTAAATTTAGGATGCCTTCCTTGTCTGCTGCAGCAGATGTTCGCTAAGGTAGGGTGTCTTCCTTTGGTGTGTGAACTGTTGCCATCAGAGTCAGAAGGAACAGTTTGAATTTGTGCAGGCAAAGAATTGCACATGTTCCAAAGCTCATGGTGAAGACCTTCAAGTGTTTGAAAAAGACACTAGCTTCATTTCATTGGTGGTGGTCTGTGCCAGGAGCAGATGCTTACGTGGTGTACTGCAGCACTGAGCTGTAAATTACCCTTTTATTCTAGCATCTGCTTCTATTAGTTTTACTGAAGATAAGACATAGATATGGAGAAGGTATCTCCTGGGTATCTCATGGTATGTTATGAATATGTCATACAATTTCTAAGACAGGAAGTTATTGGGTCTGCAGGTCAAAAATCTTTGACTGCGGAGAAGCCTCTGTCACAGAGAGAGATCTGTGTTGGCGGCAGTTTAGGGAGGAAGAAAAAAAATCAGAGAAGAGAGAAGTAGGGAGGAAAATACATAAACCTGTGTTAGTTTTTCACAACTATTGTACTGAAGAACTAGTTGAAGTTTTGGCTCTTGAATTCGTAAATGGCACGAGGGAAAGGTTGCTATGAGTTCCCAGAAGAGTCCTAAACACAACATACAAACACACTGTTGGTCAGAAAAGAAAGGATTGTACTTTCTCTGGAGTCAATGTAATGTGTTATCCACATAGCCTGCGGAAGGTAGCATTGGTTAAAAATGGGACTCTGAGCAGCAGGATTGAGTGTGCTGTGGTATTGTATGGCAAACATATTTGTGTGGGTTTCTCCTTGAATAGCTTGGGGCTGTGGAAGGTATATCAGTCTCCTCTTTATTTTCTTTTTCCTGGACCCAGTTGTTTTCAGGCTTGGACTGACAAGTCTAAGCTGATTTATGTATTTCTGGTAGGCTTTTATGACCCTTTTGTTCTATACGATGTGGGTCTTGTTCTTACACCAGCTCTGTGAGATTAAGGGTGAAGTAACAAAGTACTTACTGAGTAATAGTTAATCGATATTGGCAACCTGACTGACTGATTTGAAAAGGAGAGTTAAATGTAAAACTTGTGAAGGAACAACAGAACTCACCCAGTGCAGCCACGGACCTTATAAAACTGGAGGAATATGTGCAGTGATTTCCCGCATAATAAAAACTGTCTGACTCAGGAAATTCTTGGTTGAATGAGATTTATTACTTAGAAAAAAATTTCTTCATTTAAGAATTTAGAGTAAACCTCTCTTGACGCTTGTAAATGCTTCCAAATAAACTGTGAGTTTTCCAGGTATTAGCCTAAGTATCTCCTATTAATAACTTATTTTTACCTTGGTTCTGTTCTTATTCAACTTCTAGGTACCAGATCTGACTTTGTTTAAAGATCTACACATTGTCCAGTGTTTTTTCTGTATGTACATAAGTATGTTTAGGTCAGTAAAGACCTCTTGATAAGACTGATCTCATAAAATCTTTTGCTGTTTGTGTATTTTCAGTCTTGTTTAAATTTTGAGACTAGTCCCTTACTCTGCTTTCTGTCCAAAGTTATACTTACTGTGGTCTGGATGCAGTTGCTTTTTGTGAACGTGCAATAACTTCACACACAAACAAAATAAACAGGACAAAAAAAGTCAGTGCCCTAATAGGAGAGAGAGAACATAAAGAAATTTTTAGTGGTGAAATAGATACAAGTTGTTTAATGCTTTTCTAGTAAATCTTTTGGTGATCAACAGTGAAAGATGAGTGAAATAGGACATTTTGAGCACTCTAAGCACAGCTTAAGCTGATGGTAGTGAAAGCAAGACTCGTCTATGGAAGACGGGAACTTTATCAGTCTGTGAATAAGGGCCTTAAGTTATGTAAGATCCACTGTTACAGTTTTCACATTCTTCAGTCATCAGTGACTAAAAGGTAACTTTGGGTCCGCCCTTTGTGTGCTTGTGAAGGCATAGTTAACATCTATGCAATCATGGACATAGGATATTTCTTTCTGAGCATGAACAGTAAGGCTGTAGCAGTTCAGTACCAAACTCAAGATACCTCTGGAAGGCAAGCCATCTCCTCTTGGTTGTGTAAGAACCTTGTTTGTTCAGTGGTACTACTTGTACACATCCTTGTTTTGGAAGGTGTTCTCAGCCATTGGGAACCATTTTGCCTGTCTTCAGTGGCTGATGCCACAAATCAGATTTGGGGGAAAAAAAAAAACTGTGTGGACGCATAATGTGACTACTTAGTTGACATGCGTTTTTTTCTGGATGCTTGATATGTAGAATCCCATTCATTTCATTATGAACTTGAGTTGTGAAAATGGAGGAGGAAAAGTATCATCTGCCTCCTGTGCTCCTTTATGCAAAATGGTTTTGGGACGCGTAATATGAGAAAAAATTCATAGGTAAAGCATAGTTGACTCAAGTACTCCTATAGATAGCAACTATCCAGAAATCTTTATGTAATATGACATTCACATAAAGATAAAACTTTGATACTGTAGTCGCAACTTTGTTTTTTTTCCCAAGGCATAACAACCAGATTCCATGGAGACACCTTCTAAAATAACAGCAAATACATTATTATTCTTTAATCTAACCATGGCTGTACAAAAGCTTAGTAATAAATGATCTTCATGTTTCATAAATAATACAGAGCATACTAAATGTTAGTATTTATATCTCACTGCAGGAAAATTTGATTCACTTGTGAGTCTTTATACTTCCTTTGTGTTTTAAATTATTAATAGTTATATTTAAGAAATTGATATTTATATGCTGTTGATGTAAGTCTAATCTTTTCAATCATCTGAATTTCTGGCAGTTCCAAGTTGTCTTATGCATTTTGTTGCACTGAAAAGCCCGAACATCGATGTTGTTGATACACGGCACATTCCAAGATGATTAATCAATGATTATCACAACTTCTGTAGCTTCTGAAAAGAGAAGCTGTAACAGCTTTAAAATCCATTTTTAGAGAAGGAAACAGTTCTTAGCCGGGGCTACAAGCAGCGATAGTAAGGAAAACAGATGAAATGGGAAAGATAATGTATTTGTTTCTTCTGGCTTTAATTCTCCTTGCTGTTAGTCTCTGTGGGTTTTCAGTCATCTTCTCTGGGATTACGACTATATCTTTTTTTCTTTTTAAAATGATTTTTGTTTTTCCTGGTGTCAGTGTGAACACTGACTGCAGTGAAATGCTATGGCCATAGGGCTAATCCTAATTCATTAGTAGTCAGTCTCACTTTCAGATGAATCCTCAAGCACCTAGTTGTATTTTCTACTTTAATGTTTTTCAAGGAATTGCACTAATTTTATGTGTGGACTTAAGCCAGTGATAGAAGTCCCACTCATACCTTCTATTGTCATTAGTATATCACCATGGCAAAACTAAATTGTGTCTGTGTTGGCATGAATTTTCTTTGTGCCAGAACGGATGACAGCAGCAGGAAATAGCTGGTATATGTAGAACACTTGCCTGTGATGCTCTTTTCCATATGAAAACTGTTATACCTTTTTTTTTTTTTTCCCCCCTGGTCATTTTTTCACTAATGTCTGCCTTACCTGAAGGCTATAACCTGAGTTTATGCTCTGCTGAGAAGTTGTACCTGAAGCAATGTGCAACTTAAATACTTCTAAATGGAAACAGTGGAATGACTATGTGTAAGAAATTATAGGGGAAGTTTTGAAGTGGAACTAACATTCATTAAAGCTTCACTGCTCAATTGTTTTTTCTATGTACTACTTCCCTGTGTCTTCCTGTGTGTTGTGTTTCCCCCCAGTAAGCTCTCTACACTGAGTGGATTGTGTATTTATTTGTTTTAGAGGCCTACATAACCAGCTGTTTTTAGAGAATGAATGTGTGTGCTTCATTTTCACATTAAACTATTAATATAGATCACAAAAATTGAGGCTGTGAATGTAAGATTTTTCTCAGGTGTCCCTGCCGTAATAGCTGGTTTAAGTACTTTCCCAGTGCTGAGTGTAAAGCAGTACTGCTGTGCTGTGTTGCATCTGAGCATCTACCTCCAGGCATGGCTTTCCATTCAGATTCCTTGTGTTCAGGAGTCCCAAAGGACACAACTTTCAGCTGAGCGTGTACTCACGTCTAAGACAGTGTCCAGCAGGACTTATCTAGCATTTGCTCTTTTTTTTTTTTGCAGTTCTTTTCTATGGCAGTGGTGATGTAAAACTGGAATTTTGAATGCTTTTTGTATTCTTAAGAATATAATATTCTTACCAATGTCCTTAGAGCATTGAGGCACAGGGAGGTGGCTTTATGAGCAAGCACCCTTACTAAAGTGCTGAGGCAAAAAGAGCTGTCCATGGAGCGGGGGACCATGAGAGAGAAAGTCTTCGCTTTGAATTAAAGTAAGGCTAGGATGAGCTGCCTGGACAAAATCTTAATGTTTGTTGGATAAGGTTGTTGGAGTATAGCAATGGAGACAGGATGGGGTTGAGGGAAGAGGAGAATGGCACTAGGCGACTGGGAAGACATGCAAGTAGAGTCTGTCTTGTGAGGACTTTACAAAGTCCAGAAGGAATCCGAAGTTTCCAATTCTTCTTGTCCTGTTGTAAACCAGGCAAAAACATGTTGTATTCTATCTTCTTACCACCCTTACTCTTCCTCTGTTTTATTATTGTAAACTGTGTTTCTGATCCTTGTGGGACTCAAAATATTAGAGCTGGAGCTGACTGGATATCCAGACTAAACGAAGTCTTTTCCATTTAGCTTTAGTCTCTATGCTTCAATTCTGTATCTGTAAAATGAAGATAATACTAGCTGCACAACATAGCATGATATGAGAAGATAAGTTCATTAATGCAGGCAAAAATACTTTAATACTGTAGTGATGATCACCTTGGAGAGGCTTATGAAGAAATTAATACTTCTGGCATCCTAGCAGAGCTTGAGAACTGTAAGTCTGTGCACTGAACAACTACAATGAGACTAGACACCAGATACCTTATCTGCTTACTCAGTAAATAGTGTCCTTCCTCTCTCTAAGCATTGAAGAAGTTTTAGTGGAAAGAAATGCTATGTGAACATGTAGCTGTAAACTGTGTAGAGGTGTTCATGCATCCTCTCTGAGAATATTGTTAGACTCTTGGTGACCTGTGATTCTTAACTTTGTAAAAATTGCAGCCACAGTATCTGAGGGGTTGGTATATACTGGCATCCTTATCAATCTGGAACCAGCCTTTTCGATTAGTATGTCTTTGAAGGGGAAAGAAAATAAGAGGAATTGACTTTAAATAACTTCCTGTGACAAGCACAGTATCTCTTTTTTTCCAAAGGTCTGTACATATTTTCAAAGTGAATTAATTCATATTTGCCAAAGTGAGCCAGATTTATACCTATGTGAGGGCAAAGTAACTCACCAATATGCTTTAACTGAAAACACTGATGTTATCAGTGCTGTTCCCAGGCCGAAAGTCAAAACCACAGCACTGCACCAGCTACCAAGAAGGGGAAAAATGACTGCTACTGCTGAACCCAGGAAAGTGAGTTAAGTTAGTTCATGTAATTGTGTGATTGTTAGAAGGATTTTAAAGAATACTCTAGAAAAACTGCATATAATGGCTTTTTTATGGGTAAATTAAGGTAAATTGTGTCCATCTGCAGAAACGCTGGCTAAGATGCTGTGAAGCAGTGGAGTTGGTGTAAGCAGCTTGTAGTTTTCCAGATGCTTGTACCTGACATTTTATACTGCAGAGCTTACACAGAGGCACCATGCAAATTTCGGTGCATCAAGCATGCAGTTTCCATGCCAGGATTAAATTACTCAAGTTTGTTTGGAGTTCTGGACTGTTGCAATTTTAAACCACTAATGTTTTGTCATCTGTCCTTGTTTAGTAAGATTCCTATTCCATTTAATAAAAATTGAATTTTGATAAATTAGTGCTTATGACCATCTCTGAGCTGCAGCACATATGAAGCCTGCAAATTTGTTTCGGCGTGTGATACATGTAACCAATTAACTTGAATGACAATCTTACTACCTTCCAATCTGTTTTGGGTGCATTGTTAACCATTCTTCTCTGGCAGGTAAAGAAAGGTAAAAGGATAGCGTTTTCTTCAAAGAAATCAACTAATCATTCACTTAACCGTGGATGAGAAATATAATGTTATTACTGAAGGGTTTCAAACTATAGCCGTCCATGATGCTTTCTTCAGATGCTCAGCTATTGAGCTGTGCAAGAATGCTTGGGAAGAACACAAGAGGGTCTTCATTCAGCTGGTAGATCATCATAGCTAAGCTGAGACTACTGTTATAGTGTACTGGTCATTCCTTATCATGTGACATGTAGAGAAAGTTCCTTTTCCTTTTTAACTGTAATGTTTTTTTTTGTGTGTGTGTGTGTTACTTTGTTTTGCTATTGTCTCTTTTGAAGTTGAGAAGATGTTTCTATAGATCCATAAAAATGGCAGCTTTGCATGAATAGAAAATTTTATTCTGTGCAAATGATCATTTGCATTTTACAATGCAGTAATGAGCTCATGTATTTGTAATTGTAAGGGTGTCTGACTCCTGATTGAGAATCCCAGCAAAGGATCTGAGGTGACCATTTGGTTCAAAACTTTGCATCACTCCCCACCAACTGAATCATGTAGCCTGCCTCTGCATGCTTTAATTTTCTTGACTCTTCAGTCAGTTTGGGTACAGTTTTAGTATTGCTAATAGGTCACACTAATTCAGATATTTTTTTTTTTTGTAAAAAATGCTGATGCAAAAGAAGTAGTTTATGTGAGACCACTAGGAGAACACTTTAAAAATTCCAGTAATCCGTGAGGCCAGACACAGAAAGCATAACTTGAGCATGGATGCTTAAAGGTGAGCTACAAGAACAGCATTTAATTCAAAGTTTAAATTAAGATATTATCCAATAGAACTTGGGACTGTGGCTTTGTGTGTTATATGTTACTGCTGTATTGGAATTCATGCCTAAGCTTGTGTTTTTCTTCCTCCTCACACAAGTTATCTGTGTTTGGAAGTTCTGGTTCTGATCCTTTCCTATTAACAGATGCTAATGTTAGATGTCTTTACTATGAATTTATGACCTAAATCAACACTGTACAGAATGACACTAATTCCTCATTGAAACAAAGAAATTTAACCCTTTCCTTAAAGAGCTACTTCAGCAGGGTCTAGAGTCTGTAACAGAGAGACTTTTGACTGACTGATTTTATTTTAACATATGGAAGATGCTGGATAGTTTTCCCTTAATCATCTTTACAAATCAACAGTTGGTGAAAGATAGGTTCTTCCCATGTGCTAATGAAGGGTCAGATAGTGTATTGCTAGCAGCTTTGAGTCATGTATGGAGAATATTCCTACCTTCTGTTCATCAATAGGAAAGCAAATGTTACATGTTTATATTTATATTTAATAAAATTAAGTACATGTGTATTTTTCTGTCCTCTGCCTTCTGGCTAACTGGTAATGTGGAGCTAAGCTGCTATGGACTGGACATACTGCTGAGGGTGTAAGTGCAGCGCCAGATTTTATGGTATTTTTTTACATGTGGCTAATATCTAAATGCTGTTTACCACAATGGGTGGAATGGGTGCAAACATGTTGATGTGGGTAGAGCAGTCAGAGGACACTGCATTAGAGAACTAGCTCTGTGATACAGATGTTGAGTATTTTAGTTGCAGGATAGGAGCAAATATCTCATGTTTGTTCTTTGCAGGGTATCAAGCCAGATATGGGAAGAAAAAGAACTTGCATAAATTAAGTTTTTACACAATAGTATTTTGTGTTACTCCTTTGTTTTGCAAATTTCAAGTAGCTCTACTATGCTTGCCAGTGAAATAAACAGATTACAGGAACAAAAGACAAAAAAACCCTTCATTCTCTTCCAGTTGATTTCTACTGAAATCCTGTTTATGTTTGGAAAAGAATGACCTTGAAACATTGCAGTTCACAGTTCAAATTTTTTGCTTGATTTTTGACTCATTTACTGAGTGACCCGAATAAAAATAATGAGCAGACAGTAGGATTTTTTTGTTGTTGGAATGCTCATTATCTTTTGAAGGTATTAGTCTTTTTCACTTCCCTGTATTTGTTATGGGAAGGATAAATTTAGTATTGTGGAGACAATAACCACATTTCCAATTCCATGGTCATAGTTCTTACTTAATGCTATCAGGACAGTCATTTCTGGAGATGCTCTGCATAATGTATTAGCATGAGCCAGATTTTCCTCTGTGATTCAGAGGCTGTTGTAATTATATTGGTGCAGGCAACTGCATTTCTTACTTCTATGAGGCTGTAGTAGTGGAGGTGAGTTTTCTGTATGAATGGAAAGTTTGTAAGCCTGCTCCAACATTATATAAATAACCTCCGACAAGTGTTGGCATTTTATTTCAGTCACGTGAGAGCATTCTGTTCCTGTCAGAAGGCTCTGTTATTCTCTGGACTCTCTGTATGTGCTTGCGTTTGCAGTGTGCTAAAGGTAACTTGTGCCCTTGTATATTACTGTTGAGATAGTGCTGAAGTTGCCATTTTGGTCAGAACATACTCTGCTACAATCAATCCTCTTGTGCCCTGAATCACTTTGAGGGTGGCACAGTTGAATACTGCAGGAAAAAATGCTCAGTGCAGACAGCCTGAGATTACGTGGAAACTGCTTGTAATGGTCATGGTGTAATACCTGAAACAGAAGAGAGGAAACTATTTATACACAAATATAGAAAGCTTGAATTATTTATCAGATGATTATGAAAATCTACTGCATGCATCCTGCTAGGCAGGAACCCAAGTGATTTCAACAAAGCAGTATGTTTTTTAAAAAAAAACATAGGCGTGGGGTTACTTATTCAACTGTATCAGTTTTACCTGAATTAAGAGTGAAGAAATAGTGTGGTTTTCACACACATGGGATGCACAAAGTCAGACTATGACAACAGTCTCCTGTTTGGCATTTGAGAGGCACCCAGGAGCGTCCAAATTACCTGTTTCCTGAACACTGCCTGTGCTTTTTGGGATGATGATGTTGTCTGGTTCTATGCTGAGATCACAGCTAAGAAGGGTAATAAGATAAGCCCCTTCTAGCTAAAAAAAGAACAGTGATGCTAAGCTTGAGGATGAAGCATATGTAGGCTTTCCTTTGGACTTCCATCTGGAACTGCAAGAGTACGTAAAAATTCCTTTCCTCCTCAGCTAATGAGATCGAGGTGTTTCCCATACGGGTCACCTCCTGGTTTAACCTGCTGGGAACAGTGCCATAAAGAAGGCAGGTTTCTGACATGTGTTCAGTGATGTGTTAGAAGGTTTTGTACCGAAGTGAACAAAGAAGCAGAGATGATCTCTTCTGGTTTAGAATGAAGAATTAATGATTTTCACTTCCTATTTAAGTGGAAAATGAACAAGTAAGAAATAAGTGATGTCTTCATTCAATCCTGATTTCAATTCTGTTCTAAATCCTAAAAATTGGACTTCTAAACAGTGGGCTGAATGTTCAGTGCCATTTTAGTAGCCCTTCAGCAAGCAGCACTGTAATTATTCATATCATTATATAGATAGTTGAATTTAATAATAAAAAATAAGGAATGACTTACTATTTGCTTTCATTCAGCACTTTTTGCGCTTGAATTTTATAGTGCAAATGCCTCTGAATCCATCATATTTCAGTCTTTTCTCTGTTTCCATGCTGTTTTCAGTCACAAGTAGTTTTTAAGGATTGTTCTCAGAAATCATGATTGGTTAAGTGTAGTGAGGTTCAGAAGGAAATGGTAAGAGTTCATAGTGTGGCTGTGTAGTTGGGATGGCTAGAAAACAGCCACATGAAAGAAAGGAAGAAAGAGAGTTTAAGCAGCAAGTGACCTTTTATTACAAGGAGGTCCTGTTTATATATCCTTCTGCGTAGCGTGGTACAACTCATTGGTCAAGCATAGCATAATACAAATTTATAGGTCAAGCATGATATAATACAAACTTATTGGCCAATAGGTTGTTGATAACTTCAAAAAATTTTTACTAACGTTCATTGTTTTGACAATTTCTTCCTTTGTAGTTAGTTACTCCCCCTTATCTGACTCACTCCTCCAGATGCCTTCTATTTTCCCACTCGGATGCCTCTGGTGCCTCATTTCTCATGGGCACACTAACATCTTCGAGACTGAGTTCTAACTTTGTGTCTTCAGACAGGGAATCCATGGACCTACAGTAGTCCCCCACCACATCATAGTTTCAAGCTTTTCTGAAAAATAAAAGACTAAGTGATTTCTCTTTTGAATTTTAGCGGAATTAAACTTTCACAAGATAGAAACCAGCTCTTTAAGAAAATTTATGCCATGATATTTAAGTTATCTTTAAAATATGAAAACTTTAGTATTGGTAGCATTCATAGTGAATAAAGCAAAACATAATGGCTTAAGAGTATGTGCAGTGCTTCTAGCATGAAGTCATAAAATTATACTTCTAATGCTTCTTATGCTTAAACATCAAATTGGCCAAAACCCAAAGAAAACAAAATAAATACCACAATGAAAGATTCACATTTTTGGCTACTCTTGTGCAGTGCAAAGAGTCTGAGCTGATGCTTTTATTCAGTTATAGATATTGGGAGTGAAGGTATTCCTAAATGGAATTGAATTCAGTCATTGTTATGCTTGACTTTCTGCAGTGTTAAATTCCTACTGATTTTTGAAGCTCAAAAATACTTTGACCTTTACTGAAGTCAGTAAGTACTGTGTGTGTTTAAGATGTTGTAATCAGACAGGAAGTTGCATGCCAAAGCATAGTATACACAAGGCATAATCTCTCAAGTCTCTGTTGTTTAAAGCTGTATTAGTTAGCTAGTAGCTGAATTAGACCTCTGCTCTTGAATTGCCCTGTAGAAATGCATCTCTATTTGTCTCTCTATCCATGGATGAGAAGTACCTATGTGACATATGACCTCATTTTCTTAAAATCAGCCTTTGCAAATAACTGCTGCTGTCCTAATTTTTCAGTCTGAGAATGGCAACCCAGAAAGGGCCTACAGAAACACTGAAGACAGGGACTTTTTAGAAGGGCATGTAGTGACAGAACAAGAGGGAATGGTTTTAAGCTGAAAGAGGAGAGATTTAGATTGGATAATAGGAAGAAGTTCTCCCCTGTGAGGGTGATGAAGCGCTGGCACAGGTTGCCCAGAAAAGCTGTGGCTGCCCCATCCCTGGCAGTATTCAAGGCCAGGTTGGATGGGGCTTTGAGTGACCTGGCCTGGTGGAAAGTGTTCCTGCTTGTGGGAGGTGGGTTACAACTAGATGGGCATTAGGGTTCCTTCCAACCCCAAACCATTCTATGATCATGTGAACTTTTGTGTTCATAGAATTGGTAACTGAATTCTATCACTGCAATTTCATATTGATCCTTTTTGAATCGATGTAGCCTGCTTTTGAATTTCGCTGGTTGTGTTCTTAGATTTTCTGAGTTCCTAAATGGGAAACTTACACCTCCCTTTTGCAAGTACAGTCATTCTCATGCAATTGCTTCCTTAGCACTGTGGTTCATTTTTTTCAGCTATATTATCTCATTTGACAAAGTAAACCTTCATGCTGTTTCATGACTGAAGAGGTAAATTTTAATTGGCTTTCTAGTGTAATTTCTTCTTGAGAGTGACTTTCCATCATTTTCTTGAGTCAAGATGCTACCTTTTGTGAAATCAGTCTGCTTTTTTTCTGTGTGAATTGAATTTCTAGTACAGAATGAGCGCTGAACCGATTTTGCAGGTTTGGAAGCTTTTTGATTCAGCTCTGGCCTTGTGATGCTGTGTTTCTTTAGGAGTTCTTCTGTCTGTTTTTCAGCGGATAGGCTGATGTTAGTATCTCAAGTCAGTCGTACCATGTCCTTCCAAGTACATAGGATAGAAGATTTTTAGCTTTAGGAGTTC
This sequence comes from Myiopsitta monachus, assembly GCA_017639245.1. Taxonomy (NCBI): domain Eukaryota; kingdom Metazoa; phylum Chordata; class Aves; order Psittaciformes; family Psittacidae; genus Myiopsitta; species Myiopsitta monachus. The sequence goes on from CM029918.1 coordinate 86,534,486, forward strand.
TAGGAGGAGCAAATATTTAGGCTTTTTAGTTCAGCCTTAAGCATTCTGTTCATCTCTGTGCTTCTTCCTCTGTTCAGATTTGAGTGGGTATAATTCTGGCTGAAAGATTTCGTACTACTTGTTGTTCATTGAGTTGAAAACTCCATCTGTAGAAGGTATTAATCCAAAATGTTATTCTGGGGCAGCTTGTTTTGAAATTTCTTTTCTTGGAGTGGGACTGACTTGGCCAGTGGTATATTAAATAGAGTGGCTTCTTTGGAAATATTTTTTATTATATTTAGATATGTCCATGTACTTTCAGTGTTTCATGTTCTATCTCAAATGTACTGTGTCTTGAGCATGTCTGTGACTTCGCTCAGTGTCAGACATGTTTATCTTCAGTGGATTCATCTATTCTGTTAATATTTTTGGTTTTCTTTCATAAGGTCTAATAAAAAAACTGCTCTGACCTAGAGTTCTTATGAGTTCTTTAGCTGCTATTGCACATGTTGCTTACAAATTATAGTTTAATATGAATGGGAAGGTTTTGATATTATTTTCTTTACTTGCAGTTCAACACTCCCATGAGGTATTGTGTCACTCTTCCCTATGCAGAGTTTGAAATTAGATAATTCAGTAACGGCCTTTTGTAAGCAATTTTTCCTGATATTTAAAATTCCTGTCATATAACAGAGGATCAGTTTGAAGTATTCTTGGAGGGAATAGTTTCTCCTGCTGTTGTGAGATGTAGTCTTGAGACCTTGTTTCTAATTAATAAAAAAAGCCCAGCAGCATAATTTCATATGGGGAAGAAAACTAGGGAAAAATGCATGGTTGAGATAAGGCAAAATGAGAAGTTCCTCAGCAGCATTTTAGAGACAATTTAATGAGCTGGCAGTTTTTAATTTTAGATTTTATTTTTGTTTGTAAATTGTTTATTAAAAAAAGAAGACTTTTTTTGCAGAAAGATCTTTTCTCATCATTAGTCTCTCCCTGCATTTGGCTACTGCAAAATCCAGTAGTGAGGTCATAGGCACATAGAAGTGAATAAAATACACGGTAGCTATAAAATTAAGCCCGGTTGGAGACAAAATATGATACTTGTAGAGTCAGAATGACTTGCCCTCTTTTTTCCCAGTCTCATGGGAGATGAACCAGTATGTTCCTGCTGTGCAATCTCTCTGGTTTTAGGAGATTGTAATTTTTGGCAGGGATGCCTTGGGGAGAAGACGTGCACCCAGAGCATGCTTCTGCCACCATGGCAGAAGATTGTATGTGGGTACCATTGCTTGCCACCTGGGCCATTTTGCTCTCCTGCAGCTCATCTTTCTAAACATACCCAAATCCAAGGTTCATATGTACTGAATATGTTCTTTCTTCCCTTCCCCCCCAACACACACACCCCACACCCCCACACACCCCCCCCCTGCTTTGGGACAAGGTAGAAAATGTGTTTGTGTTCCTAAACCAGCATGGCTTGAACAATGCTACTTTGCATTCTGTAACCCAGGGGTAGACTAAGGGCTTAGAGTAATTAATATTTAGTTTATTAAGTATGTGAACTTGCACTTTCCTCAAATTGTGCTTATGTATAGACAGTGAGTGTTTAATTTCTATGATCTTCTGCCTTCTTAGTTTTAATCTTAGAGAAAGGAAGGATGTCAGCTCTATAGACCATATTCAGAGCTGAGAAGAACAGCATTTGCTGCAAAACGGGATCTCTGATAAAAGCAAATATGCTTCCAAAGAGTAGTTACTGCTTCCCAAAAGGGCAGGCCCATTGCAAGACCCTGTAGTAGGGTGACAGATGGGGCAATCCAAGCAATCTGCTTGTGTCACTGCAATTTGCTACACATACTTAGTCCTGAGCCACTTAAAATGAAATCACTGTAAACTCCTGTGAGGTGTGTGCCCCATTAAATTTCAGTATTTAAACATGGGAGTTCAGTTCCATTCATTTACTGCTGGACAAAGGGGTTTAAATTCTGTTTGCATACATATGCGTCCTGCAGGTATAACTTATTGTTGAAATACAATAACTATGTTTTAAATTGTTTGATACCCATTTTGCCAACATGGTCTAGTATGAGGTGTCCCTGCTGATGGCAGGGGGGTTGGAATTAGATGATCTTAAGGTCCTTTCCAACCTGTAGCCATTCTATGATATACCCGGATAGACAAGTTGTGATTTCCATATAGTTTGCTGGGCAGTGTTGCACACATTTTACTGTAAATTCAGGAAATAGGCAGAGAGCTATTTATTGAAATGTGCAGTACTGAAAACAGGAGCTATTTGTATTCTTTGGATCTGAGGTTCTTCAGCTATATCAGGATGATAAACAGGAAACTCCATGTTAATCTGACTTTGTAAGGAGCTTTCAGGATCTCAAGTTAGCAGATTCATAATCTGACTGTTTGTAAACAGATACAGTTGTTGACCTTGTTCGTTGTGGATGTGCTTCATCACTATAGCTTTAGAAGAGCATAATGCATTTTCCCCATTTCCTAAATTGCACAAAATAAAATGGAAGCCAGATCTTTCTGACATATATTTTTCAAATAACTGCATTATCCCATAGCTGTTTTCATGAGACTGGTGCTGTTTTCATGTTCTTATGCAATACTTTTAATCCCCAGTGATCAATATCCTTTAAGAATTAGAGCACCCAATTTTTTTCTCCCATTATTTTTATGGGCACACAGTACACATACAGTTGTGCTACTTAGGAGCCACTGTGTGAAATAAAACGATTAATACCAAGCTGCATTTAAGGGTTCACCTGCTGGACCTGTTGTCTCTATTGCTTTCTATTTTTGCTTTTCTTATGCCAAATAAATTGTGTTCATCATTTAGCTGGCTAAGAAAATGTGAACACCAAATTCAAATTCTACCTTTTTGAAGTGCTGAATGTTAATGGGGTTTCTCGTTAGAAACTGTCTTGAGAGGCAATAGGACTATAGTATAATTGCTTGAAAGCAAAACATTTGCAAGACTGAAGCAATATCAAGTAGATTTGTTTTCTAATAAGGTACTTGAAAAGAATTAAAGTGATTAATATTTTATATGCCACAGCAATAATATTTTTAAATCCGGTGGCTTGTATCTTCCATTTCTCACATAAAAAGCACCAACAGAAGTTCCTTAGTGGGAATATCTGAGACTTTTCATCCTTAGAAGTTTGCTTGGACACTTTATTCTTTCTGAGATTAAGGCAACCAAAAAAGTGTCAGGTTGGTTAATACAGTTTCCCTTTTCTCAAGAAAATAGGGCCAGACTTCGTGGACTACATCTTCGTGTATTTTCTTCGGCTTAGTTTCATGCCTGTCAATTCTGTCTGTGTCAGCAGTGCCTCAGTCCTTCAGTGCAGTGATGGTAATCCTGTTGCATTTTGCATGGGATGTTGGGTGCCTCGAGGGCTTTTCATATTTCATGCCCATTCAGGGTGTCAGCACTTGATCCGTGTACTGTAGCTGCAGAGTGAGAGTACAGAGGCAACAGTGGATGTAACCACTGCTCTGTAGCTACTCATTTTCATAGAATCATAGAACAGTTAGGGTTGGAAAGGACCTTAAGATCATCTAGTTCCAACCCCCCTGCCATGGGCACTCCCACTAAACCATGCCACCCAAGCCTCTGGCCAACCTAGCCTTGAGCACCGCCAGTGATGGAGCATTCACAACTTCCCTGGGCAACCCATTCCAGTGCCTCAACACCCTTACAGTGAAGAATTTCTTCCTCATATCCAATCTAAACTTCCCCTGTTTAAGTTTGAACCCATTACCCCTTGTCCTATCACTACAGTCCCTCATGAAGACTCCCTCCCCAGCATCCCTATAGCCCCCATTCAGACTTTGGCAGGCTGCTATGAGGTTTCTATGCAGCCCTCTCTTCTCCTGGCTCAACAGACCCAACTTTCTCATCCTATCTTCATACGGGAAGTGCTCCAGTCCCTTGATCATCCTTGTGGCACTCGTCTGGATTTGTTCCAACAGTTCCATGTCCTTTTTATGTTGAGGACACCAGAACTGCACACAATACTCCAAGTGAGGTCTCATGAGAGCAGAGTAGAGGGGCAGGATCACGCTCCTTTTGATGCAGCCCAGGATACGGTTGGCCTTCTGGGCTGTGAGCGCACACTGCCAGCTCATGTTCATTTTTTCATTGACCAACACCCCCAAGTCATTCTCCTCAGAGCGGCTGTGAATCTCTTCTCTGCCCAACCCGTAGTTGTGGCTGGGATTGCTCTGACCGAGGTGTAGGACCTTGCACTTTCCATGGTTAAACTTCATGAGGTTGGCATCAGCCCACCTTACAAGCATGTCAAGGTCCCTCTGGATGGCATTCCTTCCCTCCAGTGTTATCAACTGAACCACACAGCTTGGTGTCACTGGCAAACTTGCTGAGGGCGCACTCAATCCCACTGTCCACATCAATGACAAAGATGTTGAACAAGACTGGTCCTAACACTGATCCCTGGTGGACACCACTCCTTGCTGGTCTCCAGCTGGACAGTGAGCCACTGACCGCAACTTTTTGCATGCAGCCATCCAGCCAGTTCTTTATCCACCGAGTGGTCCACCTATCAAATTGATGTCTCTCCAACTTAGAGACAAGGATGTCATGTGGGACAGTGTCAAACGCTTTGCACAAGTCCAGGTAGATGACATCAGCTGCTCTACCCCTGTCCATCAGTTCTGTAGCCCCATCATGGAAGGCCATCAGATTGGTCAGGCAGGATTTCCCCTTAGTGAAGCCATGCTGGCTGTCACCAATCGCCTTGTTGTCTTTCATGTGCCTCAGCATGCCTGGCAGGAGAATCTGCTCCAAGATTTTGCCAGGCACAGAGGTGAGACTGACTGGTCTGTAGTTCCCCGACTCACCCATTTTCCCTTCTTGAAAATGGGGGTTATATTTCCCCTTTTCTATTCCTGAGGAACTTCACCTGACTGCCATGATTTCTCAAAGATGATGGACAGTGGCTTAGCAACTTCATTTGCAGCTCCTCCAGGACCCGTGGATGGATTTCATCAGGTCCCATGGACTTGTATGCATTCAGGTTCCTAAGATGGTCTCGAACCAGATCCTCTCCTACAGTGGGCCCAGGGTCTTCATTCTCACTGTCCCTGTGTCTGCCTTCCAAGGCTTGGGTGTTGTGGTCAGAGCATTTGCCAGAGAAGACCGAGGCAAAGAAGTTATTAAGAGCCTCATCCTTCTCCAAATCCAGGGTAGCCAGTTCTCCTGATAGCTTGCGGAGGGGGCCCACGTTGTCTCTAGTCTGTCTTTTATTTGCAATGTTCCTGTAGAATCCCTTCCTGTTATCTTTCACATCCCTAGCCAAATTTAATTTTAAGTGGGCCTTAGCTTTCCTAACCTGGTCCCTAGCGTCCCGGACAACATCCCTGTATTCTTCCCAGGCTGCCTGTCCTTTCTTCCACCTTTTATAAGCCTCTTTTTTCCTTCAAATTTTCCTCAGCAGGTCCTTATCCATCCAAGGAGGTCTCCTGGCCCTCCTGCTGCACTTCCTTCTAGGTGGAGTACAACACTCCTGAGCTTGCAGCAGGTGATCCTTGAATATGAACCAACAGTCTTGGGCCCCCCTGCCCTCTAGGGCTATATCCCATGGGACCTTACTGAGCAGGTTCCTGAAGGGCCACAGTCTGCTCTCTTGAAGTCCAGGGCAGTGAGCTTGCTGCACGCTCTTCTCACTGTCCTGAGGATCTTGAATTCAACCATCTCATGATCGCATTTTCCTTTAGGTGGCCTTTTCACCTCATGATTTAAAAATGTCAAATCCAGAAATGAAGTAGTTATTCAGAGTGCGTTATACACAAGTGCTGGCTTCAGGCAATTCCACTAGTAATAGAGAAGTATGACATTTACTCTTGCTTTTTTTTTTTTTTTGATTTTTAACCAAAAGCATACCTGTAGCTGACCAAACAGCAGGTGCCCGGGCAACATCTTCACCTGAACAGAATTTAATTGATTTCCTATTCACTGGTTTGTGGAGTTCTCCCAAAATCTTCCAGGAGCTGCTCTATTTCCTTATGCTTCATGGACTCTTGCGTTTTCCCAAAGTAAAAGACTAGGGACTGATATTGTGGAGCATTTCACCACTGTGAATGTGGCATGCAGCACATCATGTCCTGGCATATTGCTTCTTGCAGTTAGTGGACAGATACTTCATAAAGCATAATTGAGTAGCTCTATAGGAAACTGAAGCATCTGTCACCCACCTACTTGCTGTCTTGGCTTCATACCTCTCATCTTCCTGACAGCAATGTAGCCTTGCTTCACTAAAGAACTGAGTGGGACTTCTGGATTTAAAGCCATCAAAGAAGGTATTTTGGATCTTGCCTTCGGGCGTTTTAGTCCTTCACTGAATCTGTCCTTACTCAGTGTGATAGTATGCCAGCTGCTGATATTTTAATTGACACAAAAAACCTGAGTCCATAGAAGTGAGTGGAGCCACTTAAAAAATGAGGAACAGGTCTGTAAATTGGGTTTCAAAATCTCTTTCAGGGTAATCAGAAGAAGATTTAATGAGAAATAGGAAAACAACCATCTTACAAACCTCTACCTTTTTCACACACACGAATATGTGTGTGTACATACAGACATGCACAGTGCCATAGTGCCTCTGATGGAAAATTTTCAGTCAGTTCCACTTCAACTTCACGTACTCTTCTGCTGCCCACTATTCATAGAAAAGCTTTAGAGCTGAACGACTCATCTTTCTGTATGAAACTGTTGACTGTAAACCTTTGCGATATCTTCTGTTTCTCAACTAACTCTAATGACTGTGATTGACAGTTCAGCTTTTCCAGATGCCTTAAGTAAAACAGAAATTGACAGTGATGATTGTTCTGCCTATTGTATAAGGAGCTGGAAAGCAGTTTGTAGTATGCTAAAAATCTAGGTGTTTCCTGGGTATATTCAGTTCCTATTATGATGAAATAAGATATTATAACCGGTAGAGCTCAGGAGAGAACTGTAGAAGAGAGGTGAGCAAGTAATGACCAGATAAAAAACAACGGAAAAAACCCTTCTTTTGAAGTTGCTAAATATGATACAGAATGGCACGTTTACTAGTGTTCAGGACTAAAAAGAGAACTAAGCATTCCACCTTTCTTCCACTGCCACTGTAAGCGCTCATTTCTAACCAGCTCTGTCTAAACCAGAGGTTGTGGTTTAGGCATTATCTTGCAAGTCATGGTGCTGCTACATGTTGCCTTCCCTACTGTGAAACTGTTACAGCATGCTGGACAATAAGGCTGCCTGCTGTGATGAATGTTGGCTACTCAAGGGCAATAACATCTTTCCTGACTCTGCTTCTGAGCTGCAGACTGTGCCTCCCAGGAGACCTACATGAAAGATCTTAATAATAAACTGATCCTCAGTTTTGTTTGTTATTCTTAGCTGGTGAAATAAAAAAAAATCTTAAAGAAAGGAGAAGTGTTACGCTTTACTGTTCTGTACAAAGTAACCAACTAACACAATTTATTTTGCTAACAGTTAAGAAGAAACTGCGATTTAAGAGGAATGGAGGAAAAATGTCTGTTTGGTGATTTAATTTTTAAATTTTTTCTGTGTGTTCAAAAAATTTATTTTAGCGTCTGATGTGTGTGTGATTCCTTCAAGCTGCTCATAAATTTCAGCTGATCAAGACTTCTCATTGATCAGACTATGATATCTTCTCTCAGGCAAAATAAACCCAAGAATGCTGTATTTACCTCCTTGTAGGAATATACTTTACGTGTTTATAGGTAATTGTAGCAGTAGCTTTACCAGTTCTTGAGGAATTTGGAATTTCAAAGTATTTCTAAGGGTGCATTTGTTTCCGTTCTAGTTGTCTGGTGCTTTTTATTTATTTTACATTCAGCTTTTGGTTTGATTGCTGGTTTTCCTAGTTTTTTGGAAGCTTTGTGACACAAACTGTAGCATTCTGATTATGAAGATTTTTCAAATTCTTTTAATGTTGTTGCATTCTTTAGTTTTCAAATGCTGTTTCTAAATGTATTTTTTTTCTTATAAAAAGAATAACACGATAACACTGTCTCTTTCAACAGGAGGATGGAAATTGGGAGTGGAAAAATCCAAGGGTCAGTGTCATTATCCTGCAGCTGTAATTTCCTGATCTTTGGTGTTGATGTGGTAGGTTTTAACAAAGCTGCCGTAATGTTTTGCCTGCTTCCATCTTCTGGGAATTCTGAATCTTTTGGATTCTGCTACTCAGCAGACATTGAATTCCTCATAGTGTTGAAGGCGAGCATGATGGTCTGTTCATTACTTATGTCTTTCTCACAAAATGTATGTTGAGACTGACTTTATTGAAGTTGCAGGCTCTTACATGATAGTGGCTGCATGCTGTTGTCAAAACAGAACATCGTTGTATCTAGAACCTGGAAAAAGCGATGTTTTCCAGAGATTCTTAAATACTTGTAGGTTTTGATTTAGAATAGTGTGCAGTAAGGCCAAGAAAGAGATGCATGACCAGTTTCACTTATGCTCATTGAGCAATTGTCTCAGCTTTTTAGTTAGGTATTCTTGCTTGCTGTAAACTATTGAATCTCTTCAAATGGGTTTCCAGGGCCCAGCTCCCACTATGGATTTTTTTTTGTATATTTTTTTTGGAGATACTGTTGACTGGGTACTTTGAAGCTGACTCACCAGATGAATGTGACCCACTCCAGGAGGTTGTACCCAAAATACATTAGCTTCATCCGTATTCTTAACCAGCTCTTATCAGTTTTTTATATTACCCCAAATAAAAGCTTGTTCTGGTTGCAAAACCTGATGTATCTACATTTTCCTTGGCAAGAATTATTCTTCAGTTTTTCTTGTTGCTGAAATTTAGAGTCCTAAGGACGTGCCAGAGCCAATAGATATGAGAATGACTTCTTGTGGTACCATTTCCCCAAAAAATGTCCTAGGAAAAAGAAGTTGCAGATCATGTGTCTGAAGCTTGTTTGGCAGCCAGTGAGCTGGTCTTCCTTAGGGCTAGGTACCATCTGGGCAGCCCTCTCCAGAATCCTGCAGAACCCTCATCTGTATTTGGCATAAATGGAAGCCTGTGGACTGTCTCCCATGCTGGTGTGCTGTGATTGGGATTCACAAGTTACCAGCATCTGAGGAAATGTAAGGTTATGACTAATGACTCATGCAAAAAAGGTGTAACTTGATCGATTTTAATAGGTGCCTCACAGTGTAGCCATTCCAGATATTTAAGAGGATTGATGGCTTTTGCATGGATTTGAGGCAAGAGAGAATTGCCTCTTCCCAAAGTGAAATATTAAATAAATAAAGTAGAACATAATTTTAATGGTTTCTTCTCCCGGAAATTTGTAGTTGGTGTTGACAATGTACCCTTCTGTCACAGTGTTATTTTTGAGAACTAAACTGAAGATAGGCACAGAGTAATCTAGCTTTGCTATTTCATTTTTACATGTAAGCTCTTTGGTGAGTTCCAAAAACCCGAACTCCAATAGAATGACAATAGCAAAACTAAAAAGGTGTGGGTGTGGGAACTGTTTTTTATGACACGGTGAATGCAGTACTCACAGATGTTGTTAGGACTATGAACTATAGGCTGTTAAGTATTCTGCTTACCCATGTGTTTGATTTAGCAAGTAATAAGGCATTTCAGTAAGCCTGATTCACCTACTACTTCCGGGGAGATTTTATTTTTCCCTTACAAAATGCAGTTGGAGTCTCCAACAGATCACTGCACTTCTGTCAGTTTACACAATTCAGTACCAATGCATGTTATATTTCTCTGTACCTGTCCTACAGGCAGCATATTGGCATGACAGCTTTGAACTTCAGATACAGTCATATGCATCTCAAAGGAAAATCTTTGCTTGTGGAGATCCCTTGGTTGTTTCTACTGGACACCAAGATAATGGCATGTACTGTAGAGAGAACTATGCATGTTTGTAGTAGTCACCTGTGGATCCCGTGGTGGACCCTTCATTTTTTCCCCACACCAAGGCCATCCAAAAGATACTGTCAAAACCTTCCGAACAGTTAAAATTAGGTGGGTTGGTTGTTTGTTTTTTCTCCCTTTTTCATTCAGACCATAAATCTTGTACCTTTGGCAGAAAGATTTTTTTTTTAATTTTTTTTTTTTTTTTGTTCCCCTGCAGAGATTTGTTGAGGTATCAAACAAGAGCTGCCAAAGGACAACTCTCCAACTCTTCTTGGAAGGGGATCAATTTCCTTGTCAGATTTTGGCTAGGAAAATAGCCACATGCAAAGCTCCTTCACTGCTCTTTTTTGATATGAAAAATTTTGAAATGAGATGTGCCATTTCTGGAATAAAGTAATTTCAACAAATGATGGACTATCTCTTAAAACTCCCTTTAACATCTTTACGTTGATTATACCTTCTGTTATCTCTTTGCAGCAGTGCTGTAAATCAGCAGTACGTATAGCATCTTTGGTGAATCAGGGTTGACAGGCTCAAGTGTTTGTATTAAGATCTGCAATTCCCATGTTTATTTTTCTGTGGGAGGAGTTAGATACCATGCATAATTTTCTTGGAAAAGCCAAAATAATTTTCTTGCTTTTATCAATAAACAACTTAATGTGAGTAGTCCTGTGGGCTGTTTGTTCCAACAGTGTATATGGTCTTGAGAGGGCTTTTTATATACTTCAAGGGGTCATGTTACTATTCAAATTGAACTTGTATCTAATCTATCACAAATTTATCAAGAACGTTCTGTATGCTGCACCTAGAATGGAGTAATGCCAGGCACAAGTACAAACTGAGAGGAGTGGCTAAGGAGCAGCCCTGCAGAAAGGAATCTGGGGTGCAGTTCTGGGCCCCACAATTAAAAAAGGATGTGAAGGTCCCTGAATGCCTCCAGAGACACAACACATCTGGTGAGAGGGCTGGAAGTAATGTCCTATGAGGAGTGGCTGAGGACTCTGGGTTGGTCTAGTTTGGAGAGAAGGAGGCTCAGGTGTGACCTCATTGCTGTTTATGACCTCCTGAGGAGGGGAGGTGGATAGGGGGGTGCTGAGCTTTTCTCCTGGAGATCCAGGGGCAGGACACATGGGAATGATTCAAAGCTGCACCAGAGGAGGTTCGGACTGGTTGTTAGGAAGCATTTCTCTGCTGAGAGGATGCTCAGACACTGGAAGAGGCTTCCTAGAGAGGTAGTTGATGCCCTAAGCTTGCCAATGTTTGAGGCGTTTGACCAGTACCCTTAACAACATGCTTTAACTTCTGGTCAGCCCTGAGTTGGTCAGGCAGTTGGACTAGATGATCACCGTAGGTTCCTTCCAACTTGAAATATTCTGTCCTACCAAAATTTCTTGTAACTTGTTATTAACACAGACTTTAACATTAACAGTCCTGTTCTCCCACAGTTTTAAGCTACAGGCAGTTTTTTTGGTAACCATCTCTGAACATTTTTTGCAGGGAAATGAGGAAGTTAATTTGGACAGGTTGAAATGGTTACTGTTCTTGCTACTGTGTGAGTCAGATCCTGCCTGTGAGGACAAAAATTAAATGAATGCACAGAAATAAGGAAGAGAGCAGTGAGAAACGAAATGCATCATCTGTTCCTTGTACAGATGCTTATAGAGTTGCTAGAGAAAGACAATTATGACGTAGGTACCTGTCCAGAGATGTGGCAAACCTGTACCAGCTCAGGACTGTGCAAGACCTTGGTTTTAGCTGTATTTCTGGTCAAAGGCAATATTGCTGTTGCAGAGTATGAGGCTCTGACAGTCCAGGTCTGAATTATTTTTTTCTTTCTTTTTTCTTTTTTTTGGGAGGGGTAAGGGAAGGGGGAGCAGGGAAACTAGACTGAAGGCCAGAAGAATTAAGAGACAAAAGGAAAGGAGACACATTAAGAAAATGAGCAGGAACATCTTGCATTTTAGGTGATTTTCAAATCTTACCTGAAGCTGTAAGAGATGGGAGAATCGTCTCAATCTCTTCTCATCTAACTTGGTTTATTCTTATCAGCTCTTAGCCTGAGGACAGCAAAAGTATAACAACACTGCAGTATTTCCTGTACTTGTAGATGGCAATGAGCATGGTGATGGTGATAAAGCATGCTGCATTCAGATTACCTGTTCTAGCTTTAATATCAAAGACTCTTTGACCCCACAGATGATTGATGGGCTAGGTATTCTTTTATTTTTATTTATTAAACCTTAAATCATACGAACGTAGTGATTTTCCTACTTAAATATACAGGAACCTGGCTGAAGCAATCACAGAATGCGTTAATAAGTTCTTCTTGAGAAGTATGTGTTTTCAGAATTTACAAAGCACAAGACAGGGAATGATGATCTGTGTAGGAATGCTAGGGGAAAAACCTGAAAGAACAACAGCAAACTGAATGTTAGCTGCTGATGTAGAGTGCTGAAGAAGAAAAAAGGAAACATCAAACTTGAATATAGAACCAGGGTTGCCATATGTAAAATAAATCTCATTTTACTAAGCTCTGCATGCAATACTGTCTCCAGTTTTGGACATCCACACTTTGAAACATGAAGACAGACTGACCAGAAGTCTAGAAAACATGACCTTTATGAAAAAGTGAATTCTAAGGGGGTTTTGACTTGGAGACATGCGCTGAGGAGACATGAGAGCAGTGCTCAAATATGTGAAATGTCTTTATGTGAAACAGGGTAAAGAATTATTCTGTGTGTTTGCTGGGAAAGTAACACACAATGAGCTTGAGTTGTGAAAAAGAATATTATTTTCAGGAACAAATCTCTGATGTTTAGAATAGTGGGGCAGTATTTCAGATTGTGCAACCTCCATCTTTTGAGATTTTCAAAAATATGTTATGGTTAGGACAATAAATATTACAAATGGCTTAGATACATCACATTTTGCTTCGGGCATAGGGTGTAAAGCAAGTAAACTCCTAATCACTTTTAGCCCTGTTGTATTCCCTAAATTGCTGACACCCATGTGATCCACTGATTCTTCATTCCACCTATCTGCCAAATACAGCCTTAAAAGAATTGAACACATCATCTTTGGCAGTTTTTAGTTGTGCAGTAATCCAAATTGGTGGGTTTTTTTGTTTTGTTTTGTTTTGTTTTTTTTTAATTTAGTTTTTGCTGACTTTATAAAATAATTCAGTGTCTTCTAATAATCATTTCTTCTGTGAGAGACTATTTTGTAACTTCTCAACTTACCATGAATTCAGTTCTGGTTGGAAAAGAAAACAGCAGAACTTGGTCTGTTGGTCTTTAGAAGTGGAAAGTCACAATGTGCCCGCAGTCAGGTGTTCTTCAGAACAGGACCAGGGCAGAGAAATAAAGAATCACCTTTAGGGGCTACAGTCAGGTATAAGTCTTTTCTGTTATGATAAATACGCCTTAGCTTCAGTTGTGGTTGGTGGGTTGAAAGTGGCTTAGTGCCAAAAAGTGGATTGCGTTAGTTATTTACGAAGCTGGAAGTGTGACCATTACCTGAAAAACCTGTTCACCAGTTCTTAACAGGTCTGTCCCAGAATGTTTGAGTGGTACAGTCTATAGTCTGCAGCACTCCTAGATCTGATTCCATCAGAGATCTCCACTGTGTAGTCAGCTTTCTTCTTGAACAGGAGCAGAAGTGGGAAACAGCAAAACAGGATATATATAAATTAGTGAAAGGAAAACAAGGTATTGTATATTTTTTATATTATTTCTGTATTTATGGCTTTCAGAAGATAGTGTAAAAAACATTACTGTCATTAACTGAATGGCGGTGGGACTGCCACAGTAATTATGAATGAAAGGGATTTTTTGGTGTTGATAATATAAGACTACATTAGTAAGACTTGTCAGCTGATTAGGGAAGGCTTTTAGTAAGTGAAGTGTCTCAGAAGAAGCATTTGTAATACAGTCAGGAAGATCTGCATTATTGTGTCGTGGGATATATTCTTTAACCAGCTAATGACTAAGCATAAATATCTTTCAGACTGTACTGAGTAAATGTCATTCTCTTTTTATTTTCCTCCTCTTGAATATCACAGACTCGATTGAGTGAAAGTGGTTGACTGCCTATTTAATAAGAAATTGATATATTGAAATTGCTGGTTTATATCCTTCTGTACAGTTATGTGACTTTTTTTTTTACTTATTTTTAGATATAAGTAATTATCACTAGAACTGTAGTTAAAATGAAAATCATTATCATAGCATTAGTTTAAAAGTCAAAATGTGAAAAAGAGAATCCATGTATTTTGGAGATGAATCTATTACTATTGTTGTCTGTAGCATCTGTAATCAGGAGCAAACCCCCTGTAATGCCTCTTTTTATAATGATAGCTAATAAACTCATGTGCTTGACATTTGCATTGTCTGTCGGAGTTGTACTCTGCTCCCTTTTGAATTAGATAACTACAGGCAAAGCTCATTTCCATTTATTCATTCTCCAAAGGTTTCTATCTTTGTTTGGGCTGTCTGGAGTCTCAGGTGTGTATAATTCTGTTCCCTGCCACTGATCATGTTTAGCTGACATTATTTTACTCTGAGGGGAGAGGGCTTTTATCTGTTAAAAAATACAATGTTCGTGAAATACTGAACTGAGCTTATAGTACTACATTTCATAATAGTGCAAAAGAGTACAGGAAAGAGAGCAGTTCATAAGCTTTGGTCCCAGGGATTGTTTTATCTCTACATCTCTATTTCTGTGGAATTACTTATGATCCCTGCAGTCCTCCCTCTGCTGCTGTAAATTATATAACCAGGTTATATTTTGTCTGCAGCATTAGAAAATGATACACAGAAATCTGATAAACAGTTTCTCAAATGGTTTGTAATGAGACAGGAGGTAGTTGTGTATAGGGTTTACATGGCAAGGTTTTGATAGCGGTAGGACTGCAGGGGTGGCTTCTGTGAGAAGACATCAGGAGCTACCCCCGTGTCTGACAGAGCTGGTGCCAGGCATTCCAAGAGGGACCCACTGCTGAGCCTATCAGTGATGCTGGTGGTGCCTCTTCAATAACATATTTAAGAAAGAGTAAAAAAAGCCATGGCAGCTGTATGAGAGGAGTAAGGGAAAAAAATTAAAAAAGGAAAAGGAAAAAAAAAAGAGATGAACAGCACATCGGTTAAGAAAGAGGGTGAGGAGGTGCTTCAGTGCCAGAGCAGAAATTCCTTGCAGCCTGTGGAAGAGACCATAGAGAAACAAGTTGACTCCTGCAGCCCGTGGAGGTCCATGGTGGAGCAGATCTCCACCTGCAGCCTGGGGAGCACCCCACACTGGAGCATGGAGATGCCCAAAGGAGGCTGTGACCCCGTGGGAAACCTGCCTTGAAGCAGGTTCCTGGCAGGACCTGTGGCCCTGTGAAGAAAGGAGCCCACACTGGAGCAGGTTTGCTGCAAGACTTGTCATCCCGCGGGGGACCCATGCTGGAGCAGTCTGTTCCTGAAGGCCTGCACCCATGGAAGGGACTCATGATGGAGAAGCCCATGGGAAGGACACACATTGGAGCAGTTCGTGAAGGACTGTCTGCTATGTGAGGGTCCCCACACTGGAGCAGAGGAAGAGCATGAGGAGGAAGGAGCAGCAGAGACAAATGTTACGGGCTAACTGCAACCCTCTTTCCCCATCCCTATACACTGCCTGGTGGGGGAGGTAGAAGTTGGGAGTGAGGTTGAGCCTGGGAAGAATAAAGGGGAGGGTTTTAGATGTGCTTTCATTTCTTGTTATCCTACTCTGTTACAATTAACTACCAATAAAATTAATTTCTCCTAAGTTGAGTTTGTTTTGCTTGTGATGGTAATTGGTGAGTGAGCTCCCTGTCCTTATCTTGACCTATGAGATATCTGTCTTATTTTCTCCCCTTGTCTTGTTGAGGAGGGGGAGCAAGACAAAAGTTGATGGGCACCTGGCAGGCAGCCAAGGTTCAACACACTCTTGATTTTATATTTATTATATACATGGTATATGTAATCTGAGAGATTGTATCTTTGCCTGTACAGATTAAGACCTGTCTTTGGAATGCCCTTTACAAATAATTTTACAGAGGGTACAAATATTTCTTACAGATTTTAAACTTTAATGATCATTTCAGAAGTTATAACTCGGATATTGCTTTGACTTTAAGGTCAACAAACAGACTTTATGATTATGATTTATGTTTATGATTCCAGAGTTCACAGATGCTCTCCTTGTGCCCATGCAACCTGCACTGTACACTATATCTGTGAAATGTCTAATTTTTTTTCTTAAGAAAATATCGAGTTTTAAAGATTTTTTTTTTAAGGGGGGGATATTAATCTGATTCATTTCAGCTGTCTGATTTTAGTGTAGTCCTATATAGCATTACATTTATACAAAGAAAGGGACACAAACTGAAGTACAGGAGTTAAAAACCAGATTTAGGCCTGAAGAGAGTAGGACCTCCCTTTCCTACTGGAGGAAAACTATCACTGAATGATGTCTGAAAGCTGCAGCCTGCCTGCTGCAGGCTGCTGCAAGTGGTGGTAGTTACTTCAGCTTTGGGGAACGTTAAGGTCATGATCCTTTTGTTTCTGCTTTGGGATATTCTTGATTTTCCCAAAGAAGAAAGGGATGGATAAATAACACCAACTTCACATCTTACAGCAGCAGTAAATGGACCATTACAGCTGCTATTTCTGTCTCAGCAGATTTAGTTTTTTCATTAATGTGCATTGACTTCAGGTGAGCTTTTGGAAAGGGATCTTTTAGCCAATTTTTTTAGCCCACTTAATTTTCAGCAACTCTTCCTCCTCCCCCCCCAACCCCCCACTTCACCAGGCTTTATAACTCTTTGCAAATAAACAAAAATAATGCAGTCCTGATCTGTTCTTGTTACTCCCTGTGAGTCTTCTCCCTGTGCGTGCTGCTTTCTGTTCAGAGTCACATCTACTATTTGCTCAATAATTTATAGCCCAGCTATTGTGCCTAGAGAAGGATAAGCGCTCTTTTTTTTTTTTTTTAATTTTTTTCCCTAGCTTAGATTTCCAAGGAATTTATATTTTAAGATAATCTGAAGGATGTAGAGAATGTCCCTTCATCCTGAAATCGGGTAAGGAAGCCGTGTATCTGCTGTGCAGGTGAAAGTGGGCAAAATACCCAGGGGAAATGGTTCTGTATTTCTCTAAGTCTTGTTTAAAAATCAGTATGCTTCTTTAGCATGGTAACAGAGAGCTTGCCAAGAAATTGTTTCTCTCCTATTACAGTAGTTGGGATTTGCCTTGAGTTACCTACAGGCAAAAGTGGATGATCTACCAGGGAATGAGTTGGAGCACACCTACGTTGCTGCATTGTATAAACTGTGTGGACTTTGTGGCAGAAGTCGTGCTTAGCTATGACGCAAGAAAGATACATGGTATTGTACAGTGTAGGAAGGGAAGGGAAACAAAAGAAACAAATGGAAATGAAGGATATCGTGAGGCTTTGGTGATCATATTGTTTTAAAGAATGAAACATGAGGATTTAGAAACAAAGGATGAAAGAAGGATTATCTGATGAGGTCTCCCAGGCTGGCACTGGGATGAGGAGGCAAACTGGTAATTCTTTGTTGTTGTTATCTTAAAACCAGAAATATTTAACTTCATTTTGGAAGAAGAAAACATCTGACATGGAAACTATCATTCAAATGAAAAGCATACAGCAGTCATAATGTAATTAATTTGTAAAGAAAAAACTGGAAGTGTAAGAAGATTAATAGGATTACAAATGTAATCATAATAGACAATAATATTAGATCTTTGGCAACTATGTGGTTACTGTAAAAGACTGCTGACAGATAAAATAATCACCACAGTGAAATATATGAAGTTAATTTTTATTTTTCTAAATACTTTCACTTCAGATATCAGAAAAAAACATAGACTTAGTACTTCTGATTGGCCATAATGTTGACTACACTTATGATTTACAGTAGGCAAAATGAATTATTTATTAAACTCTTGATACTGAACTGACCTTTAATCAACAACAGATGGCAGTCAGGTTTATTTCACTGCATGAGAATTGCTGTTAAAGGTTTCATTTACCTTTCAGATAAATTGGTTTTTACATTGGCAATTACATTTTGTTTTGATCTATTTGAATAGGAATTCATTTGATTGGCTCATTTATTTTTATTTATCATTTAAATTGCTTAAGAAGCCACTAAGGAGTTAGTACCAGGAGCTGCTAAACTTAACTGCTAATTGTTTATTTGAATGTTAAGTTATACCTCTTTCAAGTCTTAAGTGTTTCAAGTGTTAATTAAACAAAACAGAAAAAACCCAAGCTAGACTATATAGAGAATAAATGTGTGTTTTGTAAATGTTTGAATAAATGATTTAATTTAGAAATGGTTGTGCAAAGTACTGCAAAGGCTGGAATGAGTGATCTGGGGCAGGGTTTCACAGAGCTTAAGGCCAGAAGTAATCAGTCTCACTGTATCCTCGAGGCCATTAAATTTCTTCTGGTTAACCCTGTATGTTTCTGGTGACTTTGAGTAGATATAAGTCAAGTTTTCTGAAGCATAGCTTTTGGGAAGATGTTGTGATCCTACCTAAGTATGCTATTATACTGCAAAGGGCTTACTTGCTGTGAAAGAGTTTCTTATGTTGCCTTGTACCTTAGTTTTTTACTCTGACGAGTGAAGTATTTGAAAATTCAGGTGACATTTTCTTGTTTTATGTGTTTTGAATGGATTTGCATTTCACTCAGCTCCTTTCATTCTGAGCAGTTCAGGCTGCTCTATTAAAATAGCCTATAGAGTTCTTCAGGTATGGAAGAAGGCAGACATTTGCAGGAGAAAACCAATGTTTTCAAGACAGAGGGCAGGAGAAAAATACTGACCTACCAGATATGTTCTGCTATAGGTGATCTTATCCTTTTCTTCTGTTTTGGTTTTTATATCTTTTGGTATCTTTAAGGGTATTGGTGTGTTTGACAGAATATTTTTTTGATAAGCGCCAGCAAATCAGTAATAAGGGATGTTACTTAAGTTTAATACTATCACACACTGAATTACAAGATTAAATGTTTTTAATCTCTGATAGTATTGGGTGGAATGACTCAAAAGCCCTCAAATGTATGAAAGTACAATTTAGCAAAATTAATGTGGATAACAGTAGGTGATGTAGCTGAGTACGGGGAAGTGTTTGGGTAGTACTGCAATCTTTTGGAGGGGCACATCAACCCCAAGGCCCTGCCTTTGGAGTGTATGAAGAATTTAGAGCAATATAAAACATGTAAAGCTTTACTGAAGTGCAAAGGTTGTTTCATCCCCATTAGCTCTCATTGTCACTTCATCATACTATAACTTAAGTAAACTCATAGGATCCGGCGATAACTCAAGGTGGAGGGGACTTCAAAAGGGCTCCAGTCCATTCTCCTTCTCAATGCGTGGTCAGCGGTGAGATCAGTCCAGGTTGCTCAGGGCTTTATTTAGCCAAGTTTTGAGAAACTTGAAGGAGGGAGGCTGCACAGCCTCTCTGGGCAATATGGACCACTGCCCAACTGTGATCATGGTAAAAAGTGTCTCCTGATACCCAGTCAAAGCCTTTGTTTCAGTTCACACCTACTGTCTCTCATCCTCCTACCATGCATCGCTGTGAAGAGCCTGCTTCTGTCTTGTTGATAACTTCGCTGTTGATACTGGAAAGAGCCATTAGGTCCTGTGAAGCCGCCCTTCTCCAGGCTTTAGCAGCCCAGCTCCCCCAGTGTCTCCTTACTCTGCAGGTGCTCCAGCCTGAGCGGCTTGGGGGCCTTTGCTGAACTGGCCCCAGGTTATCAGTGTCCTTGCATTGAGGGAAGGTTGCAGAACTGGATGCATTATTTCAGGAATGGCTTGATGATTTTGGAATAAAGGGGGCTGATCCTTCCCTCTATCTGCTGGCCTTGCTCCTGCTAGTAAAGTCTGTGATGCTGTTCTCCATCTCTGCACCAGGGCATGCTGCTGGCTCGTGCTCAGCTTGCTTCCAGCCAGAGTGCCCAGCCTGTGCCGTTGCAAGAGTTTCTTCTTTCCCAAGTACAGGACTTTGTATTTGTCCTTGCTGAATTTCATGAGTTCCCCTTCAGCTCATCCCTCCAGCCTGTCCAAGTCTCCCTGGATGGCAGCCCTGCCCTAAAGCATGTCAACTGGTCTCCCTCAGTTTGTTGCCATCTGCAAACTTGATGACAGCGCCTCCTCCAGGTCACTGATAAAGATCTTCTTTTGTAATTCTGTATGCACAGTTTTCCATTTTCCAAATGCCACATTTATCCTAATACAATTGTTTCTTAACCAAAAATATTTTTATTTGTGATACTTGTGCTCATATCTACATGGGTGAATTATGCTTAAATATATCAGATTAGATGAAAAGGTTTACCGAGTTTTTGTGCCAGTTTTACTGTATGGTATCTTTAACAGATAAACAATATTTCTCATGTGCTCTAGTGCAAAGTGAGTCTGTTATTTTAAACAGGCTTTCTTAGATGTTTAATGTGGCTGTCTAGAAGAGAGCAAGGATGGTTCTCCCAGGCTGTTCTGACACTTTACCCTGAGGATGGTACCTTCCATCAGAGGGATGAGGTCCAACTGAAAGGCAGTAGCTGACACAACTGCCCTCACTAAGCCAGTGAAATCCTATGGGAAGCATTCCTATGCAAAAAAACTTCCCTAAACGGAAAAATGTCCAAAGTCCAAATTAATGTTTCATTGAATATGTTTGGTGATTGTATCAGTTTTGTAATTTTTTTTTTTTTTCTGAAAAGAATATGGTTGTGCCTCAAGGAAAAGGAAGGTGATGCTGCCAGCAAAGCTTCTGCTGGTACAGGTGATAACATCCAGCTCCTTGCTGTTCCTACTTTGTACCAGTCACTGTCAAGGGAGGATGCTTCAGCTACTCAGCAGTTTCACACCTGCTTGTTTTCCTCAAATAACTTGTCCTGTGTTCTGAGAAACTGTGGTACCTTATGTCATCACTAATATTATTATTTATATCCAAGAGGATACAGAAAGCATCAGAGCCCTTCAGTTGAAGTTCTTATGAATATAAAGGCAGCCTTACCTACTAATGTAAGGTGCTTAAAATGGATTAAATGCTTGTGAATTATGCTCTTTAGTGGAAACAGAGATGACCATCAAATGATTGAATAAACTGGGGTTAAAGTTTTCAGTGTGCTCCTGGGATCTTAAGCGACTATATCATTTCCAAATATGGGACCTGGACTTCCAGGTCACAACCTAAATACTTCTGAAAATTAAATTAAGGAGCTTGAACCTTGCTACTTCTAAGAGAAGAGGAGTGCCTGACTCAGGTCTTTGTAGTGCATTTACAGATTTAGGCTACACATTATATAGTCAGCTGTCTAAATGGCTTGAGATACTTAATGTGTGCACTGGGGCAGAGGCTGAGTTGCAGACCTTAATCTCATCCATGTTCCATCTCTGAGCTGTGTATCTGACAATGTAGATATAGCTTAGGCTCCAAGTTAGCCTGACAACCATAAATATGCACTGGAGTATGATTTCCCCAAACATACAGGGAATGTGCATGCCCCAAATCCATTGATTTTTCAATTGGAGTGGACACTTGGCTTAGAGGCTTTAGAACTTTCCAATCAAGACGGCTAACTTGGAGCATGCATTTGTTATGCTGTCAGTGTAAAGTGACTGATTTAGTGAGTGGCAGAGAGAACAGAATAATTGCATGGGAAGGAAAATGTACTTCAGCTGATGTTATTTGTGTTGCTTGCCCAGCTGCAAGGCAGTGATTCTGGAACAAGAGGGCATGGGAAGGAAGAGGGAGGCTCCCTTTGACTCTTTGCAGCTGTGCAAGTGAAGGAGCTACATCACAACAAAAAGCTCTACACAAAACAAAAAAGGAAATGCTTTAAGACCAGCTGGTAAACTGAGACAAAAATGTCACTGCCCAAACCCCTAATGGAATGTGGTTCTGTGAAAATGCCACTTCCTTGCTTGGAGGTAACAAGACATTTTACCTGCTGTCATTTTATCTGGTCTGACATAGAGATGTGAAGTCCCCTTGAGCATCTTACTAATTTAGGAGGGAGTTTGTAGACAAAAGTCCTCCTGTCGGTCAGGATCATGTAATCACAGCTTCTTCCTAATGAACAAAACATTTGTATTTAGATTGCACATTTACATTTCAAAAAATCAACTAAACTAGGATAGAATTTTATTTATTTTGTAAGCTATGTCTTTTTGCTTTAAGCTGAGCATTTGGGAGTAGGGCAGAATGGTTTCATTAGCATCAGAATTACATGTTGTGAGGGCAGTGGGCTTGTGTGATGGCATTCACAAGGGAAGTGAACCAATGTCTAGAGCCATTGCAGTCTCATGGGAAGGGAGTCGTGGAGGAAGCCTCGAGCTGGAGGGGCTGATGCTTCCCCGTGCTTTCCACTTGCACTTCAGCTGCTTCTTAGGCAGTGAAAGGCTGGAGAGCTGTGAACGTGGTCTGCAGAAGGGACTTTGAGGCTGGGAGCATGGAGGGCACCGCCTGGGCTGCCCTTCCCAGTTTGTGAAGCAGTTTGAGTCTCTGCTTCCAGTTCTGCTGGGCACTGCTTCTGGCACCTTAGCCTGGATAAGGCTGCTGCTGGGAATGGTTGTCTCCTGCTTTGGGATAGCTAAGCTTATGGGGAACAGCAGTGACGCCCTTGTCACAGCCATTAGCATAGCAAAGACACAAAGCATCTCTGCTTAAACTTGCCTAGGGTGGCTTGGAGGGTGTTCAGTGATGGTCTCACACCCCACAAGGTACATTCCTGGCAGCAGCTGGCACTGATCTCCTTGGCATGTTGGAGGCCTTGACCCAAATGGCACACTGAGGGAGGTGAGAAGCTGGGGTTGGGTGGTGGGGGCCTGTCCTGGGGACAGGCACACTAAAGGAAGAGCTGGCTTGCATAGGGAAGGAACTGCAGAAATGATGAGCAAACCATGCACAACTAGAGAAGTGAGGAAGGGATACCTGGGATCTTTGCATGAGCTCTGCAAAGATAAGAGCCTGAGCCACACAAAGTGAGGAAGGAGGGACAGATGCAGACCATGCATGAAAAAGTAGTGGAAGGTGGCTCTCAAGACAGAGGAGGGGGAAAGCTGATGACTTTGGGCAACGGAAGGTTCATGCTCTACATCAGTGATGAAATGGAGTGCAGCCTAGGAAAGTTTGTGAATGACGTCAAATTGGAGGCAGCAGCCAATGTGCTGGGGAGCAGTGCTGCTATTGAGGCGACCTGGGCTGAAGAAAAGGAGCTACACTTTTCTGTGTAACTATACAGTGCTATAATAAGAGGTAGCGAACACAAGTTACAACATGTAAAATTCTGATTAGGTATTGAGAAAAATGTTTTTACTGTGATGGTGGTGAAGTACTGGAACTGGATCCCCAGAGGGATTGTAGAGATGCTCAAGAATCAACGGACAAATCTTTGGTCTGATTACACCTGCTTTGAGCTGAGGGTTGGATTGGGCAGTTCCTCCTGATGTGATTATTCCATTATTCTTTTATATTTCTATGGTTTTATTTTTTTGTGTAACTGTTGGAATTTTTTATTGTTCAAAGAATAACATTTCCTGAAGTTCATACTTCATTGGCCTGCTCCAGGAAATTTCTTATTTATATTAATGGTTTCTTTTTGGAATAATGACTAGTTTACCAAGATAGTAATTTAACAAATTGCACTGAAATGCAATTAAAATGTAAATTTATATAGCTGTGTTCAGACTAGCAATTCAGAAAGATCTTGTTTAGTTGCTTTGGGGCACCCAAATTTCACTTGGGCACATGAATTTCCCTTTCAGAGCAAGGGCTTTTAGATGTTGCACTACCACATAGCATTATACTTCACTGTTTTGTGGAGTAACTGCTGTAACAACCTCAGGCTTAAGCCCGAAGGATTTGGTCTTAGGTTTTGAACTTCTATCTTTTGTTTGTTAACCTTTACATTGTTTTGCTAACCTTTGTGTAAAATTGCCAGGTATTCTCTGAAGTTGCACTGTAAGGTGTATAATGTAGTTTTTGTTCAGGATATTAAAATCAAGGTTCTGAGTTGCTTGATCTAAATCTCTCTCTCTTGCTTCTCATCCAGGTCAACAGAAACAGCCTGTGCAGAGCAGTGCATTCATAAATGTGAAACAAGCCCTCACCATCATGTTTGGCACTAAGAGGTCAGTTTTCACCTTTGTTGTTACACTTTTCATCTCCAAAAATAGTGTGGCTGTTGTGTCTCTAATCTGAAAATTTTACGTTTTCTGAATGTATTGTTATACAAAATACACCAGCTAGCTATACTGCTCTTTTTATTCTAGTGATTGGGTTTTCTTCACTGTACAGCTTGGCTGCTTTGACAGGCATGTGGCATACAGGCCATGTAGCACAAAGGCAAACGATATCCCCAAGGCATTATGGATGACAACAAGAATGCTAAAGAAGGCACTGTACTATTGATGTAGGGCATCCTTCCTGCTTTTGGGGTTTGGAAAGTAATACCAGGACAACAAAGTACTAGTGTAAGATAGGTTGTTTTTTGCCACTTCACAGAGTCCATGCTGAATATAAGGTAACCTCCATCTCTTATTCTTCATGATTCAGTGTTATACCCCAAATGTCTCAAAAAACCCCAAACAAACCCAAAATCCAACATTTTTGAATCCACGCTGTCTACTTCCTGCATTTTGAGTGCTCTTCTTAAGTATCAGATACCCTATATCTGTCAGCAGACAGCATGGTCATACTTCCACCACAATGCCTGCAGCCGCGCAAGCTGTCACAGTACCAGCTTGTCCAGGTACCAGCACCTGTGGGTTTTCTACAGGGGAGTGCGAGTTCTCCGTGGAACAAAGATACTATAGACCATTCCTCCCCTCCCCCATGTGAACTCCCTGAATTTTGTGCTTGTTTGTAGACTTTAGGTTTCTAGTACAAGCTAGTCAAAGACTTCAATATTTGTGCCCCAGTCGCATGGCAGCCTAGTGAAACATTTGTCCTGTGAGTCGCAGAGCACTTGTAATCTGGTACCTGGAGAAGCAGCTCATCTGTTCTGAATTGCTGGGAAGAGGGGAGGCTAACTTGCCCTTAAGTAGCACATAGGAAGCAGCATGTTGCTTGCCCGCAGGAATCAGGGGTGGCAAATAAGAAAAAGCAGCTTGGTTTTCTGAGGCATCAGCTCCCACACTGGTTGCACAAGGCTTTAGTATGAGCTGCAGCCTCACCTGAGTCAGGTGCTACCAGGGGCTGATGGTCCCTTGTGCTCTTGCAAGCACGGGCATTGCTGCCTCATGAGGCAACACATTCAATGGGGTATTTTGTGTCTGTGTGAAATGGTAATGGCTTTTTAGGAAGAGGAAACTTTGGTCTTATTTTTGGGTAAGTACAGAATCTGTTGTTTTGTCAATATGCTGAGTTTAAGATAACTGTCGCTGAGGGTACAGTAATGGAATTGCAAACTTCCCATTTGAGGATTTCTGCTTTTAATTGTTTGCCTCTGCAGAACATTAACTCAGGTTAACCAAAGACATTCTGCTAAGTGAAATAAACACATTACATTACGTTACATTCAGGTGTGTTAGTTATTTTTGCCACTGTTTAGTGGCATATGAACTCCTTCTGTGCTAATTTAAACATTTTTTACTCCTAGGATAGTCTCTTTTTTTTTAGCATTATAAAGCAATGGCAAAATAAAGAATAGTGTTTATTGATAGCCTTGAAATGTCATTCTTTTATTTCTTTTTTCCTCCCAGATTAAATCTTGATTACTATGCAAATGAAAATTCATTATAAGGAATATTACAGACAAGATGAAATTCTCTTTTGTGGCCACAAACAAGGGTTTATGACAAAAGGCACATCTGGGGAAACTAAATTCTCTGCTTCTCCTCTGTACTATGTTCTGCTGTTTTGCACTTTGCACAGACAGTTTTGGAGCAGTTGCAATAAGTAAAGGATTTCCTGCTTCTGGGAGGGGAAGAGGCTGAGTGGATTTCCATCCTAGCAGCCTCCTATGTGTAAACTGGGAAATTACAAGTGTTCTTGAAATTGATATCATATTTTAGATAGACAGGGATTGAGTACTTGTCAGGTATTTTGTTCTCCCCGTTGCAGTGCATTTTGAATTTAATTTTTACAGAGGACTGTTAACTGTGAGCAAGAAAATCTTGAGATTTTATTGATAATTTTTTAGAAGTTATAAACACCTACAGACTGCCTAAAACTTGAGGGTTTTTGAAAGACTTGGGTTTGTTACATTAATTCTCTGCCTGAAAAGAAATACTGTATTTACCTGGAAATATCATGAGGAACAAAGCTATTTTTCTATAAGATAGGATAATTTAATGTTTACTTTATTGTAAAATCAATTTTTATTTAGTTCTGATAATACATTGCTAATTATAATCTCCACAAAACATTTCAACAGAGTTATAAAACTCTGACTCGAAAACCGAATCACTTCCTGTCCCCAGATCTACAGGATAATTCCTGTTGAATGGACTGCATAATGAAGTCAATAAAAGTGACTGATCAGAACAAGTTTGACAAAATTCACATGTGGGGCAGGTATTTCTTAGCTCTTTGTAAGAAGTTGTGTTGTTAATGTGCACTCACATTGCTAACAAAGAGGTGAATTCGTATTGATTTCAATTTAATTTGAGAGCTAATCCCAGGCTTTTAAATATTGAACTGTTGTGGGCACTGGAATAGCAGAGGTCAGTATGTATACCAGTGAGTTTCTCATGTGTTGTATTGTTTGTGTTGTGCACTTATTTCAGTCTTGCAAGAGCAATTGCTGATCCTGTTGTCTTTTGTGAAAGGGAAAAGTATGTAAATGGCTTTAGAGAAATGATTTTTATTTAGTGAAAACCACCTTGATGTGTGAAAGCTGTTCAGCAGGGATAGGCATCCGAAGGATTTGCAGTAAACTCTGACTGCCTACTGCTGACATTGTTATGTTCAGGGGCACTCTAACATGTGGTTACATGCGTTCTTCAGTTTGGAAACCTTAGCTTGTATAACACATTTACACTATGTCCACAAGCTGGAGAGTATTTCTCCTGGATGGCATGCTCAGATTTTTTTTCCTGCTCTAACCTAGATCAGGGTGCTTCAAAAGACGGCCTAGGGGACAAATGTAACCACCAGTGCCCAGCCATTTGTTCTCTCAGTGAGTTTAGCAGACTGAAGGAAGCAATTGCGAGAAGCAGAAGGTGAGAAGCATGAGGAAATTTGTTGAAGTGTATATGAGATATGGCTCCATTTCTGGAGCTGCATCCGTTTGTCCCTTTTTTTGAGGAGCCTTGCATAGACATATGTTCCAGTTGGGCTTGGACCTGTGAAGTGCACAGACTACCACTAGTATCTCTGGCTAATTAGAAGTTAGCTGCCACATCCAAGCCTGTCTGGGTTCTCCTGCTGTGTGTGGTGTGTCCTTTCCCCTCCACTGGTTTGAACATCAAGAAGGTCCATAGAGCTAAGAGAGCAGCTGGAGCTTGTGAGCTGTTGCCAGTGCTTAGGCTGTTGAGGGCTAGTGTTAGCAGGCTTAATTCAAACTACTTTGGAAGAAAGAAAGAAAAAGCAACAAAAAGAGGAAAGAGCTCTGATCTCCAGGCACCCTGATTGCCCTGTTGTGAACTTAGGGTTATTTTTATTCTGATCTTTGTAAAGATTTGAGTTCAGCTTGATGCAGTAGTGGCTAATGCAGCTGGTAGCTTCTGTAATGTGCTGATGGCTGATTTGGTGCTTTGTGATGGGTAGCCAGGTGGTGAATGGCAGTGCTGACAGTCTTGGCCAGTGGTCCGAGAGTTTCATAACACAGCCGTTGTTTCTGGAGGCAGACAGTTTTCTTTCCAAATCGTATTCCAATCAGCCATCCTGGAAGGTTATAGTAAATTTTCTTATGCCAGGTCTGTCAGCAGTGATTTGAGTCTGTGATAAGTGGAAAAACCAGTGTCTACTTACATTGGCATATTTATAGCCTTATATGGTAGCTGAGCTGGGCAAGTAATGTGACTGGTATAGAAGAAGGATGAAAAGATTTGTAGACTCATAAGTTTTCTGGTCAGTGACAGTTACTGATTTCTTATATTTGGTTTTGATTAGAAAGTTACAGAAATAGTGTTCATTTATAAGCTCCAGATATGAACAGACTGTAGTATTTTCAAGATAATATGGACCTAGTTTCTTCTTTCCTCTTGGCTGTAGAAAGTCTATGTTTACACATGGTTTGTAAATTTCATGGGCTTTATCGGCATTAGTCCTGGACTGTTGCTGTCTTTGTTCTGATACCTCTGCCAGCTTTTAAAGGGTATCCACAAAACTGTCCATTGCTGAACACTAAGGGCATGTTCTTTTCTGTGGGATTTTTAAGTGTACAGAAATAATGATCTGGTTTGACCTCAATTCTCATGGTGTTCACTATTGCCTTTCTTTTGCTTTTTAATTGGAAGTGACACCATTTGAAGGAAGCTATAACCTGCTTTGTCTTCTCTGCTCTGTTACAGCATAAACCTTCCTATTGTTGAACATTGTTATGGTAGTGGACTGCAAAATAATACCTAGCAACATGCACTCTTTTACTACCATTTCCTAAATAATGAACTTGCACTGTTTTATTGCTTTGCATCCTGGAAGCTGAATAATGCAAAATGATAAAGGTGGATATGGGACTTAGAACAGACATGGTCTAGTATACAGATATATATAGGACAACAAAATGTGTAACATCCTATACTGACTGTCTCACAGTTTTCAAGGGTTATTTCCCCTTTTACATACCTGGCCATTTTTTCTAGCCTGTGCTTAATGAGAGCTCAGATTTATTAATAGATCACATAGCCCTTCAGATAAGGTGACTCAAGCCTTCAGTGCATAGATGGTCTCTCTGATGCAGAATTTGTCCTTCCAACATGGAGTGTGGCTCTCTTCTGATAACCCACAGCTTCTCTCAGCAGCATTTGTTCTAGGTATGGGTAAGCAAGGAGAGGAAGTGGACCTGAGCATGTTGATCCAGTTATAAATGATTGCTTGCTCACATCAGATAGCAGCAGGAAAGTTTCTTTCTTCACCTTAGATGTTCACTACCCCAGTGGCAATGGATCCAGGATATAAGGGGTCAAGGTCTCTCTATTTCTTGACAGCTTTATGTGTTTGTATCTCCGGAACTTAACTGTACATCAGAACTTCAGCTTCCCTGCAAACTGGCAACTTATCTTTGTCAGGTGTTTCCTTTATCAAGTTTTGCTAAGTTTTCCTCTTTTAATTGGATTTGGTATTTGCCACACTCACTACTATTGACCCTTTGTGCCCAGTTTCCTGTTTTCTGTCTATTTTCTCAGAGTATCTGTTGTGCATTTTCTGCTTCTTGCACTCAGTTTATCCACTTTTACTCAACTGACCTAAATTCTTCATGATCTCCTTGTGACCAGTTCCATGCAGAACTCTGCACTTTGTTCTCTGCAACTTGATAGCTGCCTTAAACTTCACTTTTTGGAGGCTTACCCTCTGTTAACTTACTTGAGTCTCACTTCTCTGAATATTAGTCCTCATATTTTTTACTTCTTTGGTAATGAAACTAAACCCCAAAGTAGCAATGTCTAACTAATGAAGTAGTAGGATAACAAATATCTGTTTTGCAATGGATCTACAAAAATGTCATGAAGTGTTTAGAGATGATGCGGTGGGTTCATCTCAGCCAACAACCAAACACCTGCACAGCTGCTCTCTCACTCCACTGTCCCATGGGATGAGGAGAAAAGAGAAGGAAGGTAAGAACATTCATGTATCAAGATAAGACAGTAATAAGTGAAGTGAAAGTGCACAAGGGAAAATAAGGAGGAAGAGAAGCAACATCGTTGGCAGGCAGATGTTTAGCCACTTTCTGGAAAGCAGGGCCTCCACACATGTAATGGTTGCTGTAGAAGGCAAATGCTCTAACCATGAATGTCCCCTCTTCCTTCTCTCTCCCTTCAGCTTATATTGCTGAGCACAGCATCATGTGGGTGTTGAATATCCCTTTGGTCACTTCTGGTCACCTCTTCCTGTTGTGTGTCCTCCCAGCTTCTTGCCCACTCCCAAGCCTACTCAAGGCAGGGGAGCAGAGTGAGAAATAGAGAAGGACTTGACGAATCAATATTAGCAATACTACTAAGCAATAGCCAAAACATGGATGTGTTATCAGTACTGTTTTAATCACAGATCCAAAATATAGCACATACAGGCTGCTATGAAGAAGATTAACTCCATCTCAGCCAGGCCCACTACAATATAAAAAGCTCAATCAGTGTTCATATTCAGGGGCTTAAGTTCCATAAAATGGTTGCATATGTAACAAAATGTAGAAAATACATACTTGTAGTTTGCCAGTCATAGAATCATAGAATAGTTAGGGTTGGAAAGGACCTTAAGATCATCTAGTTCCAACCCCCCTGCCATGGGCAGGGACACTTCTCACTAAACCATGCCATCCAAGGCTCTGTCCAACCTGGCCTTGAACACCGCCAGCAATGGAGCATTCACAACTTCCCTGGGCAACCCATTCCAGTGCCTCACCACCCTCACAGTAAAGAATTTCTTCCTCATATCCAATCTAAACTTCCCCTGTTTAAGTTTGAACCCATTACCCCTTGTCCTATCACTACTGTCCCTCATGAAGACTCCCTCCCCAGCATCCCTATCTGCCCCCTTCAGATACTGGAAGGTTGCTGTGAGGTCTCTTCTCCTGGCTGAACAGACCCAACTTTCTCATCCTATCCTCATACGGGAGGTGCTCCAGTCCCCTGATCATCCTCGTGGCCCTCCTCTGCACTTGTTCCAACAGTTCCATGTCCTTTTTATGTTGAGGACAGCAGAACTGCACACAATACTCCAAGTGAGGTCTCACAAGAGCAGAGTAGAGGGGCAGGATCACCTCCCTCAACTTGCTGGTCATGCTCCTTTTGATGCAGCCCAGGATACAGTTGCCTTTCTGGGCTGTGAGCACACACTGCCAGCTCATGTTCATTTTTTCATCGACCAACGCCCCCAAGTCCTTCTGCGCAGGGCTGCTCTGAATCTCTTCTCTGCCCAACCTGTAGCTGTGCCTGGGATTGCTCTGACCCACGTGTAGGACCTTGCACTTGGCATGGTTAAACTTCATCAGATTGGTATCAGCCCACCTCACAAGCATGTCAAGGTCCCTCTGGATGTTATTCCTTCCCTCCAGTGTTATCAACCAAACCACACAGCTTGGTGTCATCAGCAAACTTGCTGAGGGCGCACTCAATCCCCCTGCCCATGTCACTGACAAAGATGTTGAACAAGACCGGTCCCAGAATCGATCCCTGAAGGTCACCACTCATTACTGGTCTCCAGCTGGACAGTGAGCCATTCAGCACTACTCTATGTGGCCATCATGCCACTGAGTAGTCCACCTATCAAATTGATGTCTCTCCAATTTAGAGACAAGGATGCCATGTGGGACAGTGTCAAACGCTTTGCACAAGTCCAGGTAGATTACATCAACGGCTCTACCCCTGTCCATCAGTTCCGTCGCCCCATCATAGAAGGCCATCAGATTGGTCAGGCAGAACTTCCCCTTAGTGAAGCCATGCTGGCTGTCACCAACCACCTTGTTGTTTTTCATGTGCCACAGCATGCCTTCCAGGAGAATTTGCTCCAAGATTTTGCCAGGCACAGAGGTGAGACTGACTGGTCTGTAGTTCCCCGACTTCGTCCATTTTCCCTTCTTGAAAATGAGGATTATATTTCCCCTTTTCCAGTCGTTGGGAACTTCACCTGACTGCCATGATTTTTCACAAATGATGGACAGTGGCTTAGCAACTTCATTTGCAGCTCCTCCAGGACCCGTGGATGGATTTCATCAGGTCCCATGGACTTGTATGCATTCAGGTTCCTAAGATGGTCTCAAGCCAGATCCTCTCCTACAGTGGGCCCAGGGTCTTCATTCTCACTGTCCCTGCGTCTGCCTTCCAAGACTTGGGTGGTGTGGTCAGAGCATTTGCCAGAGAAGACCGAGGCAAAGAAGTTATTAAGAGCCTCATCCTTCTCCAAATCCAGGGTAGCCAGTTCTCCTGATAGCTTGTGGAGGGGGCCCACGTTGTCTCTAGTCTGTCTTTTATTTGCAATGTTCCTGTAGAATCCCTTCCTGTTATCTTTCACATCCCTAGCCAAATTTAATTTTAAGTGGGCCTTAGCTTTCCTAACCTGGTCCCTAGCTTCCCCGACAACATCCCTGTATTCTTCCCAGGCCGTCTATCCTTTCTTCCACCTTTTATAAGCCTCTTTTTTCCTTCAAATTTCCTCAGCAGCTCCTTATCCATCCAAGGAGGTCCCCTGGCCCTCCTGCTGCACTTCTTTCTAGTTGGGATTTATCGCTCCTGAGCTTGCAGCAGGTGATCCTTGAATATGAACCAACAGTCTTGGGCCCCCCTGCCCTCTAGGGCTACATCCCATGGAACCTTACTGAGCAGGTTCCTGAAGAGGCCAAAGTCTGCTCTCTTGAAGTCCAGGGCAGTGAGCTTACTGCACGCTCTTCTCACTGTCCTGAGGATCTCGAATTCCACCACTTCAGGATCGCTGCAATTAAGGCTGCCCTGGAGCGTCACATTTCCAACCGGCCCTTCCCTGTTGGTGAGCATGAGGTCAAGCATGGCACCTCTCCTTGTCGGCTCCTCTATTACTTGCAGAAGGTAGTGCCTTCCACACAATCGATGAACTTCCTGGATTGCTTATGCCGGGCCGTACCATCCCTCCAACAGATATCAGGGTGTTTGAAGTCCCCCATGAGAACAAGGGCCTGCGAGCATGAGGCTGTTCCTATCTGTCTATAGAGCGCTTCATCCACAGAGTCCATCTAATAAATATTTTTCTTCCTATACGTGCAAATAAATTCACAAGAAATTTAGCCTATGGTGAACAGCTTTTGAAAATTTCCTTAAAGCAGCTGCATCCTTAACTATAAAATGTGAATTAATATTTGGATATAATCTGTGGTTTTAAAAATAAATGTATAAAAGAAATCTAATTCTATTTATATTTATCTCAAGTGTTTAATGTTTTCTCTGTTACATTTTTACAGTCTGTTTTACAATAAGGCTCCACTCTGCCTCATGTACAGCTTTTCAAAGGCATTTACACAAACTAACCAGCCAACCTGGCAGGTATGTTTTTGTTAGAGAAAGTCATCTCTATTTCTACACCTGCTTCATGCTGTAGCTCTAATACTCAGAATTATTTAACTCTCCTACTGTGCTTCGTTGTTACATCTTAGATTTTTTGTAAGACCATCTGATCATTTCCTGTGGAGTCTGTAATTATAGGATTACAGTTGCACTTCAGTTATAACCTTTAATATCATAAGTTCCTTCTTCAAAAGTGGCTGGCGCTTGAACTTACAAAGAGGACTTAACATCTCAGTGGCTGGATTTTTTGTGTGTGTGTTTTTCTTTGCATAAGAATGCTGGTGTGTTTATTTACTTCTCCACTTGATCTTAAGTAACTAATGTGTGAGCAAAATTGCAGACACCTTTTTTGTTGTGTTTCCAGTTCCCTTATGCTTTAGAAGATTCAGGAGGCACAGAGTTTCTGAGCAAGACCCTTCGGTTATGTTGTTTATGTGGCTGGGCTCTTCATTGTACAGAGGAGTGTTCCCCGTTATATCCTGTTCAAGCTCCTGCTGAAGGGCAAAACCCTACCATTTCTGAAGTCACTGAAATTCCTTTGCTCCTATTCTGTAAGTTGAAATTTCACCTGGATTTTCTAACAGTACTTTTTACCAAGAGTATGCAGGGTGAGGAAAATGCTGTTTGGCTTTGCTTTCAGGAAATGCATTTGGAAGAAAAATATGTCAAGGTATAAACTAAAGGTCAGTCTTGCTGAATGATGAAGTCAGTTGAATGTACTCATGCCCCAGTTCAATCATTTGTTCTTGCACAGGAAAGCATAAAATAATTCTCAGACAAGGATGAACTTTTCCTCAAGCTCAGATTTCATCCTGAGCTTGGGCCTCAGTGCCTTGCAGATACCTTCAGTTGTTGGTATGTTTCCAGTCTTAACAGAACTGTTCCTGTTAGGTTCTGACTGTAGAATAACTTTGTAAGATTTCTTTCATTTTTAGGAAATGTAGATTAGAGAATTATCAGTGCTGCCACACATGACTCCTAGTCTCAATTTAAAACCACTCTAGTTAATTTCAGCTTAAATGTGAAAAGCACATATATGACAATCAGCACCTAGCAGAGCTAAGTGGCATCATCAAGACTCTGATGTATTTTTCACATGTAGGAATACCTACACTGGTGATCAGAAATACTTTTTCTCTCTGGGGTTGCTTGCCAGATACCATATCTTTGAAACCTTCCAAAGCAGAACTGGTGCCATGTAATGAGGGCTGCTGTTTTGTGCTACAGACTTTTTTAAATACTTCTGGCAATTACATGATTTCTCAGATGTTTCCCTTTCATCATATGCTTTTTTAAATCCCTGCTCACAATCATAAAGTTATATCAAAAGGCTTTCCTCCCTGTATCTTTATTTCCTACCCAGAATCGCAATATCCTGATCAAAACCAAAACTCATTCCACAATGTGATGTATCTCCATACTGCTTGTATGTGTTATGCCCTGGGGTTAAGTTTTCAATGTGGTGAATATTAGATACATGCACAAATCCTGTTGCCCACTAATGGAATTTGTTCATGCTGCTCCCTGACACCTTTTTAAACACTCAGCCTGGTAATTTATTTTATTGCAGTATTACAGGAGACACTTAGTAAAGTGGGCTCTGGTTCTGCATCTGGCAACATTGAACCAGTTTGAGGGGAGTGGACCAATGAAATGGCTGTGTCTGTGCTGTATTGCCACATATAGTAGTCGTGGGTTGTTGGCTCTGTATTTATGTGGTCATAAATTGCCTGTTTTGCTGACACTTTGAAGTAAATGAAGGAAAGCATCAGCACTGCTGGCTTTCTGGCAGGAAGCCTGAGAGCAAGTTGGTATGCCTTGTGTGTCTAGCTAATGCCACTTTGATGGAAAGTTTTAATTAAGTGCATGTCTGCATGCAGAGAAGAAACCAAAGGCACTTGAGAAGAAGAAAGTGTATCTGCTCGAGACTCATCAAGGAGTAATTTGGTGAGAGCACTAAATGACTTTCAATTAATTGCAAAATATTTTCTGAAATATTGTTGGAAAGTAGAAGAAAATCACTCAAAGGGAAGACTATAAAATTAGGCTGTAGATATAATCCATCTGTTCCATACTTGTTGGAAGATGTCATGATAGTAGAAGTCAGAGGTGTAGGGATTATGAAACAAATCTGATACCCTGGCTTTCATTAAGCTCCCTAATTGTAAATATCTGAAGAACACTGGAAGCTGGTTTGCCTACAGCCAGTATTTTTGTGTTGTTATTTCTGTAACAGTTTTGTGTTGTTATTTCTGTAACAGTTTCTAAGCTTATAAACATCCAAAATTTCGTTGTTAATATGAGTATAATGTTCATAGCAAGTCTTCTATAACTAGGTAGCCATATTAAAATTCTAGCTTTGAAACTGACTACATGGGAGCTTTAGCTCTGCTTCCTGTTCTTATAGTTACAGCAAGAAAATTCACTCATTTTTCCTCAGACTGTCTAGAGGGATGGCTCTTTATGAAAAGAGCAGTTTTGAGGAGCCAGTGCATTTAATTTACTACTAGATATAGTGAATAATTTATTTTGGCTAATGTTTGGTGCATGATTCTTTGTTCTGTCAGCATTATAGCAAAGCAAAGGGCCAACCCAGAACTGTAGAGGGCTTGTTGTGTCTTACTGTATTCAGCTTAATACCTGTAATCTTTTAATGGCCTCAGTACAGCATGACTTCCACCCTTATATTCATCTTTCAGTCAAGGTAGAAATTGGGCTTTATTATTCACTTCTTGCTATTCACTTTTTTTTCCAGAAGAAAAGGAGCTAAAGGAGCTTTCTCAATAGTCAATCCAAAACTGCAACAAAATCAATGAGGGGATGATCGTGTAGTCTTACCTTTTGTCCCTGTTTGATCTTCCATCTTTAATGTAACTCTAAGATACTTTTTGCATTTTAAATAACCACAGTGAAAGAACAACACTAGAGAATTAAGCCTTATCATGGCAAACCCTTTTGTTCCTCTGTATGATGAATGATTGGTCAACATTTCAAATGCATATTCTCGTGTGAACCATACTGTCAGATGAAACCTTCCTTCATCCCCAAAGATCCAGTTATTTATGAATTTATTTTTCTTAACATGAACAAGGTTATTTTCTGAACATAGAATTCTAGGATGGATTTCCTAATATCATGGAGACATGGTGGAATGGCTTCTGTGAGTGGAATGTTGGAATGGAAAGGCAGCTCTTCAGGAAGGACAGGCAGGGGAGATAAGGAGGGGGTGTTGTACTCTACATCAGTGACCAGCTGGAGTGAGCAGAGCTCTGCCTTGGGATGGATGAGAAGATGACTGAGAGCTTATGCGTCAGGATTAAAGGCAGGGCAGGGCCAGGTGACATCACAGTGGAGGTCTTCTACAGGCCACCCAACCAGGAAGACAGGGTGGATGAGGCCCTCCATGGGCAGATGGGAGCAGCCTCACATTTACAAGTCCTGGTCCTCATGGGGAGCTTCAACCACCCTGGTATCTGTTCAAGAGCAAACACAGCAGGACACAAGTAATCCAGAAAGTTCCTGGAATGCACTGATGTATTGAAAGGGGGGGAGTCCTAGTTACATGGGATGTGGAGTAGGCTTGTGAAGTTCCTTGGATATATTCTGCTGTGCCCAGTGCTGATTGCCACAAGGCTCAAACTTAAAAGGTGGTAGTTACCAAGGGAGAATGGCATTAACCTGAAAGAGGATAGATTTAAATTAGGTACTAGGAAGAAATTCTTTGCTCTGATAAGGCGCTGGCACAGGCTGCCCAGAGAATCTGTGGCTGGACCATCCCTGGCAGTGTTCAAGGCCAGGTTGGATGGGGCTTGGAGCAACCTGATCTAGTGAAGGTGTCCCTGCCTGTGGCAGGGAGGTTAGAACTAGATGATCCTTAAGGTTCTTTCCAACCCGAATCATTATATGATGCTATTCTAATGTCTTTCTCTATTCATACTGATGTGAATCTGAAGGCTGGAGTAGATAATCTGCTTTTGTAGCATGAATTTTCAGAAGCCATTTCAGATTTATACAGCTAATGGTGAGTCTCATGGGAAGGGGAGAAATAAATGCAGCATGTTTGACATAGGAGCAAAAAAGCCATTTATGAGAATAGTTCCAAGAATGAAAGATACCATTGAAAGGTTATGTAACTTTCAGCAAATCACTGCATTTTGCATGACTTTTTCTGATCTGAGAGATGAAAAATAGTTTGGCATTTATCTGAAACTAGTTGTAAACAGAATTATGGTGTTTGTGCATTGTGGAGCAATGCCAGATGCCTCCACTGCTCAAGACAAAGACAGACAAAGAAAGGAATCATTACAGAAAACATAGGGAAAGTCCAGAACCCAGAGAAGTTAAGTATGTCAGAGTTTTCCAATGATGTAATGAATGCTCTGGTCTTAAGACCTTTGCTGTGGTCTTAAAACCTTAAAGATCACCATTTCACATTAAGTTACAGCAGTGGTCCTGACCAGAGTGTAGGGAGACATGAGAAACGTTGCCCTTCCTATAATCACAACCCCACACACTAGGGTTTTGTGTAGCTCCTCAGGCAGTGCATAGGCAGGCTCTGGACTTGGGTGCGGCAGTATGTGAATACTAAAAAGTGCAGGAAAATGAGGAAAAAACTTCATAGTGTGTCACACAGGAACATGTTGCCATGAGGTTGTATGGTCTCCATCCTGGGAGAGAATCAAAACCTGACAGGTTATGGCCCTGATCAATCTGTGGCAGCTGAGCTGGCTCGGAGCAGGAAGATGGACTGGAGGATTCCCAGAGCTCTCCACCAGCCTCAGCAACTCTAGTCTGCTGCTGGCTATGAAGCATGAAAAAATGCCTCTATATTATGAAGCTTCCAAACCACAAATTGCTGGGAGCAGGGAAGCTTTGTCTTACCATTTGTCCTGCTGCTTTCCGGTGTCTGCATTGATTTCTCTTAGGGCTGGTCTTGGCTACTGTCCCAGAGGATGCTGAGCTAGGCTGACCATTGGTCTGATGAGAATGGATGTTCCTGTGTGTTAAGAGGATACTGGGCTGGACTGCAGATGAGGAATAAGTCTGATTAGGGAGGAGAGGTTATTTAGGAGAGGAAGGTAGAGCAATGCAGGTACACCTATGATCCATGAAGAGAGAGTCCTGACACTGAGCCATGTTTTCCAATAGGCTTTGTAACTCTGGTTGGACATGCTGGAAATCTGGGCAACACCAGTATCCCTGATCTGATCCACCTGGGCTGCTGGTGGGCCTCAGCAGCTGAAGGGCAAGGCAGGCTAGTGCCCTGTGCTCACTGCTTCTCTGCGGAAACTCAGTGCAGCTTCCTCTTAATTTTAACTGCATTAGCCCATTTTTTGGGACCTGACATTATCCAAAGAGCTGAACAAATTGACGTTTGTGACGTCACAGTGGTCATTTGACCACTGGGCAGCAGGGAGCCTTCAATTTGAGTTATAGCACTTTAGTTTGAAATGTGATGCTTCTGAACTTAGGAATGGAGATGAAGCAAAGTAAATTAAGTTAGGAAAAACAAAACCTCCAAGCTACAAAGACTGCTGCTTCTTCAACTGAGTCCTTCATGCCTGTCTTTATAAACGTCAGTTCCTCTATAAATAAACAATTTGATCTTTTAAAATAATTGGTGATGATTCAATAGCTCATCTT
This sequence comes from Myiopsitta monachus, assembly GCA_017639245.1. Lineage (NCBI taxonomy): Eukaryota > Metazoa > Chordata > Aves > Psittaciformes > Psittacidae > Myiopsitta > Myiopsitta monachus. The sequence continues at coordinate 86,573,210 of CM029918.1, forward strand.
TATTATTGTATATTTTAAATATGCAGACTTCAGCATTTCAAACCTGAGCTCATTGGGAAAAAAAAAATGCTTTAATCATATTCAGACCTAGTCTCCCTTTCATCTGGTAGTTTACTTGCTTTGACAGGTGAATGTAACTTTCTGAGATCTGTGTTTCGTTTTTGAACCCACTCACCTATTTATATAACTTTCCTTATGTAGAACTTGTAATTTGTATTTTACCTTAATTGACACCAGTCAGATAAAGAGGCATGTTTATAGACATTTGCAGATTATTTATTATATTCCAGTTGGTATTTATGATATTCTCTCCTGAAAATAAAATGTTTCTCATGTAAAAAGGGAGGTAACCAAAACTGCACACGGCAATGCAGAGGTACTTTTTATTATTGCTATTCAGTAAATACCACACTGGGTACTGCCTACAAGAAATCTGGAGAGGGAGTTTTTACAAAGGTGTGTAGTGACAGCTCCAGGGGAAATGGCTTCAAACTGACAAAGGATAGATTTAGATTGGGTATTAGGAAGAAAATTTTTACTGTAAGTGTAGTGAGGCGCTGGCACAGGGTACCCAGAGAAGCTGTGGCTGCCCATCCCTGGTAGTGTTCAAGGCCAGGTTGGATGGGGCTTTGAGCAACCTGGTCTAGTGGAAGGTGTCCCTGTTCATGGCAGGGGGTTGGAACTGTCCCTTCCAACCCAAACTGTTGTATGATTCTGATACTGAGTAAAGGATATCAACACTGTTGTTGCTTGTATATCTTCTGCTGTGCCCAATGCTGATTGCCTCAAGGCTATAATATAGCTCTGCTCCTTATTTTAGTTAATGAGAAAGAAAGATGGGAAATTCTGTTTTCATAGAGGTTGTATGATGTAAGGCTTCCAGGCCCTTCTCTTTGAGGAGGCCTTGAAGTACCTGGCTGCTTTGGTGGGGAGACTGTAGCCATACAGCAGTGATGGGGCGATTCACTAATTCTGTCCTGGGGGAGCTGTCAGAACCTAGCACTAGCACTGGAGGAACAGGATACAAATTAATTCCAGTTAAACACAAGTATGAAACTACCCCTCAGAGGGAAGGGTGAGTGTATCTAGCAGGAAATAGCTAGTGGATTGGCCCACAGTGAAATGATAGCATGACCCTTCGAAGGGGAATGGGACTTTTGCAAGCGGAGCAAGACACTGGCTTAAGGACAGGTATACCTACAAATACATAATGGTTTATTAAACCATTTACATGTTTTATGAAAAGTACTAGCAGCAGAAGCAATATGGGGCAGCAGAAGCTGCCCCATATTGTGATGACATCTGTCCATTGGAGATCCTGTTTAACTGAGGCTTGCTGAAAGAAAGCCTGGCTTGCAGCAGGTACCTTTCTGCCTGTGCTATCACAATTTCTCTATGCTGTCAGAAACAGCTGTGTTTTATTTTCACTTTCTGGGCAGCTGTGTTTCCTCATGCCAAGGCTGGCCCTTGGGCCTGCCCCTCTGCAGTGTGATTTGTGTCAACAGAGATCCAGGACTCCTGCACTGAGAGAATAGCTTCTGCATGCATCATCTTTAATGTAAGGATAGACTTGCATTCTCTGAATTGGTTCCAGTTCATAAAGCTGACATTTAATTGACGTCAGAGTTAACCATCAATGTCCTCAGCAGAGTTAGTCCAGCTTTCATGTTTCAATAACTGGATGGAGCAGAACCCCAGGTAGATTCCTTTCAAGGTAGATTCATTATGGCAAAAAAGATCATTATCTGCTGGTAATGGATAGTTTCTCAGTAAGATAAATGCATGGTTTGAACTGCCCATGTAGGCTCATTTTAATGACAAAGGGAGCAGGTGAACCATGGTATTCTGATTATTCCTTTTACCTCTCTTTTTTAAAGATCCTTGAAGACCACAGAGTATTGGAAATATACTGTCCTATCTGCTAAAGAGCAGTAGAAGAAATGAGGTATCTCGAAACTCCCTCTGTGTGCACCTCCTTAGCATATACTTGGCTGAACTTTGTCTAATTCTTTTCAAGGTGATGTGTGGATTTGGTGTCAGAAGAGAAATAACGGAAGTAGTTTCCATCCATTTCAGCTGTTCAGTCACTCATACTGAGTGATAAGCACTGATCAGGTCTGGGTATCTATTATGCCTTATGATGAGCATATCATGAGAGGGTCTCTGTTGTGCTGTGTTCTCTAGTCCGTGGGCAACATTTGTAAGACTGGAATGAGAAAAATTTGGTGATAGCCATTAGTCTGCTGGAGGAAATCTTCTATGAAGGAAAACATGCAATGTGGCAATATCCTGTCATGTATGACAGTGCTGAGGTGGTAATGGTAGAATCCTACCTTGCTCAAAAAGTTACCTCTTTCCATGAACCCCCTTCAGGGGGGTTTCATGTGGGGTGTGGGGTCTGCCTGTGTTCTTTCCCTTCTGTTCAGGAAGGGCTCTGTTCACAGGTAGAGCTCTGGCTGCAGCTGCTGCACAGGAATAAGGTGTCGTGGTTTAAGCTGTAAATTTCACTTCTCCCTCTCTTCCCCCACTCCGATGGGGGGGAATGGGGAGAAGAACCGAAAGAATGTAACTCCCACAGGTTGAGATAAGAACAGTCCAGTAACTGAGATATAACACAAACCACTGCTGCTACCACCAATAATAATAATAATAATAATGACAAGGCAAATACAAGGGAAGAGAATACAACTGCTCACCGCCCGACCGAGCCGAGAGAGAGAGAGACTTCCGGGTTCCTGCCCCCAGTATTTTACATCCTGGGCATGACGTGCTGTGGCATGGAATAGCTCTTTGGTCAGTTTGGGTCAGGCGCCCCATCCCTGCTTCCTCCCCCCCCCCCCCCCCCCCCCGGCAGAGCATGAGACTCAGAAAGCCCTTGGTCAGATCAAAACATTACCAAGCAGTAACTGAAAACACTGGTGTTATCAGCGCTGCTCCAGCTACCAAGAAGGAGAAAAATGACTGCTGCTGCTGAACCCAGGACAGTATCCACCCCTTATTCCACACCATTCATGTCATGCTCAGATCCCACATTTTTAATATACCATCACACATATATATATACATGCACACACACACAGAGATGGAGAGATATCATCCCTTAGTGCCTGGACCAATCCCTATAAAGCTGCTGAGTCCATCCAGTCTGTGATGTCAGGCTCCATCTTTTGTAACAGCCTTTCAGAGCAGGAGAGGCTATGTGCAGTGTTCACACTCATGAATAACCTGGGCAATAGTGTCCATTGCTAAGTTCACCCCTCGATCATGAGTCCATCTGTATGTTGCATCTCTGCCCTGGTGGCCTGAGGTGTCATGGGCCCACCAGGCTCAAAATAATTCACCCTTATGTTGCCAGTTTAAGTCCATCTGAGCCTCTTCTTTTTAGCCACTTGTCACTGGGGACTCCATACAGCTGCCTTCCATCTCTGATGATTCCAAAGCACTGGAGGTGCCCAGTGGACTAGATACTCACCCATACTCTCCCACACACCCTGCCACTCATGACTGTCCAGCCTTGGGGAAAATCTCTTGGTCATCTTACATTGTAGTTCAACCCCAGACAAAGCCCACACCCCACTCTGCTTAACTCTCGGGGCCAGACAAAATAGTAGTGAGTAAAACATACTCAGTATGTGTGCCAACATGATGATTCCCATCACAACCAGCAGGCAGGTCTCAAGGGTATCTAAAGGCCATTCAAAACCCTCAAAATTCTCAAATAATGCTGTAAATGTTCTGAGGGGGGGGGGCTGGGAGCACAAAAGAATGTCTCCTTCACAGGCTGACCACCCGAGGAGGTGAAAAGAGACGTGTAATTGTTGAGAACTTCCATTATATATCTCCCAAAGTATAGAGTTGGTGGCCACACTGGAAACACAAACCGGGTCAGTTTCATGATCACTGAGTCTATTGTGTTAAAAATCAGTGCAATAAAGTACAATGTAACAAGAACCTTAACCCAAAACCCAGATCTGAAAAATGTTAAGAAATACCGGCTGTAAGTAAAGTATCATACACTGAACCTGTGAGAACCAGAGCAACAACTTTGAGAGCCAATAAATCAGCATTGTGACGAGTGGCTATTAATCCTGCTGCTATTATCTCAACCCTTCGTGCCCCACGTTGGGCGCCAAAAAGAACTGTGGTGGTTTAAGCCGTAAATTTCACTTCTTCCTCTCTTACCCTCCCGCCCCACTCCAATGGGGGGGAAATGGGGAGAAGAACCGAAAGAATGTAACTCCCACAGGTTGAGATAAGAACAGTCCAGTAACTGAGATATAACACAAACCACTGCTGCTACCACCAATAATAATAATAATGACAAGGCAAATACAAGGGAAGAGAATACAACTGCTCACCGCCCGACCGAGCCGAGAGAGAGAGAGACTTCCGGGTTCCTGCCCCCAGTATTTTACATCCTGGGCATGACGTGCTGTGGCATGGAATAGCTCTTTGGTGAGTTTGGGTCAGGCGCCCCATCCCTGCTTCCTCCCCCCCCCCCCCCCCCCCCGGCAGGGCATGAGACTCAGAAAGCCCTTGGTCAGATCAAAACATTACCAAGCAGTAACTGAAAACACTGGTGTTATCAGTGCTGCTCCAGCTACCAAGAAGGAGAAAAATGACTGCTGCTGCTGAACCCAGGACATAAGGAAATCCTTATTCCTTATTGATTGAGAGATTGAATTTAATAGAGGCTTGCTGAGAGAAAACTGTTCCTTTGGTGAAGCACAACCTCTTTCTGTGGCTTCTACATCCTGTTTGCATTGGCATACTGAAATACGTTTGTTTGAAAAAGTGTATAGTCGCTTTCTTAAAAAAAACAGTCATTCCCTCTATCTTATCTACCATAAGCATTCCCTCCTGCACTTCTCCAGAGAGAGAATAGATTTCTGAGCTGCCTGTGGTTCTGTACTTCTTGCCTCATGACATTTCCTCACAGGAAATATTTGCACTCACGCGAATGTTGAGTTTGGTCTCAGTCCCTGTGACTAGCAATGGCTAAGATACATGCAGTTTCAATCCTGGAAAAAGTTGACCTTGTGGTTCCTTTAATAATGGAAGTTATTTAGGTCTGGATATCTTGTCTAGCTAATATGATTATTTTGGTTTAAAATTAAGAAGAGCTGAACATATTCATGCAGAGAATTTAAATCTAGCCTCACTAATCAGCTTGTATGTGAAAGTGCAGATCTTGGCATGTGAAGGTGAAATAGAATCATAGAATAGTTAGGGTTGGAAAGGACCTTAAGATCTAGTTCCAACCCCCCTACCATGGGCAGGGACACCTCCCACTAAACCATGCCACCCAAGGCTATGCCCAGCTTGGCCTTGAACACCATGGAAACACCTTGAAAACCTTGCAACACCATGCTTGATGGAGCATTCACAACTTCCCTGCGCAACCCATAGCTGCCCATACATACTGGTAATCAGATTTTTCAAAAAATATTTTTTTTTTCCCCTCAAATGCCTCTCTAGATTCTGTCCAGTGCATCATGTAAAAGTTTCTGAAGGCCAATTTATAAGAAGAGACTGCCTTCAGAGCTCTCATTATATCAGTTAATGTGTGCTTTGCCACAGTTCGGTGCGTATTCTTAATAGTGACTGTGCCTGGGTTACATATTAACATAGGATTTGACAGATTTTATTGTTCTGTGCAGGCCTTTAATTCAGGATGAATGATCTGCTAGAGAGTAAGGAACTGAACTTTCCAGAGGGATTTATTGATGAAATCCTGTGGTTTTTGTTGCTTATGATGGCCTTGGATTTAACCCTCCCTCTCCTTCTTTTGTTTTGACCATGGTCTGTGAATATGGAAGAGTTGACTTGGAAGCATGTTGTATTTTATTATGTGATTATATTAAAAATCCAAATGAAATCTCATCTGCATACCTCATTCCCTCATTACAATGTGTTACTAGAAGAGAAATGATGTTAATTACAAGCTATATAGAGCTCATGTGGACTTTTTAAGTTTAAGTTAAGTTTGAGCTGTGGACTTTTTAACCCATGGCTCTGTGCATTCTGTTGTGTTGCTGGTGTTTCACAGGTCCAGCAACTCCTGTGCAGCCTTGTCCAAAATGGAGATTTGAATCAGTGGATGAAATCCTAGGTGCACTGAAGAAACTTATGAGTTCTCATTGGAGTTAGGCATTTTCTTATCCAGAATGATGGCTGGAGCCCCAGGCAGTTCTCTCTCTCTTCCCCCATGCAAGCCTCTCAGCATGGACTGAAGTAGTGTCAGGAAGGGACTGTAGAAAAAACCTTCAGTTCTGAATAGGTGTTTGAATGCACAATCTAGTAAATGCCTTGTCACTAGTAGCTTCCTAGGATGTTTAACCGTGTCAAATACTGTGTAGGCACATCTGTTCTGATTTATTCCATCTCAGTATTCACATTATAATTGAAATGATGCTCAGGAAGTTCTGTACTTCAGAGTTGTTTTGCTTGTGGCATACAATTATTTAATGTTTTTTAAATATCTCTCTTTCCCCTTCTGTCCCATACAAGCATATGAGCTAGGAGTATGGTGGTAGAATCACAGAATCATGCAATGGTTTGGGTTGGAAGGCACCTTAATTATCATCTAGTTCCAGCTAGATGGAACTAGATGGCCCCTGCCATGACAACCAGGGTACTGATTGCAGGTTTTATCCAAAATGGATCCCACAGAAAAGCCAGGCATCCTTGCACCCTGCAGCTTGCAGTTGTTGATTACTGTTTTAGGCAGCTGCCTGTTGATTTTGTTGGATGCCTGGCAGACCTCAGGACACTGGACTTGCTTGTGCATTCTTAGCAGGTAAATGCGCTGCTTTCAGAATCCAGTGCTGGTAGAATTGCTGTCTGGAACATGGAATTAAATACTGATTTAGCATTAACAGTTTAGGAAATGGTGATGTTAACATTGCTTTCTGCTAGAATGTTCTACAAAACATTCTTGTATATGTTAACGGACTGTAGTGCTGCTTGCCTGGTGCGAAGGGATGGGTTAACAACTCCTAGGGTAAAGGTTCTGGAGAAAAAAGGTACATATCTTCTGTACACAAGTTTTGCTAAATAAGTATTTCAGGTAGGTGAGCAACTCACTCAAGGAATGTTTAGTAGCATTTGCACGTGGAAAGCATTAGTTATCTTTCTTGGAGTCTATGTTAATATTACATAATTGAAACACTCCCTCAATCTATTTCCTCCTCTGGAATAAGTCATTGATTTATCTTCTTGAGCTGCAAATGTATAATGATCTAGTCCTATGCATGTTCAGAGGTCATTATTGCATATCTGCTGAGCATTTGCAATGCTGGATGTTTAACATTTACAGTTTATGGTGCTAAAATCTGCAGTCTTTCACTTGATTCATAGGAAGAGTTTTCTTGTGACTGATGTTTGTGACCTTGTTTATCAGAAATACTTTGTATTCTGGAATATCACTCACTGTGTACTTAACTCTAAGCATGTAATGTGAAAATATAATTCATTTATTGATTCATATGTGCTTTTGCGAAGTGTTAAAATCTTAACAAGATTTTGGGGGCTGCATTCTGAACTGCTCCTTTCTTTAGGCTGAGATAATTAGACCTCCCATTTTAATTTAAGACCCTATTTATTTATTTATTTATTTTAAGACAAGAATATTTCAGTGGGAGGGGACCTACAGTGATCATCTAGTCCAACTGCGTGACCAATTCAGGGCTGGCCAAAAGTTAAAGAATGTTGTTAAGGGCATTGTCCAAGTGCATTTTCAACACTGACAGGCTTGGAGCGTCGACCACCTCTCTAGGAAACATGTTCCAGTGTTTGATCACCCTCTCAGGAAAGAAATGCTTTCTAATGTCCAGTCTGAACTTTCCCTTCTGCAGCTTGAAAAAATTCCCACACATCCTGTTACTCGATCTTAGGGATAAGAGCTCAGCACCTTCCTCTTCACCTCCCCTCCTCAGGAAGCTGAGGTCGCTCCTCAGCCTCCTTTTCTCCAGACTAGACAAGCCCAAAGTCCTTAGCTGCAGGGATAATCATGTTGATAAATATATCGAGCAGGACTAGCCCTGGAACTGAGCCCTCAGGAACACTGCCGGTGACTGATTACCAGTCACATGTAATCTCCAAAAAGAGCTGTCAGAAGTGGGATTCGAACCCACGCCTCCAGGGGAGACTGCGACCTGAACGCAGCGCCTTAGACCGCTCGGCCATCCTGACTTACACGTGTATTTATGCTGTCTGTGTTGGTCGTGTATTTGTATTTGTTTTATGTTGTACTTTTTTCCTCAGGATGATAGAAAGTATTCTAAACTAAAATGTATATTGTGTTGAATCTAATGTAGATGTAAGAGCTGTTGTTAATTTGGTAGAGGCAGCTGTTTCATTCTGTGAATATCTGAGTACTAGTGTTCTGAGAGAGAAGCAGGGACTGTTGCACATAATTATATATGCCATGTAGCAGAAGTTTCAAGGTGTATAGAAATGTGGTATGTTGCACAAGGGCATTGCTTAAGGCTGATCTGTTTCCTGTGATGTCTGTGAAAATTCTTTTGAGACAGTACAAGTTACTCATGGTGAGAGTTCTCTGTAATATTAGAAAAGAGAGTGTAACACTGAAACAAATTGCCCCTGTGCTTCAGTTTAATAAAAGAAATTCCTGTACTTGAAAGCTGCATCCAGGAAGCTCTGAACATACAAATTGGGTCAATATTTGGAAGTAAAGTAAATATGGAAGGCGAGAGGTATTATACTTGTTTGGGAGCATCAGGTTTAAAATCCAACATCTCTCTTTGGAATATAAATGTAATAGAAAAATCAAATCTTTGAATGTTACAACCAGAAGCTGACTATCAGAAATAGCAAGTACACTGCTAGCCCCAAAACATAATCATTGCCCAGAACCTGAAGGAACAGTGTTTTTCACTTGCAAAAAGAGGCTACAGTCTACTAGATTGGTCAGAAATTGAGCCTGATTGGTACCGGTAGTGGAAGGAAGCCGTTCCCCTGTTTGAAGAAACCAGTTGCTACGGCCCCAGCTTATCAGTATTGGTAGTTTTGCCAAAATCAGTGTTCTAGCTAATGTGGTGGTGGTGTTTTTTGTGGTTTGTTTTTTTTTGGTGCGTGTTTCAAATCATAGCTGGTGGAGTCAACAGAAACAGAATTATTCCAGTTTCAATAGGTCTTCTTGCGCCTGTAGCAAGATAGGCAGAGTCCAATAAGCAGAAATACGGATGCCTGAAGTATGGCCATCAAAGGATACTCACAGAGTTACAAGTCCAGAATGAGCCGGGGTTGAAACCTACACCCTTTCTCCTGTCCGCACATGGCTGTTTGGATCTTCAGCCAGCAGCTCCGTAACCTTTTGTTCACTACTTTGATGCAGTGATGATGTAAAGCTGATTAAATATATCTTGACTGGCTGGCAAAATTGACTAAATAGGTTGTAATTTAAATCAAGTCTAATTCATAAAAACAGTATTACTCATTGGTTTTGACACTTGTGAATTGCACAAGGAAGGTTCTTGCAGAACTGAGTCTGTACCAAACATCCAGTAAGCTCAGTGAAGAATCAGCCGCGGCCTACTCCTGTACAACACCAGTGTCTACCAGTGGGAATTTTTTTGGCCCAGAACTTCAGTAGTTAACTCTCAGGTTGTTGCCTCAAAATCTGCTGATCTGGCAAACTTGCTGGTCAAAATGTAGTGGTGCTTAGTATGCAGCTTCAGCCCTGATTGCTCACCCATTACTCAGTTTCACATAGCAGTTGTAATACTGACTGCATTGAGCTCTAGTAAGTGAAGTGTAAACCATCAAAATAATAAATTTGTGAGGATGTATGCATTCTCCAACTGCTCTCAGACTCAACTATCTGCCTGTCCATCACACAGTCAGACTTATTGGACTTGAGGCTGGAGGTTGTTCTTTTGCAGGTTGCACATGAGGTACATTGGTGTTATCCATTGGAAGGTTCGCATCTACTTGTTCTGACTACATGTTCTGAAGATAGTAGGTGAAGAAGAGGAAACTAAGTCCTGTTGGTATCCTTGCTGATATTCCCTTATGTCTTTATGCTGCTGCCCAACCTAAAATTTCAAGAACAGACCCCTATTAGCAAATTGGAGAAAACCTAATTCTATTTTGCATTATTTGTGCATGTAATAAAAGGCATTGCAAAGTCTGACTTTAGTTTTTAGAATACCTGAGAATGGCTGACATTGTTCTAGAAGGTTCAGTAAGATAATGGAAAATACTGAAAAATAATTTGAATGTGGCTGTGTGTAATAAAATCCTTAGTAATGACTTGTCTTCTGAAAGCATGTTTGAATGATCAAGAATAATGCTAAACCCATATAAGCTAATGTGAAAATATCAGCAATGATCACACTGATCAATGGAGCTTCAAGTGCTGTTCACATTACAGTGAATTAATGGATTTAATCAGAGTATCAGGAGACATTTTGGGGCAAAAATGTCTTTCCTCAAATAGAACTTCATAAAATACTAGGATTTTTCTTTTATTTGTATTTTTTTTTCCCTTGTGAGTTTGTAGCTTTTGTACCTGCCTGTAATGTCAGTTGATGAGGGTCATGCTGTCTTGAATATTACATCATGGTTCATAAAAATCTTTACAATTAGAAAAGGAAGCAATATTTATCAAGTCAGGTTTTATTTTGGGAAATGTTAAGGAATAACAGGTAGCAACAAGGGGGCTTCCAAATTCAGAAGAGTGGCCAGACTCCGCACTTGGATGCTTGAACTCATTTTATTTCTGAGTCTTTTCCAGTTTCTGGGTGTCATGCCCTAAACTCTATCTGGAAAAATAGTTTTAACCCAAAACCATTTACAGCTGAACTGAGGTGCAGAATGGTCAGATAGGCTGGCAGGTCTTGGGGCTGAAACCTTCTCACCCAGCACAGCTAGGAAGAGAAAGTAGTATGTAGTCATCGCTTAAGCTTGTACCCCTGCATCCTGTACAACCCTGCCAGAGCCCAGTGAAGCCGCAGGGTCTGAGGTTAGTGTTGCTTTGTATTTTAATACTGAGTTTGAAATTATTGTTGTAGATGTTGTGCTAAAGCCTACTGTGCTATAGTGATTTACACTGATGTCAGTGTACATTAGCAGTCCGTTTATTTAAATGCACTGTGCAAAGGCCTCTCTCCCTCCTCTGTCACTTGATAGCACTTCCTTGGCTGTTATGGGTTTCTGTCCTGCTTTAAGCAAAGCCACTCACAAAGTCAGAGTATCTTTTGTGTTGTTCTTTGTCTGAATAGAAAAGTTGTGTTATTGCTTATCTTTCAGGGCTCTGCCTGTGGGCCCTGAAAGAAATACTAATTCAAAAAGAATGGCAAAATCCTGTGGAACCCATGCATCTCCTTCCAAAGAGAAAGTGCGGTTATTTTATATGGATGGTAATGAAGCTAAATGCGGTTCAGTGGAGTCTTGATTTAAAAATATGATGCTTTTTCAGTATTTTTATAGCTTCACATTTTGCCCCTAGTTCTGCAAATGTGCCTAACTTTACAGGAATCACTAGTCCTGTTGTCAGACCTTTTTGGTTGTACAAACAGTACTATAAAGTGGTGCATAGATTCAGAATGTTGTCAGGAACCTGGGAAGCTCTCTTCTTGCCCCCTGATCATACTCAGTCCTTTATATTAAAAATATTAATAGCAGAAGCAGATTGTGAGCTAGAAACAAGACTGCTGTCAGGACAGTCTTGTCTCAGCTACCAGCTTTCTCTGCAGCAGAGCTTGTCTTGTCATGGTCGCAGGTAGGAATGGACTTGAATAATAATAGAGACTGTGACCTGGGCATATTCCATTCTGTCCTAGTGGGAATTAGAGATTTGAGTTGGAGAGATGAGAAAAAAAACCCTTTGTCTTTCTCTATTCATGTGGGCCTTCTTTATGAAATAACTCATCCTCAAAACACCTTATAAGTAAGAATGCCCATAAACCTCTTTTGAATTAAGTACATTCCTTTAAAATTTCCCAAACTAGTAAACTACATTTGAAGATATAAAGCAGATTAAACATGTGGAACGCTATAGTGTTTATAGGAAATCAGGAATACTAGAGGAGGTTGACAAGCATGGCTGCACTGCCTGTGATGATAATGGAAAATGCCTCAGGAGTGTGTGTTATCAGCAGGATCCAGAAGTACAGCATCCATGCGTGTGGCAGGGGAAGGAAAATTCCTTCTGCTCCCTGCAACTGATGCTGAGTAACAGGTTCTTTTTCCTTCCAAATCAGTATTTCATCGTGAACTTGAGCACCAACTGGAGTGCTCTTTGCTCTGTGATTGCTGCCTGTTGACTTGGAATAGCTTCTTTTTTCTGAATACTTTTAATCCCAAAGTATGAACTGGGGAGTTCTTCAATAGAAAAAGATAGAACTGGCTTTATTTTAACGATCATGTCTGCTGTTCACAAGGATCATGATCATTGGCTTTTGTTCCTGCTTAAGGTAGGGTGTGAGGCCAGTGAGTGGATTTCTTGTCCACTTTCATAAGAAAATAAACAGAACTCAGCCCTGTGCCTGTCCTGTCCTCTTCTGGCCGAATAACTTTTCAGCTCCTGTGGATGAAAGTACTTACATTTATGGCTGTAAGTACAGGGTGTGGATGCGGGTGTGTATCTGACACTGCTGCAGTAAAAGGTAATTTGAGAGCTGACGCTGGAGCAGAACCTGACCTGCAAGATCCTGATTACTAATTGATGAGTAAGCTTCTAACCTGACTTCCAGCTTCCAGCTCAAGTGTTCTAGCAATGAAAAATATCCTTGTGTTTGCTATGAAATGGAAAAAAAAAATCAGAGAATCTGTATGTTGTTGGTGATGTGGTATGGAAACTTCTAGTGACAGAACAACTGTTTAATTATAAACAGTGAATTGTTAGATGAAAAAATCCTAAAATAATTCAAGCACAACTGCACAGTTATACTCTCTTCTGTCCTTACTTACAAAAGTAATAGCAAAAAAATTATTGAACCTGAAGGAACTGAGTGAAGCAGTCTTGTGGGCATTAGGTGATGTTAAAAAAATCTGATGATGTTCTGTTTCCCAAGTGGAAGAACCAGGGATAAAACCAGTTTATTGCCTAACCTGTGCTGGGAGGCCCTGTGTTCTCTCTTGGTGCTCTCCAGGAAGTCTGAGACATTGCAGAGAAGTTTTAGCTTAAACAGGGCTAAACAGGGTTTGGCTCTTAGGCCTGGCTGTGTAACAGAAAGAGACTCAATAAAGGGGGAGCCCGGAAAGTGCTAACTAGAGGAGGGAGAACCATAGGGGATTGCCTAAAGTATTGCAGGTGATTGCCTCTTCCAGATTTTTGCAGGGTAATAACCAGCCTCTGAAGGACAGTAAGCTGGCTGTGCCTTGGTTTCTGTTTTCATGTGATAAAACCACTTCCTACATAATAAAATCGTATGAAAACTGTAAATCCCTGTACTGTTGGTACTGAATATTAGCTGTGCTTGATCCTCCTTTTGCACATTACAGCCTTCTCTCCTCTCCAGATGAAATGGATGGGGTCTGTGGCCATTTGCTCTCTGGTACATAGATGAATGTTGCTTCATGGGTGCAGAGGACAGAAGTAACGAACTTCTAGCTCAGTTAATGTGGGTTTATTTCCAATGGAAAAGAGTATAACAAGCACACTGCTAATTATCACACCGTGACAGTAATGAGAAATAATAATGGTACAGTATAAATTACATAATAAAAATACTAAAACAGACAATAATGATTAGCATATTATAAAGTGTGGAAGGTTTCTCAAGAGTGTTGTATATTTGGAAAGTGGGGTTTCTTAGCGCAGTTGTCAGTACTAGAGTCTTGTGACTCTAAGAAATGCAGAAGAAAAGCAGGAAAACAGAAAACAGGAACCCAGTAACTGGCAAATACTAGCCATTCCCTTAGACTTCTCTCATTTTCTAAAAGCAAGATCTTCACACATTTACTTCTCTTGTTCCAAAGAGAGAATCTTCTTCCTTCTATTTGCATGATCAGTATGTTCCTTGCATACTGCAAAGAGGGAGACTGCTTCACTCTGATACCCATGCTGACTCCCCATCATTTGCTCTCCAAACCAACATAAGGATTATTTATGTTTGCAACAAGAAGAAATCATGCTGGGTTTGAGTGTGGGGTTTTTTGTTGACATTTTAGAAACTGTTTCAGGCTCCTCTTAGTATTTAGACAAACTAATGTTTCTTTTTGTGGTGTTGCTGTTGACATTTCCTAAGGGAATTGCTGAAGATGTTAACAACATCCCAGCACAGGCATGCTGTAATGGAATAGTTCTTAGCTTGTGGCCCTGACACAAATACCTCTTAACTGATGTTTCTGCTGAAAGTAATGTGATTGTGGTAACTTAGTGAGTTGGGGTAAATGAGAATCAGTCCTGGCTATTTCTGGGAGCATAAATGTCTTCTGAACTCCTTAGTGTTTTGCTTCTTGAAGATGCAACAAGCAGAAGGGGCCAATTTATTGTGTGCATCGGAGCCTCTGTGCTGCACAAACATCTGCAATGCAGAGTGGGAAGAAAGTCTATGAGGAGCATTGGTACTTGGCTAAGCCCAAGAGCCAGGAGAGCTTGTAACTCAACCAAGAGAAGTTGGTCAGTTAGAGCCTTGGCTAATTTTTAAGCCAGGAGCCATGAAAAACAATCACATCATAGCAGAACGTGCCCTTATAGGTGTAGTGTGTGCCCCCGGGGTACTGTGGGTTAGACACAGATTAATGTTTTTGAGAGTTTGCTTTTTTAAGCCATGCATTTGAGCTTTTGCACTGCAGTATCATTAACACCTGGTCGGTACCAACAGTGCAAAATTGTGTTAGCAATTAACTAGGACTGTCTACTTAGAGAATTTATTTAGCCTTTTATGTGTGAAGGTCTTGAGGGCTCTTCCAGCAGGTTGGATTTTGTGCCGGAATCCCTAATTAAAAGTAGGAAGCTCTTACATGCAACCAGACTGCCAGTTTAGCCTGTGGCTTGTATTAAAAAATACCCACAGTGTTATGTACAAGAATCAGCTCTATCTTGCAATCTTTTAGCAATACAGTATCTTTTTCTGACTGGTTACCATGTATTGCACCTATGGAACAAATTTTCCTCAGAACACATTGCTGTTTTAAAATCTTTCCGGTTGAAACCAAATTTCTGTGATTATTCTACCCTCAACTGCTATAGCCTCTTGCCAGTGAAACTGTAGAGAAACTCATTTGTGAGGAGGTCATGCAGCAGCATTTGGGCCATGTTGTTTGTTCTGTTTCCGAGCTCTCCGGCTGAGGCTTGGGGAGAGGCAGTCTTTGTTGGTCTGCGGCTGTTTCCCTGCCTTGAAACAGAATAAAAACTGTCAGGAAGAAAGATATTCATCCTAAGGGTAGACTCCAGTTACATTAAATAGAATAGCAGCTACCCAGAGATGGGACTGGAAGGCAGCCAAAAGGACACTGTGAAATTTTTCAATAGCCTGTCCGTATGCCTGTCTTCCAGTGATCGATAGAGAATGTAATTTCAACCTTCAGACTGTTCACTCTAACCAAAGGGAACTGAACGCTCTTCCGGCTCTATATAAAGGGCGTTGTAACTTAGATGAGGAGATACTCTTCTCTCTAATGTGTGTGTTGTTCTACTGTTGCAGTAAATCGTTACAGACACTACTACTTACTAGTTTAACTAAATTCTCCTTTTGACTGTCTTGTGTGTGTTTCGCAAGGGAAAAAAAAATGGCCTTGAACAGAGGATGTAACATAATTTCAATAGGTATTTTGATTTAGGATTTCTGAGATGGTCCTTGCTGCTTGTAACATTTGCTGGAGGTGGTCAGCCTGGGATCACCAACTGAAGTCATGTTTTGAAGCATTACTGTAGTGATGAGATTCTGGCTTTCCTTGTAATGTCTGCTAAAGGGTTTAATTATGTGCTGTAACTTTGTGAAAACCTCTCAGATTTATGTATGTAAAGGCAGATAGCCTTGTCTTATGGTAGGATTACAGCCTCATGAGTCTCCAGCAATCTCAGGCATGTATTTGCAGTAATATCTCTTCCTTCCTTGTGAGAGATCTCCCTAGCCATATGTCATTGTATGTGAAGTGTTAACCCTTTCAACCTGGTGGTTCATCTCAGCTGAACTGAGATCACAGCCAAGTCTGCTATGACTTGGTTTCAGGCAGTGCTCTTCCCTCCCCAGTGGGATCTCTACATATGTCTTCTGAGGGAGAGGAGGAGCTGAGCCCTTTTTAATTCATTACATTTTGGTAAAAGTGGTGATAATAAGGATATATAAAAAATAAAAAGTTCCATTACCCAAGTGGTTCCTTAGTAAACATCTCATGCCTAATGTCAAATGTTTGGGATTGTCTCTGTTAAATTATGTGTATTCTGGTATTTGTGTTTTCTTTCCTGATGAAGTGTACAGTTGTAACGCCATTTTAAAAAAGGCAAAACGCTGCCTCTTCTTTCTACACACAACGGGAGTGAAAAAGTTGCTTCAGTAAATAAGAAAGCAGAGGTGGGAGGTGCCCCCTCTGAATATGTTTTGGATGTAAAGAAGTAAATATGAGATTCAGCCTCATAAAGGTAAGCTGCAGGATTCAGGAATTGAAAATCATAAGTACAATAGATATACATACAGGCTGAATAGTGATTTCTCAAGGCTTTTAATGTACTTTATTCTCAGCATGTCACAGAGTAACCTGTTCTGTTTTGCAGGTATGTGTCAAAGTACAGGGGAAGTAAATGATCTGCCCAAAGCCCTGTAGTCCTGCGCACGCCGTGGACAACCACTGAAAGTGCTTGTATAGCACTTACTGTGAGATACATGGGGTTTTGCACAAATGTAAAGTCTTGTCTAAAGTCCCCAGTGACCACAGCTAGTCATTATGAAGAGCAGCATTTACCACTGTGTGTAGTCCATTAGCATTTACCACTGTGTGTAGTCCAACAGAAACTGCATTAGTGCATTCAAGAGTAAAATAACGTCCTTTTTTTTTTTTTTTCATTAATGTAGGTAGGTCTGCATTCTGTGGTGCTAAACATGTGGATTTGTGACACGTTGGCAGCTGAAGTGCTCTTCAAGCCACATAGTTTTACCCAATAATGTTTCGCAAATGTTTGGCAGATACAGAAGAAAGAGCCATTTAAGAGCCACCTTTAAATTTGGTGTTTGGTATGTTTGGTTAAGTTCACTAGAACCGAGGTCTCTGGCGCAGATTTCTGTTTCTCACTGTGCTTGTGCAGAGTCTGTTTCTTCTAAAGACCATGATCTATGAGGTGAAAATAATGACAGATGTTTTCTGTAGCGCTGATGGCAGAGCTTGCTGACATGATACTCCGGAACATGGAATGGGCACTGCTGTTAGCCATCTCCATCCTGGGGGTTCTTTGGGAAGATAGGGCATCACGCAGGCCTGCAGTGTTGATTACTTCCCAATCTGTTTGTCATGCAATGTCCTTAAAAGTTTCTGTTATAACTCGTATCAGATAACATTGAGTTCATTATAAATACTCTGCTTTCTTCTGTGTTTTTTTAATTTTTTCCTTCTCTGTGCAAATTATGGTAAATAAATAAGGCCCAAGAAGAAGACTGAATAAAAGAAACAGAAGAGAGTTGAAAGGAGTGGGGGGATTAAGAGAGGATGAATGAAAACAAGGAACATTGCTGAGAAAAAATAAAGTTACATATGTATATAAAATCATTTTGATGGCTCTGCCCTCTTGATTATGAAGGTAGCCCAACACAGGGTGACACTGCTGGTTCTGTAGAAAAGGTTTTGATAATTAGCCTTACAAGGAAGATTCGTGATTGACATTTGCACTTTGTTTTGTTACAGGCAATAGTAAGTGGATGCTATCTTCCAAGGGTTAGAATTGAAAAGCCTGTATCTGGCATGGTACTTAAGAAATCATCCTGCTAGATGTTTTCTTGTATCAGATTACCTGGTAAAAACATGAGTTAAAAAGCAGCATCCAGAGTTGCTTAGTACCTGACAGGATAGCACTCTCTGAAATTGTCTCTTCCTATCCCCTGCTTCTGCACCCATTTTCACTGACATTTTGAGTAGTTATCTATCGTGGTAGCTAGATAATGTTTGTCCCTGATTCAGTAAGAATGTTCTTTCCTAAAGTGAAACTTCAAATATATTTTCTCAAAACTGTATCTGTTTTTCCTATGAGCATGAAATCAATCTTCCTGTTAGGTTTCTCCTGGTCTTAAATTTATCTCCTATCTATAGCGATTTTCACATTAATATCAACTTTATATTATGGTTCTATGGTTCAAAGAAGGTGGTGTTCAGTGTGGCCTGGAACAAAAATCCGGTATGAATGAGCTGATTTGATAATATGCCAAAAAACCTCCAGTTATTTCATTAGAAGCATGTTTTCCCTGTTGCAGTGCTACTTTGCCTACTGCAATGCTGCACTTGCAACCCAAAAAGTTAATGGTATCCTGGACTTTAGAATGAAAGGTGTGAGTTCACATTTTCAGCGCTGAAGTGCTGCTTTATTACTGCCTACTGCATCTCCATCATCTGTTTGTACTTAAACTTACCAATTATTTTCAGTGTGTTTCTTTTACATATCTAAATGGACCAGTGATACCATGAGGCTGAGTGGAATTGTCCCAGTCTTCTTAATTTCTTTCATAAAAATTACAGACTTTTAACTCTCTTTCAGAGTTCAGTAATAGCCACCTCTGATGTAACAAAAAAAAAAAAAAAAAAAGAGACTAGACTTTTAAGAATATTCCAAAGAGGCTATAAAACAGACTATCAGATTGCTGTTCACTTGAAATGATCATAGTGATAGAGAGTTGAAAAGGAAATTTGCATAATTCTTCAAACAGGAAAAGAAAGAGGAAAGGCTGATATCATTGTATCAGGTGTTATGCTGGAGGGTCTTGCATTTGTTTTCCTACAGTTCTCTTTGGCCTGCTGTGTTAGTGGAGGATGAGAAGTCCTCTTGGACTCCTTTCTCTGGGTTCTGATTTTCTTTTCTCATGTTGAACTTTCAAGCATAAAAAATTTCAGCTGGAGAAAGGATACTTGAATTGATATGATTATTTGATGGTTCCAAAGAATGATTATTTAAGAGTATGATTTAGAACTGAGAACTGTAATGGCACTGAATTTAAGCAGTCAGAAAATTCCTTGATTAAATATAAAGATAATGCTACATTTGGAGAGTTTAATTCCTGATGTCCTGGTGGACTGGTAATGGAAAAACTGTAACTGAGAATAAAAAGATAAAGAAATGACTACGTTTTCTCCTGTGAGCCAGCTAGCAGAGTTCTGTAGCCTTCCTCACACTTTATACCTGGACTTAAAATATTAATGTACAAAATGTAGAAATAATCAAATAATCCATATGCAAAATGGAATTTTTATGTCTGATTATTTTCTGAGGGACATTCCTCTTTCTGTTTAGTAGTGTAGAGCAATTCCCTGGAAGGTGCAGGAAAGAATGTGGAAACTAGTTAACAGAAGAGAATTCAGAAAAGGAATGTGAAGAAGATGGATTGACAAGTTATGGAGGGGATTGTGATCCATGAGAATATAGTACTTCTTCCCAGTGATTATACCCTGAGGTTACCAAATACATCTCTGTTCCACATCTTCCCTTCATATGCATCAAAGAGTTAACAGTGGGCTCTCTGGTCATAAGGTTAAATTCTCATTTAAGTTACATGAGCTTAATGCTAAGTTCCAGCTCTGAGTGGTTTTGTGTAATATGGGAGAGGGAACTCCATTCTCTATGTAGGTGAAAATTCATTTGAATATTGTTTAAAATAGGAATAAAAAACCCCAACCTTAATTCCCTGAGGAAATTACTGGAACATCTAGTTTGATAAAGGAGCTTTTAATTTTTCTGCATTGGATGTCATCTTACAAAATTGCTGAGAAATTTGCTGCTGATGTTAGCAGAAACAGGTTCAATGCCTGGATGATTTCTTTATTAATTGATGTTAGTGTTAAGAATTATCTCCTTATTTTAGCTTGACTTCATTCTTTCTCTTGTGTTCTTTATCACAATTTATGATAGCAAAAAGGCTTGGAAGGGATTATTGAGTCTGTCCCTGTGCCACTTAAGACTGTTACTCATGTTCCATCTTTATAATGATTGCTTAAATACCCCTTTCTGTCATCCTTATTTTCAAAGACTTACTTTCGGTATGGATGTATAAAATAGTTCTAAGGGAATGTCCAAACATATAAGGGCAAGGTTTTTTTTCTCCTCCATATCTCCCAGAAGCCAGCCCCACTTCTGGAGCGGGAGTACCATGATAATGTATCACAGGCTTGTTATGTTAATTACTGTACAATATATCACAGGATGCTAAGGTCTTGTTCTACAGTAAGGCTACCAGTTGTAATGGCACCATAAGGAGATTTAATAGCATTCATGCAGAACCCACTGTCACCGCTTTTTGGTATACGAGATAACAGTTCAATAAATATTCTGGGCCAGCGTAGATGACTTGAACATTGAACATGAAATTTAAAATGCTTCTTTGGTTTCTTGCCAAAGGTGTTGGACACATATGGTGCATTTACAACTCCTGCATGATGAGGATTTGGGTTTTGTTCCTTAGGCACATGGTTGTGTTGTTACAGTAATTTCAAGTTGACCTCCGATTATTTTGTTGTAATTATTACCTTTGTTGGAGGCAGGTTTTAAACCAACATACACATGTGGCCATTTATTCCTCATAGGATATGATTAGAATCATTATTAAAATCACTGGAATATGTTACAAACTAAGCATTATGACTTCAAAAGGAATTGCACATTTATGCAATTCTGTAATATTAAAGCCTAGCTAAGATGATTCCACATGACAGCAGTCTTAATGAGGCTCAATAAACAGTGCAGTTTGTAACCTCAGGCCAACTGCTGAACAGAAGCCAAGAGCAGAGCTACAGCTTTAGTGAGCCCATTACTGTGAAAGATGCTGGATCCTAGCGCAGCCTGAGTCACCCCTTGTACAAGGAATGAAGCTCCAATAAATACAAATGAATATCCAAGATGACGGGTGACAACTTTGCGCATACGTGATTTTCTCTGATTTGACAGTGCCTTGATATGTTCTTAAGGCATGTGGCTTCCTAGCAACCACTTACATTTTTAGCCATTGAAACTTCTGGTTTACTTGCAGACATTTACATTGGGCCTTGTGGTTTTGTAGAAGTATTTCAAATTTCCTTTGCTTACTTTTTTGTGGCCTGATTTTCAGAGCTATTCAAGATCTGGAACAACCCCTATAAACCGTCAGGATAGCCAACAACGTTAAAATGTGTGTGTTTTTTCTGCCAAGTTTTGCTTATTTTTATTAAACTCTTCTGAAGGTGAATTGATACAGGAGCTTGCATGGGTGTGAAATGTCTTCAGTCTCTTGATTAGAATAAATTAGTCTTAAGCCGCTTATGGCAAGCCCTACTGCAGACCCATTCATTCCCTTGAGGACAAAGCAAATTACTCTGTCTTGATTCCTCACTTTGCTAGTGCTTTAATTTTTCTTATCCACTTTTTAAGAACAGTTATTTTTGATAAGTAACCCTGAATTTGTTCTTTCATTTCGAGGCTTTAGTACATCTGCAAAAAAACATTATAATCAGTTGCTGGAATCAGATATAATATTAGCACATGTTAAAACATGCTCTCGCTCTAGCATTAATGTAACAATTAATTAAAATAAACTGTTTAACATTCTGCAGTATTCCAGCTTCTGCAGTGTTGTGGGCAGAACTCAGTAGCAATACTGAATTATCATAAATTTACCATGCCAATATCCATTGAGGCATGGGATAGGATTATCAAGTCTTTCCTGTTCTCGTTTTGCCCAGATAAAAATTTGAGTACATTGAAACTCTGAGCCTTAAAACCACCTTGTGTTTTCCAGCAGGGGAGAAAGTACTCGGGGATTTTGAGCCCAGCACGACTTGAGGCCAGTGTAAATCAAGCAGTCACAAGCTTCCCTCAGCCATGGGTTGTTTCCCACCCTTGGAGCTGAACTCAGCCTGTCTCCTCCCGCCAGCACATCCACTGGCCGCTGGTGTGGAGCCCCATGAGGGTCCTCCAGGGACTCGCTGAATCCCCTGTGAACAAGGTGAGGAAGTAGTGGTTGAAAGACCATTAGGGGCAATGTAACTCCTATTTTAAGATGTTAATGCTGTCTTAGTCTTTATGAAAATACTCCAAAAGGGTCTCTGGCAATACAGTATAAATGGATTTAGGGACTAAAAAGAGTAGGAAAGCGCAGAGCTGTGTTACTTAAACTTGAAGAGAAAGGGAATGCTGAACCAACTCTGTGGCTGTTTCTATGCATCAAAGGTATAGACCAAATTAAACAGGACAGATGGTGGCACAGGATAAAAACAAAATGGTATTGTACAAGAAAATAGGCAGAGAGTTGTTTATATTGGTGGGAATATTATATAATGTGCTGGACTGTGTTACCTTGAGGTAACCTTATCAAAACCCCTTGAATCTGAGCAGTTAATTGTGTGTGCTAATTTTGTGACTCTTAAACAAGTTTTACCTGTCAGTTTTGCAAAGTTGCTGAATCACAGTTTAAGTGGTTAACACTGAAAAACAGGCTGGTAACAGGTTTACCATTAACACTTTTGATCTTCAGCGTTGTAAGATGGCAGAAGATGTTAAAATAACATGGAGCTAGTGCAAAAAGATTATGCAATCAGATGCTGTTCCCTATTTAGTACAGTTAGATTACAGCAACAGCAAAGCATAAATTGTCATCTGCTGACATTTAATTCTGTGGAAAACAGGAAAAATGCACTGTTGGAAAGTGATATCAGAATCACTAGGGATTTGCAGAGATACAAAGAGACAGATAAACACAACAAAAAATCAATATGGTTAGTGTCCTGGCCTCCATCACCCCTTCACAAAATGATAGAATTTGTATTTACAGTTGGGAATGATGTCCCAGACTAATGGTGACATTGCAAGAGGTGGTCTGGTGACCACTTAACAGCATCACTCAGACTGTGAAGAGACAAACCACAGGTTTTATTAATCTCTGGAGGAGGGGGAATGAATTATGCTATTTTTCCTGAGAAGGCATCAGACATTTTACTGAGGAAGATTTTCCTTGGAGTGAGGCCACATAAGTAAGACCATGAGCTCTCTAGTTGCTAAACCATGGGTGACTTAGTAAGAACGTGTATTGGTATTGCCATGACTTTTGAAATGTCTGTAGTCATCTCTGTCATACAAATGTGATGCCATGGCTTGTTCAGCTTCTTGCAGCGTAGCATCTGGACTAATGTTAGGCCTGAACTTTGAATAATATGGTATTCTAAATAAATTAGCACCCGAATCCTTTTCCAGTGTTGCTGTTTCTGCACTCAGGAGTATATGTTCACTGACTTTGGGAAGCAAACAAGGCAGCTGTCCAGAACTCCCGAATTTCAGTTTCATATTACAAATCACTGGTTTATTTACTGAATCAGAATTGATTGTTGCTCCTCATCTCTGTAGAAGTTTTAAAAGACAAAAAGCTAAAATGGACTATAAATCCAGAATGTAATCTCTTATGATGCATGTGTCTGTAGGCTCTGAGGCCAGTTTTCCTGAAGGTATCCCATGGGAAGTCAAGGATCACTCCAATTTGCCTGTTATCCCTTGTGATGTATTCTTGCCACTGTGATAATAATTCAAGAGATGAAGTAATTTTGGTTTGAGTGGAGGTGGGTGAGGCACATATAATAATCTGTGCCAGACTGCAGCCATTTTCCTGTGGTGGAAGGAGATCTCTCATCCCCCTCTTGCCCCCTCTCTCTCCTCTGTTAGTATTCCCTGTGTTTGTGTTGCCTTGGACAGATTTTGGGAGGGTGAGTAAACTGTACTGGCCAGGCTCTCATCACATTGCACATGCGATGGCGGCCATCCATGTGTGAAACACCCTGCTCTCAGCCAAATGAGGGGTGATCCTCCCTGATACACTCCTTGTGCAAACAAGGCACTGCTAGGGCAGATTGGCAGTACTGGGAATGAAGGACAAGGAGCTGTGGCTGTTGATATACTTACTACTTACTGATTGCCTGGAGAGTCTCAAGCTCTCTTCTATGTAACTTCAGTTATTAAATATTACATTCTAAGTTCCTAACTGCGGGCAGGTTTTTATGAGTGGTGTAATTCTTGTGATCAAAGCAAAAGCTTCGTTTTTTCAACATACTATACAAGCATCAATGAATTGTTCCCATGCCTGTTGAAGTTTTTCTCTCATTCTGAATGTCAGAGAAATAACACCCTTCCTTTTTTCTGCTCAAATTAGATTTGCTGTTGGATACTCCTTTTAGAAGGAAATTCAGATATGAAAGCCTGGGCCTGGTTTATTTATCTAGATCTTGATTTATACATGCAGTATATGATTGCTTGCAATCCTAGGTAAAGACAGAACTTCAGAATTAAATCAGATACCTAGAAGTATTTTTAACTTTAGAGGTTCCTTTTTTACCGGAGGGTGAAAGATGCTCACAAGGAAGGTTAGACTGCAAGAGACCTAAACTCAGAACATTATACCAATAGGTATAAGGCCCAAAGTGCTCAAGTAAGTCAAAACCACCTCGTTACGAACAATAAATAATAAATAATAAATAATAAATATACTTTTAGGGCACTGGTGGAAAGGCCGGTTTTATTCATTGATGGTAATGGCTTCATCCGAGACACTGAGTCTGGTTATCAATTGTTAATTAAATTTCTAATTATTTCTAATAAGAATATAAAAAAGAAAAATGTCATAATAAAACCCCTGTCATATTTTATTAGTAAGTTCACCCTATAATTTCCATGTTTCTGCAAACACAGTAAAAATGTCACTTCAAATTAGATTGCACCTTATTGATGGAGTGCTAAGGAAAGGAACCCCTCCCTCCTTTTTATTTTACCACTACTGTCTCGAGCTGTATCGCAACATCTTGGTAAGCATTTCTTCTGCAGCTAACGCAAAGCCTGAGGACTGGCCTCTGCACTGGGAGCGCCTGGAAATGTAACCCATGAAAATTTGTGATTAAATCAGTGCAAGACAGATTAGCCCAAATGCTTACGTATGTTGTTTTACACACAGAAATCTCTGTCATGCAGCTTTGGTGCTGTGCTTTCTTTCTCTGCCCGAGTGCTGCAGTGAGACAGAGCTGTGCTGGGAGCCTCATAGCCCGTGTTGAACGGGATAGACATCCCCGCTGTCGGCACTCGCAGCAGCAGAGGCAGTAGCTGCTCCTGCCTCTGCAGGGGGGAAAAAAGTCCTTTTACCCTGCCCTGGTGAGCTAGCCTCTGCAAGGAGAGGAGAAGGAGCCGGTGCTGTGGTATGGAGGCATCAGTAGCTCAGACAGCCTGTGGCTCTGTGAGCAAACCTGCTCGTCAGAGCCTTGCAGAGCTTCACCTGATGAGTACTGTAAGAGATGGTGTTCCACAAAACTCTGAGATAAAGAACAGGGAACAAGTATGACAGTTCTTCCTTTCCTCTTCTCATCTCCTGAATCTGAGGTACTTGCCAGCTTGAGGATCTGAAGAAACAGGAAAGGAGAAAATGACACAAAATAGTGTAGGCAGTTACCATCTTCCATCCTAAAATGGGTAGAGACAGACCATCCTCTGAAGTGATTCAGTGAAGTGTTGAATTTATTTAATTTTGAAGGAGAGCTGAAGCTTTTGATACTTCTGTTTGTGTTTTTAGAATTAATCTGTGGTGTTCATCGAGCACTCACCTCTGACCGGCAGCAAAGGAGCAGCAATGACCTGGTGAGAGGAGGGGCAGGTTAACACACGGTGCTTTTGCTGCTGCTCTCTTCTCTGCTGCCAGTCCCTGAAGCTGTCATTTGTAGTGAAAAAAGGAGGGTGGAAATGCTCTGCTGTCTGCATAGCTCAGCCTCCGACATCAAGACTGGCCCTGAAAATGGCATTGAAATGACGGCATAACCCGAAGACAAGAAGATGTACAATGACATTACAACAGTGAAAGGAAATAAAGGAATATTTGTGGGTGAGGGCAGTATTTCTAGTATCACTAATGATCACTGCTAGAGCTCTTGAGGTGTGTGTCCATTTGGTGGGAGGTGGAAGAGGAAGAGGTATGGGGTGGAAGCAGGGCTGACCCTGACAAACCCAGAAACGAGCAGTTACAGCAGTCAGGTAATGAGCAGCAGAAGCAATAGAAGTGATATGAACTGTGTGGCAGGTTCACAATTACAGTGCTGCCTCTGTTGCCACTGTTTCCCAATAGTCAGAGGCACACTTAGATAGCTGTGCCCTTCTCCAGCATCCTCCACATTAGCAAAAGCCCAAGCTGCCTCATTCCTGTGTGAGCATCGCTTGGACAGAAATGGGCTTGAGGGAAAAAGCAAAGCCAATTAGCTGGTAAGGTGAAACAGTATCGCTTAGGACATCAGCTGTCCTCAGCAATTGTGAGTCAGATACCTGCACTGGCTCTTGTTATTAAAAATATGTTGTATATGCAGATTTGGATTCTAGAAGACGAAAACCAAGCAGTGATACAGGAGCAGCTGCAACTGTAGCAGGAAATGTAAGTAATTTCATGGATATAATATACTGTTTGTTTCTGATAGTGTCTTTTGGTGGTAGGAAGGGAAAGTTTGTGAAGTTGAAGACAGTGCAGTGAAGCTTAGCGTTTCCCACCGTACCATAGATATAAAGGATACCTTGGAATGTAAAGGATATTGAATATTCTGTTAAAGTGGATACACTTAAATATGTTACTTACAGCTATTCCATGGATATAGAAAGGATGGGGAACTCTTCTTGGAACAAACTTGGAGTTTTAGTGCTTTCATTGTCAACTGCTTAGTACTTTTCACTGCCCCAACTGTCAAGTTGGGTTTTTTGTTTGTTTGTTTGTTTGATTTTGTTCTTTTTTCCCCAACAGTAGCCTAAAAATAATTTTAACTCTTGCGGTTCAATATACAGATGCGTGGTTCAGATACATGCTAATATAATTGAGTAGAAGCTCTGCATGTATTCTGTCAGGAATGTGTTAAGGTACTTAATGACTGTCTTTGTATGCTGCTAATTTGGACTGGTATTTTTAGTTGTACTCCCAGTAGGAATGGGACTGAGATTTTGACAGTATCTCACAGACAGCTTTGATAGCTGACTCCCAGGGGAGGGGGGACTACGGAGCCATCCCACCATTAAGGTTGATGCCTGCTTTACTCTGATAAACCTAGTTTTGAATGAAACAAAATTTCCAGGAACAAAACCTCCTAAAACTGCACATCCTGTTCTTTCCAGTGAGACATTTGAGAGTTTTTTTCCTCGAAGTTCAGGGGAAGAGATTCTGGATGTATATATATCTCTATAAAGCTGTACATATAGCTTATATAACTTACTGCATCCTACCAACCTTAACCTGCAAGTTCTTGATTGGTGTTACCTTGTTAGTTGTGTTGGACTATTGTGGTGCTTTTCTCCATCTCTTCTCTTCCTGTTTTTATACCAGCAGGTTGGGAAATAAGAGTGAAGTACTTTCCACAGCTTGTAATAGACTGTGTGATAGACATAATGAAAAGCTGCAGAGATGTTCAACCAAGACCTCTTCAGATACATTATACAAAGTAGAAGGAGACTCAAAAGGAATTTTTTGTTTTAATTTTCTGGTTTATTTTACTTGCTAAGGCTGCACTGTGATAAACTGTTACGTATTTAAATGTTGCGTATAGAATAATTATGCAGACTAATGATACTAATAATCTATGATAAAAGAATAATTTGTGATACCAGGAATCATAACTTTGTGAAACTTAATGTCTGTAGCACTAAAAAAACCCCCTGTTTTTGGAGAACGACTTTTTACAAGGACATGTAGTGACAGGACAAGGGGGGATGGCTTTAACTGACAGAGGGGAGATTCAGAGTAGGTATCAGGAAGAAATTCTTCACTATGAGGGTGGTGAGGCACTGGCACAGGTTGCCCAGAGAAGATGTGGCTGCCCCATCCCTAGCAGCGTTCAAGGCCAGGTTGGACAGAGCTTGGAGCAACCTGCTCTAGTGAAAGGTGTCCCTGCTCATGGCGGGGGGTTGGAACTGGATGAGCTTTAAGGTCCCCTCCAACCCAAACCATTCTATGATCCTCTAAAGTTCATAATCAGAATTACTATTCTGTGAAGGGTAGTGAAATAGTCGTTTTGGGCATGCAAGGACTCACTGCGAGCAGTTCCCATCATTTCTGAGGACTGTCTTTTTTCTTTTACTAGTATTTGTGTTTTAGAGGGTAAGAGACCTTGTTCTTAGTGCTGCTGGAGTCCTGCAGAGTGCCTAGTTTGTACCCTGGAGATTGAGAGGGACTGCTGTTCTGTATTGGTAGTGGATTACCAGGGACATGCAGAATAGGTGCCTGCGTTGTTTTGAAAAATGCATGTTGTTGCTTTTTATTTTTACTATGGTTTTGTTTTTCAAGGAAGCATTTTGTATTGGTAGCCCCAAGGATATGCAATTTTTAACCATGATTTCAGGAGTAGTTTTTTCACTATTACTGGGACTTCTTTGTAATTGCATTGCTTTGGGTGTGAGTGTTTAGGGAAATAAAATACCCCCAAAATTGAATGCTGTATTGGTTTTTCTCCAGTAGTCTGTCATAAAAAATTCTACTACTGCATCTCTGCTTGACACTGTAGTTTGCGTATTACCCTGTTTTCATTGTCTCATGGCTTTTGTTTCCAAAATGTGCCAGGGTTTGGAGGCAGGTGTGTGGTATAGAGTACCTGCAGCAATATGGGATAAGGCATTCTTTGGGCTGCAGAGGGGCAGAGTGCAGAAGCAGCAGCAGAGACCTGCGAGGCATTGAGCTAGATCACAGGTAGGTCCTGAAGTTCTTCACATTGCTCTTTGCTGTCCTCTAGCTAAAAATATTTTCTGAACGGAGAGCACTGGCACCTTGCTTTGGACTGTGCTAACTCCTGCTGTGCTCAGTGCATCTTTCTGTTGATGAAAGCAGAGCAGATTCCACTTAGTGAACAAAACAGGCTCTTTTGTGCAGGAGGATATGGAGACACTGTATGTCAGAATGTGCTGGCAAAATATTGGGAAGCATGCAGGCTGTAACCAGAGACTGGGTGTTCTTCAAGAACACGGGAGGTAAAAGGAGAGCGGCATAGATGAGGACTCTCCTGGGGGCTGTGTGACAGCAACATGCATACATTGTCTATAAAACAATGAATTTCCTCAGTATAAGTGCCCTTTATTCAGTCTGGTTTTTGCTGTTGTTTTACATAAAGCCAGTTTATATTGATGCTGCAGATAATGAGATTCACCAGGCTTGACAACACCACTAATTTCTTTCCCCTGTCTCTAGTATAGGCAGATTTCTAGCAATACTGTGTAGCAGTGCTTGATCTTGGAAAACGATGGTGCATGGGATCTGGTGGCAACAACTGAGCACAAGTTCATCACCAGCAAGGAGGGGAGAAAGGACAGGCTGCTTGTGGGGATGCCAGCATGGCAGCCATGCCCATGTGAACAGGGCTGCTGATGGTAGCCCTGGGTCTGGTAGTGACCCCCCAAGCTGATGGCAGTGGGGCACATCTGAGGGCAGGCTGGGAGGCTGGCATGTAGGCAGGCAGGGGTCTGGGTCAGTGGGTGCAAAGGCAGGCACGGGCATGGCAGCAGTGCCCCTGCAACACTGCTTACCTGCACTGGCTATGGTACCCTTCCAAGAAATTATTTCCATAGTTTGATTTCTCTTACTGTCAGGAAATTTCATCTTTTTAAGGCTCCGTTCATCTAAGCTCTCTTTAAAGCTACTGAATCTTACCATTTTCATTTGCAAGACTGGAAAGTAATTTTCCTCTAAGCGTTTTCCATGTGTAATCACATAAATTCAGTGACAATTCACCTTTCGTCCTTTACTTATGAGCTGAGTAGATGGAACTTCTTTAATTTAACATTGCACGACTTATTTTTTCAGCTGCAGGGTTACTTTTGTTCTCTTTCAGAGTTTTCAGGAAGTAAGTGGAAATAACAAACTTTATCATCAGAAATGTCATTCTAATCTGGTAGGGTTTTAATTCAATCATATATGAAAAGGGAAAGATTTAACTTCTTTTTACCCTAGCATTGGACCCAGACATTTATGAGAAGGCAGGCATAGCTTTCGATAACCAAGTTTGTTTCTTTCCAAGTCAAGATCTTTCATCCTTACTTGGAAATACGTAATCTTGGACAATAAAAATAGAAGATTGAAATGACAAGCTTTTTTTAAAAAAACTCATATTGACTGGTATTAATTAGGTTTCTTGCATCTAGTTATTGATAAATCACTATGATGTCAACACTGAAGAAAAACTTCAGAAGCCTTGCATTTTTCTGTGGGTGCTAATAATACCTGTAGGTAGCACTAAATGCTATCACATTATTAAATATTTTGAGCTAGCTTTTGAATCTAAGAATTTACAGTTAGTTTTAAAGCTTGTATGGGAGAGGAGAAGGGGGCTTTTACCCTGTGTCTCTCTAAAGCAGTGTTTTATGTTGTTGCACTGATTGTTGGAGAAAAATACTAGATTTGGCCTGATTCAGTATGTTCATTCCTTTGCTAGAATTACTGTACATGAAAAGATGATCTGATGACTGAAAGAATTGCACAGTAAAATTACTGTGAAGAAGAAATGAGGTTTTCTTAAAGCCCTTGATGGCATTCAGCCATACATCTTCCCAGGTTTTATTTGCAGGGTGGTTCTTGGGCACACCGACTGCCATGTGGATTGAGAGCTGTCTTGCGGGCTGTCAGCAGAAAAAGCTGCTCGTCTCTGCAGGGAGCTGGTGCCAAGCCGGGCGCTGCAGTGCCATTAATTCCAAACTCTTCCACCATCTGCTTTCAGGAAACAGAGAGGGGAACATCACTGACCTTCGGGGTGGTTTTGCCTGTGGCTATTAGATAGTCTTCAGTAGTACTGAGCCCTGGCTCTGAGCATCTGCCTGTAGTCCCTTTGCCTCGCTCCATCTCATGCAGTGACCTGGAAGGAGCCCAACCCATTAGAAACTTCGTAACATATTTCTTCTGAGTATTATAAAACTAGTTAGAAAGTGATAGAAATGGTAAATCAACCTTTTATATACACCGTGAGTAAGGATTCAAAAACTAATCAAAGAATCCATTCAGATTCCCTTAAAGATAGGGACATGTCCCAGCTGCCCAGCAACTCCTGCAGACTCAGGTGGTGTTGCTTTGCTGTGATGGCATGTCTTTCTCCTTGTGTGTTGCAGGTCTGTGCTACCTAAATTCATATGGAGCTATATATTGGTGAGGTATGCTGCCTGCTTGTGCACAGTGTCCTTTGTTTCAGCAGCACTTACTCCCTGTGTGTAGCATTGAGCTGGAACTGTTGTCTTGGTTGCTTGTGTCCCTAGGAGGGGTGACAGTCTTCACTAGCTCAGGCTGGCATTTTATTGGTATTTTATGTTTTCTGTAGTCAAGAGAGGTTGAAGGCTGGGAGGAATAGCTAAAGGACTGGCATAAGAAATGATGTGGGATAAACCTTAAGCTGGAAACTGGGAGAGTTTGCAACTCATAGGTTTGCAGTTCCATGAAGGATTTTTTGAAGCCCCCAATACTCTTGCTAGAAGGCTGATCTGCTTCGAGCTGTGGGTGGCCAACCATATCTGCCTTCTGCCCACATCTCCTGGCCATGCAAGTGAGTTGCGATGAAGATAAAATAGCTGCATTACATAAACCCAAATGCCCTTCCAGCTGGATAAGAGGATGAAACTTAATGTTATCACTGTGGTGTTTTCAAAGGCCTTTTTTCATTGGACACACAAGACTGTCAGCACAGGGAATGAAATGCATTTGAGACTCATACACATCTGCACTGGCCTCTTGTACTTGTAGGATTTATTTTTGACTTCTTCCATTGTGCTTGGAGTGCCTAAAGTGTCATTTGCAAAATTAATCCTTGCTATGGAGGAAGAATACTCATTCCATTTGCAGAAATGGAGTAGGGACTAAAAGCCTCATTCAGCGAATATTGCAGATGTCATCTTGTGCTAAAAAAACCTGGCAAAAATGTTAAGAATGATTTTTAAAGCCACATAAAATTAATGGCCAGTGGACATCTGAAACCTCTGAATATTTTGAAACCAAGATATTCACATATTCCCACTCCTCTCTCCAGCTGCAACTGCTGCTGCACAGCAACATTTCCCCTTCCTAAATGCATTACCATTACCACCATTCCTGGAGGCACAGCCTTGGCCAGTGGTGAGTCCGTCTTGGAGCTGGCTGGCATTGGCTCTGTCAGACATGGGGGAAGATTCTTGCAGCTCCTCACAGAAGACACCCCTGTAGTCCCACACTACCAAAACCTTGCCATACAAACCCAATAGATTATATATTTATTTCTTTTTTTAAAGTCAGATTTTTATTATGTCAGGTGATGTTCAGCATCCAAATAGTGACTGCCCCAGCATAAAACTTCTAGTCAAAACTGGAAACATACAGTTAGTAAAATACATTATTTCTGTGTCATGGGTTCAGCAGCAGCAGCCATTTTTCTCCTTCTTGGTAGCTGGTGCAGCGCTGTGTTTTTAATTTCATGCCCGGGAGCAGCACTGATAACACCAGTGTTTTCAGTTACTGCTTGGTAGTGTTTTGGTCTGGCCAAGGACTTTCTGAGTCTCATGCTCTGCCAGGGAGGAGGGAAGCCGGGAGGAAGCAGAGACAGGACACCTGACCCAAACTGACCAAAGAGGTTATTCCATACCACAGCACGTCATGTCTGGAATGTGAACATGGAGGACAGAGACCCAGAAGGGTGTGGTGGTGGACTGGGGGTGCACAGCATGGTCAGGTTTTTGGTATTGGGGGGTTTGCTGCTGGGGGGTGCATTGGCTGGGTTGGGCTTGGTGAGCAGTTGTATTCTCTTTCCTTGTATTTCTCTTGTATTATTACTGGTGGTAGCAGTAGTGATTTGTGTTATACTTTCGTTACTAAACTGTTCTTATCTCAACCTGTGTGAGTTGTATTTTTTTTTTTTCGATTCTCCTCCCCATCCCCCAAGGACTGGGGGCAGAAAAAGAGGGGAGTGTGTGAGTGAGTAAAACTTCGTGAGTTATTAGCCTGGGTGAGGCTTAAACCATGGCATTCTGCTAGAGTCTGCCATTAAATGATGTATTGGAAACAGTTTGATATTTTGTCATGTGTTCAGCAGCAGCAGTCATTTTTCTCCCTCTTGGTAGCTGGTGCAGCACTGTGTTTTTAATTTCGTGCCCGGAAGCAGCGCTGATAACACCAGTGTTTTCAGTTACTGCTTGGCAATGTTTTGGTCTGGCCAAGGACTTTCTGAGTCTCATGCTCTGCCAGGGAGGAGAGGGAGCCGGAGGAAGCAGAGACAGGGACACCTGACCCAAACTGACCAAAGAGCTATTCCATGCCACAGCACGTCAGGCCCAGGATGTAAAATACTGGGGGCAGGAACCCGGAAGTTGCTCTCTCTCTCTCTGGGCTCGGTCGGGCTTGGTGAGCGGTTGTATCCTTTTCCCTTGTATTTGCCTTGTCATTATTATTATTATTGGTGGTAGCAGCAGTGATTTGTATCGTATCTCAGTTACTGGACTGTTCTTGTCTCAACCCGTGGGAGTTACATTCTTTCAGTTCTTCTCCCCATTTCCCCCCCCATCAGAGGGGGGGGGGGAAGGGAGGGAGAAGTGAAATTTACAGCTTAAACCACGACATATTTGCTGTACAATAATATTATTGAAGGGAAGTAATAAGAGAGCATCCTTTTTTAGTGGCTGAGCAAGTTACTAGTGATAGAGTAAATGTCTGTGTGAAACAGCACTTTAGTGTGGGATTTTTCTTTGGTCTTTTGTGAGAAGTGTTAATGAATAGCAATGAAGTTGCTTGCTGCATTGGTCTTTTAACTAGCCTGTTCTGGAAGAAAAGGTGCTTTCTGCACATCACATGTTTAACAAGAAGGGGAACTGTCTTTAAGTCTTCTTTGACCTCTTTTGTCCTCAGAGGGGTGTAAATGTGTACAACTAAAATTATTGCAACGTTATTAGTTTCTGATTTTCCTGCCTTGTCCCAGAGGCAGAGCTGCAGGGGCTGGGGCATCTGCTGCTGCTTTGCAGAAGGACAGAGCTAATCATTATATTGGCATTCAGTCTCTCCCTTGTGTCATTCTTGTACCTTCCTGTCTTTCCGTAGTCCTCCTGTAAATATTAATGTGTTGTCTTGTTTTGAATTTAAAGACTCTTTTTTTTCCCTTAAGACTAATTTTCTGTAATTATTTATGCTATTACCTCTTCCTGAAAGATTTTCCTTAAAGCTATAAACTCAGTTTGGGGATATAGAACAAAACACTTTTTCTTCCTTGGCAGTGAAGACTAGAAATTGTTGTTTATTAAAATATTCCAACTTACTTAGAATTCAGACAGCTATTCCTGTATGTTCAGACAAATACTTGTTCTGCCTGTGAGGGTGGCTCCCAGTGGAATGTGATAGACTGGGGTACTCATGCCAGTCTCACTTCTGGCGTGAGTACCCACTGCTACTGAGTACTCTGGCATTTAGAAAAAGCAACAGAAGTGAATAGTTTGTGCAAGATCATCTTGCAAGTGGGAAAGAACCTGGAAATTATCTGGAAGCTTCCACTGTTGTGGTACCCTCTTATGAATACTTTCAGAGAGTTCTGGATTGTCACTTCTCTCCTTTTGTCCCTCACCGCAGGCAAAAGCCTTTCACCCCACAAATCTCGCTTTGGTGCACTGAGAAGCTGGGTACTCAAGTGGCAGTAGCACCCAAGCCTTGGGTTAGGCATTAATCTCTTCCTTCCCAGCTGGACAATGCCACAGAGCAAAGCAGGGGTGCTCTTCCCAGATTTTCTTCTTCTCTTCTTTCTCCTTCTCCTCTTCAACTCTGAAGGTTAGCACTTAGGCTGTGTGTGCAAAATCTATTTATGTTTTAGTATTTGTTTATTGTATTTTAGTCATTCTGAGCTGTCTGGAGGTGGGTGATGTAAAAATAACTCTTGCATCCTTGTTAAGGTACTGATAATTTGGAGCCAATGCAGCACCATTGTAATTCTTACCAGGGAATCTCAGATGTCTCCTTCTCTCCATAGGCAGATGTCTGCTGTTGCCTATAATAATGCATGATCCCCAGAAGAGATTAGACCATAATTAAACTGAATAATTAGATTTTATTTTGTTTTCACAGTACCTTTAGGGGTAAAATATTTTTACCCCTAAAAAATATTTTACCTAAAAAATATATAGGGGTAAATTAAAAAATTTTACCTTTAGGGGTAAAATGGATTGTAGGTTACATTAGCTGTGCTTGCAGGTTTGGTATTTACCTTGGTGTGTTTCTTTTTCCTGTGTTGTACTAAAAATCTCTTAAGTTGTCATTAATAAGGCTCTATTTTCTGAGTGAAAAAATAAATACCACTTGACAGTTCACAAACTAGCAGAATATGCTTTTAAGCAGAAGAAGCCATGATTCTGGTAATGGGTGATGGCTGACTGGATGATCCACATAGTGTGTCTGACTTTCACACACAGAGTGTCCAGCTGTCATAGGTTTCTTCTGTCCATGATGGCTGGGGTCTAGCAACAGCAACATAAGTTGGAAACCCTTTTATTCAGGAGGCTCATGTATCTTCTGCCTATGTGGTGTGTAAATGATTGCCAGGGGAAACAAAGGCAGGGCTGTTTGGAGAGGGAGTTAGAGACAAACTGGTTCCCAGTTTGTGAATAGTGTGACACTGCAGCAACAGCAGCATGAATGGAAAGGTGGTTTATTTTCAGCTGTGTTACAGCAGTTTCCCACTTGTTTGTTATTCTGGACGTGAGCCTGCTAGCTGCAGGCTGCTGTACCTGTGTGGGCAGTAGGAATGCATGCCGAAAGAAAATGTGCATTAGGAATAGAGCTGGAGAAGTTTTTAGCAAGAATGAGCCAAACTAGAGAAACTTATGTCTCTGCACTGGTTATATATTTGTTTGAGTCTTTCTGTTATTAGCCCTGATAGTGTCTTTCCTGTATGGGATAATGAGAGTCGATCACCTTAGTAACTCCTTTCAATTTACATTGCTGCTGTGAGCAGTTTTCTGTTGTGCTGAGGAATACATCTCCTTATGCATCAGGTGCACTGGATATTCAGTAAGAAATGGTTATTTCTTGTTCCTTCCATCTGTTGTGCTTCTCAAACCTGTAACTACATGGGAGGAATGTAGAAAGTGCAAATGATGGGTTCTATGTTTCCTGGCAAAACTATCTGCAAAATACTACTGCATTGGGGGTGGATATTTCTTAAACTGCTACTGCTGTGGCTACTTCTCATCAGGAAAAGTTTCTTTTTTCTCAAAAGTCTGATATGAGAAAAGAATATATGCAAACTTGCAATGAATGGTGGGATAGAAATCTGTTAAAAGGCCAATTGCAACTGGATCTCCTACTAATTTGGACCAGCTGGATTTCTGTGACGTGCAAAGCAAAGTGCCTGAGTGATGCTTTGCTCCTGAAGCTGAACTGCTGCTGAACTGCTAGGCTTGGGTTTCTTTTGTTCCTCTTCTGGACACTGGTTCTTTTTGTTAGCCAAGGACAACAGCTTTGAAACGTGAATTCTCAGACTTGGGTTAAATCTAACAGCTTTTTATCCCTTTGTAATTAAACTGGCTTTAGGCACTGTGTCACGTGGTAGGCTGGGACAGAAGGCTGTAACCAGCAAGAATGTGTTGAGTTGGGTTCTTTTTCCCTTGGGGAGACCCTTAAACAGGAAACACTTGTAGGAGACATATGGTTACCAGCTCTGCACAGCATCACAGCTTCCCTTGTTCTCCAGGGACATGTTGGTTGGGCAAGCCAATGAGTTACGTGTGACATGTCAAGTTTGTAGGAGGAGAAATGCTGTATTAGTGCAATAAAATGCATGAGTCCCCTGCATTAGAGAAATGAGAGAGGAGGGCAGCAGTAGAGGGCAGCAATATATATAGTTTCATATACCTCAGATCTGACATTTACGTAGCACAGACATATGCTCTGGGTATAGATCCCAAGATGGAAATGCATTAGCATTAGGTTATGCATTAGCATAAGCCATGTCCACTGCTCAGTGGTGAAATGTGAAAATGCAGCCTGCATTTCTACAGCATTGCTCTTAATTGTTGCCTGGGCCACATGGGAATTGTCAGAACAGCTACAACCTTCTAACTGATAGCCTCTGAAGGAAGATCTACGTGTTTGTTTTTAAGTTAACACGGTTTAAAAAAAGACCAAGAATCTGCTATGGTGCATGCAAATAAAGAGGTGCTTATGTCAATGTCTGGATGCTTTGTTCTATCCACAAAAGTGCCACACTGACACAGATCTAGAAATTACAAGTTGGACTTTTTGAACAATGGCAATTTCATTTGTGTTTCTGCTCTGTGCTGGAATAGATGCACGTCCTTCAAAGCAGCATCAGAAAATGAAATAGTGTTAAAGTATCTGTTTTCAGATTGGAAAGATTTTCTTTTTATTTGGCATCTCCTCTTGGAAGCGACAAAAATGCACCACACAGAAACCTTTCCCTTGCAGTCAGTACATCCCTGTGAAACATTTCAGCCTTGATGAAGCAGCGTAATTCTGTGGGGAAAAAAACCATCAACATCCAAAACATTTTGTCAGGTTTTGACAAGATCTAGACTCTTTTCAGAGAAATCTCAGAGTAAATGGAATAATTCAAGCAGTTTGCTTCTCTTTTTGTTCTTAATAAGACTATTCTGCCATAAAGATATTTATACCATGGCTTCCAGCTTTCTGACACAAGTTTGCTGGGTGCTTTTATCATTTGTCTTGTTCTAATTTGGCAATGGATGCTGGCAAAGTCTGTTTCCTCATGTTCCTCAGACTACAGACCTATGTATGAAAGAACAAACTGACAGAACTGTGCTTAGCTCAAATGCATGCTAGAATGGGATATATGTAACTCTTAGGTCAGGAGGTAGGACTTATTAGCCCCCAGCCCAGCAGCTGGGCACATGAAGACTTGCAAGCAGGCTCACTGTCAAAGATGAAGAACGCACAGGAATAATAAACACCTGAGATGCTGTTAGTCCCTCCTGCTGCAGAACATTTTTCCCTTCTATGCTTATGAGGCTTGCATCAAATTTTGAATGTCATAATCTGGAAACATGGTTTTGAAGAGTATTTATGTCAAGTTTGATTTGCAGTGAGCAAAGCCTGCATTTAGTATTGATCAAGGAGAAGACATTATTAGGATTTACAACTTTGATAAGAATAAGTTACCTGGCATCAGGTTGCAGGTACTTGATTTAATGGAAGGCCACGGGGCCTACTCCTATCCCACATGCCTAAGATGTTCCTCTAATGGGACAGCTGTCACCTGCCTTTGTGAGCTTCCAGAAGATGGCTTTTAAGTCTCCAGCAAGTGTGAGCAGCAGCAAGGATTAGCTGAAATAGTTCTTGAGACTGCGAAACATCACTTGAGAATTGCAGTTACTGAGGGGGGAAGCATATGCCTGTCCTACCTCTGGGCACTGTGGGTGGGAAAGGCTTGGGGGTGAAGGCACATCCTTTCCCTCCCAGCTTATTAAGCTGCTACATTCAAGCTCTTCTACACTTGTGTCTGTTTTGTGACTGTCCTGTAGGCTAATTACATTTCTCATTTGCACTCGCCTGAATCTATTGCCATCAGTGTGAGGTCTTGAAGGGATGCCTGAGAACATTAACTTTGCAGGTCTCTGAGAAATCTGGCCTGCTTCAATTTAAAAATGCCACCATTTATTTATGGTGGAAAGATTTCAGCTTTTTAAAAAGAATTATCATGAAGTGAGTGTCATCTTTGCAAATTACAGCAGCGGTACATACCTTCACTATAGGCTGTTAATGCTTCTCACTTCATGGGACCCTCCCAAAACTGTGCAACACTTCCAGAAGGATAGAAGCAGCATGTCGTGGTTTAAGCCACTGTAATTCAACCAGTTCGCTCACTCACTCCCCCCTCTTTCTTCCCCCCAGCTCCCCGGGGGTATGGGGAGGAGAATCGAAAGAATGCAACTCCCACATGTTGAGATAAGAACAGTTTAGTAACTAAGGTATAACATAAATCACTGCTGCTACCACCAGTAATAATACAAGAGAAATACAAGGAAAGAGAATACAACTGCTCACCAAGCCCGACCCAGCCAGTGCACCCCCCAGCAGCGAATCCCCCACTGCACCACCACACCCTTCCGGGTCTCTGCTCCCTGTCTTCACATCCTGGACATGACGTGCTGTGATATGGAGTAACCTCTTTGGTCAGTTTGGGTCAGGTGTCCTGTCTCTGCTTCCTCCTGGCTTCCCCTCCTCCCTGGCATAGCATGAGACTCAGAAAGTCCTTGGTCAGACCAAAACATTACCAAGCAGTAACTGAAAACACTGGTGTTATCAGTGCAGTTCCCAGGCCCAAAATCGAAACCACAGTGCTGCACCAGCTACTAAGAAGGAGAAAAATGGCTGCTGCTGCTGAACCCAGGACACAGTATCAAGTGTGGTGTTGGTGGAGAGGCTTGCAAGCAGAAGTAGATTCTGAGGAACAAAAGCAAATAATCTGTGTATGTGCAATTTTATTAGCCCTCCACCTGCAAGTAGAGGAATTTGTGACAGTCTGAACTGAATGAAGCATCTGCCCACCCCTTCTCTTTAGATCTGCTTGAACAGAGGTACTCTAAATTGGAGGTTTTAGCTATAGGTCTTAACATAGTCTGAAGAGGCAGACATAGGACAGATAAACTGAAGTGTGTGTTAGCATGTGAATGTAATTATATTTTCTTTATTCACTTACAGATGTTTCTGTTGCAGTTTTTCTCCTACAGTAAATATAGGAGTGAATGTTTCTTGATTCCTTTTGGGAATTTGACTTCCTTTTGGGATTGTGCACATGAGACACTGAGTGCTTTATCATGTTTTTGGTGATCAGATGCATCAGCATTGGCTCTCTATTGCACATAGAATCATAGAAGCACATGTTATAGTCAACATTCTGTCTCTGCTAACATCCTTCCTGTACTCAGGGGAGTGCTGTGTGATGCGCACAAATCCAACTGGTTAGGGCTTGTCAGATGAAAAAAAACCTGCTGCTTTAATAATGCTGTAGTGCCTTACTTCACACTGCTGCTCTGAAAGTACGAGGTGATAATACACAAAAACATTTTCTGCATTGATCAGCTCATTTAAAAGCTGGTCTCCTGATCCCTTTTGAGACCCTCACCTGCAGTACTGAGTCCAGCTCTGGGGCCCCAACACAAGAGGGATGTGGACGTGTTGGAGAGAGTTCAGAGGTGGCCATGGAGATGCTCAGAGGGCTGGAGCACTTCTGAAGACAGGCTGAGAGAGCTGGGCTTCTTCAGCATTGAGAAGAGAAGGCTCTGGGAAGACCTTAAAGCAGCCTTCCAGTACCTAAAAGGGCCTATACGAGAAATCTTGAGAGGGAATTCTTACAAGGGCATGTAGGGATAGGACTGGGGTGAATAGCTTTAAACAGAAAGAGGTTAGTTTTAGTTTAGGTATTAGGAAGAAATTCTTCATTGTGAGGGCAGTGAGGCACTGGCAGAGGTTTCTCAGAGAATCTGTGGCTGCCCCATCCCTAGCAGTGTTCAAGGCCAGGCTGGACAGGGCTTGGAGCAACCTGGTCCAGTGGAAGATGTCCCTGCTCATTGCAAAGGGATTGGCACTAAATGATCTTAAGGTCCTTCTAACTGAAACCATTCTACAGTTCTAAGTCATTACAAGTCATGGTCAAACTCCAGCAAGCTGATCTTCTCCTACCAAAACCAAACAAGCAAAAATGTGGAGCTCAATGTATTTTGGCTGTCGCTGAAACCCAGCACTGAGCGCAGTCCAGCTTACTGGGACAGAAGATGTCACACGGCTGTGTGACGCGCACAAACCCACAGGCCGTGCCTCCAGCCTACTTCGGCCGGCCTCGCGCACCGCATCCGTTCCCCACACGCCGCTCCGCTGCGCTCCGGCAGGGGGCAGCGCCGCACCGCCGCCGCTCGACTGGGCTCTACCAGGAGCCGCCCGTAGTTGTGTCGCGCGAGTCCCCCGGCACCAAAACCCCCCGGCATCATCTTCCTCCTCCTCCTCGGCGGTGCCGCTCTGCCGGCCGCGGAGGAGAGCGCGCACCTAGCCAGTGCGGTGCGGCGGCGCTGGCGGAACCTTTCACAGGAGCGCCGGGCCGTGGGCAGGTAGCAGCACGTACAGTAAGAGTGCCTCTGGGCAGGAGATGGGATTTGCACCTCTGGGTGCTGCCCCGGCCACCCTGGCTTTGGGGTAAGGGGTACTGCGCTCTGCTCCTGCCCCCAAGCAGCTCTTGCGGTGCATGGAGCACACAGTGATAGCACAGACGAGGGACTGGCCTGGGCTGCTCTGCTTCCTGACTTTGTACCCCTTCGGAATTGGCTGTCTATGATTATGCGTAAATGCTGGGAATATGTGGGGCAAAAACGCTGGCCTTGGATATGTAGCATGGATATCACAAAGAATGTTTCTCATAGGCCTCGATAAGAAATGATTAAAGTTTCAATTGACTATATTCGTAATTGTGTGAAAATGTTGCACATTTCTTTAAGAAAATAAAATTTTCTTTTTTTTCACATCTCTTTAAGAAATCTCATTTCTTAAGGTACAAACATTAATTTACTGAAACTGTTCTGTATATAGAAGGTGAAAAACTTTTTATGAAAGTTGAAGTAGATGATTCTGTATGCTCTGAGAGGTGGTAGTTGGTCCATCTGTAGACATGTTCTAGGCCAGGCTGGATTGGGGTTTGAGCAACCTGGTCTACTGGAAGGTGTCCCTGCCTGTAGCAGGGGGTTGGAACTGGATGAGCTTTAAGGTCCCTTCCAACCCAAACCATCTATGACTCTGTGATTCTATCACCATGGACACAGTCCTGTGCAGCCAGCTCCATTGGACCCACTGCAGGGCATGGCCAAACCCACCAGTAAAGGTGGTGGTGCCTCTGTGATAACATATTCAAGAAAGGGCAAAAAATGCTGGAGGAGGTAGAAGAGTCAGGAGTAAAATTGACTCTGGGAAGGAGGAGGGGTTGGGGAAGGTGTTTTCAGCTTTGTTTTTATTCTCATTACCCTACTTTGCTATCAATTGGCAATAAAATGAAATTTTTAATTTTCCCAAGTCAAGTCTGTTTTGCCTATGACTGTAATTGGTGTGCTATCTCCCTGTCATTATCTTGAACCATGAGCTTTTACATCTTATTTTCTCCCCTATTCCAAAGTGAGGACGGAGAGTGAGAGCTGCTAGGTGGGCACCTTGCAGCCAGCCAAGGTCAACCCACTGCACACAAACATTGCTTTACTGCAGGTGCCATTGAGAAAACCAGATTTTTAAAAGAAGTTTTTGGAGGGGATCTCTGAGACTTAAAAAATAAAACAAAACCCAATGTCTAGCATCATTTTTTTGTTTATAGACTCAACACAAAGACTTTAACCCTTGTTTTCATAGAAAGCATTAAACAAGTTTAATTTTCAGAATGAAGAAAAAAAGAAAACAACAGTGTTCTTCATGGTGATTGCTTATTATGGTAGTCCTCTTAGGGCCAGTTTTAGAAACTTCTTCATGACTTTGGTGCATTAATTTTAAGTAAGCTGCTGTGTTTTATGGTCCATTGCTTAACTTGCCTCAAGAACTGATGAACGCATCACTAAAACCTGTCACAAGGTCCAATGCAAATGGAACTTGTCAGGCCAGTGCATCAGAGCTGATCTTTATATCAAGAAATAAGAAGACACAGTTACTTTGGACAACCAGTATTCCCATGAACTTAGTTTGATTTGATGTAAAATATTTGCTTTGATGCGACAGAGACCCTTATGTATCCTATACTTGCAGCTTTATATGACAGAAAATGGTGAGAAATTTCTCAGTTACTAATAATTGTGTTGTTGCTTTGTTTTCTCTGGCTTTAGTGTTCAGAAATAGTTTCCCATACACCCCTTGCAGGAACCTAAATAATGATTTAGTGACTGAGATGAATACAGTAAGTATCTGCTCTGGTTACTTAACTGAGCATTTATAAGAAATTATGCTGTTTAGAAAATCGCATGTATCGTCAAAGTCAGGATTTATTTCCACATAATCCTATTACATTCCAGGCATCAAACTGTAAAAACCCCTCATGCATAGTCTTCCATGTGGTTTGTTGGGCGTTTTGTTTTCTTTTTTGTTTGGTTGGTCTTGGTTTGTTGTTTTTTTTTCCCTGCATGCAATTTATGTCCCTGCCCATGGCAGGGGGGTTTTAACTAGATGATCTTAAGGTCCTTTCCAACCCAAACTATTCTGTGGTTCTATATACAGTCAATGGAGGCTTTAGGAAAACATATATATATGCATATCAGCATACAGCTGCACAGAGCACCTGTTTGGACATTGGCTCTAGACTGCCAATTCTTGCTTTGTTTCATTACAGCTGTTTTTCTTTCCTGTCTACCTTCCTCCACTCTTCTTCCCTCTCTCAAAAACCTAGGTTTTGACTCAGTGTTTCATTCTGGAAAAGGAAAATCCGTGGAATATATTACACTGAAAATCGAGACGAATACAAACAATATCATAGGCTATTTCTTCAGGTACAGATGTTTTCACATCCCCTAAGTTTAATTTTGTTGCCATTTGAGGAAAGTTCTGGTGTATGAGCATTTCTAACAAAAGCAACCTGTGCACAGTATCTGCTCTCATGAGCTCTGTGACTGAATCCAGAGAGCTGCTCAGTGTTCGGCACACAGAGTTGCATTCATTCACATCACACATTTTTAGGACCTTGCTCTGCTTTCAAATTTCCCTTGTCTCCCCCCTCATCAGTAGGGAGATTAAATCACCCTCAGTCAGGTAAAGTCAAGGTAATCAATAGGGAGGTGTTGTGACTGTCTCTTTACACATAGATGTGACACTTAGGGGATGGTTTAATGGTGGACTTGGAAATGTTAGGTTTACAGTTAGAATTGATGATCTTTAAGGTCTTTTCCAACCTAAATGAGTCTGATTCTATGATTCTGTTTTGCAACATTTGAACAATTTCACAGTGCCTGAGCTATATACAGGTGTGCTTTATAGGATATGAAAATATATGTACATGACTTGCTAATGAAAAGTAGTTATCTCTAGAAGGATGCGAATTGTTGAAGTACAGGCTTGGTACTTGGACAGTGGAAAGCAATATACTTTTTACAGGGAATGAAAGGTTCGCCAACATACACTTGCTGCAGGAATTTATTAACTTGTACCCCTTTAAGCCACTGAGGTGAAGAAGAAAATTAATAGCAGCTTGACCCATTTTTTTTCCTGAAAGATTCCTGAAGTGGAAGGAATTATTTATCTGAACCCATTTCTAAACAGAAATTAAGATAGTTTTCCCTAAGTGACTTAAACTGATTTCTAATCCCCTAACAACCTTAATCAACGAGTTTAAAATGTTGTTAAAAATCTATTTAAGGCTTGTTACTTTGATCGTATTTCCACTAATCCAATGGCACACTTAGTGAAATCAGTGCAAAATAACTGTTCACAGTACACATAAGAGCATGCAAACAATATGAAAATGTGTTGCAGGGAATAGGTATCTGTTGTGTTGTTAAACAATACTGATTTATTTTACACTCAAGGTCCTTTAACATTGCCTTGAAATTAGTCAGAAGAGTCCATGAAAAGATACCCAGCCTAGAAGGTACCCGCTGAGGCTCTTCTGCATGCCCTGACCCGTATTTTAAGGTTCTGTG
This sequence comes from Myiopsitta monachus, assembly GCA_017639245.1. Classification (NCBI taxonomy): domain Eukaryota; kingdom Metazoa; phylum Chordata; class Aves; order Psittaciformes; family Psittacidae; genus Myiopsitta; species Myiopsitta monachus. The sequence goes on from CM029918.1 coordinate 86,617,935, forward strand.
CATCCTGCAAGCTCTGCTGTCCTCTGCGTTCTTGCCTTTCTGCAGCCACTCTCCTGTGATTGCCCCTGGGAGTAATCTTGTGCTCTGGGTTGTGGAGGGTGAGAGGGAGCATTCAGCTGCAGTTAGGAAGGAAAAGTCACTACGGTGCCATCAGGCTGTCAGCATCACTAGGCAGCCCTGATCACCACAGAGATGCTGCTGCTGTTGAAAAGGGCTTGCTATCCTCAGCCTTCTTCAGGGAGCGTGAACTTGTTCCTCTTGAACCTCTTCATGGTCATGCCATCCTTGGAGGCTGGGGCTGGTGCTATCCTGACAGATCTCTGCCAAGCACTACTGGTGATACCCTCTTCTCCTGAAAGTGCTATAAATGTGTAGAAGAGCACAGGTGAAGTTTCCCATGCTAAAATTGCCCCCTTCCCAGCAGCTGGAGGCAGTTGACGTGCCTGATCTGGCATGGTGCTATGTTGCATATGTAAGAAAGAGCAGTGTGCCCTGCTAGTGTCAGTGACTTCTATGATGGTATGCTATGTAAGAGCACTAGGGAACACAGCAGGATTGTGCAAGCTAAGCTGTCTGGATATGCTTTGACAAACTTGAGGTGATTTACACAGGGATATTATGGTTCTTACAGCTTCTTGGTGGCAGCAGCGTGAAGGACCCTTTTTTCTTGTTTTCCGTTGGCAGTTCTGAGCAGTCCCAGTGGCCACTACCAAATACATCAGATAGTAAAAGAATTAGGTCTCAGTGACACTTGGGGAGGCACAGCTGCAGGCTCACACTGATGATATACTGATGGACTCTCTGCTTCCGAGGTCTTCCTGACATATATTGGAGCTTTTTACTTGTTTACCTTCCTTAGCAACTAAGCACGATTCAAGCAAACTCGTCTGCCATAACAAGTCCTTCGTAGATTCTGTGTGCTCCTCAGAACTCGTGCCATTTAGAAATGAATGGGTTGTTATATTAATTTGCAGTGTTTCAGTATATTTCTCAATTACTGCTCTGTTATTCTGGGTTTACTTTTAGCATGCTTGTTTTAGAAAGAGATGAAGTCATATCTATCTATCTATCTATCTATCTATCTATCTATCTATCTATCTATCTATCTATCTATCATCTATCTATATCTATATCTATCTATCTATCTGTCTTTCTCTATCTATCTATCTATCTATCATCTATCTATCTATCTATCTATCTATCTATCTATCTATCTATCTATCTATCTATCTATCATCTATCTAATATATATAATATATATATTTCTTGTTCCCTCCTGCCCACCCCTGTCCAAAGATCAAAAGAGGATTGAACTACTCCTTAGAGTTCACTAAAGATTTTGTCTAGTTTGTAGTGCATTGGTGGCATGGCATACATCTCTTTGGGGGTTGTCATTTGCCTTTGTTATGACCAGAAACACTGGGAAAAAGGAACAATAAATAAAATGGCTGTCTGTCAATCTACCCATGCTTGGAAAATGAACAATTTGGACACCCATTTAGCAACTGAAGGAAAAGCACTGTATTCTGTCCTGGAAAGGGTGAGTCATGTATTCCATGGTGACAGAAATGGCTCTTTCAAGCAGAAAATATAAGCCTTTGGGCACTTTTACCCTGTGTAAGTTCAGCTGTAATGGTTTGTTGACCAGCAGACAGATCCACCCTAGGTTTCTGCTTGAGGACTACAGAAGACTCCAGAATGCATAACTGTTACCAGTGCTGGAGCTCAAAGTCTTAGTAATGATTTTTACCACATAACTCAAAGTTAACATTTTTATTTCAAATGATGCTTCCCAAAGGCAGCTTTATGTTTGAAATGCTTAATTCATTTGTATTTCTATAATTCATAATAAATAAGGAGTATTATGAAGCCACATTTCTCCATGTATGGAAAGCCATGTACAAAAGTATTATAAGACGTGAAGTCACTTTAACTTGGGTTTTTTCAGCTATTTCAGCTACATCAACAATTCAGCAAAGATACAAACCTGAAAACCTGATGCACTGCCAGCTTCATGTGTCTGTGCTGTGGTGGAAAACTTCCAAGCAGTTTTTCATGTTTGCTTAGGCAAGTGGTTGCCAATTGGGATGGGTGGTTCCCGTACATAGCAAAGTTTTGGCATTAGAGCTTTGTTTATTTAATCAGTGCTTACCAGAAACAGAGAGGGGAGGCAAAGCTGCCCAGAGGTGTGGTGTGGCCTCCCTGTGAGGAGAGAGTAAGCAGGAACTCTTCATTTTGAGAATGTATATATGTATGTGTGTATATATATATATATAAACAAGCATGGAGGCTGTAGAGCATCCATTAAATTTAGCTGTCAATAGGGTTGAAATTGTCACCAATGCTACAGGGACACATATGTTCTCTTAGGGATACTTGGCAGAAGGAGGATTAGCCACAGGATTGTAGTTCTAATGTCAGCCTTATTATTTAAATGAAAATGTTAATAATCAGCATTATTGTTATGTACAATTTCTAGCAGTTAGATTAGTGTAGCAGTGTTCTTAGTACTTATCATAACTTTCAGTTAAACCGGATTTCTAGTAGTTAATGTAGCTTTCTTACTGTCTAGATTTTTTAGTTACCTGGGCCATCTGCATATTGGGTCAAATTCTTAATAATAGTTGTGTGACACAATAATCATAATCTAGACTCAGACTTTACCTAAACTGACAGGAGTCTCTCAGTCTTGGAGGAAGCAGGCGATGATGGAGGTGACCCAGATACCTGGGGATCATGGGGTTTGCTGTCCAGCAGCAGTTCTGGTCTGTGTCCCACTTAGAAATTGCAGCTGCTTGATTTTGTAGGTGATGTCTTGTGTGCTGGTATGCTTCCATGGGAAAGCACATGGGGTATTTCCCTGTGCCCTAATGGGTCACCACATCCTGATGACATTGCTTTTTGGGCAAATAGTCTTGTTGCAACACTGGCAACAGAGGTTGTCTCTCCTGTAACAGGGGTCGTCACGTCCCTGTGATAACCATGGTGTTAATTGGGGAAGAGAGAAGGGGGTAGTGTGTGATCAGTATGCTGATGTATTATGGTTGTCTGACTTACTTAGAAAATAGTATTGGACATGCTAACCATATCACCAGGCTCAGGAACAGGGAGTAGCAGGCGTAGAAACAAAGGAAGCTATTTTTCACCCAAAGTAAATTACCACAGGTTCCCATGGAGGCCAAAAGCATAACTAGGTTGAAAAAGGGATCAAGCACAGTGGTCCAGATATTATCTCTTTGATCTATTCAGAAAGTTCCTAAGCTATCAATTTTCAGAAGGATAAATACAGATGGATAATGTATTTGCTGTTTTTCTTATTCTCTGTCTGTAAGTTTCAGGTTTTGGTTCTCCTGCGAATAGGATTGAGGAATAAAAAAAGAGTTCTGGCCAGTGTGGCAGTTCCTGTGCTGTCGCAAGTATGCTGGGTATGTGAACTGCAGGGGAAACTATGTAAAACAAAAACAACCCCGCTTGTTCTGCAATTAAAGACATATTTGCTTAGCTGGGTTGTGCTTGCCTGCTTCTTTCTGAAGCACTGCATGGAATTAGGAAGGTCCATGTAATATTGATGAGTCTCTGCACTGGTTGTGATGAGGAGCACAGGATGGCTGCTGGCTCTCTTTGTCACCATAATTTACAGGGACTTCCTGGAGTCAAATGGCTACAAAAAATAGCATTTTTGTAGCCACTATAAATGACTGCTCAGCTGCAAATGCTTGGTCAAAAATATAAAAGTAATAACAAACACGTATTTGCCTGCTGTGGGGTGTGTAGAATAACAAACTGCCAGTTACAGCAGTGCTCATTATGTTTGGAAATAACTAGTTCTGTTGAAGATGTCGATGTGTTTAAGTATTTTGCAAGTGAACAGTCTAAGTTGCACATGCTCCTCCAGCAGTATGTGGGCCTCGTGTTGCAGAGTTTGCATAATGTAAGGCAGCAAGGTATGTAACTGTGCTGTTACGGAGCTTGCATGAAAATCAGCATTTTTGTATTCAGGAAACTATGGGTATCTGTGGAGTATCTGAGAGCCTTTATGTGTCGTTGCTCTGTGTTTAGTTTGCAGTCAAGTAAGGCATAGGTCTTCTAGAATGATTTGAGATCATCTTAAGGGGATTTACTGTAGCTGTCTGTAATATCGTTTACAGGAGTAATAATTATGTGGTTTCATAATACCGGAAGTTACTTTTCCTCTGCATCATTTCCTAAACATTTTAATGTTTTTTCTTCAAAAATTATATTCAGCAGAGAGAGTAGCAAGCAGTAAAGCAGCTGTAATGTGCTCTTGTAAATGTTTGAAATTACGTGTTCGCCGCATGCCGGGTATCGTGAGAATTGAAGGAATAGCTGTTTCTAAAGTTACTAATGCCACTTAGCCTCTGATTTAATGTGGAGAGAAGGAAAAGGAAAATTGCTGGTCCTGAAAAGGTTGTGAAGTTGTAAAAGAGTATCTTATGCTTCTGAAGGATTGTCTTTATAGCATATTTTTGCTCTTCTGTTGAGGCACTGAAAATATTGATGTTCTAAATTGGTATCTCCTCAGCTTTAAAATGTTCTTTGTTTTGTTTTTTAATTAAAGCTTTCAAAATTACAGAAAACACTATGGTTGAAGAGATATTTTTAGAATAGCATTATTTCTAAGACAGAACAGCTCAAGACATTGGTTGCACAACTGCAGATTAGGGCCATGAGGAAAGTGGGATAACTCCTATCCTTTTGATTGCCAGTAGGGTGTTTTCCTTCCTGTGTCAGGGAGGATCTCACCCAAGTGGCTCTATGAATCAGACCATTTAAATCAACTCTGGTCAGGGGAGCTGAGAGTTGGCAGGTTTTGGACCATCCTCTGGGGGACAGAAAAGCTGTGCAGTACTGAGTTGTTAATGGCTTTTTTCTTTACTACTTTAAAGACAGTTTGCTTATTATAATTTATGTAATGAACTCCTTGAAAAAATTTCACTTAGTTCATGTATCTGAGTAGCTTTTGTATTACTTTTGTGCATGCACATTCAGATTACTAAAGTAAAATGAGGTCTCAGCACAAGTGCCATTAATTTTCAGTTCTGACTGGTGCTGTGAACCTTTACATTTGTGGCTGTTCTGCAAAATTGGGCTATAAGAATTTCCATGATGGTCTTCCATGCTTTTTTTTTACTACACGAAGAAAAGAAGGAAAGCTAGAACCAGATAAAATGGTACCATTTTTTCCTGATTTTGTCTAATTTGTAGTAAGAGATTGATTATTGGAAGTTATGTTAGCGCCCAAGGAAAATATTGGAAAATTCTGCTGTATTTTGTCTGTGTACAAGGGCAATTTCAAATGCCTTTGTAACAACAGAGGCGGGTTTTTACACTAATCCCAAACCTGTGTGTCCGTCATGAAAAAATCTCAATGCATTCAGTCACTTCTCTCAGAGGGGTCACAGTGAGTCCTAAACACGAAATGGCCACTGAGTGTTTTTGATCGGGGGTGTATTCCTTGCATTTAGGAGCAGGACACCTATTTTATTGTTCTGGATTTATCCATCCAGACAAGACTGTCTTTACCAAATACATGACTGTGTGAAATCAGCACAGAATAACTAGGCAGAAAACTTCAGCTTGGAGACAAGGATAAATTCCCAGCTGCATTAGAAGAGTGAGCACAGTGTCATATTGTCATTGAGGACATTTAATGAGAAATTAATTCATTCTTATTGCATGTGCTCCCTGAGATGTGATGCTCCCCAAAGCTCAGGGCCTAATGGAGGCAGCACATTTTTGGAAGCCACATCTGCTTCCTGGTTGCCAGAATGTGCTGCAGGACTGCTGCCTGCCTGCTGTCACTGCCTCGCAGAGTTTTTTATAGTCAGCTATAGACTTGTGATGCGGTGTGAGACAGTCTGCTGACTGTAGACAGGGAAATATGCAAACTGATCTACATGTCTGTGCTTTGCATAGGCTGAAGAAGTGCCTCAGCAAACAAAGCAAAGTAGGAACTTTCAGGACTATGAAAGAAAGATAAACTTCTTTTCCTTAAGAGCTGTTTCTAAGAGTTGCCTGAGTGTTCAGAAGAAAGGGCGGGGGGAAGGAAACAACTTGTGATCCAGCAAGAGATGAAGGTTGTATTGAGGCGAAATGGGAAGGAGTGCTTGACCTTGCTTCACCTCCTGGCTTATCTGTACATTTTTTTCCATGATACCTATTCATTTAGATTGTATGTGCCATTTGCCTATGCCATCAACAGTGATGGGGCTCAGGAGATAGCCTGTAAAGCAGCACACTCCCTGTCCCTGTACTCTGTATAAATGCAGTCTTCAAGACAAATGTCTGCAAACTCCAGATAGATTCATTCCTGTGACACTTGAAAAAGTCTTGCCATCATCTCTATCGAACATCTCCCTTATCATGTCACCACAGCAGTACATTGCCTGTATGCTAAAAACCTGGCTGAGCAGAGGCGGTCCTGGCCAGGCCCTGCTTATTCACTATTAGTCTTATGAGGAGCAGCTGAGGGATCTGGGATTGTTCAGCCTGGAGAAAAGGAGGCTCAGGGGAGACCTTATAACTTTCTACAACTACCTGAAAAGAGGTTATAGTGGGGTGGGTGTTGGTCACTTCTCCCAAGTAACAAGCAATATGACAAGAGGAGATGGCCTCAAGTTGCATCAGGGCAGGTTTAGACTGGATATTACGAAGTATTTCTTCCCCAAAAGGGTTGTCAAGCATTGGAACAGGCTGCCTAGACAGATGGTTGAGTCACCATCCTTGGAAGTATTTAAAAGACATGTAGATCTGATGCACAGGGGCATGTTTTAGTGGTGGCTGTGGCCATGCTGGGTTAATGGTTGGACTTGATGATCTTAAAGGTGTTTTCCAGCCTAAATGTTTCTGTGATTCTATGATCAGCAGCTGTGCATGAGCTTGCTTCTCAGATCTGAGCCTGCTGCTCTTGTGAAGTTCATAGAGCCCACAGCCATGCAGTTGGGTTGGATGTGTGTGTTTTGAATGTCAGATGGGAGCAGGCTCAAGCAGAGGCTCTACCCATACTGCATTTTAGGTCTAAATCTGTCTTGGATCTCAGCTTTGAAGTGTAAGATGGGGGCATTTATTTCTTGCCTTACAGCAAAGATGTTAAAACCCTTTATTGATGATGAGGCTCTCTAAAAGGCAGATTAGTGCTTATTTTTATAAAATTTGATACATATTGGATGTATGTGTATTTGCACCACATCTGTGATAGGGCATGAACCCCATCATGTGTAACAGAGAAAAAAAACATGTCGCTGGACTTCTTGTGTGGGAAGAACCTGTACTTGTCATAATTTCTAAGAAAGTCTAGAGTGAGCACAGATGGAGGACTTGAAAACTGACCAGATTAGAGAAGGGCTGACTTTAATGAGGCATGCTACAGCAAATTAACTAGTTTGTCCAAGCTAAAAGAGCCCCAGCTTATGGCTGGTGTTAAGGGGAAATACTTCTCTGCAATATTACTTAAAGCACAGTTTGGAAAATAGAGATACAAACAAAAAATGTAATAACAGTATCAATATTATGATCACACTTCTGCTACAGGTAAGATATGTGCAGGTATCAATAGAGATGCAAAGCCTGTAGTATTATTTAAGTGTTAGAAATTGCTAACCCTGGTTTATATTTTCATTTTGGATGAGATTTTGTCAGCTCCCCAGATTCATCTACGTTTCTGCTAGTAGAAACAGGTTGCAGTTAATTGTCCCTCTCTATCACAGGTGCAAAAACCTTCCTCCGATTTTATTCATTTTTTATCTTTCTGGCAGTTGCTTTTTCATCGCAATCATCTGACTTAAGCTCATCTTAGCATATGCAAATCCTTTCTTTTTGGCAGTTGCAACTAGTGCCAACAGATTGGTGTCCATATGTTAAAATGGACACTTGATTTGAAATCCTTTGGTTTCAGATGTCAGTAGATTTGTGGAATAAACAGCTCTATTCAGAAGAATATTAGGTTGAGAGATTTTGGAGCATTAAGACTTGCTGTCAGGTTCTAGGCTCACAACATTTTTTATACAAGGTTTTGGTAATCTTTTAAAGATTAAAATTTTAGAATACCAAGCCAAGTAGAGCATGAACACAGTGTTAGACCAGTGTACTTTATTAAAGCAGAACAATAAGTGTAGTATACCAGAATAATCTACTAGTCCACAGTGACAACATCATAAGTTAATCAAGGGAAAATATATGGCCAGTATTTTAGGTCAGTCTTCCTAAAGGAAACGGTTTATCGAACTTGCCAGTAATGTAATCATCTCTTGGTCATACATGGTAACAGAAGATTGTAAGCTTATAGGATATTAACAGCACTCATCATGCTGTAGTAATGAAATACTCTCAGTTGAGAAGAAAAAACCAGAAAAATCTAAAACTCCTGAGGCAATTCTAACTCCTCCTGACTATGCTGTGCACCATGCAAACACTCCCATCACAGAGATTTCTTTTTTAAGAGGTAGTTATATCAGTTATCATGCAGATCTTCAGTGTACTGTCTGGAATTCAGAGAAAAGCAAAATGATTTCTGTGTGTAATTCTCCATGGCAGTGAATCAGAGACAATTCTTAACCCTGTGTCTTGATCCTAAATAAAATGAGTGCTGCGGGCAGTGTGTGCCTCTGACACTAGCATCAGTCTTGCGCATTTTTACTAGAGGAGGTGGCTGGCTCATTGTATGGTGGGCATTGCCTCCTGACCAGGTATCAACTACTGGGTTGATGTACAGGCAAGAAGAGTCCCTCTTAGAAAATAGTTTCCTTATTAGACAAAGTAATTCAAGATATTGTTGTCCCCTCTACTGAAAAATATGAGTGTCTGAGGTCTATTTCAGTTGAAAGGAAGATATATTAAGTTTAATACAGATTATGAGAGCTCTGTGGTGAATTATCACATCTCAGCAGCAAAGGAGCTACTCCATTGAAACATTGCTGTGCTTTATAGGTAAACATTTGACCTCATCCTTATGCGTGGTATAGATTGCTATGCTGAGAACATTCTCTTTAGACCTTTTATGAATTTCAGGAAATGCATGCATTCTGGGTTCCTTTGGGGTGGAGAGGACCAGAATCTGGTTTGTGTTGCCCATCCTCCAAGGTTGTTTAGTCCTGTTTAAACCAGTGCGCATACTGAGTTCAGTGCCCCAAATTCCAGCTCGTATATTGTGTATCCCTGTAGAAGGTTTGCTCAAATTAAAGCAGCTTAAATATTCATATGACCCAGCTTTTTAGACTAATTACAGAGAAAATAAATTAAAATAGATAATCAGATCCTTGCATAAAATACTGTAAGAAAGCTGTGCAAAAATTCCCCTGAGAACAAAAAGTCAGGAAAGGTTTTACATAGTGCTTTCCACTCCCTTTAATCTTGAGGAAAAGATATTTCACTTATAGTGACAAAATTGTGCAAATTGTGATTAATTACCCTCTGATTAGTTTATCTTTACTCAGCTTTTATGAAGGGTGGGGGAGAGGAGATTTATCTTGGGGTGTGCTGTGCATTTGCTTTGCTTTCCCTCCTTTTCTAGGGGATGGGAAAATAAGGTCTGTAGTAAGCCTTAGCGAGACCATCCAGTGAGTAAAAAGAACAACCACTTCCACATGGCATAAAAATCATTTATCTTTCTTACACTTGGTGGGTTGTTGGGACTGTGCTGAGTAGAGTCCAGCAGAGGCCAAGAGTAGCTGGTAGTGGATGGTAGGATGTAACTTCCTTCTGCCTTTGGTACCCAAGCAAGTTAAGTAGAGGAACCACAGACATTGGTGAATGTATCACTGTGTGTGGTAGTAAATCGAGCTCTTCTAATTATATTGACAGGACTAAGAAACAGCCTTTCTCTGGGTGATTTCAGGCATAATTACATCAAACCCATGGTGCTATCAGCCGTAGTTACATGTCTGCTGTAAAACTGCAGTGTTGAAGTGTCACTTTTGAGGTTATAATGTCAAGACAATCGATATCAGGTTTTCTAGTTGTTTAAACAGTGCAAGTTTCTTTATAAAACTCTCTGCTTTATATTTAAAAGATCTTTGTTAGCAAGTGGTGTACATTGATAAAATGATGAAGGGAAAAGTCAAGTCACTTTGATTTTAACGTTCAACTGCTGCTCTCAGAAATGAATACATTAGCTATCACTTCACCTTCAAAGAACAGTATGTAAATCTTCATGACATTTTTTCCCAACATCCTTCTTAGCTGCAGGTAATTTATAAACTTATAAACAAGTATGAGTCATCCTGCTTTTAAACTCAGTGACTCTTCTGCCCTGAATAAATAGTGCTAGGCATGAAAGGAAATTACTCTTCAAAGAGAAGCTGAAAATGTTTTTGGATTTATGCCGTCATCCCCTACCTCAGCAAAGCCAAACTTGCGTATGTGGACGCTTTAGATGCATTTTACGTTCTCTGATGTTTGAAGCATACGTATGTGTGAACCAGGTGTAACAAAGATGCGTGTACTTTGAGTAAGTCGGGCTGGGCTGAGCTGTCATTTGATGTGGCCCTGGGGAAGGAGCTGATGACCTTGCTGTGCTTCCAGATAGGGTGTGTGGTAGAGCTGACCTTCTGCAGAGGAAAGGTAAGGAGGAGGAGTTATCTTGCAGGTAAGTCAAGTCCTTAAGCCCTCCTGTCACTCTTGGGAAGAGGCTGGAATTTTGCAGACCTACAGTGCCAAGTGGTGTGGATCTGCCCCGTCTCTTCTCCTGCAGTTGTCCTGAGGCACCCGGGCCGTTGAGAAACCATAGAAAATCATGTGCTGTTGAAGCACGCTTTGGACGTAGGGATATGCTGTGTCTTAGAGCATCCCAGCTTACATCCAGAACACGTTAAAGATTTGTGCTCTGCAGTAGTGTGCTTCTAGCATCTAATTTGGGTTTGAAATTGTTAGATCTAGGTGTGTGTGGGAAAGCTAAGCAGCATATATTTTATTAAGACTTTGTTTTTTATAGGAGAAAATACATGCAAGAGTGTAAATCGCCTGACCACTGAAATCTTCTGGCATTTGCTTTATTGATAGATCAAGTAGCTCTAGGTCAACACCTGAACTGTTGCCATTTTCAAACAATACTTTGGAGTGTTTTCACATTTACTTTCCTGCCTTTACTAACTTGTGTCAAATACTGGCAAACAGAATATAGCTTGACTGTATCGGATTTATTGGATTATTAGGTTATTGCAAGAAACAGTTTTCCACAGTTGTTCTTTGGTTTACTTGCAATAAATATCAAGAAGAGTTTCAAAATCAGTGTATTTTGCTGTCATTCGATTTTCTCCTAAACACCACCAAGTGGTTTATGCAAATGCTGTGTGCAGCAGTAGCTCATATGGGCTTTGAACTCCACAAGAAGACAGTAAAATAAGGTGTCTGAAAGAAGTGTCCCAGGGAGCCTAAAGGTTTGTGGCCAATCCACCCCGTGATGCACAGAGACTTACATACTTGGGCTTTTTTCCACCTGTAAGTGTAGAAAAATTTATGTATTTTGTTAGTTTCCTAATCTGGGAATTATAAATTATTTATGCTAAATGACAATAAACTGAGTGTCCCCAAATTGAGGATGTTTTGCCCACAGCAGTACTTGGTAGGTGTTTTCCCTGTCTTTATTTCTACCTGCAAATTTTCTCATTTTCATTCTTCCCATTTTCTCTGTATCCTTTTGGGGAAGAATGAAGTGAGTAGCTGGGTGGGTGCTTGGCTGCCAGGCAGGATCAACCACCACAGTAATCTGTATCTTTGCAGTTCTTCACACTTCCATTCCCAGTATTTGTTACTAACTACTGTTACAAAGTCAGTTCTCATCATTGGATTTTTCCATATCAAACTTCCTTACACCTTCTACAAGGAATATAATAACTGCAGTTAAAGTGCATTTCCTTGCCTTTTTTTTTTTTTTTGACTGTTTCGAGCTATTTTTAACAGAATAAAAGTAATCTTACTGATGCAACATAGCAGGGTTCTTTTGGTGCCTTTCTATACCGCAAAGTTACGTTCAGACTTTCAGTGAAAAAGTGGCACCCAAAATACTTTGTTTCCAGTGATGCTCCACTGGAAATTATCTCACCCCCATTTGCTCTTAATAAACAGAAAAAGTGACACTGACTGAAATGGGAAATACCTAACTTAAATGTCACAGAATTAGAATGTTTGTATTAAGAATGGTATGACTTTTTAATGCAAAAAAATCTATCTTGACAGGCAGTAGGTGCAAAAATGAGCAATTTTTCCATTGAAAAGCAGAACAGTGATGATTATTTTTACAGCGAGGAGATTCTGACCTCAGGCTACTTCTTTTTGTGGAGGTGATTTGTCACCTTCAATTGCAAGTGGTGTTTGTGCAGGTCGCTCTCCTTACTTATGCAGAATTTATTAAAGTTTGTGTCTAAATTTGATCCTTGCTTACATTTAGACCTGTCAATGGTATGTGAATTGTGACAAAAAGCCTAATAGGATTTTGAAGGAGGGATGTTACTTCAGCAATGATGAAATTTCCATTGTGAAATGCATTAAGCTGAGAGTACCTTCAGCCTCTCTTCCTCATCCCAACAGATCCTTGTACAGCCCTAAGGATCCAGGGAGGATGAAGGCAGCAGAAAAAAACTTGGGAATAACACAAAATAGGAAAGAATTTTGCGAATTAGGTAGTGCTTTAGTGTGGATTATTGCCACTGTGGGATTACACAGTGAGTGCTGGACTCCCAGGAGTGAAGCGGCAAGGAAACCAAAGTACTACACTTATTTTTCTCTCACAGTAGCCGTATGCTTCAAATTACTCTGACACTGGTATGATAGCTTCTGGAAGAGCCCAGATGTGTTGTGGAGAGTGAAAAATGCTGTAGGTGCAAAAAATGCTAAGTCTTGAAATGCAGAGATACCAGAACAGGCCTGTTTGTTGCATGTTTTTATTGAGAGGAGGAAAAACTTACTTTAATTTGACTTTAACTCTCAAGGTATGAAGGCTAGAAAGTTAATAGAAGCTGATAAGATTAAGGTTTTTGTTAGTTTGTTCTATCCAGTATCTCTAAAAAATAGCCAGAAGACAAAAAGTTTGTTCAGTTCTGCGAATATGCCCCATTATGTGCCAACCTTTATAATAAATGTCTGGGATGGAGTTTTGCTTTGTGTTCCTGTTTGCAAATGAAAAGCAGATTGTATTTTAAAGCAGTTCACTTGCTTATTTTATGTTAGGTGCAGGAAAGCCTAAATATATGTATCTATTCAGTATTTATAGCCTTTCCAATAGTTGAGAGTTCTCCAAGTCCCTCCAGAGATGGAAAGGAGCTATAGATCAGTTTCCTCTGAAGTCAGAATTACTGTGGCTTCTGCTAAACGAGGGTGCTTTCTCCCAGATGAGTCAGTTTACTGCATTATTTGTTGTGTTTTTTATCCAAATTAATAATTAATACTATATAGCAAAAGCAAATCTCACACTGTTTGTTGTTAAAAGGAAATGGGAAATATCATTTACTTCTAAAAATAAGAAATTCAGGCTTTTCCAGTCATTTCAGACTTTCACTGAACTCCTAGTGCCTCATTTGTATTAGCTATATAGCTCTTGCTATTACTCCAGTGTCAAGCCATCGGGCGAATTACAATCTTTTTCATTGACTCATCTCTGATATGTGAGAACCACTGGGGTTTGGGACTGTGGAAGAAATTCAAAATAGTACATTTGTCTTGCCCCTAATTTTAAAAAGGCAAAATCCGGAGAAATTATCTTTTTTTGGTTTTGGTTTGGTTTGGTTTTTTTTTGTTGGTTGGTTGGTTTTTTTCTGGGAGGGGGAGAAGGTCTGGAGAAGCAAATGCTATCTTTGTTAGAAAGGAAAGGACAGTTTTACTCTACATATATAATCATCCTGTACAACATGAAAAACTGAAAAAGGGAATTTCACATGACATCTTTTAAGTACTGGACCGCAGGTAGGGTTTGGAGAGTGTGTTAAGGGTTATGGGGACTTTAGGAAGAATATGAGCAGGGGTCTTCTTCACAAAATATTCCGACCAGACACAGCTTGGAAAATGTGATGGAACTAGGACTTTGCCTTTTATTCTGAGAATATTATACTTAAGTTGAATCAGTATCCACTTTTAAGGCCATATATGAATTCATTATAACTATTTAGTTATTTTCCATAATAGCTTTTGTTTTTTCTTACATTTAAATGTGTTCTGTGTTCTGGTCTATATTGCTTTGTTTGTCACAGCAATGATCTGTATTTTTGCTTAAACTACAAAAGAAGAGAACAAATATTAAGCAATTATTTTAAAACTTATCTTTTTATTAGCAGTGAACAAACCATAGTTTATAGTTAAGACTACTTGGCTCTTGTTCATTAGTATGTATTTCTCAAGGGAGTTCATAAGACTTGAGTTAAATATGTCACTCATAATTACTGTAAGCAGTCACACTGAAGTCCATTCTGTGCTGTAATGTCAGCCGGAGCCCTCTGTGCAGCCCACTGCTGCAGGCAGAACTCATCCATGTTCACGTGGTGTCTTCTGACTGCTGATTATGCAGCATCATGATGACAGGACATAAAAATGTCCCTGCAGAGAGAACAGAGGTTCACAAAAAATTTCATCACTTCAGAGGTTTCTCTGAAAGCATCCCTGATGTGTTTAGTGTTACTTGTGCAGTGTGAAAATAAAGTTCTTGCAAACTTTTTTTTGCATTCTGATGAAAATTAAGATGGAAAGAGAAATAATGCGATAAAATAAATGAGACACAAGAATTGGAAGAGCAAAGGGTAACCTTATGAAGAAATAAGATGTAGGATATGTAGGAAGAAGAAAGACAGAGACTATAGAAAGTGTTAGTGTACAGGGGCCAAAATGTGTTAATCCATTGAGGACCAGTATGATACTTGTGATCACTTAAAACTTGTGCAAAAAATAAAGAGCAATTTTAAAATGAAGAAGCAAGGCAAAACTTTGATGAAGAAACCCATGGAAAATATGAGATCAAAAGGATTAATTTCACATAACCTTACAGTGAAGTGCGTATAGCTTCTGCTCATGCTTGCAGTGGGGTATGGAAATGTTATGGTCTCGTGATGTAAAGGGATAGTATTAACTGCTTTGAGAATTTACAGTACATATCAGGTGATACAAGAATGTATCTCCTGTCAATTGACAGATGAGGCAGAGCAGGCAGGAGGGTAGAGTGCATCAGTTAGCCTAAAGGAAATCCAAATTTTGCCTGTTGCAGACAGATGTGTCCTTAGTATGCAAACGTTAGATTTAAATTTAGAATGTGAAATATTTACAGTTCTCTCAAATGGTGTGACAAGCTAGCGAGGAACGCAGTATACATGGTGCTGCTGTAGAATGAATGGTCACATCACTCTCCACAAGAGGAATAAATAAATTCAAGATGAGGAATAAATAAATAACCCCAGCTGTTCAGAGCTTTCCTTGTCTAATGTTTCATTTTATCCCTCTGTTTACAAAGGCAAGTATTTTATTACTTGTCCTACGTTGCTTCTCTATGAGCAGTACATATATGGAGTTATAAACAGTTCTGTAAGTAAGGTTCAATGAGAGGCTAGCAAAATGTTTATTCCAGCTTTACAAAATTAAACATCGGCATTCCTACCTGTGGCCAAGGTTTATTTCTCTGGCATATTTCTATCAGATCCAGAAACCCACTATCTGGAAGCAATGAGCCCGATTCTCATTCTCCTTAGTAAGAAAGACAGTGCAATAGGGCAAAGAGAGGTCTTAAAATCTTGACATCTATGAATTTGCCTCCAGTTATGTGTAAGTCTCGTACTCCTGACAGAGTGGATTAGTGAGGCTGCAGTGTATATTTCTGTGTGCCTGAGGAGTCCAGCAGGTCATGGCAGCAGGGGAATGTGCCTAATGAGTTTTCAAGCATATCACTGCTTTTTTTCTTTTGCCACATCAGGACCTTAATTTCTGGATTTTTCTGGCACCTTTCTTTGCTGCTAAAAGTCACGGTTTCTTAAACAGTTTATTTAAGATGGGAGATAGCTGCTGTAATTTAGGACTATTTTATTTACAGTCTTTAGAAAAAGAAAAGTCGTCACTAAAACAGTGGTTTTTTTTTTTTTTTAATGCTTTTCCTTTGCACTAAGGTTTGGAAGATGTATCAACTGAGGTACATGACTAGAGGTACATTCAGGCTTTACCCACTGCCAGGCAGGCTCTGCTTATCTAGCATGCTTCTTGTCCTGCAAGGCACAAGAGGACACACAGGTACTAAACACGTGACGACAGCGTCTATTTGTACATAACAGAAGTATGTCAACCATCATAGGTAGAAGGATGTGTATACTTCTGTAGGTGTCCCTGTCTGCTCAAAGGAAAGGAAGGTGAGATCTGCTGGCAGGAGCAGCTGCGTGTTATTTACTCTCTTCCCAGAAGCTTTTGCAGTGATAACAGGATATCGCTCCTGCGTTTCCTCAAGGGCAGTGGTGGAAGCTCCAGAAATTTCACAGTGCCTGAATCCTCCTCCGCTGCCATGTGTGTTCCCCTTTCGGCTGATTCCCAATTGTCCTTTTTGAGATGGGTGTTCTGGGGACCTGGAGATGAGGGTACAGGTAACAGTTTCTCTGGTATTCACTGATACCACTTCTCATTAGCAAAGAGCTGAGTTGAGGTGAAGCAATGAGCACTGGAAATGAAATAAGGGCCTGAGGAAGAAGGGATCAGCTTGGGTTACTATGTTGGGGTCTTCCTTTCTTTGGAGTGAACAGGCTTGAGGCTTGGGTATCCCAAGATGCCTTTCAGCTGTGGGTGGTTTCTGTGGCATGAAGCTTTTGGGAAGCCTCGCCGGAGGTGGTGCTGCAGTGGGAATCTGTGGATGGAGTGTGAGGCTGCGAACACAGGAAGAGAGAAGGCTCAAGAACAGTGTCAGGAAATGCCACCTTTGTGAAAATGCTGTGCAGGCAGTGTCAGCTTCTCAGTAGCAGTGAGTTACTAATAAATAGGCTTGTCACAGCTCAGCTTTGCTACAAATGTGGCTTGGCGAGGAGTGAGGAGAGACCTGGTCTTCCAAAGGAAGCTCAGGAACCATATGCCATATGCCACATGCCAGCCTCCATCTCTGTATCCTGGACTCCCAGCTCAATTTGTGTTAATTACATAGACCACACATTCCCTGGCATTAGACCTATGTCAGTAAAACCACATTCGTTGTAACAGCCATCAGGCTTCAGTCAGAGGGAGACAGTGTTTTCTGTGATTGCTGCAGGAGTCACTGTCCTGGTGAGCTGCCCTCACCTTGAGCAGCTGGTGGCTTCTGTTCTGTCCTTAGTTTCTTCCTTTTTATTTGATGGTGGTTATGACTGTGGAAGCTGAATGGAACTGGCAGGTGCTGTGGGTGTGCTGCACAGGGAGGTTTTGCACAGGAACCCTCCTGCACTTAGCCTGGTTTATTTCTGATATTGAGGAGCCCTCCTACATTAGCCAAGAAACCTGCCCAGCATGCTGAGCCACACACCTGGAGGTGTCACCACTGCCTGGCAAAGATGGAGGTGAAGTATGCACTCTGTTTATGAACAAACAAAACTTGAATCCCAGAATTTGGAGGTTGCCACTGAGTTAAATATCGTGGATGCTGAAATCAGACTCGTTCAATGCAAAAATTGAAAATTAACTATTACTTAGCTTTGGTTCTGAGCACTAACTAGCTCTAATTTCAATAGGTGTTTCTGGCTGTTCGGTGCTTCAGAGCATCAGGATGTTCCTTTAAACAGGAATATGGTTGTTTCACAGTATGCAGTGCAGTTCATGGCCTGAAATAATAATTCCATTTTACTGCTCAGCATCTGATTGCATTGCCTTTCAAAGCAGAAAAATCTGCTGAAGAAAAGCATTTGTGCTGCAGAGAACAGAAAAGGGAGACAACTTGTACTTTTTCGGTGATCTGATCTAAATGTTCCTTCTAAATGTACAGGAAACGTCACTGTAAATAATGAGAGAAGAAATATTGTACTTCACTGTGTAACCACTTTTAATCTACTGAAGTTGGAAAATACCTACCAAGCTGTTATACTTGATAAAGCTTTGCTTTCCCAAGCAGCGTGGATACTCTATGTACACGAGTTTTCCTGATAGGTTGATGCTAAAACTGTTGCTAAGACAAAATTAATTGGACATCCCATGCCATGGATATCACAAGAAATCCTATTTTTTTTTTATTTGCTTATTTGTTCTTCTTAACTTTTAAATGCAATTTCATTTCCTGGCACACAAGTCCCTGCAGCTGGAACATCTGGAATTGAGCACAATGGGCTCACTGCATGTTTCAGAGAAAGGTGTTCCACCCATTTGGTGGGTTTAGGGAAGCAGGGGCATATGAAGGATTAGTGGCAAGCATGGAGAAGTGAACCTGTAGCTTTTCAGCTGGGAGGACTCTGACCAGTGATGCAAAAAGTTCCCTAGTGGGAAGCTGAGTTTAAGCACTGCCTGAATTACTGGAGAGAGGTGATTGCCGTATCAGCTTGCTGGTATGTCTGCATCCATCAGTAGACTTTACAGAGTGGAAATTCTTCTGCTCCACATTTCTGGCCATTCACTTCTGCATGAATGTATTCTTTCAGTTATGTCCACATGTTTTAATGTCTGTACCCTCATGTACTTTTAAGATTAAGAGGGAACAAGAAAAATTGCAATGAGACTTTTTTCTAGAGAAAACACCGAGCAGTTTAGTGTTGGGTTTGTAGGCAGTGCTAGGTAGAAAACACCAAGCTGAGCATATTGTAGCATGAGTGGGTTTTTTTTATTTTGCCTTGTTTTGGGTTTGGGTTTTTTTTTGTTTGTTTTTAATAGCTATTTCTTGTTTGGGTACTTTTTTTTTAATGCCCTTTGTGTAATACGAAGAAGGATGTTAGCAACCCACTTACTTTAGGAAATGAGCCTTTCTAATGGTGCACTTCTGTTTCATAAATTGCAAGATGGAGAAATGTGATCTGATGGATTTTGAGGTGGAAGTGAAGAAGAGCAATGGACAGGTCCTGTATTGGTTATAAGGCTGTCTATGTATTCTCCTTGAAAGTACAGGAAGAAAGAAGCCATTAGAGAAGAACAAAACTGCATTAATAATCTTTTATAATGCATAGATGTTAACACCATGAACTGCATACTGCGTTTTGGTTTGTTTTGAAGGTGAACTTAACGATTTACTAAAACTTCCTGTTTTAGTATAGGGAAGTGGTGAAACCTAAGGTCATTGGTGATACCGGTTCCTAAATTTGCATTCCACCTTTTAAAAGTCTTTTGAAATACAATGTATGTCCCTTAAATGCCATTTCTAGAAGGAAGATTGAACTAGGAGTCAGCCTGTTCCTAACTGAAACCTTTATTTCAAGGTGCCGGTAAGAGGCCAAAATAATTAAAATCGTCACTGAGTTTCACTGTTATGGCCTTTGGAACGTTAATTTTATTACAGGAGCTGGCAGGCAAATATGTCACTGTTAAAGCTCTGGTTTAAAAGACAGTTGTCACAAGGATGGGTCTCATGATGTTAAACATAGTAAGTTTAGATGTTGTCAACAATACATCATTTTAGGGGGTAAATATCCAAATTAGTTCAGGCTTTTATATTCCCTCTTCCTGTAAATGACAGCTAAATGGGAATAAATTGCCTATCTGTTTCCAAATGTCACTTCTAGCCACCTGTTTTCTGAACTTCAGTGATGCTCACTAACAGCCCTGGTATTGCTTTGCCTCCTTGTGCTATTTATAGTTAATGTCAATGCAAGAAGTTGTTTATTTCTCAAACTGGTTTTCTTCTGGGAAATTAGGGATGTATGTCTCCTTTCAGAATTGACCTTCAGTGCTTCTAACCTGCCTCTGATCAGAAAAAGAGACATATTGCAGTTCCCCAGTTTCCAACAGGATTGTTCTCTAAACCTGCAAAGTGGTTCATGGGGCCTATAAGTCAGTGATATCTTTTGCAAGGTTTCTTTCAAACTGCAGTTTTGCAATCCCCGTAGCTCTGAAAGTTTTGTGTTTGCTATCTTCTCACGTCATGTGTCAAGCTGGCTTTAGGAGCTAGCTAGCCCACTCAACAACTGCTGGTGGAAACAAAGAGCATGAAAATGAAATGTGACTTGCAGAAAAGCTGGAAAATTCCTGTTCATGTGATGGCCCTGGATGAGTTACTGAAGTGAGATGGCTTGTGGTGAGGGAAGCCAGGGGTTGTCCTCCAGTCTGTCCCATGTGGCCTGTTTGGTAGGAGGGACAGAAGATGGGATGAGAGGTAAGGAAAAGCAGTTACTTACAGCATTCCTCTTCCACAGAGTATCTAAGGGTAAAAGAAATCAAAATATAACTCTCGATGTAGTTCCTTGGTGAGCTTAGTAGCTTCAGTGAAGGTTTTTGCCTCTTTGACATTCTTGGTTCACAGAGTAGAGGAAGGTCAAGAAACTGGCATGTGGAGGAGGAAACATTCAGTCACCTTTTTTATTAATTTCAGAGCTGAACTGATGCCCATTTCTAAACCACACAGCTTTACAGCAAGCAAGCATTTTAGATCTAGCACCAGTTAAACACCCTCCTGATTCAGCAGTTCTGAAGGCACCAATAATTCTGGAGTGACAAGAAGTAAAACTCTCATTATGAGGGACAGGCACTGACCTGAGAAGTGGCTGACATCAGTGTCACAGCAAGTGGTTGCTGAGAAGGTCACTTAGGAAACAGATTGCTTTTGACAAGGGTTCCTGGTATTAGTGAAACTCCATGGAGAAATGATTTTTGAAAGCTGCTGTCATTTCTTAATGCAGGCCTTGTTTTGCTGAATACAGGAATATGTTAAAACCAGCTTTTACTTTTGGTATGTGGTATCTGAAAGTACCCACAGTTTCTGAATGGACTGGGCTTTTTTCTTTAAGACTGGTGGCAGCATCCTGTCTGACAAAGGGGCTTCTAACTTTGTGCTTTGGAATTAAAGCTCTCTCATTTTCTCATTAGTAGGCTAATGGGTAAAAGAATTACAGTTGGCTTATAAAGACATATGCATATTATCACATTTACAGAGGGAATACCTTCTGATTTAAAGCCATCTGTGGGGAAAACAACAGCAACAACAAAAACCCCAAATAGGCAATGATCAGGTACGATGCTACATGCAGCCCGGTCTGTGTGGACCTATTTGGGTATCTGGAAAGCCCAGGGGTATGCCTGTGGTGCGGGGCTTGCACGAGAAGCCAATTGGGCACTGGGCAAGCACAGCATTTTCTAGGCTGTGATTCGGAGAAATCTCCAGGAACTTGCCAACGAAGTTTTGAGTTGACAAGCAGGTATTCTTTATTAGCGGTGCCGGGAGACATGGGGGATCACTCCTCCAAGGGTGTCTCTACCACCAAGCAGTCAACCAGGCTGTGATTTTATTGTTGTTAAACATACATATTCATTAGATTACATACATTACATCATACTTTTAGAGAATGCCTCCTGTATGCACACAAAAATGTGGTAGTGGTCTTTCGGACCCCTGGTGGTTATTTCTTCAGCACTTTGTTTTAGGATCTTTGTCATATCAGTAAGCACCAGGCAGTTCTGGCAAAGCTTATCTTAGTTATTTCCTTTTCTCTATAGTTGCTAACAAAGCTTAACATTCTTGAGGTTACTCATTTGCAACCCTATTCTTCAATCAACCCCATTCTTCAAACCACCCTATTCTTCAGTCAACACCATTCTTCAGCTGAAATCATGGGAGCATTTCTCTGGCTCCACCCTTACGAAATCTGGGAAGAGAAGTGGGAGGAATGAGAGGGCATTTTTGCCTTATTAATTGTGTCTCTTGTATTCTGTTGCTGTACAATGATTGCTCACTTTTGGGATCGCCCTGTATAACTAAATCTTTCAAAATGGTGATGGAAATTCTGTTCTATTACAGGCTTGTTTTTCTCTGTCTGAGTCTTTCAAGTAGCCTGAGTGAGGTGGTCATATACCCGAAATGACAGCACACAGACACACCAATAATCTCTTACTTTGTGTGTGTGTGTGTGTTTAACACCTCAGTTACCAGAAAGATGTAATCTGCTCATTGGGTCCTGCTTTGTGCTCCATGCTGATGGCACCCTGTCTCTCTTATCCTCCTTGCTCCAGCAAAACAAAGCAGGTGCAGGTGAGGGTACTTTAATATGAACTATCAGGGGTGCAACCAGAAACACCTTCCTAGGGGAAAAAAGAGCCCTAAATCTCAAGAGGGACTAAATGGGTATCTATGTCCTGCAGTTCATTGCCTCTCAAGAGAAGAAATAAGAAAGTGAGGGGGGAAAGCAAGAGGAAGACTTGAGGATGCAGGAGGCATGGGACTCCCAGAATGGACCTTCAGGGTGGCAGAGGGTCTGCTAGAGTAAGAGAAAAGACACTGAAATGACAAGGCGGGGACATCATAGCTCTGTTGGGCGCATCTTTAGTGAAAGAGCCGTGCTCTCCTGAGCAAAGGCCTCTGTCAGAGGGTGACAATTTCAAACTGCTGCAAGAATAAGGACCTAAGAAACAAAAAGGAAGTGATTTCTTATCACTTTGTTATGTGCAGCCAGTTTAAATGGATTTTGCAGCCATTATTTGTATCCCTGATCGAAATTCACGGGCTACTACATCTGCAGTAGTTCTGATGTTTCTGCTCTTGGAAGCTTTACAGAATCTGATTGCTTATATTATTTCTCCATCCATCTTTTATTCTATTAGGAAAAAAAAAAAAAAAGAAAAACAAAATCCCTCCTGCAAAGAGGAGCCCATGTAAAAATAGTATTGAAGCGGCTTAACTCTTAGTTCCATTAATTTTCTTATCTAAGTTTTTCTTATATGCTTCTTTAGTCCTGTAATCATGGAGGAAGTGGAGTGATAGGAATGGAGAAGTATTAGAAAGAAACCAGATTAAGAAGGGGGGATCTTGGAGTAATGCCATCTGCTTGATGGGCAGAGGAGGAGGAGTCAGAAGGCAGCTGAGCATGGAAAGCGGGAGACTTGCTGGGGTTTTACTGAGTCGGCCAGATGAAAGACAGCACTGTCTACTGAGCCTAATTTCAAATCCTGAATCGTGTGGTTTGTATGGATATGAAGATAGGGAGATGAAAAGAGCTGTAGTGATTTAATATCGTCTTTGGGAACGTTTTCAGCGTTTAGTGATAGGAAGAAGTGATAAAAGGTTGGATTGTTGGTTTTTTATTTTGCACTTCTGCTCTGACAAAAGCTTCAGCATCTTCAATTTTTAGCCTTGTCACCCCTAGTGAAACAGTTTTATCAATGACTCTCTGAGCAGTGGTTGAGTGACTGAATAATCTATTCCTCCCTGTAAGTGAACTAAAATGCTGATGAATAAACAAGGATATCAACTGTAAGAAGGTAGCACTATGGATAAATTGCTTCCTGTCAGTCTTCTGCAGGGAGCTTCAAATTGTAAGTGAGGGAATGAGTCTCAAAGGACTATCAGTCCAGCTCCACTAATGCCTAATGAAAAAAATGAGAGGAGAAAGTCAAATCTTCTTTGGACCAACATGGCTGTCTACAAATCTAGCCTCAAATGTCTACCATCAGTAACAAGTTTAAAACGCTAACATTTGACTGACAATCTTATGCACAGTAGTTGTGAACTTCATCTTGAAGCTTTGAAAATCCCTTCTCCAAAAACCTTGGAAGCATTATTTGTGGAAGAAGCAGCCCCTCAGGCGTAAGAGGGTCTGTACGATGCATATTGAACACATGTGTGCAAAAGTGTGCCTGGGCGTAAAATTGATTTGTGTTATCTCATTCCCTGCAGCCATTCAGAAAGGCACTGAATTTGCCTTCTCATGTCTTGAAGGTCTCAATTATGCATTTAATTGCTACCCAGAAGGCAACTTTGGAAGGAGAGTTCAGTGAGCATGTAAAATGCAAAGGCATTTTACTTAAAAAGGAAATAAAGAAAGAGTTCATACCATTAGACAGCAGTGGGATCTATCTGGGAATTCTGCTTGTGGTTACATCTTTCCCAGGTATTGTAACTATAGAACTTGAATAAGAAGTTTTCAAATTTTTTTTTTCAATATTTTTTTTAAATTTAATTCTTTTCTGCTGGAAACTGTATTTTAAAGAACTCTGTACTGGCACTGTAGCAGATTTAGAAGATCACCCAGAGAAGCAGCGCTCTGCTGCATTACAATTTTCTCTTACAGCACTGCTGCAGTTTCCCAGTCATTAAAATTCTGCTGTTGCCGTTTGAGTGCTGGGAAGTTGTCATGGTTTAAGCCCCCCCCCCCCCACACACACACAGTTTTACTCACTCACTCACTCACTCCCCTCTATCTTCCCCCAGTCTCGGGGGGGATGGGGAGGAGAACCAAAAGAATTCAACTCGCACAGGTTGAGATAAGAACAGTTTAGTAACTAAGGTATAACACAAATCACTACTGCTACCACCAGTAATAATACAAGAGAAATACAAAGAAAGAGAATACAACTGCTCACCAAGCCCGACCCAGCCAGTGCACCCCCCAGCAGCAAACCCCCCAATACCAAAAACCTGACCATGCCGTGCACCCCCAGTCCACCACCAGCACACCCTTCCAGGTCTCTGCTCTCCGTCTTCGCATCCTGGACATGACGTGCTGTGGTATGGAATAACCTCTTTGGTCAGTTTGGGTCAGGTGTCCTGTCTCTGCCTTCCTCCCGGCTCCCCTCCTCCCTGGCATAGCATGAGGCTCAGAAAAGTCCTTGGTCAAACCAAAACACTACCAAGCAGTAACTGAAAACACTGGTGTTATCAGCTGCTGCTCCCAGGCCCAAAATCAAAAACACAGCACTGCACCAGCTACCAAGAGGGAGAAAAATGACTGCTACTGCTGAACCCATGACAGAAGTCCTAAAATGGCTGAACAAGATGCAGCTCAGTATTGGGGCCAGTTCTGTTTAATATCTTTATCAATGATCTTGATGAGGGGATCAAGCGCACCTTCAGGAAGTTTGCAGCTAATACCAAGTTGGGTGGGAGTGTTGATCTGCTGGATGGTAGGAAGGCTCTGCAGGGGGATCTGGACAGGCTGGATCAATGGGCTATGGCCAATGGTATGAGGTTTAACAAGGCAAAGTGCCAGGTCCCACACTTGGGTCACAGCAACCCTATGCAATGCTACAGGCTTGGGGAAGAGTGGCTGAGAAGCTGCTCGGTGGAAAAGGGCCTGGGGGCGCTGATTGACAGAGCTAAACATGAGGAGCTTGTGCCCACACAGCCAAGAAAGCCAACAGCATCCTGGCTGGTATCAACAACAGTGTGGCCAGCAGGACCAGGGAAACAATTGTCTCCGTATACTTGGCACTGGTGAGACTGCATCTCAAATCCTGTATTCAGTTTTGGGCAAGACAGGCACTGAGATGATGGAGCACATCCAAAGCAGGGCAGTGAAGCTGTGAAGTGTCTAGAGCACAAGTTTTATGAGGAGTGCCTGAGGAAACTGGAGTTGTTCGGCCTGGAGAAAAGGAGGCCCAGGGGAGATATTACCACTTTCCCCAACTACCTGAAAGGAGGTTGTAGCAAGGTGAGTGTCAGTCTCTTCTCCCAAGTAACAAGCAGTAGGATAAGAGGAAATGGCCGCAAGTTGCACCAGAGCAGTTTTAGATTGGATATTAGGGGAAATTTCCTCACTGACTGGGGTTGTCAACCACGGGAACAGGTTGCCCAGGGAAGTGGTAGAGTCACCATCCCTGGAGGTATTTAAAAGACGTGTAGATATTGCACTTATGCCTGGTTAAAAAAGCATATACTTTTCTACAAACGCCTAGAAAAATTGTTTGGCTTTTTATTCCATTTAAGCTCCATGTTGTCCGTCAGTGTTATTTTACCTATTTGTTATTTAGCATAAGCAAAATCAAAATGATGTCATCAAATTTATTTGTCTTTTTACTTCATCATAAGCAGCATCTTGAAATGATCTGTGATTATTCTATTCCTTTTCTGCTCTGCCCATCCCTTCCATTTCCCTCCCACACTCTCTTTCTCTTTGAAGTTTTATTGCTCATTCTTATTTGAAAATATATAGGGGTACATTATGGGATGGAGATTTTGGTTTCTG
Organism: Myiopsitta monachus; assembly: GCA_017639245.1. Lineage (NCBI taxonomy): Eukaryota > Metazoa > Chordata > Aves > Psittaciformes > Psittacidae > Myiopsitta > Myiopsitta monachus. The sequence continues at coordinate 86,643,953 of CM029918.1, forward strand.
AAGAGGGTTTTTCTTTTCACATCTTGTAATTGATTTTCACACAGTGGTATTTAAAATGTCACTGACCCCATCAGCCTTTTACCAAGTTATATAACTTCCTTGTTTCTAAGCACTCTGTAAAGATGAGATGCAGTAGCTTCCAAACAAATGAAGACTCCTCTTCACCTGTAGATCAGTACTTATACGTAAAACACTGTCTTTACCCTTTCTCCACTTATATGTTACATGTCCTGTTTGTTTGTTTTGTTTTTTTTTTTTTTAATAGGAGCAGATCACTAATTTCTGTCATATTAACATTAAAAGCTTTATATTCTTAGAGTATGTGTACTTCTGTGCATGACTGAATTCTGAGCTTTTGTTTGTTTGTTTTTCCCTGCAGTATATGCTGCAGAGTAAATGGAAGGTCAAAGAACTCTGTATTTTGTTCACATAAATAATGCTTCCTATGATTTTCTAAGTATATGTCATCTAGACACCCAATTATCTTGGTAAAGCTGTGGGACTAGATCTGCAGGATGTCACTGCAATGATCAGTACCAAGACAGACACTGGACTGGTGTATGTAATTCATAGAATCATAGAATGGTTTGGGTTGGAAAGGACCTTACAGCTCATCCAGTCCAAACCCCTCTGCCATGGGCAGGGACACCTTCCATTAGACCAGGTTGCTCAAAGCCGTGTCCAGCCTGGTTTTGAGCACTGCCATGGATGGGGCAGCCATGGCTTTTCTGGGCAACCTGTGCCAGTGCCTCACCACCCTCCCAGTGAAGAATTTCTTCATTACATCTAACGTAAATCTCCCCTGCTGCATATTCGTGCTGCAGAGTAGGAACAAGCTTTCTGTCTGATTTTAGGTATCTCCAAATGAATGTTTGTGTTGCTCTCCAATATTCTATAAAAATACAAACCCAGCATTAATATTAGAGCCAAACTAAGTTCAATGTGGATTTCACTTACTGAAAACATGTTTCACTTACATGAAAACTTGGAAAGCATGAGAGTTTCCCAATCCAAAGCTTGACTTCTTCTGGGTTTTGACTTTAGTGAAAAGTTTATTTTTTTGAGCTTAAACCATTCTGAAAGTGGCAATCTTGACTGCATGGAACACTGGAGCTTTCATGCTCTATACTGAAGGAGCTAGGCACGGGTATTTATGCTGCTAGACTTTTCAGGAGAGGACCCTGCCTGGCACCCAGAGTTGGAGCAGAGCCATTTGTACACCACAGCTACAGGCAAGAGCAAAGGGTGCCTTTTGGCCCTTTCCTGTCTGTGCTCAGTGAATGCAGGTACCAAGCAGTGTCTATGTCCAGTTTGGGTGGGCAGGAGGCCTTTTCCCTTTTCTATCCTTTTGAATTTGCTGTAAAGACTTACACAGATTTTAATAAGTGTTTTTTGCAGGCTGCTAATATGGGAAGGAATTAGCCCCACATTTACTGGGATCTGAACTAAGTATAGATAAATGTAGAAGGGCTGTTGAAGTTCATGGAGGGAATAGGATCTAGTCTCTAATTTTTTTTCTGTTGATGTTTTCCTAAATCCTTCCTCACATTTCATGTGTGAGAGGTTTTACCTTTCTGTTCAGGAGAACCATTAGCAAGACTTAGCCATAATATTTTGACTCCCTAATAGTTACTTTTCATAGAAGATTAGCCAAGGAAAAAACCACACATTGTGTTATTAGTTAAATGCATCTTGAAATCCTGCCAGTGGTTCCTGAAAAGAAAAATTACTGATTCTTATTTTGCATTTGAGCGAAAAGCCTCTGATTTATATGGTAAGACTTCTAAAATCTTGACAGTTTTATTGCATACGTCTAAATGCAGCTGCCATGTTTAAGCTTGTATGCTGTTTTCTTACAAATTCTGATCAGGTGGTTGTTTAACAGTTCTGCCTTGGAGCTGAGCTCTAGTTAGGAAGCTAAATACATGAATGTGTCCAGACTCACTTGCCTCATTTAACATGCTGTGGCCTCATTTGTCTTCTGGGCTCTGGTTTTGATCGCTTCCAACTGCTTTAATCTCCCTTTTTTTTGTACTGTTGGACGCCAGCTCCTCATCTCCTCCTGTACCTCCTCTGATAAGCTGCCCTGCCGAGGCTTATGTCAAATCATGGGAATCTTAACCTGGCAATGCCAGACCAGCCTTGAGGTGCATTTTGTTCTGCACTAAGCAGGAAGAAAAGCCTCACTGTGCTTTGGAAAACCACAGAATAGTGCTTTTTTTATTGGATTCTTCTTTAAATAATAGTCATTTACTACTGACGCCTATAGATTGCTAGGTTCTGGTAGTGGGTGTAGCTGTATAGCTTATAGCAATTCTGCTCACTGGGCTTACTGATTTAAAAATAATAATATAAAGCCCTCCAGGACAGCAGTGTTCTACAGTCTCTTGTTTCTATGTTTGTCCAACTCTGGTTTGTGTCATTGTGAGTAAAAAGGAAAATAGGAAAAAGATTGTTGCTTGTCGCAGCCGTAAATCTAAATGGTGATTCAAGGGAAAGGTCATCTTTTTCTGCTGTGAGGTGAGGACCTGTCTTTACTTCAGCATGAAACTGAATTATGGTTTTAGGTTGTCTTAAATCTCAGCATGTGTTGCCTGGAAGTCTTACCTGCAGATGTAAAGAGAAATAAGCAACCCGAGCAGCAGAGGCAGACATACATTGCTGCCACCCCAGAAGCATAGGTGATGCCCAGGAGCTGCTGCTAGTCTTCCCCTGCCTTCCTGTTTTTCCTTTCTCTACCCCAGTGTCCCTCCAACCCACAGCTGAAAGATTAAGGTGCCCAGTCCTGCAGGTAAAACTTAGTGATGTCTTTGATACTGTTGCAATGTCCCTGCAGCATTTGTGAGGACTGTCCTGCTTGGTATCTTATAGAATCGCAGAATGGTTTGTGTTTAAGTAAGTGTCCCCCTTTAAGGAAGGGACCCAGTTCCAGCCCCCTACCACAGGCAGGGACACCTTCCACTAGACCGAGTTGCTCAAAGCCCTGTCCGACCTCGCCTTGAACACTGTCCGGGACGGGGAAGCCACGGCTTCTCTGAGAAAACTCTGCCAGTGCCTCACCACCCTCATGGGGAAGAAATTCTTCCTAATATGTAATCTAAATCTCCCCTCTGTCAGTTTAAAGCCATTCCACCTTGTCCTGTCCCTAGTGTGCTCTTGTAAAAAGTCCCTCTCCAGATTTCCTGTAGGCTCCCTCTAGGTACTGGAAGCTGCTCTAATGTCTCCCCTGAGCCTTCTCTTCTCCAGCCTTTCACTGACCCAAGAGAATGCATTGAAGCACAGGAGCAAAGATGCGAGAGATGCATCCTGAAAGAAAGTGAGGAAAAGGCTGAGAGGGATCATTTTGCTTTGGTGTTGTGGTATGTTTTGCTTACCAGGAGCTGAGCCTTAAGGTGAGGATCTGAACAGGCTTGTACCATCCTGGGCACTTAACTTGCCTCTCACTGATCAACTACTGTGCTTATTAATGCAGCTTCTTACAACCTTCTAGATGCTCTGCAACAGAAAGGGTTTTGATATTTAAGTGTTTCTATAGTGTAGCGGCTTGTTGAATAACTGCAGAAGGATGCTAGCTCCTCCTGAATGTCAACATGTGCATATACCTACTGATCCGACTGGTTCTTGGCAAGCTGTGACCTGCCTCCACAGCTGGGTCAAGAAATACTGCTTTGCCATACTAGTATGCTGAAAAGAGTCCAGATACCTTAACCCCTGAAAATCTGATCTTTTTACTGTTGACATTCCAGCTGACAGCTAGAGATATGCATTGCACATGGGTGGTGTCTGTTGATAAGCTGTGCTGTTCATTAATGGTCACCTCCTTCCCTGTAAGGAGACAGCTGAGCCACCTCCTTCCCTGTAAGGAGACAGCTGAGCCACCTCCTGGTGGTCTCAAGAGTCAGGACGAGTCCTAAGGATGCCACTGAATCAGGGTCCCTGTCAGAGCTGGGAGAGACTCAGAAATGCACAGCTGGTTTATAAAAGACTGAGCAGTAGCACACTTCATCATGCTGCTCTCAATTTTAATTGAATTGACTGGGAATGTTTGTCAGAAGAAAGTTCAGCTTCCGAGGACATACTGACACACTTGACAACTGCAGTACTTGATGTCAAGGTGAGTTACTTAAACATACAACTTCAAAATGAAGCCTTCAGTCTGAGCCTATCAAAATTAATGCTGCTGTATTTTAAAACCTCTTTTCAATATTTACTGATGTCACTGCTATGGTTATAAAATAAGAGAGTCCCTTTGCTTTCTTAAGCAATTTTCTTTCCTAATGTTTAAGTTGTGCTATGTCATGTAGAAACAGTATACATTTTCATGCCAAGAAAGACTGAAAAACCTCTTTTGCTATTTAAATATTAAACCCCATGTAAGTATTTTTAAACGTACACTTTAAATTCTAGAGTTCTACATCTCTGTATCGATCTGAACTATGTAAGTACTGGGCTACATATTTATTTTGCTTGTCATGGTTGTAAGTAGAATGCCCAGCCTGTCTGCATGAAGCTTTGGCCACAGGGATGGCTCTGCCATCCTGGCACTGCACACAGACACTGCCTCCAGGGCCCTTGCTGCCATGTCCAGCAGGAGATCTGGTGGTGGTGGCAACATTCTGTGTAGACCAGAAGTGCCTTATGTTTAGCAAATGGGAGAAATCAAAATGAATGGAGACACTTCTATTCAAGACAGGTATTTTAAAATAGTGGTAATCTGCTATCTAAATCTCCAGTGGCTTCAAGCAGCCAGCAATATGCTTTGCTTGTTGTGTCATCAAAGCAGAGTGGCTTGATAAGGGGAGCAGAAACCAGGATTACAGGGAGGACCTGAAAAGACCAAGGATTAAGTCATCTTAAGAGACAAGTGGGAATTTCATTTGTAAGAAAACTTGAAAAGAGAAATTGGCTGTCATAATGCTTAGTTTAAAACGAAAGCTAAGACAAGAAGAAAACTGCACTGATAGGAGTGAATCATCAGAGAATCATCATAAAACAGTTTGGGTTGAAAGGGACCTTAAAGCTCATCCAGTTCCAACCCTGTGCCATGGGCAGGGACACCTTCCACTAGACCAGGTTGCTCAAAGCCCCATCCAACCTGGTTTTGGACACTGCCAGGGATGGGGCAACCGTAGCTTCCTTGGGCAACCTGTTCCAGTGCCTCACAACTCTCAAAGTTAAGATATAATCATCATAGAATGGTTTGGGTTGAATGAAAAGAGCCTTAATGGCCCTGATGAAGTTTCTAGGCATTGTCTATTGACAGCCAATATCCAAATAAAACACAATGCTTAGTGTAGGAGAGATGCCAGCAGTGCCTCCTGTGTACAGCTCTAGAGACCTAGAATTCACTGAGAGTGGGAATTCTCACTGTGATCACGTCACATTTCTTTTCTGTCCCCACAGTTAGGGGATGTTGAAATTGCTGTAGAAATCTCAAAAGTTCTTATAACATAAAAACCTTCCATGTTCTTGAAGGAGTTTCTTTTTCCTTTTTTTTTTTAAACATAGTTTGTTGTCCCCAGAATACATTTGCTGGGGTTCAGGTTGAACATTAACTCTGCTTGCCTGAGCTACTTTGTTCTCTCTTGGGGATGCTCATGCCCTGGTTCTCGCTCCTGTGGCTCCTGCAGATCCTGTGTCTCCTGCTTCCCTGTCTAACAGAGCTTCTTCTGAAGCAATCAAGGTAGTGTATCGCCAGTGCTTGTGGGCTGTGCTTGGAGAGTGAAGACATGAAGAGGTGTCTTTACACCCTTTGTACTCTTGTGGACACAAAGTAAAAAGTTGATAAAAATGATCCTTCTACTACCACAGAACTGAGAAGCAAAATAGTTGTGTGGACTTTCCGTTTGCTTTTAAATAAGTAGGCGCTGTTTGAAAAACAGTTCAGATGTATGTTTTTTCCTTTGTATGTAGATTCTCTTAGTACAACCTGTTATTAACCAGCTTATCAAGTGGCACTGCTTACGTTTTGGGATGACAAGGCATGAAGACATGAATGCTAGTGTTTCCTCAATAGGTGTAATTAACAGACTTCCCATTTTCTAATTGCATCTGATGGGATCTTAAGGCTCTGGATTTCTGTCAACTGCGTGGCTGTGGTGTCTGAGTGAATTGGCTATGGGCTGGCTTCCCCAGGCAGACCTCTAGGCTCTTGTTGGAGCTCTGGAGGACATGCTATTAACTGTTCTGCCAGGTTACTGACCCTGGGTGAAAACAGAAAGCTGGTTGGGGTTGGTTGGAGCTGAATACCCACATGTCGTGGTTTAAGCCCCTCACGAAGTTTGCTCACTCACTCTTCCCTCTTTCTTCCCTTTGCTCCCTGGGGAATGGGAAGGAGAATTGAAAGAATGCAACTTCCACAGGTTGAGATCAGAACAGTTTAGTAACTAAGGTATAACACAAATCACTACTGCTACCACCAGTAATAATGCAGGAGAAATACAAGGGAAGAGATTACAACTGCTCACCACCCGATATCAAGCCTGACCCAGCAGTGCACCCCCGCCCTTCTGGGTCTCTGCCTTCCGTTTTCACATCCTGGACATGACGTGCTGTGGTATGGAATACCTCTTTGGTCAATTTGGGTCAGGTGTCCCTGTCTCTGCTTCCTCCCGGCTTCCCCTCCTCCCTGGCATAGCATGAGACTCAGAAAGTCCTTGGTCAGACCAAAACACTACCAAGCAGTAACTGAAAACACTGGTGTTATCAGCGCTGCTCCCAGGCTGAAAGTCAAAACCACAGCACTGCACCAGCTACCAAGAAGGAGAAAAATGACTGCTACTGCTGAACCCATGACACTGGAGCAGGAGGGTGTCCTGGCAGGAGGGTAGGAGGGTAATTCTATCTTGTTTAAGTACAAAATATTCCTGGATCTTTGAAGATGTTTCTCTCCCAGCTGGTATGAGCTTGGCCAACCTGATTTATGAATCAGAAATGCAAAATAACAGGGCAAGCACTTTTCCAAACCTGCATAGGCTAGTGCCTGGTGAAACTCTGAAGAAAAAATAGCTTGAATGAACATGTTTTCAGCATAGGATCTGGTGTATATATCAAATAAAGTAAAAAGGCCAACCTAAAGCTCATTTTATACAGTCTATTAAAAATACTGGTGTTATGCATGAGTTGAAACCAACACCTCAATTTTGCTTTGGCTATGATGATAAAGGATTTCTCATTTTGCCTAATTTCTAACTTGCCTTTGGTAAGTTAGATGCTTCCACAGAGATTTATCTGACATTATTATATCCTTCAGAGCACTCTAGGAACCAATTTATGTTCTTTACAAGGAGAAATGCTTGATGTTTTAGTCTCCTCAAGGAACAGCTTCCATCTCTCTCTTCACTGTAACAAATATCTGCCCTTTGTGAGTTGGTGCTAATAGCTTCATTTTATGACAGTTACTTTTTGTCCTTCAAGGACTTAAAGAATATATTATGCACACATTGCAAATGTATGCAATCTTTATTTCATTGCTAACCTGTATTACAAAGGTTTGAAGATGTGGTACTTGTACAAATTGGATAACTCAGTTGCCTGAGATAGGTACCGTTTGGCTTACAGTTTAAGTTGCTAGCCTTTGTCCAGTCTTGTCATCAGCCTGTATTCAATGAAGGCAGGTGGGTGCTCCCAAAAACTTCTAGGTATTAGTTATTTTTTTTAGTGCTAACATCTCTGTAATGTGCTTTGCCTGGTTCTTAGAAAAGTGAAACAGCAATAATGGCTTTCAGAGTGCAGCCCCATAGCACCCATGCCTGGTGGGAAGTAGATAGCCTTCATCAAAGGGTATTTCAAAACTTCAGTGTGAGGAGGAGTCTTGCGGCTCTCAGAAGTGTAAGGGAGGCTCCACATGGGAAGGAGCATGAGGAGAGTTCGGATGATCGTCTGTGAGATTTGTGTCTTCTGCTGCTTGGATTGACACTCCTTCTCAGCCCCATGGCCTGGTGGCAACTCAAAGAGCATATTCTAATGCTCAGGCTAAAGCCAGAGGCTCGCTTGCTGCACCTCTGCTCCCAGGCCAGACCAGAAGGTCCTCACTTGCCTGGAGGCACTGCAGCTAATGGGCTGTTATATCTCCCTGGGCTGAGATGCTCCTGGCTGGATCTCACTCACTGTTTTATTACTGTCTTTTCCCTGTTCGCAAAATGCCTTTACACCTCAGTGAGTTTTCAGTGATGAGATCAAAACATCTTATCCCATGCACGTCCATGGAATAAAGAAAATAATGATGTATAAATCTGGTTTCTATTTTGAAAGAAGGCTTTAAGTTGTTTCACTGTGTACATTTCAAGTTGTATGAGCTATTGGGCAAGGCAGAAGGAATGTGCAGATTTGCATTTCTATATCTTAGGAAAAGCATATCCACAGCAGCTTCTTCAAACCTGAACTGCAGCTGCCTGCTGTGCTGATGCTTTTTTTACCAAGGTGGTAGAACTAGAACACACAAATCTGTGTTACTGTAAGAACATTGTAACTTCCAAACTCCTCTGCCGTCTCTTTGAGAAATTAAAAGGCCCTTTTGCTTCTAAATTTTGCTACATAAACATATGCATGTTATGATTGAATATGCTGTAGCAATCTCAGGAACATTAAATGCCCAGGGATATTGCAGCTGACTTGTAAACAACTCAGAGAACAGTCAAGCCTAGGGCTGGAACCAGAAATGTAAATGTAATTGCCTAAATTAAAAGCTATGGATAAAACAGCTTTGTTGGTGTATATATTAGTTGCAGTTAGCACAGAAAATAATTGATATTATGATGAAGTTAATTATATGGAAATATGCTACAAGTTTATATGGCTTCACTGTAGGTGAGGTATTCCCTGTGTCTCAGGTTATGCCGAGCAGCTCCCAGACCGCTGGCTACGCCTGCCTTTGAAAACTCTGAATTCAGTAATACAGGATGTGGTCCTGCATGATACAGGATGTGTGAAAATCTCACAGGAATTTTCAAGGGAATAGGAATCTGGGTGTTGGTTGCATAGCTTATAGTGAAGAGATTTCAGAAGTAGCTCCTTCTAATCAGGTGAAGACTTCCCATAGTGATACAACCTGAAAATAGTTTGGATACTTTGAACCCGTCCTGATAAATAAAATTGCATTAGATACAATGCTACAGTATTAATGAGACAAACAAGAATAACACAGAAATTATCATCACTTTAAAAACATTATGCAAAATTTTGCTGTGCTGAGTATGACAGAGCTGGAAATTTCGATACCCATGCAAATTATACTAAAGTAGATTTGCGTAAAGCATTGGAAGAGGTTTTGTGAAAATGAAACTAGTGGGAGTTATTTAAATAACAGCATAGCAGCTATTAACAAAATAGCACGATTCAAAATAGTAATTTACTTTACACATCTCTTCTAAAACATGTCCAGAATCAAGATAACTGTCAGCAAATAGTACAGCACTACAACCCACTCTCTCAAAATCCTGAAGGAAAAGATCAAGAAATTCTCATCCCTGACAAAACACACACCCTACTTATAGAGCACATTACTTCCACCAAGTAAAGCAGCTGTAAAATATACAGCCATGGCGAAGCCATATGATCTTGAGCTCCTAATACTTACAAAAGCTTCGGCAGGAAAAATAGAATTAATTGTATATGCTGTGACTATCTGAGTTACACCTATGTATTTAGTGTGACTGCTCCATCTTCCTCTCCATCACCATCATCATCTTCACCTCCCTCTCCACTGCTGCCATGCCTCATTCTCCTGCGCATGCACATCTCCAGGTCCATCTGCGGTGTATAGAGTGCTTTGACTCCTTTGCCCATGGACTCACTAACCCTTCTCTCCCAGGCAGTGAGAATGCCTTGTCACACTTGAACCACAAGTGGATTCTGGATTCTCCCGCTTGGAATTCATGGATGTAACCTGGCAGCAACCAATCTATATGTCTTCTGTAAATGGTCCTCCAAGAGTTTACCTGTAGCAGTGCTGTCATGCTCCCAGGAATAATCACAAGGTTTGTGTTCATTTTTGTTAGTCTTTATTCTGTGATGTGCCCTTGAAACACAAGGCACCGGTATTGTTTATAGGTCTTGTTCAAAAGGTATGGGTTGCCTGTTCACACATCAAAAAATCAATTTTTCAATTAGACACTCTTAATCTTCTCCCTTGAAGCCAGATGGAAAATTCTGGTTTGGTTTTGGTTTTTCTTACAAAATGAGGGGTGGTGGCAGTTTTCCTGAATGTGCTGGGACCACTTCTATAGGGATGACTGGAAAGTGAAGAGGGTGGTTTTGGTTTGCTTTCTGATGCTCTGATAATTAACAATGATTGTGTCTTTAATTTGCATGGTAATTTTTTGTAGTGTGTGTAAAGGAGCAAAAAGAGTGTTTTGTATGCTTGTTCTACATGCTCAAACACATATGCTGGGGGCATGGAGCAACATATGATGTTGAAGTGTCACCATGTTTTTGCACATAGCTCTTGCGCCTGCCCTGTATTCTTTCCTGAGGCTGGTCTCGATGTTACATTGTTGATACATGCATGCTGCTTTGGATTGCTTTTTGGGCTGTATAGGTGTCAGTTCATTCCTAATCGTTTCATAATGCCGGCCGTGTGAAGGTCATCTTGTTCTTGTTTTCTGCCATCGACTGATCTCGTAAGCTGCTTGCATTATCAGAAAACTGCTGCATGATCAAAACATAAAGGAACAGTCTGAAGGGCTTTTCTGTGGGTTTTTCTTGTTTACTGACAGACATCGATTTTAGTGGTGTTCCATTTTCTAGCTGCTTTGTGGTGGTTGCTTTTGTTTCCTTCTGTGGTTCGTAATGACCAATTCAGATTTGAACTGCAAGTATGTTGCACTTGGTTGTGTGTAGTACTTGCGTAGTAGTGGGGAGATGGAGCATGCACTGGGTGGCTCTTTCTGTGTGAAACCCCTCCGCCTTCCAGCAATCCTTGGCTCAAGGAATTTGCTTGCTGGAGCACCTGCATGTGTTATAGCCCTTAATGGATGTTTTCTGCCTTACTTGTGTCATTCTTCTTTGTACCGAGTGATGCCCCTAGCCTGCTCAATCATCTCTGTTACACAGTTATGTACTGTTCAAAGTACTAAGTTGTATTTATTTCAAACTTGCTGCTTGCCTTCATTTGGTGCTTCTTAAATCTCTTGCAGTGCAAAACCATTCACTACTCCCTTTCCCCATGCCTGGTGGCTTTAGAGATCCCTGCGCTGGTCCCCTGCCAGCAGCTCCTTCCTGCAGTCTGTTTGATCTTGCTCCATGAGGAACCAACTCAACATACCACGGGTGTTTTTGTCTGTTCTAGTCTAATCCTGCTTTCTTCTTTTTTGGGGGGATGGCCAGAGCTGCAGCTGGTGTTCAAGAGCATTAAACAAAAGATGTCCCAGCAGCCCTGCAGGGCATTGCCTCATGCTGTGGGCCAGCAGAAGGAGCCTCAGGCGGGAAATGGAGCCTGCCTACAGAACACAAGCCCTTTACCTGATCCCTCCAAATTGCCACAGCATCCAAGAAATGGCGGCCATGTGCAAATGCAGATGTGTGCAGAGGCTGGGAGTGGGGGGGACAGTGTGTCCAGAGGAGAATAGAGTAACTGGTCTATTGTGGTTAGTCTGTAGTTTCTCCTGTGTTTAAGTTGTCAGACCTTTGCAGTGTTGTGCTGAAAACAGAAGTTTACTTTTTCCCCAGAATCAGATAAATCCTGGCCATCAACGTCGGTTTAAATCACATTTCTTGCTACAAAGAAATCAAATTCATAACCAGCTCTTCTGGGCATTCAAAAATACTAAATGCGTCTCTGAAGAATAAGCGTCACTCTCCAAATGAATGGTTTTGCTTCTCCCATTAACTGTGTAGTAGAATGTCTGCGATAGTTACAAAGGCTGCAGGGAGGGTTTTTGCATTCAGTAGATAAGAATGGCCTAGGCTTTCTTCCAGATATTTGTTGCAATAAGGGATTTTTACTTAGAAATTCAAAAAGACCAAATTGTACAGATTCCAGCCCCGGGATGCTTTGTATGCTTGTTTGTTTCTACCATAAATGGTTTAAACACCCTTTTCCCCCCTTTTCTTTCAGACTGGACTGCCAACCATGATTGGTTTAGGTGCTTTCAAGCTGTGTTTAGAGAATAATGCCTTATTTTTTTTTCTCTTCTGCTTTACAAAAATTCAGTTTGCAATTATAACATGAAAAAGTGCATGGATTGTATTAGGAACAGAATAGTTTTGTAATAGAGAATGCCAGGGATGAAATTCTTATGCTTGTAAAATATATAGCAGACTCCCAGGGAATGAACTAGTCCCAGGACTTCAGGGCTTCCTATGTGCATGAACTGCTCAGAGCACTTGATGGCTGATGCCCAAACACTCAACCACCTGGTCACTTTTTCTTTTTGGGGGAAATGGTGAGAATCAGTTCAAAGTGACCTGTTCCCAGGAGGTGCTGCTGGAGAGCACAGGACACCAGCTGATCAGGAGGAGGTAGAGGCTGAAACCATCTGTTAGGCTGTTTCTAAGATGCAGTAGAACACTTTGCAGTTGTGTGCAGAGAATGGAAAGAGAAATAAAGCGCCAGTGCAAAAGTTAGTGTATTTAACTACAGGTATGTCATATCCCACAGCTTGGAGAAGCACATTCCTCTTGGATTGGCTAAATGAGCAAATCCTCTGTGACTGATTGACTGTCAGGATGCTGAGAGGCAGATCTGGGCTTTGTCCCTCTGATAGGTAAGAAGCACCGAGGAGTGACTATGCCGATCTCAGCTGACGTTGCTGACATGAGCAACATCTGTTCTACGAAAGTACAGTGAGATATAAATGGAGCAAATGGGGGTTTAATAGATTATTAGCAATAGTGTATTTAAACTTTTAACTCGGTTGTCTAAAACTGAGGTGTGGCTCAGCATGTTCCACTGCTGTCCAAAGACTGCATTTCTGGATCCAGCCATCAGCAACTGCATAGCCTCTCCTCTGGCCCTGCTTGAACTTCAACCCAGATGGGTTCTCTCAATTAACTGTCAGCGGTTGGGCCTTCATGGTCATTCCATGTTAGCCTCTCCTCTGAAGTTAACGCTTTTGCTGGGAAGGTGCTGTCTGTTTTAACATCTGAGCGCGCAACCTTGAAATGCTTGCTGGCATGCTGTCTGCAGCAGTGTCATTTGGGGTCACACCAAGCAATATTGAAACACTTGTGGAAACTTGTTAAAGACTTAGTTGAAGGCTGCTACAGAACACATAGAGCAAAAGATTAAAAGGATTTGCCACAAAGTTTCTTGTATCTTTTATTTATTTTCCTACAAGCCCACAGCCTGAGACGGCGCACGAATGAGTAATGTGATCCTGACGCATTCCACATTCAGATTCTTTTCTGTCAAAGAATAAATCGTTTCAGGCCAGCTATGCAGTTTTAATATAAGTAATCAAAACCAAACACCACACAAAGCTAGTAATAAAGCAGGATGCTGGAGAAAGGGTCAGGCTTCAAAACACACACAGAACACAGGCTTTCTTTGCAAGAAGTGGTGGTCTAGAGAAGATGCACTTCAAAGGCTGCAGTGTTTTTTCAAACTGTATGCCGCCCATGACTGTATCAATATACAGTTCAGGTGGGCTGAAGGAAGATGGATTTAAGTTGCTTGGTTTTGTCAAGTGATTCTTATAAAGGTCTGCCCTTATATGAATCTGTGTCTTACTCAGCTGACCCTGTTGTGGTGGAGTCTGGATTAATTGAGACCCTGTATCTTTCTGCCTTTCCTGTCAGCAAAAGCACTTTGGCATTACAGAACTTTTATCATTTTACTTCACTTGTTTCAAAATTTCAGAGTTATTATAATCTGTTCATTTGAAATCAGTATCTCACTGCAGTGCCATAAGCCTCTTTTATTTCCAGGAACAAATCATGTAATCAAGTATATGCATTTATAGAGACCTAATTTAAGAAAAGTGTTTACAAAATCCTTTGTATATATGTCATGGTTTAAGTCTCTAACCCCACTGCCCCCCCCCCCCCCCCCCCCCCCCACGCAGTTTTCTCACTCACTCACTCCCTCCTCTCTTTCTTCCCCAGTCCCGGGGGAATGGGGAGGAGAATCAAAGAATGCAACTTCCACAGGTTGAGATAAGAACAGTTTAGTAACTAAGGTGTAACATAAATCACTGCTGCTACCACCAGTAATAATAATGACAGGAGAAGTACAAAGAAAGAGAACATAACTGCTCACCAAGCCTGACCCAGCCAGTGCACCCCCCAGCAGCGATCCCCCCAATGCCAAAAACCTGACCATGCCATGCACCCCCAGTCCACCACCACACCCTTCCGGGTCTCTGCTCTCTGTCTTCACATCCTGGACATGACGTGCTGTGGTATGGAATAACCTCTTTGGTCAGTTTGGGTCAGGTGTCCTGTCTCTGCTTTCTCCTGGCTCCCCCTCCTCCCTGGCATAGCATGAGGCTCAGAAAGTCCTTGGCCAGACAAAACACTACCAAGCAGTAACTGAAAACACTGGTGTTATCAGCGCAGTTCCCAGGCCCAAAATCAGAAACACAGCACTGCACCAGCTACCAAGAAGGAGAAAAAATGACTGCTGCTGCTGAACCCATGACAGTATCTACCCCTTATTCCATACCATTCACATCATGCTCAGATCCCACATTTTCAATATACCATCACATGTGCATATATGCATACACACACACACAGAGGGAGGGAGATCATCCCTCAGTGCATGGACCAATCCCTATAAAGCTGCTGAGTCCATCCAGTCCATGATATTGAGCTCCATATCCTGTAACAGTCTTTCAGAGCATGAGAGGCTGTGTGCAGTGTTCACACTTGTGAATAACCTGGACAGTAGTGTCCATTGCTAAGTCCACCCCTCAATCATAAGTCCATCTGAGCCGCATCTCTGCCCTGATGGCCTAAGGTGTCATAGGCCAACCAGGCGGCTCAAAATAATTCACCCTTATGTTGCCAATCTAAGTCCATCTGAGCCACTTCTTTTTATCCGCTTGTCATTGGGGATTCCATACAGCTGCCTTCCATTTCCGATGCTTCCAAAGCACTGGAGGGGTCCAGTGGACTAGATACTCGCACTTGCCCATGCTGTCCCCCACACTCTGCCACTCATGAATGTCCAGCTTTGGGGAAAATCTCTTGGTCATCCCACATTGCAGTCCAACCCCAGGCAAGGCCCACACCCCACTCTGCTTAACTCTGGGGACCAGATGAAATGGTTGTGGGTAAAACACACTCTGTATGCATGCCAACATGGTGATCCCCATCACGATCAGCAGGCAGGTCTCAAGGGTGCTTAAAGGCCTTTCAAAACTGTCGGAACTCTCAAATGAGGCTGCTGTACTTGTCACTGGGGCTGGTGTAGCTGCTGTGCTTGCCGGCTCTCTCACCACCAGCTGCTCTTTGTCTGAGTCCAGATCTTCCTCCTCTGCCTTGCTGGGAAGTGCCTCGCGGTCTCCTGCATCCTCCTGGGGCTCGGGCTCGCAGGGCTCTGCGGGCGGCTGCTGGGGAATGCTCTCGGTCGCCGCAGGGCCGGGCACGGCCGCCGCCTGCCCCCTCCCTCCCCCCCCTCCCCCCAGTAGCCGCGGGGCTCGGCTCGGCCTCGGGGCTCGGCTTCTCCACCGCCACCCCCCGCTCGGCGGCGGGGCTCACCCCCTCTGCCACCTCCTTCGTGGCGTCCTGGTCCCGGGGGCAGCTCTCCCGGGCCGTTTCGGCCGCCGGCGGCTCCCGGAGCCGCCCCACCGCGGCTTCCCCTCCTCCCTTCTGGAGCTCGCACGTATTGCAAGCCATTTCAATAGAGTACAATGTAACAAGAACCTTAACCCAAAACCCAGATGTGGAAAACGTTAAGATAAGAAATACCGGCTGTAAGTCAAGTATCATTCTCTGAACCTGTGAGAACCAGAGCAACAACTTTGAGAGCCAATAAATCAGCATTGTGACGAGTGGCTATTAATCCTGCTGCTGTTATCTCAACCCTTCGTGCCCCACATTGGGCACCAAAAAGAACTGTGGTGGTTTAAGCCTCTACCCCCACCCCCACCCCCCCGCAGTTCTCTCTCTCTCACTCACTCTCTTTCTTCCCCCAGTCCCGGGGGGATGGAGAGGAGAATTAAAAGAATGCAGCTCGCACAGGTTGAGATAAGAACAGTTTAGTAACTAAGGTATAACACAAATCACTACTGCTACCACCAGTAATAATAATGACAGGAGAAGTACAAAGGAAGAGAATACAACTGCTCACCAAGCCCAACCCAGCCAGTGCACGCCCCAGCAGCGAACCCCCCAATGCCAAAAACCTGACCATGCCATGCACCCCCAGTCCACCACCACACCCTTCCAGGTCTCTGCTCTCTCCGTTTTCACATCCTGGACATGATGTGCTGTGGTATGGAATAACCTCTTTGGTCAGTTTGGGTCAGGTGTCCTGTCTCTGCTTCCTCCTGGCTCCCCTTCTCCCTGGCAGAGCATGAGACTCAGAAAGTCCTTGGCCAGACAAAACACTACTAAGCAGTAACTGAAAACACTGGTATTATCAGTGCTGTTCCCAGGGCCAAAATCAAAAACTAGCGCTGCACCAGCTACCAAGAAGAAGAAAAATGAAATGACTGCTGCTGCTGAACCCATGACAATACATAGTGAACTTCATCATAACAGAGCATTTTTCTCTATTCAATAAATCTAGTAGCATAATAACCTCTATTTTATGTTGCTTAAGATAGAGCAGATGCTAAAACTACAGTGATTTAGTGGTGGGAGTGTACTCAGCACCACTCTGAAGTAGGAGTTGAGGTTTTTCTAAGTCTCTCTCCTGCAGAACTCTGATAAAATGACTAGGTTTGGGGAAGGGTGGAGAACAATAGCGTCATTTGCCTTGATTTTAGCAAGCCTTTTTACACTGTCACTCACAATAATACTTGTACACAAGTTACGACAGTTATGTTTAGATGCGTGGACAACTAGATGGGTAAAAAACTGATTAGACATTTGGGCTCAGAGGATAGTGGTTGATAAGTTGTACTCTACCTGGATGCCATTAATGAGTAATCCAATTTCTTCTGTAGGACAGAGAATTTATCTTCCTCTGTACGTTGCTGTTGCAGTGCATAAAATGGTACCTGGGGTTAGTAGGACTCCTGAGTTTCAGTGAAAAACAGCAAGCTGAACTTATTGCAGAATGAGAAATGTAGTTGTAGAGCTCTGTCTGAATTCAGAAGATCACAAGTCGGTGCTTTTGTCTTGGACCGTTCAGCAACATTGTGCAAATGATTTAACTTCTCTATACAACCCTTGTCTGTGGAAACTGGAGCCAGGCAACTTAATGATAGGTTAATTGTTGTCAGCTCATCTCTCTGAAATAGAGTAGGGACTGATTGTTCAAGCAGCTCAGCAGGTCTGACCTGAGGGCATTTTACCATTTGTAGCTACATGTGAGATGCAAGTGCTGTGACTGATTTAGCAGGAGCTGAAAGGGGAAATTAATACAAGGCCTAATTTATCACTACTGTTCTGTGTTCTGCTGTGACATGCACAAACTGTTATACAATGAATATATCACTGTTACTCTACACATAATCTAGGTATAGAATGATGGATAGTAATACCTTTCTGCCTTAAATTGCCTTTAGATTAAAGAAAAAGTCCCAGTCAGTGGATATTGGTGGGGCAGGATGCAACCCAGTGGCTCCTGAAGCTCAAACACCCCAGCAGAATAAATCTTTGCTTGCCACTAAGACAGCTGCTTCTGAGGAAGAACAGAATAACACCACAAACACCCAAAGGCGCAATCCACGGAGGAGTGAGTTGAAGAGATACTACACCATTGGTGAGTTTTCTTTCACAGAAAAAAATCAAATATACTTAATAAATAGTCAAGGTCTTCTTGTTTATCTGTGTTTTTTTTCTTTTGGTTAATTGTAGTTGGCTACTAAGATTACAAATGCTCATAGCGTGCATTAATTTTAAGGCTGATGTCGAACTACCCTGAAGCATAAACCTGCTTTATCTTGCACCATTTAGAAGAGTTCATTCTTCCGCCTTTTTTTTTTTCTTAAGAACAAATATTGAAGAATGCATAAAAGCAATTTTGTGAGGAAGGATGTAGGAAGAATATAATTGCTTTTGAAAATAGGTTGGATCAGAGTTTCGGCAGAGACTGTTTAGAAGGCTCCTGGTTAGAAAGGATTCCAGTTTGGAGAGGAAGGAGGCCTGCTGAATGTGAGGGATTAATTAGGGTAGTTCTGGATATCTTTCTGTGAATATTTTAGTTTTCTGGATATTCTTCTGTGATTTCAGCACCTGCACAATTCTTATAAAACCATTTTAGTCACCCTAGAAGATACTTCATAAGTTGCCCCCCCATTTCAGGACTGGGATTGAACTGATTCTTTTGGCAACATTTTGCTTCTCAGCTGATGAACACTTGAGAGTGGCATTGTAGTGTTTGTGCCTGGTTCATTTACACTTGTGAGAAGAAGATGTGCTAATGGGATTGGTACAAACAACAGGGATGGATGCCGGTGCTGTGATTTGAAGAGACAATTACAACAGATTTAAAAAAAAGAAGTTATATATTTTACTTGTGAGTTTGTGTGCTGTTGAATTATTGCCATATAATGTGATCATTTCTTCGGCTCCGAGGTAACCATTTGTGTGTCTTTAACTTGTCAAAAAGCTAAAGAAAAATGTGTTGCTTTAGACATTTTTTCATTGTGTTATGCCTGAACCCTCGAAGTTGGCTGTCAGTATAAGTTGTGGTGTTTGTTGCTTTTAAAGAAGGAAACTGCATTAGTAATCTAGACATTTTAATAATGAAGGCTATATTTTAAGCTGTGAATGATTGTATGTGTTTGCATTATTTGATAACCTGAATTCAAGTTGGGCTGCACATCTGTCTTTGGAAAACTCATAGAAGTTTTGATTATCACTCTATCATGTCTACCCCACAATAAATAAAAATATGGCAAAGTGAAGGCACTGATGGGTTCATTAGTGTCTTGGACAATAGGTCTATAGTTTCCTTTAAAAATCTCAAATTGCATATTCCTTTAAAGAAGGTTCTATAGTATCATGTGTTAGAATTGCACCCTAAAAAAATACGTTATACTTAAATATAGAACATATTTTCTGAAAAAGCATAGTTAAATCAGTGCACTTGAGTGGCTTTTTACTTTCAAATGTATTCTTTGGTGGTATTGCTCTATAGCTTTTTTTTTCTCCTCCTTCCTCCAAATAATCTTAAAGGAATATTGAAGATATGCCAAGAGTGCTTCAGACCTAAAGTAGGAGATGGAATGGGGAGTTTTGCATAAGAGTAATAATGTAAGTAGAAACCTACTACATCACCAAAATGAGTTCTTAATCTAAAAGGATTAAAAATATATGGTTGGTAAATCAACCATAGTTGAACATTCTTCTGCGATCACCCAAAACACAGTCTGTGCGTGGAAGCACAGACTCAGGTTGGCGTCTATCTACTTGTTAAATTTGACTCACCTGCATTTTCTTCAGGGAACCTTTACAAAATCCTTATAATGTGAATTTGATTGATTTGTTTTAATAGTGTGTAGCACTTTATGTGACAGACTTGTTGACTGGAAGAGACCTCTGAAGGTTATATATTCTGGTGTCCTGTTTGAGGTGGGACTTCAGCCAACATTAGATCAGAACAGCCAACTCTTTGTCTTGCTGAGTCTTGACAATCTCCAGGGGTGGATATTCCACAGCCTCTGTGTACTGTGCTGCAACATGGACAGTGGGTCTGTAGAGAGCAGCATTCATGGGCAACTTCCCCATGAACAGATGCTGACATCTGTGAGCAACAGTCGCAGACCCAGGGGAAGTACGAGGGGAACAGACCTCAGAAAGTGGCCAACCTGACATGTTTTTCTTAAGCATCCTTTTCTACTACCCTTGTACAGAGTACTGGGCAAGTTGGCCCTGCTGGACTGACCCAGAATGGGAGATATATTGTGTTTATGTTCTTATACATACAGCATTGTCTCTGTAGCTTGCCTAAATCACATGGAAGAAGTTGCTAGAGCCAGTATTACTGCACACTACGTAATGCTTGAATTTTCCTGACAGATACATTGAAGAAACATGAGTTTTTCTGTATCTTCACAAACAGTGTGGCAGGTTCAAGGTTTAATCTTGGACAGGCGCAGTTCTGATGCCAGGTGAACATGTTTACTGTACTGGCTCAATTCTGATATTGAGTCTTTGGCTTTGGTAACCTGAGAGAAACAATAATTATCTTCTCAGAGATCCCATCAACTTCAGCATACTTTAAGTTATATCACCCCCTTGATTAAAGTCATTTTATGTGAATGTTTCAATAATAACCTATAATAGTCGAAGTCTAATCAAATAGTTTGTGACTTTCTGGGGATGAATGGACTGACACACCTGCAGTGGTCTGGGACTCTAAAATAGAAAAATACCAGATTCTAGTGATGTTTCATGTGCAGTTGGCTGTTAAATAGCTAAAACAAGCACATTAGGCTTGTTGCTGACCTAATACAATTACACAGAGGTCTGCCTTGTTTTGCGCTTTTTTGCAAGTTCTCTACAATCCAAGTCCAAGATGGGCATCATGAACTAATCATTACTGTGATAAATGGATTAAGAAAATGTGTTAGAAAACCAATGCTCTCAGATAGCTTTGCTTATTTAGCTTAAAAATTAGTATTCTGCTACATTAACCTCAGATCAGATTGGCAAATGACAGTGTTTATGGTAGTGACTAATGGAGCCTGAGCAAACAAATGCCAATTGTGTTTTCTGTTACTCTAATTTTTCCTTAATAACTTATTTGCAGTAATTATCATGATCTTCAAAGTACATTATGGATGTGAGAACTGAGTTAAAATCTGGGCATATAGAATTATGACATCTATATTTAGACATGTGCATATATACAGTTTATGTGTTGTAAAATGTAAATGTCATCACCACATTGCTTATTAAATGCCCCTGCCAGATTTGTTGATGGCTCCCCATTTTATTGAATAGCCATGCAGCTTAAAATGATGTATCAAGAAATGTGTAATTAACATTACTTTATCAATTCATGGAATGAGTAAAATCAAAATTATTTTAAACATATGTTGTTTTGATTTGGCTACGCAGAATGCATTTCAGAGATCTTTATATAAGTCTCTCTCTGCTCTTGCAAACCCAGAGACACATGAGCATTTACCTTGAATGCTTCGCAGAAGAAATTGTAGCAGCCTTGTATGCTTGCACCTACTGTGAGCTGAGCTACCTGCACTTGTCTGAGAAGTCTGTGTTCATAAATACTCTTTGCAGATTATATTCACTTTAGATGTATGCAGATTTACTTCAGACCTTTTGCAGGTGAATGTGTAATGGGGAAAGAATATCCTGGTAATTCCAAGATTTTAAAATTTCATCAGCACTGCTCCTACTTTAGAGAGCAATCCACAGGGTGAT
Organism: Myiopsitta monachus; assembly: GCA_017639245.1. Classification (NCBI taxonomy): domain Eukaryota; kingdom Metazoa; phylum Chordata; class Aves; order Psittaciformes; family Psittacidae; genus Myiopsitta; species Myiopsitta monachus. The sequence goes on from CM029918.1 coordinate 86,665,397, forward strand.
ACTTGTTTTGCATTTCTTCTTTCCCAGTCTGCATCTGAGATGCTTTCCAAACTTAATGAGTGCAGTTGCACTCTTTAAAAGTTGGGGAAAGTAGATAAGAGAGAGAAGAACTGAGAGGAAGAGGCAATGGGGAACAAGTTGTGTGCTCGAATGAAATGAAACAGAAAATTGAGAGTCAGTGAGGGAGAGAACTAAGTCTTCCATATGGCAGGCTCAGCAGGCAGGAAGGCTCCTACACCTCCAGTGCTGAGCTGGTGTGAAGAAATTGAGTGGGAACTCCTAGATTAATAAGGCGAGTGTAGGAAAAACAGTCTGCATGGTGGGTTGGATGAAGTTTTTTGAAGAACTCTAGAAATGGCACCCAAGACACTTAAAATCCTAAAATTAGACTTTTTTAGGCGCTTCAGGGAGTGAAAAATTCAGGCCACTTATTTCTGAAGTGTTTATTGTTGAGCAACTCCCTTGGAAGAGAAAAAGAAGGTATCTGGGTCTTCAGCACTCTAAAAAGTGGGCTGGATTATTATACAATGGAGAATTATATGTGTAACCCGGATTCAAAGCAGTAAGGCCGTATCAGCATAAAGCTGTGCCTGAGCTGCAGCGAGCTGCTCTTAGCTGCCTGGTGGGACCTAGTGAAGGATTGTAGGACTACACTTCATGGTATGATGCCTCAGTATATATGTTTAGCAGTTTATTAAGGCGACTGAAATAGCTAATGTTGTCACCTGTGAAGACATACACTTGACATGTATACTATGTTTCTCATTAAGCCATGAAAGCCTGGTGTGTAGTGCTTAGATACCTCTAACAGGATATACCCAGTAGACCTAATAACCCTGGTTTTGTAGATGCAAAAGGCTTTCTTTTGTTGTATTTGCCATTAAAATAAAACTGCAGCACTGGTATGGAGTAAATACATTATTTAAAAATAAGATGGTTGCATAAAAATATTTTCCTGCTTCTAGGAATCAGGCAAAAGAAATCATGAAGCAGGACAGTAGCTCATACTAGAAAATGTTGTTAGAGTAAAATCTTGGAGGGGAGTGGAAGAATGCAGCAGTTCCTGTCTTCTAATGGAAGCCTTAATACAGATGTTGCTGTACAGGTTTCTCCTAGCAGAGCTTATTTCATTTAGAACATGGCTATCAACTGTCTCAAGAGGCATCTTTTGTTGATATAGTCTGTAATTCAGCCAGAATGCATGAGTATTTGTATGTGTACATAATACCCAGCATGAGGACAGCTGGGAAATACTAATTGCCAAGGTTCCCTTCACCCTAGTGGTTCATTGTTTAAACATTCATTTCCACTTATATAAAAAAATATATATATAAAAGGAACAAGTGCTTTTCTTCTCCAGTCTCAGTTGCAGATGAGGAAAGCAGAAATCTTAATAAAGAAAATACTTTCTGCTAGTTTGACCTGGCCATATTCATACTCTATATTTGTATATTCCTCGAATATCAACATGTTACCTAGTCAGAGTAGTGGAATTAACTGATGTAAAATCAGTTTGATGAGAAACGAAGCTTTTGGGGTATGCAACACTTGAGGAAAGCATAAATACATATTAGTTGACTAAGTTTCCAAAACGACTGTCTAGTAGCTAATGCCAAAGTGATAAATAGGAAAAGACAGATTTTCTTGTGGGCTCCTAATCCTGTTAGCAAGACAGAAAGTTTCAGTGGGTAGTCACTTTAAATTACTTGTGATTAGTTTAGTCACTACGACTAATTTAGTACTTAAAAATGTATTACTGTGAAAAGAAGATGGATCTTCCAAAGAATTTCATGACATTTAAACGTAAGTAATGAATGTTCACAAGAATTATCATTAATGTACATAATACAAAAGAGTGTTTATAGAGTGATAGAGAATATAATAGCAAAGATTTTGTGGGGAAACCTAAACAAAAATCTTTTTCTAAAGCGATAAGTCATAGTCTGTTCCTCCTGTTGTGAAAGGGAGAACAAAAATGAAAACTGAACAGCTACTTATAGTGGATATAACTATACCTAACCCTTGTGCTATATGCTTCTGAGTGAGTCCATTTAAGTAATTATTTTGACAATGATTTGGAAGCATAAATAAATATCGTATTGTTTACGTGTGCGGTAGATTCACTTTCTTTCTGTTTACGTACATTCCAGGCTGCTTCCATAAAACTATTACTTGCTTTAAAATTTGTCAGAGCTACCAGATTAAATGTAAATTCATCCACATTACTGTATTTATATGGCGCCACACTATCTGGTAATATAAAATTGTCATGTGGGACTAACATCACTTGAAGCAGTGACTTCATATGTCAGAGATCTCCTATCCTAATGGAGCTTTGTCACTTATGGACCAGTTTAGCCTCTCTGGAGAGTGGTATGAGAGAACTATAGGCCACTGGTCAAACATCACAGTGACTCTGCACCTGAAAACATATGCTTATTTAAATCAATCTGAGAATCTTGCAGGGTTTATATCATGGGATTACTTGCTATTGCAGTCACTGATTAAAAGCAAAGGTAAGGGGCTGCCTCTTGCCTTCTCCTCTAAAATAAGCATAAAACCTATTTGAAGTGCAGATACTGTGGCTGTTTCTTTTTTGTTGCGCAAATCCCTTCCTGCTCTACGAGATTTTATGTGGGGTGTTCCAGATACCTGATTATATTTAGGGTGCATGATCTGATAAAAATTGGTGTATTTACTCTCGAAAGGTTTTCTTGCAAAGAATACTGTCTTTCCAAACATAGTCTTTGGAAGGTTCTTCTTATCAGTTGAATATATTTGCTTCTACTCTTCTGCAGAATTGTACATGCTTCCTTTCTGTAGTAGGTCCCAAATATCCAATCTTTCTCCTATTGGCACAATTACCTTTCTTGTTTGTTGCTAATGCTAGCAAAGTATGTGACATATTAGGCGTATTGAAAGCTGTTAGATAAGTGGTGGGGTGGGGTGTAGTAGATGCTGTGAATTTGGGCTGTGTCCTCTCCGTTTTAGGGAAGGATAGATGGGAGATGAAGCTGCCAGCTCTATCGGAGGATCCCGATGCTGTTACACATATTTGCAGTCTCTGACTCTGCCCCATTCAGTGCACTTACAATTTCATTATTGAACATTTACTGGTTTTGAGGAACATCACCCTGACTGTTTCCTTTCAAATATGATCTCAAAAACTTTTAGAGGAGGAGGCCATTTTTCTAGCACCTCACTGTAAGTGATAAGGAAAGGGAAATAATTTGTGGAACATATGGATAATAAGGGAAGTGGCTTTTGTGGCAACAGTAACTACGCAAACTTCTTACTCATTCACCTTTCCTGACGATTTTTATTAGTGATTCAGATCACGCAGTTACTCTGGATGAGCAAACAAGCATTTGTTCATGCCTGTGTTTTTCTCTCTCTTCTTTTTTAGGATTTTAAACTTGGAGCCATTAAAAGCCAGTTTTTAATGTTGTATCATTCTTTTGTCCTTTACAGATATGCGGTGTATTCTGTGTATTATCTGTGAATATAAATGAGTTCTAAGCTATAGACACAGCATCCACCAGAAGAGTGATTCTCATTAATGTCCTTTCATCTCAGCATGTCCCTTTTCTTAGCATCTGGTTTTATTTTTAATCCTATCGATTGCTATCGTATCATCTGCTGAGTCATTCTGGGAAGTATTTCTGGATTTTATAATTCCCTTGCTTTACATCACAACAAAGCTGAAATCTTTTATGGTTCTGTAGGCAAGCTACTCAGCTTGCAAGTTCAGTATTACTGGGGTACTAAAATTTGAATCTCTGGAGGAGAAACTGATTTTACCTGTAAGCTCTAGGCTGGCAGAGGGTGCATCACTTTCAGTCTCTCTCTCATTCTGTATAAGGGAAAAATGACTTAAAAAAAAAGGATGTTATTTCTGACACCTCAAGTGTGCTTTGAGCACCCGTCTTGAGTACTGTGAAACAGCAGAGACTTCCTCCTAACAGTAAAAGAACAAACAAGGAAAATGTGGATTCATCGCTGAAATAGCTGGGTGATTTAGTGATAGCCAATGCAGATAAGGCTGAGGCTTTTGAGCCTGGAGGGAAAACAACAGTTTCTGGTAGTGGGAAAGAGCTAAGTCAGGGCTTGAGAAAAATCTTGGTCCACACAAGTTTGTGGGACCCAATGGGGTACATATGAAGGATGCTGAAGGAGGTGGCTGAGGTTGTTGTGAGGCTGCTCCTCTATCAATCACCTTTAAAAAGGTCATGAAGATAGTGGGAGGTCCATGATGACTGGGGAAAAGCAAATGCTGCTCCCTTTTTCAGAAAGGGCAAGAAGGATTATCCAGGTAACTATTCAGCCGCGCTTTTACTCCCTAGGAAAGCTGTGGGACAGATCCTCTTCGAAGCTACTTCTGGACAAGTGAAGAAGTTTGTAGCCGTTATGCCTTTACCATGGGTAAATTGTGACTCTTGAACTTTATTGTCCTCTGGGATGAAACTAAGAGTTCTGTGGATAATGGGATACTGTCAAATATCATCAACCATTACTTTAGCACATACCATGTTTTGTCATGGTCATCATCTTCCAAAGCATCTCTGTGTTCATGTTGGGGCATTATGGCCTAGGTGCCTGGACTACTTGGTGTCTGGGAAAACTCAAAAGGCTGTAGATACCAAGATGATTAGGGGCCCTGTGAGGAAAGGCTGAGGCAGCTAGAGAAGGATAGATTCAGAGGGACCTTACAGAAGCCTGCCACTATCTGCAGGGAGGCTACTAAGAAGATATCTATTAGTTGGCTCTTTGCAGTGGTGCAAGGCAGGATGATGGGAGACAGCTGGCCTAAATTGAAATATAAGAAGTTTAGACTTGATATAAGGAAAAACTTTTTCCCAGTCAAGCAGTGCACCAGAATGTCCAGAGAAGTTTGCAGTCTCTATCTTTAGAGGCTTTCAAGACCCAACAGGGAGAAGCCCCAGATAACAAGGTCTGATTTCACAGATGACCCTGCTTTGAGGAGGTGATAGACTTCAGACCTTCTGAGGACTTTCCCAGCCTGATTCAAGCTCTAAATGTGAGGAAGTGAGTTTTCCTTATAGGCAATGGGTGGTTTACTGCTTTAATCAGCAGAGAACACTCTCCTCAGGCAGGTATAAGAGCCTAAATTTTGCAGTCTTCATCATGGACTGCTGGGCTACATTGTTCTCCAGATAGTTTATCTGGTAAACTTCCCTACAGGAATATTATCACACCAACGCTTCTGTTATGATTATCATATTTTATTCATTCTTAAAGCAAATGTGAGCTTTCAGACAGCTTGATAATTCTGTACATCTAAGAAAAGAAAAAAGCATGAAAACTGATTATAAAATTTGTGGGTTATTTTAGTTAAAGAGAAAAAGGTTACAGTTGTTCCTGCTTTTCTGCTTCCCCACTCAGAAAATAAAATAAAAAAAGAAGAAAACAATGTTTGAAAGTTCTAAAAATATTGTAGAAAAGCTGTTAGTGCAAGGGGATATTTCTGGTTTAAAGGATTAAAAAAGACACTTTATGAAGGACCAAAGCACAAATACTACAGGTAAGAAAGCAGCTTCCACTCCCTCTGAAGCTACCAGTGCAAGTTTGAACATGAGGGGCTACCAAGTCTCTCCCAGCACATGCTGAGCTCCAAGAAAGCTGTTTGAAGAGCTGCTTCTTCTGCTGCCATTTTCTTTTCTTAACTAATTTATACACTTTCCTGTATTCAGGCTTTCTCTCTAATGCTAGATAAAAAAGAATGAGATGGAATGTTCAGGAGACAGAACTGCTGGGGTGGGTTCATCTCCAGGACAGCTTGCTATGAAGTTCCTTTTGGAGTTTAACAAACTGGTTTGTTATTATGTTCTTCCCCAAAAAAATCTGTGGGAACTGTTGTTGCTAAACCCTGATTTTTATCTTGGGCCAGGAAGAGCAGCTGGATTTTATCATGGAGTCATTGTACTGTTGAGCATTGCACAATTACAGAGCATTAGTATGCACATAGGAGTATGCAAAGACTTTACAAGCATAAAATATTCAACATTTATGAAAGAAGCCCTTTTATAAATTTAGATACTAATTGGCCAGATATATTCATGAAAACTAAATAGTGGCAACAGCCCCACGATGTTTCCAATGAGTCTCATTAATTAACATGCTTGAGAGATTGTTTTTTTCTTTTAATTTGTAGAAGACAGAGTAACAGTCTCTTCCCTCTGCCAGAAGAAATGTAGCAAGCATGATTTTTTGTCAGAGTTGTTGGCTTGCAGTTTCTTAGGCACCTTAGCCATACTTTTAAGAATGTGTGACCACTTGGATGTGTAATGGGTGCTTTTGTGATCTATCTACAGTTTAAAATATGCTGTTCCCTTTTTATTTGTATGTAAAACAGTGTTGAGATTGGCTGCTCAAAAGTGTGCCAAATTGCTGATATTCCTGCTCTAAGGAAATCTGAGAGAAAGTACCTCTCCTGTATAGTCCTTTTTGAAAACATACAACTCAAATGTGCTAAGGATATTAAATGATGTTTTGAGAAACTGGCTCTTCGTTCTGCAGATTAAATTACGTATGTTCTATTCATGAACAAGAAACTCTTATTTTCATAAAACTTGAGACACTGCCCACAAGTCAAGACTTCCCAGCATAGCTGCTAATGTTAACATCAGCTGGGCATTGAAAACTGCTGGGATCTCAGGAAGAAACTGGTGCCAGTGTGAGCCCTGAGGAATACTGATAGACACCACTGCTAACTATAAGCTAGCAAAAAGTCATCTAGTGGTGTGGTCCAGGGTCAGCTCCAGTAGGAAAAGAGGGATCCGTTTGGGTTTGCACCTACATAATCCACAGCTGAGTTGGATTTGATAGTTTTTGTTAAGGTAGAACAACATTCCCACGTTATCTGACACTAATCTAAACCTGTACTTATTCATTGCATTTTTTTTTAATTAATATTTGATACATATATTCCAAACCTGTCAGATAGAAGAGGAAAATATAACAGTTACAAAAGATAAACCTTATTAGCAAAGATTTCATTGTTTGCTGGAAAACAAACCAAGCCAAGTTTTTACACACTATGTTTCTCTTAAAGGGTTACAGATGGGATTGTAACTCGTCACAAGCAAAAAGGTATGAGAGTTAAGATAGATAATTTGAGAAGGGTTCACCTCAAACCCTAAATCAGTCTCTTGCAAGAGAGGAAGAATGCGTTTTGCCATGAGAAGGTTGTGCTGAAGGACTGGCTTTTTAAATGAGAGTACATCTGGTAAAATAGTGTTTTCTTAGCAATAGCATGTCTTTGATTACACTTGATTGTAGCTAACCTGCCAGAAAACACTTTTTCCAATAAGCTCCATAATGTAGGTGGATTGGGTTCAGCTCAGTGCCTCAGTATTCACTGAAAAGGGTTCCTGCATTTGATGGTCTTTTAGAAGCCCCATCTCCTTCACTATTTTGCTGCCATAAACACCATCAAATTGATATCCTTACTTCATTCTCAGATACAGAAAAAGCATGACTTCATTTTCTTTTGGATAGTTTGCCAATTTATTCCTCAGGGCCATTCAGCCTAGAGAAGAGAAGGCTGCGTGGAGACCTCCTAGCAGCCTTCCAATATCTGAAGGGGGCCAATAGGGATGTTGGGGAGGGACTCTTCATTAGGGACTGTAGTGACAGGACAAGGGGTAATGGGTTCAAACTTAAACAGGGGATGTTTAGATTGGATATGAGGAAGAAATTCTTTACTGTGAGGAAGAAATTCTTTACTGTAAGGGTGGTGAATGTCATGGTTTAAGCCTCACCTAGGCTAATAACTCACGAAGTCGCTCACTCCCTCTCTCCCCTCTTTTTCTTCCCCCAGTCCCGGTGGGATGGGGAGGAGAATCGAAAGAATGCAACTCCCACAGGTTGAGATAAGAACAGTTTAGTAACTAAGGTATAACACAAATCACTACTGCTACCACCGGTAATAATACAAGAGAAATACAAGGGAAGAGAATACAACTGCTCACCAAGCCTGACCCAGCCAATGCACCCCCCAGCAGCAAACCCCTAGTCCACCACCACACCCTTCCGGGTCTCTGCTCTCTCCATTTTCACATCCTGGACATGACGTGCTGTGGTATGGAATAACCTCTTTGGTCAGTTTGGGTCAGGTGTCCTGTCTCTGCTTCCTCCCGGCTTCCCCTCCTCCCTGGCAGAGCATGAGGCTCAGAAAGTCCTTGGTCAGACCAAAACACTGCCAAGCAGTAACTGAAAACACTGGTGTTATCAGCGCTGCTCCCAGGCCAAAATCAAAACCACAGCGCTGCACCAGCTACCAAGAAGGAGAAAAAATGGCTGCTGCTGCTGAACCCATGACAGTGAGGCACTGGATTGGGTTGCCCAGGGAAGTTGTGCGGTCTAAGAATAGACCGCATCGCTGGTTATGGACCCAGCCATCACTGGCAGTGTTCAAGGCTGGGTTGGACAGAGCCTTGGGTGGCATGATTTAGTGGGAGGTGTTCCTGCCCATGGCAGGGGGGTTGGAACTAGATGATCTTAAGGTCCTTTCCAACCCTAACTATTCTATGACTCCATGTTTCTATCAACATTTTTCTCTACATTGGCAAGAACAGCTTGCTGCAAGTAAGTTCTTTTGTAATGATTAATTTTGGTTTTTGGTGTGGAGAGTTGCTAAATGGCCTTTAGGGACATCTTGAAACAATATTTAAGTTTATTTTTGAAAACATGAATAGTGAAGCTGTCTTACATTGGGAGAGAACAAAAATTCCCTATTACAACTTGTATCTATATGACTTCACAAACAAAGTGTGAAAGATTATTTCATCTGCTTGAAATCATGTATCTGAAGGTTCTATAATTTATCTGAATAAACCACGAATAAGCTCTGCTTGGGTACAGCAAGAGGTATCTGATTGTGGAGGTGAAGGTGCTGGAGACAAGGAGTGGGTAGCACTGTAGATGTGGAGAATGTAGGATCAGTGGAGCACCAATACAAGAGGAAAGCAGCAAAAGGGTCGGAGAGCAAGCAAAGAAGAAGGGAGCCCAGGGAGTGAGGAGGAGAGGACATACCAAAAAGTTCACTTGAAGAGCTTGAATAATGATGGTGTTTATCAGAAAAGCCGTGTCTTATGCTATAATGCAATCAGCCAGTGTACTTCTGATTCTTGTTCTGCTGATTACATTCATATCATTTTGATATTAAGACCAATTTTTAATTTTAAAGAACAGTGAGAGATTTTCCAGCTAACTTATTCCAAATATACTGGTAAGAAGTGTTTTCTTTCAGTTATACTTTTGTGAGGAGGAAAAGGTGGAAACGTTTAGCATATTTTAGGTACCCACCCACTTGTGCACTTGATACTTACCCCTTTTCTACTGTCAGGATGACTGATGTGTGAATAAGATGTAAAAATAAAGAGGAAAAAACCTAAATATAATTTGATTCTCAGTTGCTAGAGACTTCAGTGGGATCATGTTTTTCCAGCCAATGCACGTAGGCTGTATGAATTCAAAACTGTGTTTCTAACCTCATACACTGAAGAGGTATTTGTTTGCTTAACAGCACCATTGATGTTTCAGTTTTGAATGTTTATAAGCTACCTGTAAATTAGCATACTATCTCTATGTTCTGGAAGATATGAGATGCACGTTATGGTGGTTTTGTGTTTTGTTTTGTGGGGGTTTGTTTGTTGTTTTTTGGTTTTCTTTTAGCACAATGTAGAGTTCATTCTATCTTTGCTAAAGGAAATAGTGAAAAAATATTATTTCTACAAGCTGGAGAGCTTGTTAGTATTTGCAGTTCTTATTTTCTGCCGGTTGCATTCCGTGATCTTTATGTTTACCTGCTGAATAAAACAAGTTCCTCTAAAACCATCTGCAGTAATCCTGCAGCTTTCTTCTGGTACCTCCCATGTCTTCAGTTAGTTTGTTTGTTGCTTAAGGCAGAAGTATCAAAACTATGAAATGTATGCGCAAATAGCCTTGAGATATAATTCAGAGACGTGTCCTCAAACATCAAGCCAATAATATGCCTGTTTGGGAGGAGAGCTGTATTTTTAAGTCCAAAGGAAAAAAAAATTTTGAGGAAGCCAACTCAAAAGCAGTTGGCTTCCTCAATCCCAAACTTTCCTGTGGAGGCCATGTTTAAGCCCAGGCTAACAGCAGTGGGATGGGCCTTCCCAGGAGCCAGCTACTGCAGGCAACGAATTAGAAGGCTGTGTAACAGTGCCATCAGGTGATAGCATAAAATGTAGGGTTTGCTGATAGCATAATTCAGTTCGACAATTATTTGCATCTACTTCCTAGTCTAGTGTATGTAGGTCCTCAGACATAACTAACAGTGGAATTGTATGCAAAATAGGATTATAAAACTTCCTCCTTCTCTTAATAAACACAACTTGATAGAAACATACTTTGTAAACAGCTTTGGTACTTGTTGGTGGGTAGAGGGTTTAAATGTACTTTTTAATCTTGTGTTTAAGTGACTCAAAACTATCTTAATGAGAATGGTTTTGGTCTTTTTAGGCTGTAAACCAATGAACAGTTGTAAGCCTGCTGCCATCAATACTGTGCAAACAGATTCAGCTCAAACTATTCAATATGGATAATTTCTGCTCATATGGTTTAAAATTTTGTTTCAGGGATCTTGTTTCACTGATGTGAGCAGGATCAAGCTTCCTCAGCAGAACCCCTCCAAAAAGGCTGTTGGAATCAGCGAAATAATTTCATTCCTTTAGGAACCAAGTGTCTGTCTTCCAGTTCTGCAATGCCCTTAAATTTCATATGGGCATATAAACAAATTCCTGTTCCAGTGAACTGAACTACTCCCAAGAAATTTGCATTTAGTCACTGCGACCATGGGTGGCCTTCCTCTGTTGTATGAATGCTGATCCCCATTGTTTTCATAATGCTGACAGTACCTACAAGTAAATCAGTTTCTTTGCAAGGCAGATTGTCAGCTCTACTGTTCCATAACATTCCTTTTTCCTGATTCTAGCTCATATTTCTGATTACCGTCTGTGAACAACTGTACAGATACGTGAGGGCAGGCTGCTCTAATCAGAGAAATAAAATTTCCTGGTAAATGGCAGTACTGGCAACCTGGTTGGCTGTACTGACTGGAATCCTAGCAGAAGTCACTGAAGCTGGGAGGAAATGCCAACAGTTCCAGAGGTGGAGGACATGCTCTGATGCAGGCTACAGTAGTCTCTTAATAATAAATTATGTATGACAGCAGTCAAATTGGTAATGTTTCTTAATGGCTGATGATTTAAGAGCTTTTTAAATGCAGCAGGTACTTATATGCTGCCATGGTTCAAGGTAGGAGAGGATAGTGCGTTGAACATCCTACAAGAAAACTAGCTGCTAGCCAGTCAACCACTTCAAAATATTAATGCCTGAAAACCTGATTAAATGCCTTCCATTTAACCATGCAGAATTTTGAATACAGATGTATTAAAAACGAGTAAGCTTCACTTTGGGGGCAGATACAAAAATGTCTCATTTCTTAAGTACAGTACAAATATAATCTACGCTACTAAGTTCAGTTGTGATCTTTGGGTGAAGGTATAAATCTGCACAAGCTTTCAGTGTTCATAACGTTTACTCTGAGTTTTATTCATCAAAGCTTTAAGCAGAATCCAGCCCATCATTTTTGGACAGTGCTACTTAGTAGTCTGTATGGGCTAAGGAAAGAATTTGCTTCAACTGCATAAAAGTGTTGTGTTAGGAGTTCCTGTAATTTAAATCGGAGCATGTAATTATGTTGGTAGTGGGAACAGCCCAGCAGCTCTCTACCTTCCAGGGAGCACATAGTGCACTGCTCAAGCAGAGAGGGGTGCAGGAGAGAAGGGGATGCAACTTTGCAACTTGCTTGTTTCTTCCCCCACTTCATGTCCCAACAGCGGATCAGTAAATTAGCCCCACTAAGTTCACACCTTCAACCCAACAACTGGAATTCCTCTTACGACTTGAATAATTTGCTAACATACTTGTAAATGTTTAATTCTGCTTTCTCTAGCTATTTGCCACTGTGGTGCCCAAGTGGTGTCCACATCTGCTGCAAGACCCTCAAAATACTGATGATTTTTAATAAACAGGTGCTTTTTGATAATTATTTCCTTTGTGTGTTGTGATAGCTTTTCCTTTAAAAAACCCTAACCTTGAACAGCACTCAGGAAAGAATTGAGCCAAACAACACTGCAATATTGAAGCCAGCCTAGGAAGGAGCAGTCCATACTGTTTGCAGAGCTAAAATGTGGCCCTTTTGGAGACCACTGAACTCCTTTCAAATAAAAACGTGTACTGAGAGCACCATCTGTGAATTTGTAATAACTTTGTGAATCACTGAAGCAAAACTTCTCAAGGCACAAAATGGAGTGGAAATCAGGTTCTGATTGCTGCACGAAGTTATCAGCGGCAGCAAAGGAAATAAACCTCTTTGCTCCATGTCTTCCTTGCATGTAGTTGCTCAGTTGTTGCAGTTTCTCAGCCATCCACCCAAAGCCATCTGTAGACATCTATCCTGTGCCTATGTGTAATCAAATCAAAGAGTTTTTAACTTCTCTTGTAACATTGTGGCAGCAAAAATACTTTATCAAGATGTAAGCGTAGGTCTTCTGTTACGGCTCCCGTTCTAGATTGTCAGTATGAAAGTACAACTTGTGAGACACAAGCTCTGTCTCCCATGTCAATAAATTCTATGAAATGCTGTGATTTTTATAGCTCTGATAAAGACGAACATAATGTATTTCTCTTACCTATCAAAGGGATGTAAATGTGGAAAAGTGGCTCATTCCAAAAGTTAAAAATATTTCTGTATGTTCTGTCCTCAAACCTTGTAAGATTAAGAACATCTTTAACTATTTTACTAATGAGCACATAACGAATTAACTACTTCCCTCATCATGCAAGTTTCTCAAATATTGGGCACTTAGTGAAATTTGACAGTGCGGACACCCTGACATTGTTAAAGCACATGATTTACTTCTAGAGTTAAAAATTGTGACTGATTCAAACTTATTATAAGATTACTTGGATTAAGCAGTAGCAGTATCTTGAATGAACAAAGTGTCTTTGCAGTAGCTATCTCATTTAGTAGTTTGTGAGTGACACTAAGTGATCAAACCCTTAATTGCTGTGACATCTGGGAACCCCATTAGTGAACCTCTGGCGTCTGGTGCATTACAAACAGGGTGAGAGACAAGTCCCTTCTTCAGAGGATTTATAGCCTGAGAGGCTGCTGAGGAAGGCATGGGGATAAGCAGCACAGGTGAAAGGGTGAGCGTGTCCATGCTGCGCTGGAGCTGGCCCTGTGGGAGCAAGAACCAGCCCAGGACACTGTTCTGAAGACACCTGCCCTGCCTATAGATATCTGGATTTGTAGATAAGGTGATAAACTGAGCCAGGAGGATCTTGCTCTAGACGTTGAAGTACAAATTGTGCCGATGCAGAACTGTGCCTCTTCTGCTTCCACAACACCCTTTGTTTCTCTACACAAAGCTTTGCCATAGCATACGCATTTACCAAATCAGATTCCCATGAGCTTGGAAATGTGGACACAGCACTGCATTACATGCTAGGCAGGAACAATCTCAGCTTCTCTTACTGCTCCCAATGTTGTCGTAGGCAGTGTAACAAGAGACTTAAGCATCAGCTTAGGACAGATGTCCTTTAGTCCTTCCAAGGAGCAGTACTAAAAGAAGAACAAAAGTACTGGGGAATTAAAAGTAGTTAATTGAAGCTGGCCTAATTCACATATTCAAGGAAGAAGCCAATTTTTGCTGTTACGGCCATAGGAGAGTCAGGAGGCAGTAACTTTCAGGTATTTGCACAGTATTCAGGACTAAGAAAAATGAGTTGTAACAGATGGTTACAAGTTTTTAGAATATAATTTTGCTCAATTTGATTTATCAGTATTTTAAAATGTCAGTTAAATAAACAGAACACGTTTTGCCTATTTACCTGCTTAAAGTGTGGAGTTATGGGGCATGGAGTGAGTTAGTGGGTACATCAGGAGTCTTTTAACCTTATTTTCATCTTATTTATTGGGAGCTTAATAAGGTCTTTATTTGGCCTATGAGCCATGAGACAACAGCTTGAACTGACATTTTTGATGTCCTGAAGTTTTAGATGTTAATGATTTCTTAGAGTTTATTATTTATCTAAATGTTTTTGTATTTCACAGAAGGGCATTTCAAAAATCTGTTGTTAATGCTTTATGTTTTATACAACAGGGTTACGTTTCATGATCTAATTGGTGCAGCCAAGGGAGTATATAAGGAAAATGTTCCATGTCTGTCCTCCATTGTGAAAAGATGAACTGCGGTTCACCTTACAATCATGTACATTATAACTGTGCATGTCCTCTAACAAAACTAGAATTTACTAGGTTTTGAACTTACAGAAGTACTATTGATTCTTGAGAGGTCAAACTCTGTGATCCTCTCTCTATATGTGTATATGTATATATATATTATATTCTGGATATAACTAGCTTCCCAACTGAACACTGAATCTTACTTAAAAGGAAAAAAAAAAGTAAGGATACTTAAACTGCTAGGAAAAGTAGTATTACACTTACTTGAGCTAATATGCTGCAATTATGCTGGTAAGAGCTCATTGAATTAACAAGAGGATATCAAGCTTTTCCACTCTGCTCACTAGCCCTAGAACTAATTCAGGCTGGTGGCTCTGAGTGGGATCCAGGCCTCTGGAATTAACTGGTGATATGGGAATAGTTTCTACTGGTCAAGTGTGTCACTAAAGACTATAGCAATTAATGCTAATGAACTGCTGTATTAGCGGCCATGGCACAGAGACTGAAAGTTGGAGAATCATAAAGTAAACATTAGTCTCCTACCCGTGAAGTGGTCCCTGCAGAGCTGTGTTTAACCTAATTGCTGAGAAGGTACTGAGAATACGCTCAGGCTGTAGTAGAGTGATCTGTCTGTCACGCTGATAAAGCAGGATCTCCAGTCTTTAGTGCTCAAGTTTAATATACCCATCATTGCCATTACATTCAACTGCAAGTCATGAAGAACAATTATAAAACCAGTTGTGTGTGGCACAAGGAAGTGTTTTATTTACTCATGGCAACAAAGCCTACATCTGAGTTTGAAGATTATCTAAGCTGTGCTTATACATCTGAGGGCTATATGACATAAATGATGTTTGCCCAAACTTTGATCCTATAAGCACCTTGAAAGCAAGCAAAAAAACCCCAACACATTCTGCCTTTTTGTTTCCTTTTTCTAAATGTACAGTTACTGTATGGTTAAAGAAAAAGCATCTATATGCTTATGACTGTATGGTACGTTAATTCAGAAGTGATGCATCATTTATGAATGCATTTATGAATGCATAGGGATTCAAGGACAAACTTCTTCCAGCCTCAGACTGATTATATGAGGGAGAAGGTTGCTGAGGGCCTTCCTTTCTTTTTTGGCCCAGAGCCATCCTACTGGGATGATGCTGGAACCAGCCCCATTCAGGCTTGTGCGGAGCAGGGGAGCAAAGGAAGTGGCTGTGCGCATTGCCTCAGCCCCTGCAGCAGGCACTCCCAAAGGCTGCACTGCTTGAGTGGTCCTTAGATAAAGTGTCAGCACCCACAGTGTTTTGGTGTAGTTTTATTCTGCCCACAGGACACACTGCTGGGCCTTCAGGGTTCAGCCGTATATTTAAATGGCTACGAGGTCTGCATACACAACAGACTGTAAATCTATGTGATGATAGCAAAAGGAGCAGAAGTGAGGCAAAGAGGGATCTGCAGTCACTAGGCATGCAAACAGAGCTGAAAAATGGAAAGATGATACAAGAGTCTGTGTGATGTTTGTTATACAAGTCTTTGCAGCAACAACAAAGACTCTGACTGGCTGCAAAAGTGCACAGAACCCTGTCACTCTGCCTGAAAAGATTTTTAACCTTTAAAACCAACACACAAACCTCCCAGGGCTTTTTTTTTTGTGAGTGATTTCTTGCTGGACGTTTTTATTCCTAGGTTCTCTTTTAGTTTCTGCTCCAAATGAGATCATTCCTATTAGCTCATGTAGTTCATGTAGGGCAGGCAATTGCTGTAGTGAACTGTGGAAACAGCTTGTATGGTGGCTGATTCTTCCTGGAATAGCATTTTTAAGGGCACAATGTGTTCAGCAAGATTCCTTCTTGACATACAATGTGGATGACTTTCCCAGACATAGGTCAGGGAGAAATCCTGCTCTTTTGACATGTTACAGCCCCAAAATAGCTTCAAAAGTGATAGGAAAAGAGGTAACAGCCTCAAGCTGTTCCAGAGAGGCTTAGATTCAATATTAGGAAAAATTTCTTCACAGAGAGGGTGATCAAGTATTGGAACAGGCTGCCCAGGGAAGTGGTAGAATCACTGGAAGTGATTCAGAAACTATGTAGATGAGGCCCTTAGTGACGTGGTTTAGTGGTGGCCTTGGCAGTCCTGGGGTAATCCATCAAAGTTGGACTTGATGTACTTAAAGGCCTTTTCCAACCTTAGTTGATTCTATGATTCTGTGATTCTATGATTCTATGATTCATGTGTCATGTCTGCGAATACAATGAGGACAGTTCGCTAATAAAAATCACTAGCAACATCTATCAACTAGGCTGAAGTAATCAGATTATTGCCACTGTAGTAGAGAATATAATTGTTCCTTGATATGAATTCTGGACCCTCCAGTTACACAATCAAAATGGCACTTTCCCACAAAGACATCTTCAGATGGTATTTGAACGCCTACACCTCTAGCACTGCCTGGTTTCACTCATTTAGTAGCAGGGCTGTAGGAATTGTGTGTCAAGCATAGATTTGGCACTACAGTATGTTTTGGGGAGACTTTATAAATACAGTGTTATGCTTAAAATACAATGTTGTGACAGAGCTTTTCTTTCGCTAAGTAAGTTTGTTTTACTGTTAATCATTCAATTTTATATGAGCTGTTAGTTATACAATAACTCTGAGGAAACAATCATGTTATGGTGTATTTTATATAGATCTGTTCCTTAGGCTTCTAGGACCGTAGTAAATATCTTGCCCTTGCCTCTTTTCTTTTAAAATCTGAGAACAGTATTAGCATTCTATAATATAACATAACATTAATTACTGGTGATATTGATATGGCTTGAGAATCTCATGGTTTCACTATATAGAACTAGAATTTTGTATGTTTGGGATTTTTAATTTTAGAGGAAAAATTCATTAGAGAAAATCAGGAAGAAATATGAGGTTTTGTTGGGTTGTTGTGTAGGGTTTTTGTTGCTCATTGATAAGTTTTCTCTTGCATTCATAGACTGGGATGATTTTGAGCTGTCAGAGGACTGGTGAGTGTTTTACTACTCCACACTGGAGTAAGTCTAGTTTTTCTTTACAGAATAATATTGTCAAAAGCAGCAGGTCCTGAAGGAACAAAAGATTAGAAAAAAAAATCAGCTTGACTCCACAAAAAACCAGCAAGGAGCCTGTTCTGTCTGGCTGGCAAAGTGAAGGCAAGTCCTCTATCAGCCTAGTTTTATTTCCCACGGTAATGGGAGGGGAAGAGAAGGGCCTGTGGCACTGTAAGGGAAGGCCTGGATAAGCAGTATGATTCAAAGGTATGAGAGCTGGACTGAATGGAGCTGCTTAGGATGCAGAAGGATCTGCCTGCTGTCCATGCCAAGGACAGCCTGGCTCTCATAGAGCCATTCAGCATCTCGCTTTAATTTTCAGTGCTCCCGTTTCTGGAAGACTTCAGTAGCTTGAAGAGAGATGTACTCAGCTGGCTCAGACCCAGCTGGAAGAAGGCTGACAAAGCCATGCATGCTGAGAAAATTGGTGCAAAACAGTGAGTCTGCTAGGCGTAGCAGAGCTAAGAAAATCCCACTGGATTTAGCTGTCTATGCAGAGCCATTTGCCTTGTCCATGTTAGTTGCCCAGTGTGCCTGTAAGCCGCCTTGGTTTCTGCAGCATGCTTGCCTGGGTAACACACAGCGGTCAGGTTGTCCACAGATCCTGGAAGCAACAGAGGAGCATTGCTTTTCAGTCAATAAGCTCTGCTGGCTTTTCTGTGATTTTTGAGGCAATTTCAGAAAAAAAGTGAAAGCTAACGGATATGCTGACTTCTATTCTCTCTGGATAAATGAAGAACAAATTAAACATTTTTTAAAATAAGATAGATGGGGATATAAAAAATATCACCTTACTTAGGTTTTATCATGTGCACAATTGCCTTGGACAGTAGCTTCTGTTGTCTGTACTCAGTCCATTGAAGTATTCAGCTGCTGCTTTCATGTAGCCTGAATGAAGGCTGTTAGCATACCCATTAAGTTTAAGAACTGTCATTGCCTAGAGACAAAATCTAATATTGTCTAGAGATCAAAGCCTTGATTGATGGCAGCCATTGAGACCTTCTCATATTAAGATATCTTTGTGTCCACCCAGTCTATCCAGACCAACAGGTTCAATATGTGTGTGCTCCTGCCTCCATATTCACTACTGGACTGGGAAGATAGCTGAATTGTTTCATTAGCATTACTGAATTTGTGGCTAGTTTACACCAGAACTGTCATCCCAGCCTTCCCCAACAATGCAAGTGTCACTCATTCAGGCTCTGTCCATTCACTGCAACCAGTAAGGACACGCTTTGAAGTCAAGCCGTGCTGCCATGCTGTGGAGGAATGGATGCCTGCAGGTGCGGAACTGATTGAGAGATTCTGCATTGCTTCTTTGTAGTATGTTCTCAATGAGGTAGAGGGCTTCCCATCTATATAGTTAAAATTCACGGACCAAGAATTATTGTAGTACCATTGTCTGGATGTCCCACGTGCCACAGGAGTTTCTGAGGGCTAGTAATGAAAAGGGAGCTACTGCTGAGACTGGGAACACTCAGAGTCTGGGGAAAGCAGTATCACACAGCAGCTACCCAGCACATGACAAACTGGATTGTGTAGTTTCTCTTTATGTTTCTGAATCTGGTAGTCAGTCTTGTCGTTTTAGGTTTTGCAGCTGGAAAGAAGCTTAATCTATATAACCTTTTGAAAAGTAAATCCTTTCCTTCTAGCTTTTGTTTTATTTTCCTTCAAGAGTCTTTAGAGGTACTTGCACATTAGTGCTTTTTGTCTGGGAGAAAATCCTAACCTAGCAAACAGGGAAAACTTCTAATAGGGGCACGGACCAGCTCATTCCAGAAAGTTGGAGTTGTGCAAATGAGATATATGCAGCACTTGAGTGTTGGCCTGTGACATTTAGAATCACAGAATCATAGAATCATAGAATAGTTAGGGTTGGAAAGGACGTTAAGATCATCAAGTGCAGCCCAGAAAGCCAACCATATCCTGGGCTGCATCAAAAGGAGCAGTGATCAACAGGTCCAGGGAAGTGATCCTGCCCCTCTACTTCTGCCCTCATGAGACCTCACTTGGAGTATTGTGTGCAGTTCTGGTGTCCTCAACAGAAAAAGGACATGGAACTGTTGGACCAAGTCCAGAGGAAGGCCACGAGGATGATTATGATGAGGGGACTGGAGCACCTCCCGTATGAAGACAGGCTGAGAAAGTTGGGGCTGTTGAGCCTGGAGAAGAGAAGGCTGCGTGGAGACCTCCTAGCAGCCTTCCAGCATGTGAAGGGGGCAGATAGGGATGCTGGGGAGGGACTCTTCATGAGGGACTGTAGTGATAGGACAAGGGGTAATGGGTTCAAACTTAAAGAGGGGAAGTTTAGATTGGATATGAGGAAGAAACTATTTGCTGTGAGGGTGGTGAGGCACTGGAATTGGTTCCCCTGGGAAGTTGTGAATGCTCCATCGCTGGCGGCATTCAAGGCTGGGTTGGACAGAGCCTTGAGTGGCATGGTTTAGTGTGAGGTGTCCCTGCACCTGGCAGGGGGGTTGGAACTAGATGATCTTAAGGTCTTTTCCAACCCTAACTATTCTATGATTGCCATGATTCTAAGTTCCAACCCCCCTGGGCAGGGACACCCCACACTAAACCATGTCACCCAAGGCTCTGTCCAACCTGGCCTTCAACAACGCCAGGGATGGAGCAATCACAACTTCCCTGGGCAACCCATTCCAGTGCCTCACCACCCTTACAGTAAGGAACTTCCTCCTTATATCCAATCTAAACTTCCCCTCTTTAAGTTTGTACCCCTTTCCTCTTGTCCTGTCACTACAGTTCCTCATGAAGAGTCCCTCCCCAGCATCCCTATTGGCCCCCTTCACATGCTGGAAGGCTGCTCTGAGGTCCCCACGCAGCCTTCTCTTCTCCAGGCTCAACAGCCCCAACTTTCTCAGCCTATCTTCATATAGGAGGTGCTCCAATCCCCTGATCATCCTCGTGGCCCTCCTCTGCACTTGCTCCAACAGTTCCATGTCCTTTTTATGTTGAGGACACCAGAACTGCATACAGTACTCCAAGTGAGGTCTCATGAGGGCAGAGTGGAGGGGCAGGATCACCTCCTTTGACCTGCATTTTCTTATATATTGATTTAGACTGATTAGTCTAAAGTGTACAAGATATAATTTGAATTTATAATATAAAAACTCTAAGTCTTTTGTGTTCTTCCTGCTTAGGCAATGAAATGAGAATCAGAAATGTATATGTAAGAGAATGTTTTGATTTATAATGCTTGCTGTCTTGACAACTAGCTTTTTAAAAGGAATATTTTCCTATTTTTATTGTTTATTTTTTTCCTAAATGGAAGAAAAAGTTGACTCCTGGGCTAGTTGCTAAAGACAGGAACAGGGGTAGCACATGTGTAATCCACGAAGCTGATACCACAGTGTCTGTGGATGATAGTGGAGTGTAAGCAGGAAACAGATTTTGGCATTCAACACAGGGCTAAAATATGAGTAGGCTGCTAACTTGGTGCGCATACAGGGTATGCAGGCTTGCTTGAGAGAAAAAGAGAAAAAAAACCCGGACTTTTATCTCTTTCTGAAGCCTCTTGTATTTCAAAATATGTCAGAAATGTATGTGGCTCTGCTACTTTCTGGGAGAAGTTTGCCGTGATTCAGGTGAGAGATGAAGCATTTTTAATTACCAGGGCCCTCAGAACAGACTTAAGAGGAATTTAGACCCTGCATTAAGCCTCTGCATAGAAGTGCATAACTTCTGTGCCCTTTAAAGCTTCTGGTTGAAATCCTGAACCCAGTAAAATGGATAGAAAAATTCCGTAGATAGCATGAAATTAGGATTCCAACTTCAGAGTTTCATCTTGTCCCTTTCAAAGTGAATGAGTAATGCTGTTAATTAGGGTGAGATCAAGAATGAGTCACTAACCCTCTGTAGTCACTAATGGTAAAATTAGATGATACCCTTTCAGGACTTTTTAGGATCTTTTCCACACGAACTTCAAAGAAATGTTGATATATGTCTATATAAATAACCTTGGTAGCATCAGAAGGGAAGAGTTTTCTGCCCTCAGAAAAGTCAATGGCATATACGACACATTTATTACTAACCAGAATGTATATTTTGGGGGGCTGCTTATTGGGTTTTTAATTTGTTTTGTTGTTTTTTTCTTTTTTTTTTCTTTTTTTTTTTTTAATGAGGCATCAGCTGTTTATTGAAGACTAATTGGAAGAAACTTGTCGGCATTTGTGGATTTGTTCCTTTCATGATTCAGGACATAAGCCTGCTTTGTTCTTTCTCTTTTCCCCTCTCTCTTTAATGAAGTGTTTCTTAATAAACTACTAATTAAAGTCTTCTTCACTTATATTTGATGGTTGTTAATTTGGGACAGAATGCCCTCTTACTGAGTCTGTTTCTGTCATGAGTCCATCTTGCAAACAGATTGGCCAACAGGGTGTGTTTAGATCAAAAATGTATCTTTGCACATCAGTGCACATGCGTGTGCCTGGTCAGGCTGGGATGAAGGGTCTGTGTCCAACATCCAGGAGGATCCCAAAGCCAAGTCCTGGGCACTTGCAGTGCCAGAAGGTTCCCTGCACTGATGTGACCTTCAGGTGTCTAAAAATCTCTGCTCCAAGAGCCAAAGACACACGCTGGCCTGACACTTTTTGCTAAGGTGCAGAAAGGAATTCATATGCTCATACCAGTGCTTGAAGTTGACTCATTGCATTGGCACTGATGCTGGAATAATGTATGTCTGCAAGGAGAAACAAACAGAATTTCCAGAAGAAAGAACAGGACTGGGTCTTGTTTAGGTGTCCAGTTAGTGTGGCTGGGTTCGCTTACAGCTGGTGTGACTTACACTTGGGTGGCCAAAGAGAAATAACATATTTAATATGGAAAAATGTCCTCTAGCCCTGATTTCATGAGCTGAACCATTACTTGGATTTGGAGTGTTTACTTGTTGAAGATCTTGGGGTTTGATTATTCCTGACTTGTGTCCAGGAATAAGTACATTTGTGTTGGAGAGATTTGTTTCAATTAAGCAGCTGAGCTTTCAGAATGTTCATTATACTCAGATGCTGATCACACTCAAATTTTAATACACCAGGCAGAGAGTGTGTGTCTGTGACAACCCATTTGCATGAGTGCACATAGTTTTCCTCCCTGTTTCTTCCTGGAAGGCCTGATGTGCTTTCAGCATAGGAGAAGGCAGGGATTATCCCTCTGTGGTCACAGTTTGGATTGAAAGGTGAGAGAAACCTGCTCCTCACTTCTATTTTCAAAGAGCCAAACCTGTGTCCCCCATTACATGGTGGGTACCTGCCTGGTGGTGAGGGAGGACGAGCCTCTGGTGTCGGGCTGCCCCTCCTGCTATGAATTATTTTCCACCACTCAGGTCTTTCATATAAAAAGGAAGAATAGAGGGAAATTATTTCTTTTTAATTCTGAATCTTACATTTTCCTGATGGGTTAGCACTAGCAGGGTGCTGCTGTAGTGCGGCTTTCAGTGTTTTCATTGGCTGCAGTGACAAAACAAAACCCTGTGATTTTTTTCCTTCCTGCATAATGCAAATTTTAGACTTTGTTTTTCAGGGTAGATAAAATTTGTTTACACTAAGTTGGAAGTTTTATTAATGCTGAATAATTCCTCACTGTGCAAACTCAATCTTTCCTTTTCTTGCTCAACCCCAGCCTTCAGCTCATCAGATGAAGAAAGAATTTCAATGTTTCACAAAATAGAAAGGGAATTAGATAACTCTGCAGTGATGCACTGAGTGAGCCTACAAAAGGCATTTCTGCCTTGCTTTTCTGCTTGTGTTTCTGTTTTGTGAAGGCAGGAGGTGGAAGAGTGTCTGCTTTATATTGCAAAATGGGTAAACAATCCTAACACAATCAAACCTAGACAACCCTCAAAATAGTTGCAATTAAAGAAAAATGTGGCAGCTCCAACTGTACAAACTGTACAAATCAAGACTGATACAGAGAGTCCTGGGATGCTGACTGCAATCCCTCCTTGTAAATTCTCAGAAGAATTTCTCATCTCAGTTCAGTGAATTGAGTAAAATGTTTCCGTAGTACTTCCATTTTTGAAGTATGGACACAAATACTGATGTAAACCAGGGTCTCCCTCAAAGGAGACCTTCTTGGACTTTTAATCTTTCTTCATGCTCCCATAGCACAGCCTCTTTGTTTTTTCTCAGAGGTTGCCCCAGAGCATCTCCCTCAAGCAAGGTCCTGCTCTTGTCTCTTCTCACCACTGCCCTTTGGCTTCCCTTTGCTTGTACCCCCAGATGGGCTGTTCCTCTCTCAGATGTGTTGCGGCTGCCAACCCACAGGCAGGGGAGGAGCCCCCTATGCCCCAATTTTTCCTTTGTGCCTGCCTTCCTTTATGACAGTCTTATGTCTTTTTCTTGTCCCCGCTCAGGACAGATGAGTGGGTCAGTCTGCTGCAGCTTTCCTCTTCAGGTCTGCCTGCCAGATGACTTTCTCTGTTGCGGGAGCCCTAGAGGATTAAATGTGGCTCCTGAATATGACTTAAGTTGATCACTGCTTAGAAAAATATGACTCAAGAGTGTCATAAGGTTTCTATTTATCACAGATCTAACTTTAGAGAGGTGAAGTGTGAGTGGTAGGAAGAAGTTTGGTGTCCATCAGCTGAGTGTAGTGGTTGCTGTATTTTACAGGGAAACTTCCTTCTGCAAAGTGTTCCTTAGGAAAATAGGAAGGAATATCCTGGGTCACTTGACTGTAAAACCTACTGCTCCTGTGGGTATACTGATTTAGCTTACCATTTCTAAACAGCCTGGGTGATTGAGTTTGGGATTCACCTTCAGTGAGAGAGGTGGATGCATAATAATACTTGTGTAAAATTTCAGTGGAGATTAATTAAAGGAAATTCAGGGAAGTCCAAGTTTGTGTGTGGTGCTGGTCTTGTCTACCTCCTCAGTCTACAGATGGTAGATACTTCTACAGCAAATCATCTGTAGATCCAGTTGGCAATCAGGCTGAGTCCTCGCAGGCAGCATATGTAGCTTCTCAGTTTCTCAATTAATGTAGACATATTGCAAAAGACTAATTCAATATCTCTTTAAAACCTCTTCTGTTTCACTGCTCACTGCTACTTGTTGGGTAGATCTTAGTTCTTCAGTGGCTCCAGCCATATTGCTTGCTCATCACCCATTCCTCATCTCACATGCATACTGAGGTGCTCACAGCTTCAATCACTGCTGTCTTCCTTTGGGGACATGGTGGTGGGGCAGCTTCTTCCTCACTGCATGTCCCATGAGGTGTCAGTGGGGATCCTTGAAGCGCTGCTGGTGGTTCTGCACACAAGCAACTTCTCCACTCAGCCACTGTTTCTTGCTGTGAGCATTCCCTCTTTGAGCCTTTTGCTTCCTCTCATGTACAACCTGAAATACGAGCTGATGGGTACCAGTGTTGTTACTCTCCCAAGGCATAAAAAGGCACTCAGAGATGGTGACACCATCAGGGGGTTCTGCTTATGGGGTATTGGTTGCCATCCCCTGCAGCTGCTCCTGTTACAAGACACCAGTGGGGGCAGATTTCTGCCTGTGTAGATGATGCAAGCTCTTTTTACAATGAGTTTTTCCATTATCCCTTTGTATTTGTTAGTAATTGAAGTTTGCCTAATTTAGATTAAACTTTCTCAATTTCTCAATTATCCTAAATTTTTGTAGCAGCAACAGCAGTATTGACGTGCAGTGTGGTTAAAGCCCAAAGGGATGTGAATGCTGAATAAGAATATGACTTTCTCATTTCCAGCGTTTGAACTGTGCCCCCTGCTTCTATCTTTGATGTCCTGCCAGATTATTTCTGATGCTACTTCCTGACTTGTCTGGTGATTCTTAGTGTACTGCTTTGCTGTACTTTACTGGAGACATTGTTATTTTAGGAGAATCATGGCCCTTCAGATTAGTCATTTAGCATGTACCGGAAAGACATATGTTTATATGTGCATGTGTGTGTATATATATATATATATACATACATACACTGGTATTTACATTTTTAACTTTAACTTTGAAAGCCATGCAGAAAAAAACCTGAAAACAAACAGTGTTTTGTGATAGGCACAGAGAATGAATCATTAAAAGAAGAAATTATCACCTTTTTCACTCTGGGAAGTAAACAGATAAATGAAGGCAAGAAAACTTACCAGAAAAATTATACGGGTCATCACATGAGGTGGTGATGTGTTCAGGCAAGGTTGGTTCTGATCAAAACAGTGCTGACCACTTTAGGATTCAGTAAGATTCTGATATCATATATAATTCTTCTTCCAAATTTCTGTATGACTACATCTTTCCAACCTCTATCGCTTGCTTCTGCTACTGTATGAGATGGTAAATCCTAGTTAGGAATGGGTCTGTTCTGGTGTTGCCTGCTTCTCTCCAGAAAGCAATTAAGTCTATGCAGAATCAAGCCAAAGATGCGTATGGCAAATATTGGTTCAGATCAACTCTACAAGAATCTGAGCATAATTCAAATAATGCACCCTGCTCCTCTGCTCGGAGCCCTCTCCTTTACCAGGGCATCATCATCTTCACTTGGGCTTCTTCATCTTCACTGCCTTGTACCCATCCCTTCAATGTGTATTCAAGTGCCTCAGGCTGATGCCTGGTCCCTGCCCCAAGTCTGAGGGAAGGATGGGCCAGCTGCAGGGTTCCTTGTCAGTATCCACCCAATGCTTCAGCATTAGCTCTGCCTGCTACACTGGTGCTGGCAGCACACCCATGATTACAAGGAAACTGCTGCACTGAAAATACTTGTACCATAAATAAGAGGTTTACTACATTATGCTGGACTCTGGAGAGAAACAAAAGATCGTTACTCTAAGGAATAAAGAAACAGGATAACACGGGGTTTTTTTTTTTGCTGTGATTTTATACTGCAGGATGCAAAGATTAAGAACAAGAATTTGATTTACTTTAGCTGAAACAAAAGAGCTGTGTGGAAAATTTCAGACACTTGAATGTAATTTATCATTCAGTCGTAAGTGGGCAGGAGAGCTGCATGTTTCTCTTCAGTAAAATCGCAAGGAAGTGGCTGCCTTTAAAATCAAGGAGCTTTTTGGCTGAAGGAAGACAACATTACGCATCTCTCATTAAAAAATTGAACTCTGCTTTATGGCTGTTGGTGTCTAAATGAGCCTGAACATGTTTTATCCTTAAAAAATTGGGAAATCATTCAATAAGTGCATATAAAAGCAGTTTGCAGCCTGCCCTGCCAGAGAGTCAGCAAGTCCACTGACAACAATTTTAATGGTCTGTTAGTAAAGATCGAGCAACACTGTGGCTGATTTATTATTGTGGTGGTTTTGATTGGTAAAGAGAACGAGACACCACCAGCTCAGTACTGCTAACTCCATTCTCTATTTTGTTTCTATTTCTCATCTGGCTCAGCACTTGCTGGATTTCCAAGATACAAAATAAATTCTTTACCAATAACTTTGTGAATATATATGTAAGAAAATCTATTATTACCTTGATTCTTACAGAAAGGAACACTAACTTTGCTGTTGAGTGAACTTGCTTACTGTGAAAATGAAAACTTACTTTCTGATTAGTAACTCTCAGAAGTTTGTTGAAACTGTGGAGAGGGAATCATGTGGAGAGCTGATTCATGAAACTGCTGTTGATTCACTGACGGGTTTGGTGCAGGAAGGTGGGGGCAGGATGCATACATACAGCCTTTGGCTAAAGCAAACCAGAGTTTCTGCATGCTACTTGTAGAAGTTATGCAGCTGTGAGAAGAGGGAATGAAAATTACATGGGGTTGCATTTTTTTTGTGTGCATAATTTACCACCTTTCCTTGTTCATGGAGCTGCCATGGTGCAGTCCATGATGCTGCATTAGCTTTAGTGGAATTTTGCTTCAGCCCATGGCCCATATCTTTGGAGTTCACTACAGACCAATGTGCTGAGATATTAAAACTTCACGGACTGCAGAAGGTTTTCTGAAATGTGAACTCAACTAAAGGATATTGAGTTCTTTGGAAAATTATTTTCCTTACATGAAACAAGGTTTGACTTTTTGATTTTGTTCCACAGGCACCTATATTTGGGGCAAACAGGCTCCTCCTTTGCATAGTGCATGCAACCAGGAGATATGTTTGTAGTAGACTTAGTTTCTTGTCAAACTTGTTGCTGTTATTTCCTTTCTGGATCAGACATGAAAACTGGGTAGCAAGAGTTAAATTTAGAATATCAAAGAGTGAATTAAGTAGCATAAATACCTGCAGAAGAACTCCATTTAAATGTGCTAAATTGATTAGTTCTGATAGAATTGTAAATCAATACTTTCAAATCCCAAAGCATGTGATGTTTGCTGGAATACAGAGCAGAGTGCTGTATATGCCCTGCCTTTTTAGAAATGCTTTGTCTGAGATGAACCACATCTACATATTAATGTGTCACAGTTCAGTATGAACTTTGGAAACAAACATGATGAAAAAGAAGTTCCTACAAGTCACACATTCTATCAGCTAGCTTCTTGTTCAGGCCATGTATTCTGAAGACCATGTTAGAAATCTCGTTACAGTGCCTTGAGCCCACTTGGTGAGTCTTGCAGTAAAGGAAACATTTTCTTGTTGTCACGCCTGCTTTATATGTGATACTCTGTTTTGTATATGATTCATCACCAGTACTGAGATCAGCCTCGTGGCCTCTACAGAAGGTCCACCTTTCCCCTAAAGAAATCACGTTTCTGGCAGCATTTGGCCATGATCATCGGAGGAGCCATCCAAAGAAAACCATACTCTGTATTTTTAGCATCAGCCTCCAAGGAAGGCTGAAACAATGAGTCCTCTGATCAGCCTGCCAGAAGGGCCTTATCCCCAGCCTTGCCAAGCATGTGTGGCCAATGCAGGACATCTATCCCAGCTCAAAACCAGGCTCTGCTAGGGCTGGCTTTCAAGATAGCCCAACACAAGCTGAAGAAACTTTATTTTAACCACCTCAGCTAAAACTGACTCAAGGTGAAAAGTTTGGGCCATTTCATTTTTAATGTTTTTTCAAGACCCCTCCTACACACGGAGGTTTGTGAGCCCTGAGGGAGCACAGTGGGGGTCATGGTACTTTGTGGGTCACTACATTGGAGCGCCCTGAGGCAGATTTTTATCCCAGCTTGCAGGTGAGTATCCAGTGGAGAGTGCTGCAAAGGATTGGCAGTCCTCAGGTCTTAGTTAGCCCCTTACGTCTGTTGAGACTTTCTTCCAGCACTATTGAGAGCCCAAGCTTATGTATGATGTGGATGGCCAGGGACTGTGGCCCTGAAAATGCTTTGACATCTCACTGAGCTGATGTGAGTGAAGAAGCAGATGAAAAAGACATCAGAAGGGGAAAGCTAGGGATAACCTGGAGAAAATCAAAATAACAAAAGACAGTTTACAAAGAGACAAAATGCTAAGAACGGGAACTTATAAATTAAATAATGGTTTTGAGGTAGGTTTGGTTTGGGCTTCGGATTTGGTTTGGTTTGGTTTGGTTTTTCCCCCTGAAGCAAACTGGAGGAACAGAAAGGATCAGAGCAGTAGCTACAGTGCTTTAGCTGCTCCCAGGTGGTAAGCGGCATTTTAGGAGCATTTCCAGCAGGCATACTTTAGAACAGTGGTTTGATTACTGCAGACTGGGGCTCTTGATGAATCAGGGTTAGAGTAGTAGAGATTCAGCCATATCTAGAGGCGATTTAGAATTTAACCCTATTTTTGTAAAGTGTCTAAACATGGTTAATTTCTATAAAAGTCATTATGATAACCAGAGCTTGCTTTGGGACTGTGCTCCAGGATTTCAGGAATATCTCTGGAATTTCAGAGTTTTATATAGAAATTTCATCTGCTATATAAAGCTGTGTAGCTATGAATGGAAAAACAATATTGAAATACATATTCCCAGAATTCCAGGTACTACAAAAGAGTCAGAACAGTTTAGTGTTCAAAATATTTTATTAAAATATTCAGAAACAATCTGCTATAGGAAAAAAGATATTAAAATATGAATTTGCATGAGTGTATAACCACCTCACCGTTGATTATTATGATATTCATTTATAAGAGATACCTGAAATGGCAAAGAAGATCTTGGGGGAAAAGGAGGCATTACTGAATGACTGTTTACTTTTTTTAATTATAAGCAGAAATGTTGGAAACATCCTCTAAATCTTTCTCCTCCTTTCCCAGGAGGGAATGTTTATTTTGTTCTCTAAACAACATCAATGTACCATATATGTTTCATTATTTTGTTCCATTCCAGTATGTGCAAGTTTGCCTTAAAAATGATTGTGATGTCTGTATACATTACATTTACTGGACATTTCCAATCTAGGATAGTCTGTGATGGATTACCTTAGAACCATAGGATAGTTTGGATTGGAGGGGACCTTTAAAGGTCATCTAGTCCAGCCCCCTTCATCTAGGGGGGTGTAGCATTTTCGATTTCTTTGGCATCTGGCAGCAGGTCTGAGTGTGAGCTTGGTGCCATCTATTAGAAAGAACTCCTTGCAAAAGCAGCATTTTCAAATGTGACATCTTAACTGTATGGACATATTAACTTGAAACTATTTTCCTTCGTAAGACAGCAAGAGCAAGAAAGATCATGTAATTACTTAAGTTCAGGCAGGTCCAGCTTTCTAACTTAAAGTTTCAATTAGAATTTTCTGTTTCTCATTCCTCTCCATGTCAAAGCAGTAAATTTTCACTGGCAAATTATTCATTTACCTTCAAAGGATTAAAATACATCTCAGGGTTTATTGAGACAGCTTTTTAAAAAACAAAACCAACACTTTTGCGATTTACTGAATCATCAAGAATGAGGATATCAGGTTTGTAAATATGAATTAGGGATTACAGTGCTATTGGTAACGTCACAAATAGCTGCAAGCATATAATCTCTCCAGAAAATGTAGTTTTATTGTAATATGTAATTAGAAATGTTGTTATTTGTGGCTTTGAATTCCTCACTTCTCTACAGATTTATTACTACAGCTTTGTATTCTTATGGTTTGCATTTTACATCTCTAGGATGTTTGGATTTAATCAGAATGTCAACAGTGGCATGTTCTGTCACAGAAGAAAGACTGGGGTTGAGTTTTAATATTGGAGGCATGGCTAGTTAATGAAATTGATGTGTTTGCTGGAACATACACTTGAGATTCACTTGAAAGCAAGCCCACATCTAAGATTTCCAAGACCAATTGTAGTACTCTCAGCCAAAGACCAAACCTACCATCTGTGAAGCTGAAATGTAGTTTTGCTGTGATCTGTAATGCACAGACCAAGGTCGTGAAAAATCTGCATATTAGCAAAAGTCTGATGTGGGAAACCTGTGGCTGAGTATGATAGCAAACTGGTGCTCACCTCAGTGATGGGGGATTCTCATGCAGTTCCTCCATTGCCTGCGCCTTCTGGCTTGTGTTTTCATATGGCTCCAGGGTCTGGCGACCTTGTGAGATAAGATGTGCTTTGTTCAAACTGACTTTGTCTGATGGACATTCCTTCTAGCATCAATATCGTGCCCACAAAAAAATTGCAGTGAAAACTTACCACTTTCATCCAGAGTACTCAGAAGTGACTGTCAGAACCACAGTTACACCAGCATTACAGCCATGCTGCTCCTACTGCTGGAGTATAGGCTGTTGGACGGTTTCACGCATTATAGGAGAAGGATTCAATTATCTTGAAGTCATCCTTAATAAAAATGAGAAGTCAATTAAAATTAATGCTGTCTTCTCCGTCAATGCTGACTTAAATTCAGGGGTTGGAAAGTTATCAAAAAGGTTGCTTATTGCTTTTATCGAAGATCATAACTGACAGAGAGGAATCACAGCTCCTATTTTTAAATGTGCTTTCTTTATGTAGTTCTGCATATCCTTTACTGTCTATTGCTATGAAATACTTGGTTAACTAACTGCAATTTTAAGGGGAAAATAAAAAAGACATCAGTGTTTCATCAGTGCTGAGATTTTTTCTTCTCTAGTTTTCCTTGCCTCTAGTTTTTGTTTCCTTATCATTCTCTCATTCTCATTCTAGTAGGCATGTACTGTATCACAGCAGTGCCTGAAGAGCTGTTTATACAATGTGAATAAAACTTACTGCAAAGACAATGTAGCTTTAAAAGTAAAAAAGTAAATCAGAAAACAGGGCGGGGGGGGGGGAATAAAGTATTTTCTAGGTACTCAGATGAGGCAGAACACATGCTTGCAGTCACAGAGGAGCAGTCAAAGTTTGGACTTCAAGCTTCAGTAAAGTATGAAGAACCACACTTCATAGGTTTCCCGCAACAGGTGATGTTACTTGTGAGGAGACCCTGACCTGACTTGCTTGTTATTCCCTGAATGCCGTTTCCCAGAATTGGCTTTCTCCTGCTCAGGGGACAAAATGAAGTGCTGTCTGTGCATCCTTCATTTGCACTAAGGAAAACCTTTGAAGAGACCAATAAAAATTGAAAGGATGCTTCCTCCCTTCTCTTCCAGTAACTGTACCCATTCCTCCACTACCCCTCACAGGGTTATGTATGAAATGTGTGGCACCATGAAGTGCTGTGTATAATGAGGGAATATAAACTGCTAGAGACAGTGGTCTTTTTACTATTTTTACTCTTTCTCCTTAAAACTCTCCATCTCCGATATTTGTGATTTCAGTGCTGTGTGGATTTTCAGATACTGAATTTCCATGCTTCAGAGACTTGGTATAGTCTCCTTCTTTTTGCTTTCTCACTACCACATTTTCCTCCTGTATAAACACAAACCCGTGAGCCCTGTATGTTAGAATCCACCACGGAAAGAAATGCTCTGGAAATAAAGTAGCTAACCATACTTGTGCCTTTCAAGGACATATTTTCTTATGTGCCAGAGAAGAGGAACCAGTGAGTAAACAAAAAGTAAGAAACAAAGAAATAAAACCTCCTGCACTTTGGACTATGACAAAGATAAATGTGAACTTAAGGTGTGAACTTAAGGTCCATTGTGTGGCCTGAACACTTGCCAAAGCAATCAGTCTGCTCTTTGGCCACATGCTGGTATTACTGGTTTGCAGAATCCCCATTAATAAAAAGGTTTGCATAGGAACCAGTAGCAAGGCACAGTTTTGAACAGGTATCTATAGGAACATTTTTTAAACAAAATTTGACAAAAAGGACAATATTTAGACTTGTACTTTTCCACTGTCAAAACACTGCATCTCAAAACTGCAGAATGCCCTCAGGGAGACACACATTCCTGTGTTCAGTAAGGAGGCAAGAAAAGGTGTGTCTGGCATGAACAAATCTTGGTCAAATGCTTTACAGTATTTCCACTGCATGCAGCATTTGATCTGAAAACAATTGACAAGAAGAGAATGTTCCCCTTTCACTTTTCTCTTGATTACCTCTTCTGCCCTGGGTACTAGCCAGTTCTTTAACATTTGGAATTAAGATTCTGTAGTGGAGTAAGAGAAGCAAAGTGCAGGACTTGCAGTAGCATCCCAGCAGGGATTCTGCTGTAAGGTCTCATAGATCCCCCCTCAGTGCTTTCCAGACATCACATTCTGTGCTCTACAAACAGCCTCCCTCTTGACTCCAAAACAAAGCTGATTTGAGTGTGACCCAAGAAGCCAGAAGAAATTGGCCCAGACTATCTTTTTAATTTTTGACCATGCCCATTCGTAGATTCATGTGCCTTAGAGTTAAGCCATTACACCAGTGCCATCTCCCATCAAGTACTTCTGCACTGGGGGAATGTACCAGCATGACTGCCCTTTGGAGAAGTTTCTAGGATATGATTCGTAAGGTTAACACCAGATTGTACCTTCTCAGAGGTCAAGATTTGTTCCTGTACATATAAGGAATTCATTCAAAGTATGTGAATCATGGTAGTGTGTCCTTTCTTAGGAAAATTGTATCAGATGTGGTAAATAACTGTTTCCTTCCCTTGTAAATTCTGTCCTGCAGAACAATAGCCATGGGTTGTAATGGAAGATACAACCTTAAATGTTTAAACGCTTTGTCAAACCTTTTTAACAGTAAGGAAAAAGGGCACAGAACTCCCATTTCTTGTGAGTGAAATGGTTCTTAGCTTCTTCCCTCTGCCAGTGTCCCCCACTGTACACAGTCCTTCCTATAAGTGTGGCCAAGTGTTTAAGAAACCCAGCCTTTAAAAATTCTATTTGATCCTAAGCTAACACACACTTTGGTAAGTGTCTCCTCAATGCAGCTGAATTTTATGTGTACCTCTATCATCAGCCGTATAAAGCTATTATTATTAGCTCAGACAGTGATTATGTGCGAAAAGAGATTGTTCTTATCAACATGGATATAAAAGATAAGGGTCAGGAAAAATTAAGCATTTAGCATTATAAATCTTAAAAAAGCATCTGTATTTTGTGCAGTACAGGTTCTGCTTGAGAAAACTGAGTCAGGCAGTTTATTACTATTTCCTAGTGAATCTGTTTTAATTGAAAGCCATATTTTGAAAGGGAAAAATAGTTATTTTGTGATTGTTTGCACACTTTTTAATATTGTTCAGTGGTTATATAAAGAATAAGATTTCCAGGTAGGAAGTCTGCAGTTTTTTTATTGTCATACATGAAAACACTTTGTCACTTACAGTTTGCTGCTGATTCCTTGCTGTGATAGTTTTATCACTGTCATGGGTTCAGCAGCAGCAGTCATTTTTCTCCTCCTTGGTAGCTGGTGCAGCGCTGTGGTTTTGACTTTTGGCCTGAGAACAGTGCTGATAACACCAGTGTTTTCAGTTACTGCTTGGTAATGTTTTGGTCTGACCAAGGACTTTCTGAGTCTCATGCTCTGCCAGGGAGGAGGGGAAGCCGGGAGGAAGCAGAGACAGGACACCTGACCCACACTAGCCAGAGGTATTCCATGCCACCACATCATGCCCAGGATGTAAAAACGGAGAGCAGAGACCCGGAAGGGTGGGGGTGCACTGCTTGGTTGGGCTGGGTATAGGTGGTGAGTGATTGTATTCTTTCCTTGTATTTGCCTTATCATTATTATTATTGGTGGTAGCAGTAGTGATTTGTGTTATACCTTAGTTACTAAACTGTTCTTATCTCAACCTGTGCAAGTTGCATTCTTTTGATTCTCCTCCCCATCCCTCCGGGAGCAGGGGGAAAAAAAGGGGGGAGTGAGTGAGAAAAACTGTGTGGCTGAGAGGCTTAAACCACGACAATCAGTTACTAGAGAAATCATGTTCTCCCTCCAGCACCATAGGAGCGTGTGCAATGCCACCTTTTCACTGAGTGCACCATCTTTTCATTACAGAACAAGCCCACTGAACAACTGAAAACTTAATTTAGAGAAGTGCAATGGCACTAGTTTAAATATTTCATATGTTTTATATA
Organism: Myiopsitta monachus; assembly: GCA_017639245.1. Classification (NCBI taxonomy): domain Eukaryota; kingdom Metazoa; phylum Chordata; class Aves; order Psittaciformes; family Psittacidae; genus Myiopsitta; species Myiopsitta monachus. The sequence goes on from CM029918.1 coordinate 86,700,069, forward strand.
AGAGAAATTGTGAAAGAGGAAAAAAAAGAGAGACTTCTGAGGAATGTAAAACTAAAGTACAACTGAATCAATCGCATGCTACTTTGCTGTAAGTAACAAAGTGGCTCACAGGATCATTCAACTGAAATTCACTTCTTTTCTTCCCCTCCTAAAAACAATATTAGTACGTGCAACAGAGCGTAAATGAAACAAGCGGTGTCTCAGGTAAATTTAGTTGTGGTTGAGTGTCTATCTGTATGAAAGAAAGGAGGAAGGGCATCATCTGCAAACGGTTTGAAGATCATCCCTATGGATCTACTTGCAGATAGCCTTAGACTAATATTTGGATTTTCTAGCTGAAGTAGTTATGGAAAACAAAAGGCAAAGACCATACAAAGTACTTTCAAACACTGGAGATCAGTCCGAAGATCCTCATATTAAAGAAATTCAACTCTCTGTATTATATATGTAGATGGCAATAACGCATCTTTTCTATGGAGTGCCTTTTGAATTACAGCAGGGCTGACTGGCCAGCATGGTCACACTTCCATTGCCTCAGAACATATGCAACATTTTGGTGACATGGTTTAGTGCAAGGTGCCCCTGCCCATGTCAGGGGAGTTGCAATAAGATGATCTGAAGTGTTTGACACTAAGTCTAAAAAAAATGTTAGAAAGTCTGTTAATTTAAAGGGGAGTGACAGAGAATGTAGTGGTACTAATATCTGCTTACATGAAGGTTTTTGTTAAGACAAGGGAAGATTTTATTTGAGGGGAGGAAAGGACAATATTGCTTTGCAATAAAACAAACCATAGCTGCTCTGCTTTTTAGTATTTATAAGAATTTTTACCCTCAAATGATGCAAAATGTCTTTTTGAAATGCGAAAGGCATGGCAGTCCACAAAATTGAGCAAGATTTCCGTATCTGCAACATGCCACGGCAATCTGCCCTCTAAGACTTGTGTGATTGTGCAAGCTGCACACAATTTCTGTTCCTAATTCTTTTTCTTTAGGGTAATAATGCCGATACTTAAAGAAATATCTTGCTATTCAAATAAATGGAAAAGCATTTAAACAGTCAAAACACTGCAGTGGATATCAAGTATGTATAATATATTGTGTTTCCCAGCACAGAATATTGTCTGGTCTAGCCATGCTGTGATGCTGGTTTGTTGACTGAGACACCATTGTCCTGAGTCAGACAACCAGTTTGCAAAATGGGAAGACAGCTTCCACATCCAGGCCATTTGGTCGTAGTGTGTCATGGGCAGCACTTAGTTGTGATGACCGCAGACCATTACATTGCTTCTGAAATCCTTGTTTATATCACCACTAAAGGCTTACTCTGCTACTTCATTCAGTAAAAATCTTCTCTAAGCGTCTGCCAAATCACTCATCCAGGGCCCTGCAGCACTTGCAAGCTTGTTTTGCAGGCTTATGTGCAATCCATGTAGGAGGGGTGGGAAATATTTGTGGTACCAGCAAGTCCTTGTGTCATCCAGTCTAAATAACCTTGGAAAGTGAATGCTTGTGCTCCTCGATGTCATCATGCTCTTTAAAAGTAATATTAAACGTGAAGTCTGTTGAGAAACAGTGAAGTGTAGTGTGCCGTCTACAAGTCCCAATTGACCTCAGCATTTCTGATCTCATAAGTAAACACTGCATTCATAAAAAAAATATAAAAAAATATAAAAAAAAATAAAGCACAATTTATAAAATCAGACTTTTTGCTGTCTTGTTTTCTACCTGGTGGCTTTAAAACATAAAGGCAAAACACTAGTCTTCACAGAAAATAAGGACAGAAAACAGTATTCAGTGTAAAACTTACTGTACTTCTCATTTGAAAGAATACTGCTTTTCTGTGACTTATACAAACAGAATACATTTGATACTAAAAGAATAATAGGCTGAAAATACATACTTCATGCCAGAAACAGTGTTGAGTCTGATGTCCTTATGAAGAGAATGCTGAATACAAATTACATAGTAAAAAGCCTGGAAACTTTATGTTACTGAGGCTAAAAGAATTCTTTAGAGGAACATACCTTAAGAACTGCTCATTACATACAAATGGAAAATGTGCGCCATAAGAAAACAGTATTTATACTTATTGAGGATTCTGTCAGTTGAATTTCGTAAGCAACAGAGGAAATACAGTTCTCTTAAAAAAAAACATACAGAGTCTAACCGTCAAATAAGGCAGTACGTACAAAACATAATCATGTAGACTATTCTTAATCTAGAGACATGGGAAGCATGGAGGATACCAAGAATTTTAAATATTTGTTGGTAAGTGAATGTTACCCATCTACCAAATTGCACCTGGGATGTCTGTATGCACCTCTGAAGCAAAATCATGCGAATGATTTGGGCATCAGAAAATCATGATGACTTCAATTTGCAGGAATCTGCTTAGCATATGAATTGTTTGGGCCAATGGTTTGTTTTATATGTGTGCATTTTAAAGATCTGAGTTCAATCTCAATGCCAAACAAATACAAATTCTCTGCCTCCCCTCACTTTTCCTAGAAGTGTTGAAAACAGAAGTCAGAATAATGATGATATTTATTAACATACCTTATTCATTCTGACAATGCACTACCTGATTCCTGTGTTCTCCTGTAGGATCTGCAAGGGGTAGTTCTACGCTGTCACCCCAGTTGCACTGCACTGCTGAGCTCTCAGAAATACTCTAAAAACCCAGCCAGTACTCTCCACATTATCCCATACTGTCCCATTAGCAAAAAGTGTGTCAAGAGAGAAAACGTAGTAGCAGAGAGGTAAGATAAAATGTGGCCTTCTACCAGTTGATACAGCTGGTAGTTGAACCAAACCCAGAGAAAGTAAACCATAGTGCGAAGGCAGTTTCTCGAAGTGCTGAGCAAACAGAACACCTGAGTGTTAGAATCATAGAATCATAGAATAGTTAGGGTGGAAAGGACCTTAAGATCATCTAGTTCCAACCCCCCTGCCATAGGCAGGGACACCTCCCACTAAACCATGCCACCCAAGGCTCTCACAAGTGATCATAGCCATTTGGCACAGTCCTCAGATTTCTCTCTGTTTGGGCATGGAACACAATATTTGGGGAAAAAAACTGTGGTCATGCTCATAGTCTCTGTGCTTGGTCAAAGAAGGCATAGTTAACAGCTCCTAGTGCTTTGCAGAGTGCATCAATAGCAGGAGTATCTCCCCTCTGACTTACATTTTAAACTTATTTTAGCTCCATCTTGTATATTTTGCAAGCAGGAATTCTGTAGCCTATTACCTGATTCTGATGCATCTGTAAGACTTTGGTAAGCAAATCTTGGGTATTGCTGCTGCTGTTTTCTGGTAAAGTATCATATTTCGTTTGCTAAGTCATACATGAGTACACATTACACTTGATAGATTGTTTCCAGGTTCACTTTATAAAAAAATGAAATACCGGGTTACAGGCTTTTCTCAGAAACATCCTCTGTGGGCCACTTCATCTCTCAATTGCAATAGCTCTTCCATTCTGACAATAACTTTGCATGACAATCAAGTATTATTTTGGATTACAAAATAAATAAATATGATCTCTTTTCCTAAAAGCTGTGAATTCTGAAGATTCACGTTAATTTTTGAAAACCAAAGAATCACTTATCCTGTGCCTGCATGTGGAAGAACAGCGCTGTGAAACTCATGTGCCAACCATTTGTATTAGAGAGTGTGGAGCAGCATCTGCAGAGCCAGGGCGTGGGCAGGCTCCTCGCCCTGCCTGCCAGCAAGCTCCGCAGCGCAGCGGAGCCAGCACAGAGGGACCTTGTGCTAAATCCAAAGCTGTGGTAGGACACGTGCTGTGCCCTTTCAGTCACAGTTTGCTTCCCAGGCCAGCCTACAGCCACTGTAACATACCCAGGATGTGTGGTGGTCATCGTTCAGTCTTTTTTTCTACATTTGCTTTCCCTTGTAGAGCACAACTTGAGAGCTCTTAATGCTTAGACAGTTGAGAATTTCCTGACAATCCATTTCGATTCTTCTCCATGCAGGTTTCTGACTTTGCCACCCCACAAATGTTTATGACTCTTCCTTAAATGAGGTCACCAACATCGGCAGTTGGTGAGATGTCTGATTTTCTGGATAAGACAAGTGATATGGAGAAGCCACACCAACTCCTGTTCACTTCAAGAGATCAAAACAGGGAGTGAAATGAAGGCAAAGTAATAACTTTTCTCTCTTTGTGCTTCAAGATCTATAGCAATTGAGGTGTCTCGTATCTCTCCAAGTCCCCAGACCTTTTCTTCTGAGCACGCTCAGTCTGTAGAGGTCACCCCCTTCACACTGCAAATGATCCAAGAACTTGTGGAGAACTCCTAGTCCCAGAACAAGGGGACCAAAGAGGAGTATTATGCCAAGTGCTAACATCAGAGTGGCGGGCAGGACAAGGCACAGGTAGTGTTTTATTCACATGCAGCCTAGTGTCCTATTTCCCACAGCAGGCAGCAGCAGGTGGCAATTAGGGAAAGAATACATAAGAGGACAAGTATGGAAAGATGCCTTGCTGGTATTTCCTCTGAGCTTTAGGCAGTTGATGGCACAAGGACTTCCACAAAGCAGAGTATGTATCTGCATTCTTGTGCTTAATGGGTCTTGATGAACTCTGTTAACTTTTCTGATTGCTTTCTGAAGCATAGTTTTGGCTTACAGAAAGAAAATCCTGTAGTAATGAATTCTGTGATTCAGTTATCATATAACCATTGAATGGTTAGGGTTGGAAAGGACCTTAAGATCATCTAGTTCCAATGTTTCCTTTTCTTTAAATCTTATTAGTAATTTCATTAGGTGCCCCTACTTCTCTTATCATGACAAACAGTGAATAGTTTTTCTCTGATCTGTTTTCTACTTACCCACATCATACTTTTTTTCTCTGCTTTCCTAGTGAGAAGCAGCTTAATGCTTTTGCTGCTCTTTTCTGTAAAATTTCTGGGTACATTGCATCTTCTGTTTTTTGAGACAGGGTGACCAGCAGTACTCTGTATTCATGATAAGAACTTGAAGAGTAGTGTAACTACATTTTTCTAATAGTTCATATTTATTTGGCTTTTCAGGTGTCTGTGGACTGACATTTTCATATATCTCTTTACTGGATGGTAATAGCTCATTTAAAGCTCATCACTATGTATATGTATAAACATAGTTATGCACTCAGGAAAGCTTGTTTTTACTTTGCATTTATAAACAGTGAATTTCACCTGCCATTTTGTTTATGATCTGTATTATGAAACAATTTTTAACTTTTTTTCCAGCAGATTTGACTTTCCCACATAATTTTGTATCATCAGCAAACTCCAGCATGTTCTTGTTCTCTCTTTTTAGACTAATAATCCAGGAAGTTGAAAAGCATTGATCTCTGTTGGGCTGCACTGATAATCATTCCTGCTCTGTTGTGATATCTGATTCTTGCTTGTGTGCTTTAAAAGATATTAAATGATAAGTCCTCTAGTCCTGCAACAGCTTCATTTCCTTGGTAAGAGACATGAGAAAGCTATCTGAAAATATAAGTATACTGCTATAAGCTGATTATTCTTATCCATATGCTTATGGACTCCTTCAAAGAACTATGGATTTACAAACGAACACAAACAGTTTTGTTGATACTTTGCTATTTTACTTATCCAGATGTCCAATTCTATTATTACAATTTAATTCCTTCATTAAGTCTTGAGTAACACCAGAGGTCCTTTACTGCCACAGAATCCAGCAAAGCTTTCTGTGCAAAACCCCCAAAGTTACAGGGGTTATAAACCAAATCTAAAACATTAACTTTTTTTTTCAAATTGCTTTCAGGCTCCTAATGAAGATTACATTTAATTACAGCAATTAAGAATCTGTCAGCACTACTGAACTTCAAAATGAACAGCTGTAATTTTGGTGTGTGAAGAGAGAGATGAGAAAGACCACAACAGCATATTTAATACTCTATATTTAAGAAGAACCGAGTCTTTATAATCAATAAGTATTATGGTAGATTACTAATGAAAATTAAGCAATTGCATTTTATGCAGGGTGAGACTTACTTATGTGGCCCTGGCTTCCTGCAACAACATCAACATCTCAGCACTCAACACCACTACCTTATTTCTGCACTAGTTCACCCAGCCCAGCTGATTAGCTGGACCAATCACTGCAACTTCTGGAACAAAAATAAGACAGTTGCTCTGCACTACAGTTAGTATATTGTGCTACTAGAAAACACATCTTACTTCAGTAACCTTGAGCAATAAGCCATAACCCTTGCAGGATTGCAACATCAGATTTGTATGAACTTGAGAGCCAAATTCCATCATTATTCAAATATCTGATTTTTTCCCTTTGCATTTTGTAAGAAAACAGATCAAAGCTAAATAATAGGGTTTTTTTATGCCTTCTATTCTAATCATCACCTTTCCATTCACCAAGGTTCGTTGGCCTGACTAAGGTTTATGGCTAAACCAGTATGCTCTATATATTTCCAACCTGGAACTAGTATAATTTATTAACATTAGGACCAATATTTGAGAGAAACAAGCTTCCGACTTCTATAAAACACAGCAACCTGTTTCCTTGATGACAAGCATGTCAATAGTGCTTCACACTTAACCATTGTCAGCCAAATCACCTCCCAGTTCTGAGTCTTCATCCTGAAGCACTAGAGTAAAAAAACTTGACAGATAACCATTAATTATCTATCACTTGTGTTTCTTTGGGATTTTGTATACAGTATGTGTACACAGTATTTCATTCTCAGATGAAATACGAGGAAGATGGGGAGATACGCCATTAAGCATTTTAAATGAAGCCTACAGAAGAGCCCATCTAAACACACAGAAGGATATTAACCAGAGAGGCAAACAGGATCTTTAAAGCTGTGTATGTGCATGGGTTCTCAACGGTGTTCATACAGCATTGCAGCTAAATGCGGCTGAATGCAAGAGAGACAACAGACTTCAAATCGTTTCTGGGGATAACTGTGACAGTAATCAAAGACAGAGAGAGAGGTGGCAGTTAAGCTGCGAAATCTCAGGGTGAAAACTAGTGTGTATAGGATACAGTTAATTCAGAAATAATACAGTAATGGACAGCTTTCAAATGATTTTGCTAGCTAGAAGTGATATATTTGATTTTTTAGGATAAACTAGTAATTATCCCCAAAAGGACAGAGTGAGTAACCATCCACAGGTTTTCTATGTGATACTATGGGAGCAAATGAATCAGGCATATGTTTCTGATGTGATGCCAGTGGGGGAGGGAAGGAGACAGAGACCAGATGTTCCTTAAGAAGCAAGATTTAACATTAAAGAAAAAGCAGAACTTACTGCTAATAAGATCAACATACTCCCTCTTGGTTTTCATTCGAAAGAAAATTTCAGGAATGTCCTGCACAGGTTTAGATGGCTTGGGAAAAGGTATATACAAAAGGCTTTCATACACTTACTTTACTTAAGGAAAACAACCACAAAACAGGTAGCAAAGGATGGAATAGAATTTGCTTTCTTGTTTTAACTAATCCTTAATCCTAGAATGGACTGCCTAAGCAGGAGTAAATAAAATAGAAAATTAGTAATCCTTGTCACAAGGCTAGAATTGCAACCAGAAGGATCAGCTGTTGCTATTAGCTTTATTCCGGCTCCTGATAAAATTCTGATCATATTTTTGACCCATTTATCTATAAAATACCACTGTATTTCAGATGGCATTCGTACTTAGAACTGGCATTATGTGCCTGCTCATCAGCTGTCCTTAAGTCTGCTTTTTCCAGATGTCTGAGGAAAATTACTTTGTTTGAATCCATTAAAAGGATCCTTTTATCTTAGATATCTTAATGTCTAAAGTTTGCAATGAAAACTCATAACCTGTAGCTAAAAGCCATGATGTTTCCTGAACTGGGAAATTATTTGATGCGAACTGAATACAATGGGAGCATGTGAGAAGTAGCAGATTATGTCTTCGAACAGACTGAACCTTTATTATCATTATATAGAGTCACTTCAAGTGTTTATTAATGTGAGCTTTCCCTCTCCTAAGACAGGACTAAGGCTTTATAAAGTATGTGGATCTTGCTATAACTGTGAGGAATACCCGCAAGTCATGAGTCACGGTCATGAGGTGGCAAGATACTGATCAAAAGCAGACATTTTTTGTGTTAACGAACTGTATCAATGCTTTGATTTGAAATCTCAATTGTGATATGATTGCTTAGTATTCAGAAATGGTGTATGGCGGAACTGAATTTTAACAACTCTATCCTACCAAAGGGACATTCTATTTTATTATGAACCAGTCTGGCAATGTAAAAAAGTCTACTGTGAACTGGAATACAGTTCTACTGTTTCTGAGCAAGTATAAGTAACCTTCTTGCAGGGATACAGTACATTAAAAACATGATAAGCATTTAATGAGTGTTAAGGAAAGAACAGTTACAGTTATAAAGCAAAAGGGAAAAGAAGTCAAGACTGTTTGCCTTAGATTCAAATACCTGAGGAATAATAAATTTGCTGATCACCTTTTGTAAGCAATTCTTTATTATTTGCATAATTTATGCCTCTGTGGAGGATGGGATTAGCTAGTAAATACTACGGAGTCATCAGTTTATACTGTCATTGTTTTTCACATCCAGTTTCAAAACATATGATGAAAGAACAAAATGTCAATGAGATGATGAAACTAAGACAGAAACATCTGTGTCTACTGAAAACTAACTTTGTTAGCTAGTGTTTTATACCTAGTGAGCATCCTTAAACTGCACAGGCATCTGTATATGCATGCACACACATGCCCCCTTAGGGTCCAAATTAATTTTCATAGAATTTCCTGAACAGAAGAGAACATTCTGTTTATAATAAGCCACTACTGACCAAATAAGTACGAACTGAAAACCTGGAGGTCATTTAATGGTTATTTGATAAGGTAGTCTTTATAGAGAGCTGTGTTATTGCAGTTGAAACTAAAGTTTCCATAAACATGGAAAAGTCCCAGTACGATATTCTTTTGTCCTCAAGGCCATATTTGAAACTTTCTGTGTTGATATCTTTGATATTTAATAAATGCTGGCATGATATGTTATTGTAGAATGTTCCATTTAGTCATCTAACCATAAATATAGTTTGGGGGAAAAAAATACAGATTTAGTTTTAGAATACACATTTTTGTAATGTTAATTCTGACACTGCTTTTCGAAAAAAAAAAAAAAACCTAGTAGCATCAGTGACAGTTGGATAGTGACTCTGGGATATATTTTTTCAGAGATGTGTAACTGCAGGCAGCAGGGGTTATTATTTGCTTGAATATTTGAAAATTCAGACCATATGCAGCTGAAATTTGGTTCTTCCAAGTGTCAAAAAATAGTGGCATGCTTTTGAAATCCAATCAGATTATTCTGCAGGATGCAGTTAAGTGTATTTATGGAGTAAAATACACTTGCTCACTTCTATTCAGTTTCATATGCTTAGTATGCATTTTGTAACTATGCCTTGTGCCGGTACAGGACACTTGTGAATCAATTAACATTTATTTTTCTATTTCAGTAATGTTCTAGATTGGATTGTATGTTTTATTTGTACGGTGTTCCTATATTTACTCTCCAATTTAAAGTGTGGTATGAAGAGTTTTGGAATCTGGCTAGAAAAGCAAAAATTGCTTTATCCTCAACGTTGACAAGGATTTGTTGGGCTCTCCCAAATATAAATAGTCTGACTTAGATTAGGTTAGGTACCAACCTAACAAACAAAAACATTTATGTAAGTACAACCTATATCAGAACAGACAAAGCACAAACAGGTCAGATGTTGCAGTGACATCTGACAGCAGTGGCTTGTCCTCCTGAAACTTTAGATTTGATGGGACAAAAAATAAACACAGGGAATGTTATGGTACTCAAATATTGTGAAATTAAACCTAAGGAACAGCGCTTAGGACTGCATGTTTCAATGCTTAAATGCATTGTAAGGGATAGCTGAGATGCCCAAGGTCCAAATGTTCTCCTCAGCCTGGAGAAACCTAACGTCTAATTGTGGTACCCTTCTACAGCTTCTACTAAAGGAAATGAAAGATTTATTGAGCCAGATTTGAAATATTAATAAAGTAGGAATTTGATTCAGTTTTCTACTGAGAAAGCAACTCCTCTAAAAGAGATGCTGTAGTGGCTTCCTGTCTGTTTCAGTGTTATTTCACAAATAATCAGATACAAAACATAAGCTATACTTGAAGTATCGCAGCCCAGAACCAAGGACTCCAAATTCCCTTGGTGCCCATGTTTATTCTGTCTTGCCCCTTCAATGTGACATTTTCTGCTGGACAGTGAACAGCATCAATGGTCAAGTCAGAGGCTGGCCCCATTTCATTCTAATCTTACAGGGAGCAGGTTAGTGAAAACAGAATTATATCCCTACCTGGTAAAGTCTGAAATTCCAGGTTTAGCATTTCTGAGGCTAGTATGCAGATGACAGCATCCTTCTTGCCGAGTGTCTAATCTGAAAAGAGGATGTGGTATTGTGAAACCTGTATGGACAGACACACCTAAGCCACAGTTTTCTCTGAAGAACCCACTTCAAACAGTCTCATTTACTCAGTGTCACCTACTGGTTATCTCTTTTCAACTTCTCCCAAATGTATAGTGACACTGAATTGCCCTTTGGAACTATTTGGACCTTCTGAATCACAAAAATAGATTTGTACCACCATTTTTACTTCTAGAACTGTGTACTTCCATATTTCATCACGCAAATTGGTGGGTTCGTACGGAAATATGCCTGAGAATGTGGGAGTTCTGCATGCCTCAGTTCTAGTCTCTCCTTCAAGGGCAGTATGTGCATTCTGCATTGTAATTAGTTTTCACTAAAACAGCATAGAAAACAGACTGCAGTCTGTTTCTCTGTGTCTTAGAAGTTTCTCTTTTTCACTAGAAAAAACAATTCCTGAATTATTTTACATTACTAAAAATAGGTTTCATTAAAAATGGAGGGAGGGGATAGACTTTTATGAGCGTTCTAATTCAAATCCCTATTTTAGCCACTCGTTATGGGTTTTGCAACGACATAAATGGTAAGGTCTTGACCAGACATGGTAATTTAGACTACTTAACAAAGGCATACAGCATCCTTCTAGCATCACCTGAGAAGAGTTGGTGCCTGCAGAATGAGTAAGGAAGCTTAACTGAGTTTGGTTCAGACTGTCATAATTACATACTTGTGTATAAGTTGCTTATATACAAACGAACACTGACTGATTGACAAATGCCTGAAATCAAAATTCTCACCGCAGAAAGCACATGCAAACCTCGTTTCTCACAAAATTAAATAGGGTGTATGTGTTTGTGCCTGGTGTACTTCTGCTGACTGTTTGGGGTAGAGCTGGAAATTTGGCAAGATGAATTGCAAGAAGCCCACATCCTGTACACCAGGCATTAAACTGGCCAAGACTTATGGAAGCTTGCACAGTATCTGCTGGCATTCTGCCAGCATTAGCTGCTGCAATTTGCACTTGTTTTCATAAGCAACAATTATGTCCCTGAAGATATGACAGGTCAGCACCACTTGCTGTGTTTTTCTTTTTTTCCTCTCCTTTGAAATACTTCTATATATATAATTGTTGGACTTGGAAATACTCTTTCCTTATTTTGTTGTGTTTTTTCTTTTTTGACCACAACTGATCCCTGTTCTCCCTTCCCTACACCTACATTTCTGTAGCTACTGAAGGTGGAGTTGTGCGTAATACCAATAGGAAGTATCTCCATTTGTGCCACAGTTGCACTGTCAGCCTGAGCGAACATAGACTGGCCCTGAAGACAAATAGGCTGGCTTGCACCTTCCTCCCTTCCTGTCCTCTCATCCAGACACTTCTGCTCTTATGTTTCTTTGCATGTTGTGCTTCCACAGGTGTTTACAAACTAAAGTTTAATTAGTTCTGTCTAAACTAGAAGATACTTTTAAAGGGATCACCTTTACTGCAAGTTCACCGACCTGCTAAATGAATGCTTGTGTTGACACTGATAGCACAGGAACAGGCATAAGCTCTGGAATCCCCAACATAAGAACATAGATGTGTTGGAGTGAGTCCAGAGGGGGTCACAAAGATTATCAGAAGGCTGGAGCTCCTCTCCTATAAAGACAGCCTGAGAGAGTTGGGGTTGTTCAGCCTGGAGAAGAGAAGGCTTGTGAGACCTTAGAGCAGCTTCCAGTGGCTACAGGGAGCCTACAAGAAATCTGGAGAGGGACTTTTTACAAGATCATGTAGGACAAGGGGTAATTACTTTAAACTGACAGATGGGAGATTAAGAATAGACATTAGGAAGAAGTTCTTCCCCGTGAGGGTGGTGAGGTTTCTCAGAGAAGCTGTGGCTGATCCATCCCGGGCAGTGTTCAAGGCCAGGTTGGACAGGGCTTTGAGCAACCTGGTCTAGTGGAAGGTGTCCCTGCCCATGGCAGCAGGGGTGCAAACAGATGAGCTTTAAGGTCCCTTCCAACCCAAACCATGCCATGATTGTATGAACAGCAGGTGAGGCCAGCTCCTTCTTTTGGAGGGCCAGTTTTAAGTGATTGACTTACAAGCTCTGTGGTATCACTGATACTAGTTTCTGCACCTGGTATCACAGGCCAGAAAATAAACCCAGGAGAGATCCTTGTTGCACATTCAGAGATGAAACCGAAACACTAGCCCACCCCTCAGTAAAATCCTGGTTGTTTCTAGACATTGAGCACAAAAAGGCAGCAACGGTCAACTTTCTATAAAGGTGTTCAATATAAGTGTAAAAAATTATTATAAATATTGTAGAACATATTTACATTTGGTTTCGTTCTATGGCAAAAAGGACACTCATTGCTTATGTATGTAGTGTTTACGTCTTTACTCTCCAGTAAAATTGAAGAATGTTGCAAAGCTTTTCAGAGGGAAATGTGGCCTATAATTTTAAATCCCAATATATTAGATGTTATGAACAATGTGGGATTAAGCCTTTCAGACCAGACATCTTTGTCAAAAATCTTGCTATCATAGGTATGGCACAACCAAGTAGAAACAGTATCTTAAAGCCCACAATAGTACTACTGGATTTTTCTGTTGAAGAGGCCTACTGAAGTAGTATAGCTCTGACTGTATTCTTCACAATGTAATAACAATGTACTATTAACAATTGTATTACCTTAATGCCTTTAGATTTTATCAGTAGTCAATGAGTGTCTCTGATCTTAAAGAGTACTATTATCTTTTCTGAACACAGACACCTAAATCTCGTTTGTACAGTTAAGACAGTTCAATTGAAGGATTTGTTCTTCCTAAGTAAAAACATTGCTAAATGGATGCTTTTGAGTATGGGCAATGATTTTAATGAAAATTGTATTGCAGTAATAGATGATTGTTTTATACTTCAGTTAGACTACCTGTGAACAAACCAGATGAAGACAGCTAAAATGCAACTAATTCATAATTATCAAAATATTTACATTGAATGCTTCAGAATCTTAGCTGAATCTGAATCTGTAGCCTCTATCATTGCAATACAATGATAAACACGGCCTCAGTGGCCAGGAGAGGTTTAGACTGGATATTAGGGAAAATTTCTTCCCCGAAAGGGTTGTCAAGCACTGGAACAGGCTGCCCAGGGAAGTGCTTCAATCACCATTTCTGGAAGTACTTAAAAGACATGCAGATGTGGCACTTTGGGACATGGTTTAGTGGTGGACTTGGCAGTGCTGGGTCGAAGGTTGGACTCAGTGATCTTAAAGGTCTTTTCCAACCTAAACAATTCTATAATTGTATAATATAGGATTGGAAGAGAAAGAAAAAATCCAGAACTATTTCAAACCACAGAGGAAATACATGCAATCAGTATAAAAAGAGAGGTGTGTATGTGGCCAGAATTCTGATGGACAAGCTAGCTCAAAGTTTCAAAGCGCAGAGCACCACCTTTGTAAACTAATGCCTGGTGCAAAGATGTAGGTAAATTTTGCCTAAAATAGAATCAACAGGGCTAAAGACCAACCATAGCTCCTCCACAGCAGAAACGCTGTAATGAAATGAAAACTAATTACAGAGCTTAGGGCAAGACAGATCTGGTAGGCAGAATAGTTTATATACCAAACATCGAGTGGTACTTAGACCATGCAGTGACTCTGATTTATTCATTGCTCCTGGAACAGATTACATACCCATTTCTATTGGCAGGTCTTGAGGGGAGAAAGGGAAGGAAAGCTAATTCTGCTGAAGATTTCTTGTTCTGTTTGAGAGAGAACGTTTTATTTGGGAAAAGAAAAAAAAAAAAAGTGTTGAGCATTATTATCTCCTGAGCAGGAACTGATTTAAGTAGTAGAAAGGTTGATTTGAGTGTATGTTTACATCAAGTAACCCTCAGAAAGAAGCGCTCCAAAATGCTGATGTTAAACTCTGATTTAATTGAGCAGCTGCTACAAGTGAATAGGAGTTGAGATAGCTCAGCACTTTGTTCCTCTGTTCTGCATGTACATAATAGATTTGGCTCTACAAGAGCATTTTTTATTAAACAATCATTTGCAGCTAAATGCAGTATATAATTGCATCATTCTCTGTTTAGAATATAAGCACGTTATAGTTCTGTTTTTAAGGTCTATGGCACAGGTATTAAATATAACGATATGGCTGTTCTTCCAGCCTCAGTACTTGCAGAACGCACATTGTAAAGCAGATTTTAATAATGGATTCAATGTCTTAGGTATTTCTTTCTCTGTTAAAACGCTGGATCATGCTCTAACTGGTTTTGTTTCTCCAAACCTTAGAAGTCCCAAGAATTGTGAAGACAAAAAATGCGAGGGCACAAACGAATACCAAAAACCAAACATCTTTTTAAAAAAGAAGGAAACATTTGTGTATCTAGCAGGTTCTGCAGGAAGGCTGAACTGATGTAGTCAGTTCAAAGGTTGAGTCAGGTATGAACGTGGGCAAATACTCGAAGGAGGGCAGGGGGACACGGGCTGGCCTAGCACAGCCAGGACAGTGTCATCCCAGATGACAGGAAACTCAGAGCGTGAGGGATGAAAACGGAACAGCAAAACCAGACAGTGTCACTCACTGGTCTTGATTTACAGTTACAGTGGTAAAACATCTTAGTATCAAAAACTGTGAGAAGACTTAAAAGATGTCTTGTCTCTTGATTTCCATGGTTCTTAGTAAACGAAAGCTGGAACATGAAAGTTATAAAGTTAATAGAAAGCTTTGCAGCACATGGTTATTAAGCAGTGAGCTTTCACAAAACATACCTAAAACCCCAAACTGGAGGTAAGTTCATGAAGATGTACAGGTGGCCGTGAGCCTGGCTGAGACTGAAAGGCATCCATGTCCCAAGTGGTCACACAGGCAGTGAGGAGATACAGGTGCCCACGCTTCCTCCCCTCGGGCCTCACCACTAACAGGCGTGCCCAGGACGGGCCATCTTCTTGCAGCAAAGCAGTTCGGAACGCCGCCTCCTCGCTTCGCCGACCTGTATTAAAAACAATGACTAGCTGGAAAGCTGTGAGGTGGTATGGCCGCTGCGGAGGCGCCTCCGCCGCAGGGCGGCTTCACCCGCACAGCCCCGCACAGCCCCGCACCGCGACACCCGGCCCCGCGCGGCGCCAGTGGATCCGCTCCGGCCGAGGCCCCTGCTCCAGGTCCTGCCCCGGGCCAGCGAGGGGAAGAAGGGTGGCCTCAGGCCCCCGTGGCCTCGGCTGCCTTGGCCTGCTCCCCACGCGGTTCCCGGGTCGCAACCATCCGCGCCCAGCGCCGGCGGCGGCAGCGCGGCCCCTTTAAATGGAGGCGGGGCCGAGCTCCAAAGTTTGCCCAAGTTGTGGAGCGGGGCTGGTGGAGTAGTGAGTACGGCCCGGCTATGGGATTCCGCGGCCGTTAGCAGCTCCCGCCATGGACTACCTCACCACCTTCACCGGCAAGGGCGGCCGCCTCTTGCGCGGCACTGCCAGCCGCCTCTGGGGCGTCGTGCCCGGCGGCTTCCGCCAGGTCCACTTCCAGGACGGCCGGAGCCGAGGGGCAGAGAGACCCGCCGAGCCGGCGCCAGGTACCGGCGGAGAAAGGGTGGGGGCCGGCGGGGTCCACAGCCGGTCAGGAGCCTCCCCGGAAAGGGGTTTGGTTTCTCAGCCCCTCCGAGCTTTACTGGAGAGGAGCGAACTCGGGGGGAAGCGCGAATGTTAGGGGGAGAGGCGAGGACCACCTCCCCAGCGGGGAGCGGCCCGCGTGGCCGGGAGACATGCAGCGGGCTCTGGGCCTCCCTCTGACGCTGGGGCTGCGCCGGGACGGCTGTGAGCGGTGGCTGAGGGAGGAGGCGAAGACGGCTAGGGGGGGGGGGAGGGGGGGGGAGCGGTACGTGGGCCACGCTGTGGGGCCGGGGCTTCTGCCTGTGCCGGGTGGCTGCCTGAGCGGGGCCTGCGCCCCGAACGGGTGGTGGCACAGGACGAGTAGAGTACAAAAGCCAACCTTACTCCTGCTGTACGTCTTCCTGATTTCACGGCAGTGCTGTTACACTTACTTTCATTGCCTGCTGCCTTCCTACACACGCTTTCCCCTGGTACTGTTACTGAGCCGGGTGAGGGAAGGTGACTGGGACCCAAGCTCCCTGGAGTGAGAACTCTTGTTGTGTACAAGGTGGTGTTTGGCTCCTGTGTGCTGCTGAAGAACAGGCAGTAGTACTTTGGAAGTAGGTTTGGTGATGGTAAGGGCAGAAGTAAGACTCTGCCTGACTTTCAGTGGTCCAACAGGACAGTCAGGAGACTTTGTCCTGTGCTTGAGAGCAAGAGACCTTTGTGGTGTAAGTATGGATATTGAAATGTGCTCTTCTGAAGTGAGCAGTTAGGTTGGCAAGCAATACCATAAGAGCTGGAGGGGTGGACAGCGAATGTATGCAGACTGTATGCGGAAGAGAACTGGGCCATAAGGACTCTAGTGAGGTAATGCTACTGTTTGGAAATTAAAAACAAGCCATAATGCAACTAGTAAAAGTAGAATGGTCTTAGGACTGCTTGGAAAGAGTATAAAGTTAAATTTGTGAAAGTACTTTATAAAAATATCAAGAACATTATACAGTGAATGGTAAATCTTGCCCTTTTTTCCCTGTTTCAAGAAGCTCTGTGCTGAGTGGTTGACTGCATCTTTATCATAGTCTGTAGGTAAGGTTGAAGTCGGGTCTCTACTGAAAGGTATTGTTAAAGCCAATTCAATTTCTTAATTCCCTCTATGTAGAAGAGTATAATGCTTTTTTCCTCAAGAGAAACAAAATCTGTTACTTTAGTACCCAAGGCAGTAGGAATTCTCCTGCCACCTGTCAGATGTAGATGTTGTCTCCTTGTGTGCCTTAAATCACGCTTCTTGCACGGATGAATAATAGATAATTACCTATATTTACAGTACCTCTTTCTTTATTCTATGTCCCTCTTCCCCAAGACATGCAAGGAGAAAAAGAGACATTAAGTTGGTTTTCAGCAGTGAAATTAAGTCCTTTGAATAAGGCCTGTACAAATTGTTAAAGGCCTGTTGGCAGAGATTGCTTATGTTCTTTTGCAGAAGTGAAATGTCAGTAAAACTCTTCAGCATCTTCAGGCCTTTTAATTATTACAAGGCCATGTGTTCAGCTGTTGGTCTAAAACATCTGCTGTGATAAGTGTGATTTCTTGAAGCAAAAAGATCTCTATGGCTCTTCTTCCCCTCTTGCCTTGGGACAAAGGATCAACTTAGACTGTGTTACAATCTTTTGGCTTTTCCCTAGCTTTGAGCAGGAAAAAGTATTTCCTCAGATACTTTCATAATGTAATACTTAAGATTTGTGTTAATGAAATATGGCTGCAGTTCTGGAAAGCAGTGTAGGTTTCTGTGTATATATAATTTCATGTGCCTTTTTGACAGAACCATACTGAGGGGTTTTCCTCACCTAGGCAAAGCACGCTGTGCCAGGCAATTAGGTCTTAACTGCCCCATGGTGTCTTCTTCACAGGGTCAGTTACGGGCAGAAAAAAATAATTGTGACTGTAGGATTCTTCTTTGGCAAGTGTTTTGCTGGCTTCTGCAAGCTGCCTGTGCCCTGGTGGTGAGTGTTGTAGAAGTTGTAACAATGAATAGTAAATGTAAAATAGAATACTTAAGTTGAAATCCAAACTGTTTTAATTAGATGTGGGTCCCCTGACATTAACTTAAACCTTAATAACAAATCCCAACTACTCCAAATGTTCAATCTCTCTGTGTGGTGTTCAGGATCCAGGCCTATTTTTTACTCTAGCTCTTCTCCCCCCAGTTAAGACTTTCAGAAAGATCTTGTCAGTGTTCCTTGTTCTTGCATGGTTCAATTTTGACTGTGCATTACTTCTTAAAATAAGTTTTTCCCAAATACCTTAAAGCTCTCTTTCTGCATTTCTGAAACAAAACAGCTGGGTTTATTTGTACTGTACTGCAGAAGTGAAATTAATTATCTCAATCTTTTTCATGTAATATTTGTACATTTAAGTTCTACTGTTTTCTTGCTTGTCTTTCTAAATAGTTGAACAGCTCTACAAGGGTTCCAAGTTCAGGAGGCAAGTCTGTTCAAATGTTGTACCTTAAATCACTGTTCTGAGCCTGTGTTCTACTTTGGGTATGTGCAGACCAGTTTATAGTATTTCTTAGCAGGGAGAAAGAGGAGGTGCTGTGAGACTGAGTAGTGCCACAGGATGCTGTAAACCTGTTTAACCAGTTTGCATGGTTTGTGTCAGCAGCCAAGGCAGTAAAATAACTTCAGGAAGGTGTTTTATCTGTTAATGATTGTGGTGGAGGATAAAAATGCAAGGAGAACCAGAAATTCTGGAGAAAGTATCTGACTTTAGTAAAGGTGCTACCAATAATTTCAGTGTAAAATTCCTTGAAAAACAAACAAAAAACCCAACCCAGAACAGCAAAACAGCCTTGTGGGCTTTGAAATACTTCTGAAGATAGTGATTCAGAGAAAACACCAGGAACTCGCCAACAGTTTCAAGTTGACAAGCAGGTATGCTTTATTGCGGCGCCGGGAGACACGGGGTATAGCTCCTCCAAGCGTGTCTCCCCGTATTGCCACATTGGCCATCCTTTTACAGTCACTGGGCATACATCCATATCATGAGGTTACACAAGTTTCCCGTAGGTACACAAAAGGTGATGGTGGTCTTTGAGAGTTGTTTACAGTATTCATACCCGCTGGCAGTCTTTGGGGCTCCAGCTTAATTAACATTAGACTTAACAATCATCCTGTCCTTTTGTTGAGCAGATAGTTTCACTGCTCCCTCCCCAGACATCTGCAGGTCCTGGATACTCCCCTGTAGATGTTTACACCAACTTAATGGGTTCATTGACTTAGCAACTGTCCTGTCCCTCCACCCTTCAGCCAGTGTAACTGTGCCCATCCCCAGGTCCTGTTTTTCTATTTTATTTTTCTTACACTTTTTGTACTAAGGTCCTATGGACCTAAAACCACCCTCAAGCACCCCCATTACAAAGCCATAACCTTATTTAGAACTGATTACGTTCTGTGCTTTTGTGCGTCCTCCTTTCAATAGTCTCTTGATAATTTCTAGAAGGAGCTAGTGTGTATGTATGCCTAGATTCACCTTGGAATGGAATGTAGCTTTCTTGTTTATTGATAATATTGTAGATGCTAGCATATCAAAGTCATTTTCATTTGCTTGAAGATGTCAAGGCTTTAGAGAATGTGTGACTGAGGGTTATCTTTGCTGCAGAATTAACTTGAATGTTCAGTTTGAGTCTCATGTATACAGATCTCTAAAATGAGCCAACAGCATGTCTGTTTATTGTGCTGTTTGTGTTGTCTGCTGTGAAAGAGGGACTGTGGCCATCAGTAAGGGACATGTGTTTTCTTTTCAGTGGCACTGCTGGGGCCATAGTATGAATATGCTCTTTGGTTTGGTGTACTGTTGTTAGAGAAGGCTTCTTAGAAAATGTAGAGGTCCCATGTTTAGGGGCATATGACCTGTGAGGAGGGATTGAGGGAGCTGGGCTTTAACCTTGCAAAGAGAAGACAATGGTGGGTTAGAGGCAATCTAATTGTGGCTTCTGCCCCTTCTTTTGTCATCTTTTACTCCTGAGAAGAGAATAGGTCATGAGTTTTGGCTTGGGAGATCTTGGACAACAGAGTAAACTTCACATAGGATAGTGGTCCATCCCTGGCACAGCATACAGTTTTAAGCTGACCTAATTTGATGTTGACAGTATCACTGCTTCAGACTGGAAGCTGAAGTAGATCTACTCAAGACATTTCTCCAGATAACACTTGGATTCTGTGAGGATATGCTTCCATGCCTGGAGTCTCATCCTTCTTCCCTCCTAAGCATTTTCACTTCACTTCTGTCTGCAGTCACTTCATAGAGGGAGAAAATATACTGCATAGCCAATCTTGACTTCCTGCAGTATATCTCTCAAAAAGTACAGAAGTTAGAGAAATAAAACCCAGTCATTCAGAACTACTTGCTTTTAGAATCCTTTTAACCAGTCTGTCAGAGAAATTGTTCTAGCTGCCTTCTACTAAAGAATTTTTGTGGTTGTTTTTCAGGCTCAACTCAATCAGTTCTGGACTGTGTGGCCTGTGTGTTTATTTACTTCTTTTTTTCCTGTCAATTTTTGAGTTGACCAGTATGTTAACCATACACAGTATACCTGTAAAGCCATGTGGCTTGTCAGTCCTCTGTACTATGATGAAGGCAGCAGCAGTGCATTTGGAAGATAAATGTGCAGGGCCAAGTTATGGTATATCTGTCAAGCCCTCCTGTAAAAGTTAGTATCTTCTAGAAGTCTGTCTCAGAATAAAGCAGACATAAGAATAAGATAGGTGATTTCTTCATCCTTACTCAGTACTTTATTTTCAATAAGTTAACAGGTGTATAATAAGGTATGAGAGAGTCTTCAAACTGGAGAGACAAATTTCTGCAAGTTTTCTTGTACATACTGTTCTGGATGAAGCACATGTGAAATGTACCAGCACCCTTTACAGAAACGCTAATGCTTCACTTTCATGTCTGAAAATACTTCAGTGGGTACAGGCATAAAAGCAAATGTAGTCTTGGAATGTATCGGGCTGGTGACTCAGTCATCTTGTGATATGTTAATGTATGCACAATCTTCCGACTTGTGTGCTACTAGTATATAGAAGTGCTTGACTATTCCCTTGGTGCATGTGATGCTAAATGATATTTTACTTCATGTTATGGTTTGTACTGTTGCATCTTACCCTGTTGTGGTTTTTTTTTTTGTTGTTGTTGGTTTTTGGTTTGGTTTAGGTTTGGTTTGGTGTTTTGTTTTCTCAAAGCTTTGGAACTTTTTATGCAGCCTTTGTTGTTGATTATGCTTCTGAGTTTGTTTGCTGATGTATGTTTGAACTGGTTTCAAAACTAGTCCATTGGGAACTCATTAATAGACCTCTCCATTCTGCTAGTTTGTTTCACTCTCCCCTCTACTGAATTTTTGACAGAATTTACAATTCTTAGGCTGCTTTTACTGTTCAGTAGGATTCTGATGTATCAAATGTTTTACTGAAGTTCAGTTTATAGGAGCTCCAACTATCTGCCAGGTTAGTTTATAATCTAAGTATGGTTTATTCTAGTAATCTAGTGTCTGACTGCACTGCATTTTTGTTTTAATGCATCATGTTTCATTCATGTCTTTTTTTTCTGGTTGATTCCCATTTCTAGCATCAAAACAGTTTTGAAGCTGATGCTTTATGAAATCCTGCATGCACGTGTCTGCTTTTCAACTTACTACATGTATGAATGATAAATTTCTGTGCGTCAGTAAGCAATATGCCTCATTGTGTTACATGTGTGGATCTTCCTCAGGTGTGATTTGGTGGTGGCCTCATGCATCTGCATTGCCTACCAGAAGAATGTGGGAGGAGTCATAGTTATCAATAACTCAAATTGCAAACAAGGTGGTTTAGTCCCTGCATAAAGCGGGGAAGGCAATGTTCTTGCGTTAGGTTCTCAATGCTTAATCAGCTGGGCCTTGAAAATGTCCAAGGATGGAAACTGTACAACTGCTCTGGGCAATTAGATTTTTACCTTTATCCAGTCAGAAGCTCTCCTGTTGGTCATTTATGTCTGTTGTCTTTTGTTCTTCCATGGTATATCGCTGAAGAGCCTGGCTCTGTTGTCTTGATACCTGTGTGGAAGTTAGCTAGAAGGTACAGGAGGGCTTTTTCAGCAGAGCTGCTCCCTGGCCAGGCTGTAGGACAAAGGCTTTTCCTTCCCATGCCGAGGAGTGTTTGGCTGAATTTCATAAGGTTCCTGTCAGCTTAATCCTCCATCCTCTCCAGGTCCCCCTGCATGATAATCGTTCCCTCAAGTCTGTTAACTGGCCCCCAGTTTGATGTCATCTGCAAGTGTAATGCAGTAAACTTATAAAATGATTAAACTGTATACATGCATATTTCAGATGGAACAGGAAAGGAGGCTTGCTGTTATGTGTTGGGGGGATCACAAAAAGAATTTGAATCAGTGCTGCATCTGTTGCAGGAAATCTGTTTTGATGTGCTGAGATGCCGACAGTATTAACGAGGTCTTGGATGCATTTAGTTTGAGGTTTTGTTGAGAAAAATGGGAACAAAAGCATCATGTGAAGAGCAGTGATAAGGATCAAGAGTGTTGAGAGCATGACTTTGTCAGACTGAATCATAAATAAGTAGCAGTTGCTTAGCAAGAGGACATTAAAGAGGGCATTGTTTATGATGCTGCCTTGGTCTGAAAACCTACCATTTTGGCTAGAAAACTGCAGGCTGTGAGCATCTTGTAGGTTACTATTAAGGCCTCTTTATTTCTGGTTCTTAAGACACTGGAGGATAACTGAGAATATTTCAGTAATTAGCGTAAGCACTATCTATCTGCAGGAGAGGGAGGAGGATCAGTAAGACAGTCCCTCTACTGAGATGTAGCTCCTGCTGTTAGGAAACCCAAGTCACTAGGCCTTACGGAATATGAAGATTTCCTACTTTAATCTTTTTTTGTTTATATATTAATAGAATTTGAAGATCTAATGGCTGTTAAGCAGAAGCTAATCTTATAAAGATGTAATATCTACGCCTCCTCTGTTTTATCAATTAGAAAGTTGCTTCATGTGCTGCTAAGTAACAAGGTATTTGCAAATATTTTAAAAAAGAGACTTCTTTTCCTTTTTTTATGATTTAGTTTTTAAAAATATTTCCCCCATATGTGCTGCATGGGTTTGTTGTTTTTAATGGTTTTTTGTTTGTTTGTTTTTGGTTTGTTTTTGTTTTTGTTTTGTTTTGTGTTTTTTTTAAGATTCTGTGAAAACTGTGTCCTAGACAAGCATTTAACAAGGTTACTGCCTCTGCCTTTTTCTTAACACATGTAAATCTAGTGCGTAACTTGCACTTCTTGTTGGGGGATAAGAGAGGGAATAAATAATCTTTTTCTCATCTAAATCATATTAAGCTCAGTTATTACTTACAAGCAATTGGCATTGTGTTGACTTTTCCAGCTTACTTGCTTTATCTCAGAGGATACCTGTTTAATTTATCAATTTATTAATCTGGAAAAAGTGATCTTTGTAATTGCTGTTGCCATAGAAAGGAATAGAAAATCCACAGCTGAGAAGCATTGCAAGGTATTTTGAGGTTTAAGTTTATCATGCAGAAAAATAGTGGGGTAAAGGAAAATCTAACACATTCCCGCTCAATGCAGAGCTTGAAGATATTCCTAAACAGTTCTTAGCATGTATTTGCACACAGTGCAAATCCTGAGTTCTCTTTACCAGCTCTTATTGCCAGAATGATGTGCTTTGGAAGCACCAGCAAACAGAAAAATGAAGGTCTATCATTCACCTCAGATAACACGCTAAGAAATAAGAAATGAGAGATGTTAGTCTTGTCAAGTCAGTTTGAACTAGCAGTGCCACAGGAATATTTCCAGCCAACCAAAATTCAATGACACAAGACCATATAGAGGCTGCTAGTTGATACTCCGCCACAAATGTTGGAATTTAACTTCAGTTGTCTTCAAATTTCTGTTGAATAATGCCACTGGCTGTTACATATTCTAAGGCCAAAGCTGCTTTATTTATAAACTATGTTCCCAAAAACCCTTTTCCTATCTTGTATAAATATGTTGGAGCAGTTCATCTTTCTCTCTAATTATGCTGATTATATGTAACCATTCTTATGCTACAGTTGCTTAATCTTGAATTTCTGCATGTGTTCATTATGACTAAATATTGGTCCAGTGTCATTTTGAACACTGCCTTCTGTGTATTTCTGGTTACAGTCTTTTAAATCCTAGACAATAGAAATATTTTCTTGTCATCTGTGGGTCTGGTATGTACTTTTCACTTCGGAGTTTCCAATTGTTGTGAAGGCCCAGTCCTGCAAAATGGTAGTTCAGAATTAAAGCATCCACCCTGATATTATGGAAGGTCTGGTCTTGTTCCTCTCTGAAACAGCCCAGCTAGACATCTGATAACCTAGCACCACAGATCCCATGTCCAAGAAGTTACTAGTGACTCTTGAGGTTGTGTGCAGCTTGTTCAGTGGTGTCAGGTTTTTCTTATACTTGTGATCTGAGTACATCAGCCTTTGGTAGTCTCTGCTGGCAGACGAGGTAATGATTGTGTGTAACCTAATGAGATGAGCTTTGTGCAGCAGTTGCCATCAGGAAGTGAGTAAAATGAAAGGATGATACTGATTCTCATTGGTGTTGAGGTCTTTTCAGACCACTGCTTCCTATGCTATATCCACTTTTGCATGCTCCCTAGAATACTAGGAGCACAAGGATGGCTGAAAGATGTGTTTACATATCTCTCAAAAATAAATAGCTGGCTCATTCAGTGAGAAGTAGTTGGAGGCTTTGCAGTATGCCTTTAACGAGGTTGAATTCATGTCTCTGCTACTGTGACCTATTTTCACAGTTGAAATACCTCCTAGTTTTGTTTCCAAGATATTGGGTGAAATGGATGTGTTCTGTAGGAACTGGCAGCTGAAGCACCTGGTCTGTGGGCAGAGGTGTGGGCTTTGACAGCTGTGGCCAGTACTATCAAAGCCCTGGTTTGTAATTGTCTGTACAAAAGCTCTAGTTTTTGCTTCAGCCCTGCCTGCCTCCAGCTCTTCTTGACTTGGGGGGCTTTTTTCATCCAGGTTATGAAACACCTGAATCCGTATCCATATAGTGAAGGTGAAGTAATGCTACCACAGAGGGAAGGAATGAAAGTGGGCACTGATAGGAAGGGTGGGCATTACTCTTAGGTAGGGAAGGGAATAACATAAATAAAAATAACAACCTACAATAAGCTGCAGCTAATAAGCTCCTGGGGAATTTGTGGTAGGAGCTCCTCTGGCATCTGCTTTCCTCCAGGGTGCCTCCAACAGGGACCTTCCTTTCCCACCCCTTCTCCCTGGTTGCTCTTACTTTCCTGAAGTTAGAGTGCCCTGAAGTCTAAAGCAGCAGGTCCTCCTGCCCTGACGAACAGATGGCTTTCCTTCCTTTTTTTATTTATGGCATAAGAAACAGAAGTAGTTATTTGTGCAAGACTTTATTCTACTGCTCAGTTACTGGAGAAGATTACTTATCTTGACCTCTTGAGTGGCACCTGTCTGCAGACTATTTAGATACTTATACCTGAACTAACAAGAGACACAAAGAAGCTTAAATTTCAGTTAGGAAAGAAAATGAACAGACACAAACAACATTGGGTTATATATGGATGAAGTGTGTATATACATTTGTAGTATAGGGCTTCTATATTTCTGTCTGAGGGGGAGGTGGACCAGCAGCAGGGAAGAAGATGTTTGTTTTACATTAGGGATGCTCCATATATAAGCAAGGCATATATGGAATTCTGGATGAGCTTTGTCTTTCTTCAACTATATTCTTTGACTTTTGCTTAGGAGTATGTGAACCAGACTGCTGTTGCAAGTAAGTGATTAGGCTACTAGCAAAGCTTTGATATGGGCTGAAAAATTTGGAAGAGCTACAGTCAAGCAGCTGTTTCAGTTTTTCAGTAGCTTCCTGGGGGGAGGCATCTGTTGTTGCAAAGTCAGGTTACAGACTTCAGTAGCAAAATATTTGATGTGGAAGAGGAGAATGTTGGCTACTGTTAAGTCTACACACAAACTTAGAGTGATGCCGTTCATTACTGAGTTGGCTTAATTTCCTCTAGAGATGTTACTTGTGCCTTTAAGAGCTACTAGTATAAAGAGAAATTAAGATTTCATTTATGTAACCTTTTAAAAGCTGAAATTAGTAAATAAGGGAAGAAATAGCTTTTAATGTTTTGAATGAAGACAGGAGGCAGAGTTACAGTGTCTTGGTATTCAGAATTTCTAGAAATTTTTAAAAGTAGGTTTAGTCTTGACTGTCATTCATAGCTATATTACCGTAAGTGATATAATCTATAGATGAATTTTTATCCTGTAGGTATGGGAACATTCTCCATCAGACTTTTTTCAAGATACAAAAAAAGTAGAATTAGTCCAATATTTATTCCCTTATATAAAAAAATACCCCAGGAGAGTACTTACGTTGAGTCTGCTAGAAATCACTTTTATTGTTGTCCTCTGCAGATTGCCCTATTGTAGCAATTGTAAGATGTTTCTCTCCCTCTTTTTGGCGCTGCAGAACTTCCTATGTAATTTGTTTGGGGGTTTTTGTCCAATTTTGGTTTGGTCTGTCACCCACCCCATCCTGTATCCTTATAGTTTCAGTTATCCATGAAGAAGTTTGGGAGGGGGTATATGAAATTCATGCAAGTATTTGTCTGTAAGGTTTGTTTCTTCTATTAGTTTGTTTTGAAATATTTGACTAAATATATTCAGTTATGGTAACAAAAATTTGAATGCATCATAATGGAAGTATAACTAATCCCATTGTGGCATGAAAACATATCTCATGTAAATATTTTGGGCTCCTTAATAGCAGGTATTTAACTATTCAAGGTGGAGTCTTTGCAACAGAGACTTAATTTACGAGATTAATTTCAAAAATTAATTTGTGTATATAAACGGATGTCAAAACCCCCACTTTTTTCTAGAGATGTAAAATTAAAGGCTGTATGTTGAATCATGTAAGTACACTGTTGCATTGTGTTTATCATAAATATCAAGCCAATTAGTATAAAAAGGTAGAGTATAGTTTAGGCGTGTGAAATGGAAGTCATCAAAATACAGTGCCCCAATAAAAAGAACAGTTCTTAACTTGTGATGTTTATTTATTTAGAATCTATATTGTATATGTACAGGCTGTATGTATTTGCTATGGCCAGGATAGCTCTGAAGTTAAACACTAGTGTTGCTTTATACAAAAGCTTTAAATGCTCTGTACTTGCCAAACAGTCACAAAAAATCTGCATAGATTAGATCAAATATGTAGGAACTCTAGAATCACCTCCCTTCTAGATGAAAGCAGGGCAGGTGTGATACAGCATCTATTAAACCCAGTAGTTCCAGAAGCATTGCTTGCCTGATGGGGTCAATCTCCTATTTAGTCTTCCTTCATCAGTTAGCTTCCTGGAGAGCAGTTAGTTGATTCCTAGTTAGCAGTGGTTTGTATTGGTCAAATTCTTAAAGCATTGCAGAGGAATGAAGTTCCTATTACAGCAGCCGGTTGTCTGTTAGACAGAGTCACCGGGAGCAAGCTGTTTAACTGGTGAATTAGATGTCTGCCCACGGGGCTGTAGTCAGCAGCCTGTGACAGTACTGAGAGAGTAAAATGAATTTAACGCGCACGTTGCCTCAATTTTTTTCAGACACTGGCCAGAAGAAGACCCCAGACAAGAAAGATGGGCGGCGAATGTCTTTTCAAAAGCCTAGAGGGACTATTGAATATTCTGTAAGTTACTGCTTTATTGTTAGAATGTCATTGCATAGCAAGTGCAGACTTAGTTTCATTACAAAATATAAGCAAAACAATAATTTGCATTACCTTTTAAGTGTAGAATTGTGTGTATCTAATAGCTTATTTTGGCAGGTATTAAGTTGGAAATTAGCTAATAGTAGCTAAGTAATGTTTGTGGGTTTTGGGGTTTGTTTGGTTGTTGTTTTTTTTTTCTTCAAAAAACAAGCTAATCGGTCTGATCATTCACTTTTAGGTAACTAGTTAGACACAGTAAATAACATTAATTATAAAATCATGTGCAAGTTCCCTGCTTTCAGCATTAATAATCTGTTGATATCAGGAGAAATAATAGGATGAAGTTGGGGGGGAGCTCTATCTTGATAATGACCTTCTGGTGTTCTAATGATTTTTGTAGATCTATACGTTTTACTGCACAGATCTGTTTCTGCAGCAGTATCTGAAAATGGAGCCTTTCTCTGCCTGTTCTGTTCTTGAAATGACCCTCAAACTATGCTGCAGTCAGCTTTTCACATTTGTGGTTACTAAGGGAAACTGAAGTGAGAAGTATCTGTCGTGTTATGTACTGGAAATATAATTAAGCCTATAACATTTATAGGGTTGACATGAAAATATGTACGTCTGTAACAGTTGGCTTTGAGTGCTTTTGAAGCTGGACAGGATAAAATAAAACTGAGAACTTCTTTATAAAAGGTCTTTACTTGACCTCTTGGTGTTCTCTTATTCCAAGATCAAGGTACAGGAGAGGCTTAACTCTTAATGTTACATTAAGCCAAGCTGTGATACAGCTTAACTATGGTGCAAGAATGGTGTGATAATCATTTAGAGAGGGGCAGAGGATTTGCGTATTGGAGCTAGAATCCCGTATTGTGGTTTATATTGGGAATTGTAATACAATTCTAACCTATACTAAAGACTTCCCTGAAGCTGAAATTCAAAAAAATTTCTGCTGCTTACTATTCTTCAGCTTCTAGAATCTAAAGTAAATGTGACTGTTGTTTCTATTACATTAACCCCATTTTGTCTGAAATTATTGGAAAAAATGCTCAGGTGTAACTCTGTAAAATTGGGGCTCCTATTCAGATGGTAAATCCCTCAAGTTTTCTCTTGCCACCATGCATGTGCATCCATATCCACATATGCATGTACACATGCATATGCGTATCCACATAAGCATATGCACATGCATATCCATTCATTGGTATGTAACATTCCAGGCAAAGCTAAGGCACCAAGCTTTCCTTCTTAAAATCAGTATATTTGTGTCAAGTTGCCATGTACTTCTGCAGTTTTTTGTGTTCCAGTAGGTGGGGTTTTGGTTGCAAAAATAACTTTTTTAGTACTTACTGAAGTATGCGTCTCTTCCTGGTGAGACAAAAAGGCAATTCACAAGAGTCAAAGACTTTTTGTCATTAAATTTAGTCCAGTTCTAAAGGAGCTTGCTGCATTTCAATTGCACAAATGCTCTATTTTGTCTGGTCTTGGTCATTTCACTCATGAAGTACTTAAGTAACATAAATTTTCAGAGCTTCGGTTATATGTTGTGCACGTATGTTTTAATAAAATACGCAGTTCTAACCTTATGAAACTGAAATTTTGTTCACTGTCTAGGAGAGGTCTGGTAGCTATTGTGATACTTTGGTATGGTTATTATTTATGATTTTAATACATGTAGAGAGAGAAACTTATTTATGTCCGATTTCTGCCTTAGTCCTGCTACCTCTCAAAGCAGCAGCCCGTACACATGTATGTCTGCATGTGTTGCTGCTCTGAGAAGCTGAAGAATAAAGGCAGGCATTGGACACACACACAAACATGAGTACTCTTGGAAAGTTAGTGGGCTTCTACTTTGTTTTGTGGTTTTGTTTTTGTGTTTGGGAGGGATGTGCTTTTCAATAATTTAATGTGTTTAGTTATTCCAGTGGCTATGTGGTTTTAGGAGGGAAGGGTTTATTTGTATTCCTGAAGTTAGGAGCAAGATGACATCTCACTGATGCAGGCTATGGGTTTTTAAGGTGAAACAGACTTTCCACCAGAATTTTCTTAAAAAATAATACTACATTGGGGATAAATAAACAATAAAATTCATTTTGTCTTTAACTGCTTTTTGTCTTCAGCTTTAATAATAAAATTTTATTCTGAAAGCATAAAAACTTTGAACTACTGTTTTGTATGTAGCACCAGCAAGATGATGTCAACAGATATGGTACGAAATGAGGGAAGGAAGTCCTAAGCTGCCCCTGAAGGATACAGAAAAATGGTTTATTTTCACTGTTACTGTCTGGACTGTGAACAGATATTTAAGTTAATATAATTTCTCCTTTTCTGAATGTCAGTCAACAGATTAGATGCAAATTGGTATTACCTGTTATTTCAGAATTCACAGTCAGTTCTCCAGGTGAATTGTTATCCCCTTTTTCCTCACTTCTCCTTCTACTCTTCCCATGTCTTCAATTTTGTTAGTTCCTTTTAGTGCTCTTAAACTGTTGTTTTGTTGTTTTCTGGTTCTTGGACAACTAGCCTTGAAATTCTTTTTAAAAAAAACTATTTGTGTACTCTACTTTATGGGTAGTCAGTGTCTGACTTTTAACAGAAGAATGAGTGAACTCCAGTTGTTGAGATGCAATGACAAAAAGTTCATTAAAATGTCAATAGAGGAATTTGGTTTTAAATAATTTTTTTAAATAACTTTGCCAGTTGCTAATCTGATAGAAGTGGAGGTGGTTTGAACCATGGTCAGTGGTGACTGAAGCTGTTTCTCTACTGGTGCACACAAGCACACCTGTCAAATCTGTGCGTGAAACTAGTGCTCTGTTAATGGAAAAGGGATAACGAGATGTACCTCTGCTCAAGTAGGAACCCAGTGATTTGAAAAGAGTGTTCAATTTGGGATTCTATTGGAGATGAAAGATGGAAGCTATGGATTTGAAGTTGCTCTTTATGTATCTAGTCGTATCTATTAAAATTACTTTAGTTAACTTAGAATTTTAGACTTATTTGTATACATAAGTGACTATGGTAGGAGTAACTAGGTAGTAAGGTCTTTGTGCGTCTTATCTCTGCATAAGACTTGATGACTAGAAGCTCTTGCTAGTGAGTACATGAAAACTACTTAATATTCTAAGAAGCTCTTTTTCAACAGCAGTTACTGTACTTTGCAGTTTGTAGTTTGTGTATGTTAACACAATAGCAATTTGTGTATGTTAACACAATCCTGAATAAGTGATTCTTGTTTTCTTTTTACATTTTCATTAATTGGTATCTTTCAATCTTTATTTTTGAGTCGGTACACTGAAGGAAGCAAAACAAATGCATGATACATACTGAACCACTTCAAGACACCAGCTGGCTAGCTCAAGTCTATTTTGAGTTCTTTCAGGGAATCAAATAGTGTTTTCACATGTCTCGTGGTGGTTCTTTAGGAGTTTAGTTGTATTGGAACAAATCTTGCCATTCTCTTAAAATCATGAAACAATGTGGTCACTGTTCATCATTCATGACCCCCCTCTCATCTCAAAAGGGGAAATAATCACATGAAGATTCAGCATAGTGCTTTAATATTTGATTGTTTACAAAGTTTATTTATTATGACTTTTCAGCCTCTTTTTTTTTTTTTTTCACCTATTCCAGTAGTGAATAGATGAGGAAAAAATGATTGGAAAAACTGGGGGGTGGCTGTGGTATTTGGTGGCATGTTTTTAATATGATAATTCTTAAGCTGTGCTTTTCCACAAAGTTATTTTTCCAGCTTTTGGCTGTTCAGATTTTTTATTTTTTTTTTTTTTTTAATGGCAGAAAACCTGCAAATTGGAAAAATAGATCTTGGATTTGGAAAATAAGGAGATACTCCAAGAAGTCTTTATTACATGTACAGTTGCTTTGTTTTAAGAAGGTATCAGTTCTGGTCTCTGAAAATCCTGTGTCATGCAGAGATTTGCCTGTGCAAATTTTACAGCCAAATAAGAAAAGGAAGCTTATATTTGCCGTTCTTGTGCTCCTGGTTGTGGGATAAAACCTTTAGCTGCCAAGAGATCTCACCAGATGGTTTTGTTTCTGAAGGCTGAAAAGAGTGAATCGACTGTTTAAGTGCTTAAGCTTTGTGGGTTTTAATTGGATGTTTTTAATATGTTTTATACTGTGGCATGAGTTACTCTTAAATGTCTTAATCATTAAGTGATACCTAAGGAGTACCCACCTAGCAGCTAATGTCCTCCAACATCCATGTGAGAGCATACTTTGGATTTGGGCAAGGCTTTTGCATCTCACTTTACAGTTTGTTTTAGGAGACCTTCTGAATTATCATAGAACCATAGAATAGTTTGGGTTGGAAACAACCTTATAAGCTCATCTAGTTCCAGCCACTTGCTGTGGGCCAGGATACCTTCCACTCAGCCAGGTTGCTCAAAGTCCCTCCTGACCTGGCCTTGAATGATCCTATGGATGGGGCAGCCACAGCTCCTCTGAAAAACCTGTTCCAGTGTCTTGCCACCCTCACTGGGAAGAACTTCTTTCTTGTATCTAATCTAAATCTCCCATCTGTCAGCTTAAAGACTTGTCCTATCCCTACATGCCCTTGTAAAAAGTCCCTCTCCAGATTTCTTGTGGGCCTGTTTAGGTACTGGATAGGAGGCTGCTGTAAGGTCTCCCCTGAGCCTTCTCTTTAGGCTGAACAAGCCCAACTCTCTCAGCTTATCTTCATAGGAAAGGTGCTCCAGCCCTCTGAGCATCTGTATGGCCCTCGAGCTTCTAATGGAAACGTCACTGTTCCTTATTTTGGTTGCAAATTTTGTTACGTGTACAACAAGTAGTACGTTTCTGGTCAGGTTATGGTTCTAATTTGATTTCTGCTTTAGAACCAATTAAAAGTGGCATATGAGAATATTCTTTTCTTTTTTTTTTTTTTTTGCATGTCTATGTGATCATACAGTACTGAATTAATAAGAGCTACTACAATAGAGTCATATCTCATATACTGCTGGAGAGGGATGCTTGCTGCTTTGTTTAGCTTAATGGCTTCCTATCTAAAGAATTGTCATTATAGAGTTGGAAAATTATCTAAAATAAGCTAGTTGCTGTGGTTTTGGCCATACCCTATCTTTATGCTTTAGTGAATCTAGGGTGACAAATGCACCTTTATAAGATGATAATAAACTCTGTATGGAAGGCAGTTCTTCAACTCTTACAAACTTTAATTATGCTAGTATCCCAAATTGCCTTCTGTTTCTATCTGTTGAACTGTAACAGCTTTCGAATTACATTATATTTGTAGCTGATATTTTTTTTTGCAGGACAGCCCACTTCTCTTTCTATCTGTCAGTTACACTTAGTTATTCCTGTACTGTTGACATGTGTTCCCCAACATGACATAACTTTGAAAAGTTAATAAAAAGAGAGCATGCATTTTCCTAAATTCTTTTGGGGTGAACATTCTGTTCAGTGTTAAGGTTCGGAACGTTTAAGTGGAAATGTGTTTTGAGGAGCAATTATTAAACTTTTTATGTACTACTTTTGCATTGCAGCCTATAGGAACTCCATTTGCCAGCTATTCTTGCAATGCAAATAAAAAGTTTTAAATATTTAATCACCCAATATTAACTAACACTATAACCTGTAGACACATATTTTTCCATTCTGGCAAAATATTTGCTGCTTCTGTGAAGAATAAATGTGCCTTGTTATAGTCTACTGACAGCAAAACATATAATGTTGATTAGCTACATGGAACGCATTAATTCAACTGGCACAGTCCACCACAGAGTACAGTTGGAGGCAGGCTAGCCTAATGCATGTTTTATTACTTACCTCCACTGTAGCATGGTTATGAAAGCAGGGTGGTTTAGTCTTTTAGTTTCAAACTCTGCCTTTTTCTCTGTGACCGTGTGAGGCCAAGGTCTACTCTTGGGGCAAGCACTACAAAAAGCTGTGTATGCTCTGAGACTTTTCCTTTTCTTCACTCGCTTCACCCTAGCCTCAATTCTGTTTTCTGCCCCAGTTTAATTATTCAAACAGAAGTAGAGAATATCTGTTGTTTAATTCTAGTAACAGTTGACAAGGCATATAAGGCATGGTGCTACACATTTTTGTTAAGGAAGTGAATGAGGAGCAGAAGATACCTAGTGGGAATGCAGAGTCAGCTAATGATATCCACTGGCTTTTGCTATGAAGAAAAATGTGTGTTTGATTTTCACTCTCCCGCATTCCCTACTTTTCCCTTGAAAATTAAGTAGAGGGAATTTAAAAGAGAAAGCAGTCTTTTCTGTAATTATCAAAAGAAGTTAAGAGAACAGCCTGAAAATAGGAGGAAAATTTAAACTTGTGAGTAAATAGTCTAATACTTAACTACTTATATAGTGTGGAAGGTGTGTAGCTTCTGCAGATGTAATTAGGGGGACACCTGAGAAGACATTTAAAGCAGGAGGCAATGGATTTTTTTTTTTTTTTCCCCTAGCTGTGCTCCATGTTTAGTATCACAAGCATAGCTTTGCTTGTATTGGTTCGTCTTCTCTTATTTTCCCTGGTACAGTGTTCATGAAGCCCTATGCATTGCGCAATGAACTTATTTTGGCTGTATGCTACCTTGTCAGATCCCTGTTCTTAAATGCCTGCTGAGAATTCTTTATTCTGAAATATTCTCTGTGAATAAAACTTTCTTCTGTTGGTTGATCCTGAATGCATTTTAGAAAATGAGGGTGAAAATAACTTGTAAGAAACCCTTTCTTTACTTGGGAATCACCTACTCAAAATGCTAATGCTCCATCTGCTGTCAGCCTCTACTTGACCTGATTTGCTTCAGTACTTCTGCTTTTTATCTCAGTGAAGGTTTTTACTTGAAAGTCAGGTTAACAGAAGTTTATTTCAATAGGAAGAGATTGTTTTTGCATTTAGAGATTGCTTCAGCTTTTCTGTAAGTGGAAATCTGAGGTTTTGGAGAATGAAGGGTTCTGTGTAACCAGACAATTGTGCATTGGTACAGTGGTACCCAGAAATGAACTTGTAGACCTGAAGTTCTGGTGCAGTAGCTGAGCCTACAGCTCAGGATGTGTGGCTGACGCTTCTGGCCACAAGCAAGCATAGTGGGAAGGCAGGTGTGTTGTGGCAGTATCCTCATCATATTCAGGGGTAGGTATATTTCTGGGAGTTTAGTTTTCTGTGGGAGTTTGTAGTTCATTTTTGTGATTGTTTGGGGTGGGTTTTTTTGTTGTTCTGTTTGTTTGGTTTTGGTTTTATTTTTGGGGGGGAGCCGGGGTAGGGGATGACAGTCATGAAGACTTATAGTTCATCAAAATCCTGGTAAATCTACACGATAAAATTCATAAGCCACTATTTGAACTAACTTCTTACAGGTTTGTTTTTCTTTTTGTTTTCCCAATTGATACAGGTGGAATCGAGAGATACTTTAAACACTATTGCCTTGAAATTTGATACAACACCCAATGAGCTGGTTCAGTTAAATAAGCTTTTCTCCAGAGCAGTCGTTCCTGGACAGGTATTACACTATACATGTTACTTATCCAACAAAGACTGGTTTCCTTTTGTTTCTAATCTCTCCCAGAGGAGGCGTTAAACTACTTCTATTACTGCTTTTCCTATTGGCTTTGTAAAACAGTTTTTCATTTTTCTCTAGGTTGTGAATTCCTTGTGCCTATTAACTGCCTAGAAGGGGAGCATCTCATGAAGCTACTTGTCTCTCTTAAATAAGATCAGAGGACTTTTTAAAACTAAATATACTTAATGGTATAATAACACTTCGGTGCAAGCTAAATTGTTACTTTAAATATAGGAGGCTGTTTACCAACTTGGAAGACAAATTCAGGCTACAACTTACAAACAGCATTCCTGACTGCATACTAGTACCTGCAATTCTATTTTTAATAAACTGAATAATGTTTCTGTTCCAGTCTGAAAACTTGCTGTCTTTACCAGCAGTATATGAACTTTCATTCACTTCTTAGAGGTCACTATTGCTTGTATCTTTTTAATTTCCTTCTTTCGCCTTCATTTTTCACTTGCCTTTGAAAGCCAGGCCTGGAAACAAGTGAAAACCATTGGCCATTTGGTATTAGCCCTCTGTTTGAAAACATCCAGTGTTTATTTCTGACTGCTGCAAAACTGCCTAGGTAGCTTGAAAGCCTACCGTGGCTGTGTTTATGAACTTGTTCCCCAGGCTGTTTCTTGATTACTCTAATAGCAGAGAACTAGCAAGAGAAATAATAGGGCAGGTCTTCCTTGAACACTGTATTGGGTGTTTCTGGCCAGCTGTATACTTCTGATGCTATCTAAGTGAACTTTTTCCTTTATTGTAACTAAAATCAATCTTTAATGACTAAAAATCAATCTTATCTCAACTGTTTTAAAACACTTTAAAAGCTAAAATTTAGTAGTATTTGGTGTATTCCCTCAACTCATAATTTCTGTTAATAGGAACAGGAATTATATTGTATAGCATATTTTGAGAAAGCATAGGAAATATACTCCTGAACTGCTGGGAAATCTAAAGTAAAGCTGAAAGAATAACCTCTAACTACATTATATCTTCTTTATAGATTTTGTATGTTCCTGACCCAGACTACATTTCTAGTGTGGACAGCTCCCCCTCTCTAAGTCCTATAAGTCCCCTATCACCTACATCTTCCGAAGCAGAGCTTGACAAGGCTACAGTAAATGTAGGTATACCTGTTGTCATTGAAATTAATTTTCCCTTACAAGAGAAATGTTACAGATGCTATGCTTTCTTCTTATATTATCCTTTCATTCTGGGGAGAAAGTATTTAACAACACTAAGTTGAAAAGTAAAATAGTACCTTTTTAGAAGTAAACATAAGTTTTGAGTCTTTGTAAATGACAGTTTTCTATGTGAAAACTTCTTTGAAGGCAAGCTATTTGTAGCAAATTACTATCCTTGCACACTGAAATCTTAAATACTAGTTCCTGTTGCATTCCTGTATTTCTTACTTTTCAGAACTAAAATACAT
Organism: Myiopsitta monachus; assembly: GCA_017639245.1. Lineage (NCBI taxonomy): Eukaryota > Metazoa > Chordata > Aves > Psittaciformes > Psittacidae > Myiopsitta > Myiopsitta monachus. The sequence goes on from CM029918.1 coordinate 86,736,841, forward strand.
TTGTCTCTAATATTTCTGAGTTTTTGTAGCAGTGATACATGGGCGAGAGTACTCAAAATATCCAAAAGAAAAGAGCTCCCCCTGCTTCCTTTAGCAGTGTGGACGGGGGTTCTCTGATTTCATTTAGCAAAATAAAGTAAACAGGGAGGGGGGAGAAGCCAGTTTCAGTGAAAGGCTTATTCAGTAGTTCTACCTTTGTAGATTTTTTTTTTTTTTTTCCCTAATACTAAAATTATTTAGCCATCAAAGCTGCTCTGTATTTCAGCTTGAATGCAGATTCTTAGCTAGGAGCTAGCTTTGTATAAGTATGTCTTTCCAGGAACACTGGCTTGCTGTCAACAGAATTCTACGGGGAGGACTCCAAGCAGGAACTGCAGTATTAGAACCTGAGCTTCTTTGCAGTTTGTGCAATTATGACCTTTTTCAGATTTTTCTTTATCTGTTACTACCATTCTTTTCCCAGATACTTTTTTTTTTTTTTTCTCAAAACCCAAGCTTTCTTCATAGTGCTCTGTCAAGCTGTCAAATGTCTACTCCAGTAGACTAGTCCAGCCTAGTATTCCTGTTTGCATATGTCTGCTGTCATTTGCGTTGAATAATTTCTTTTATGTTTTATGGCAAACTGAATGTGCTGTAGCAGAGTAAACAGACTAGTCTGCAAGAACACATTTGTCTATATCAGTCTTGGAATAACTGTAAATGTTAGAATAGACCTACCCATGTCATGAGAAGTTAGTCAATGGAAAATAGTTTCACTACTAGAAATCGGAGTTCTTCCTGCAGTGCACTAGATTCCGTATCAGAAAAATACCTTATGCTTCTCTTGTGCATTATTTTGTATGTGCTTGTTTGCATATAGTAGGTAAGGAGGCTTAATTGCGCAACCATACCTGTATTTTGTCTGAAATTTTGACTGTATGCATATAATAGATAAAAGCTTGAAGGTGTAGAAGAAACCAACTAGATTAAAGTCTTCTAAAAGTTAGAATCTTCCTATGCAAAAGGTTTTGTCTAGTGTCAGCAGTTCGATGTTAAGAACAATTTGAGTGTTACATGTCATGTAACTGACACACTGTGGTGGTGCAAAACTATTTTGTGCACATCATTACGTGTTGTGGGTTACTACAAATAGTTCTTAAATGCTTCAGGGAAAGTAAAACATGAGCTATATGACAAGATGTAATGAAGTGATTATGGAAGTTTCTGTTTCTGAGGACTTTCAAAATACATGGAAGGAGGTAAGGGATATTTGTAGATACAGTTTGTCGAAAGAAAGCAAAGAATGGAAATCATTTGCTTTTGTCAGCATGGACTCTGTATGTGTGTTTGGGTTTGCTTTTGAAACAGTCTTTCTAGCAGCACAAAAGGTTCTCAACTTCTATTTGAGCAGTTAAGGCTGAAAAGTTTTGTTCTTAATCATCGCACTTGCTTTATGTGTTTCTCTTCTGTCTTTGCTGATTGCTGTCACTATGAATGAGAGCATACATTCTCTTATGTTCTGCATTGGCAACCTGTCATCTTAGACTCCTTCAATTTTGACTACAGATGTACAGTTTAAATTTAGGCCCATTTCAAGTTAAAGAGGCTATATTATGCTACCTGCATAATATAAAGGGTCGTCTATGTGCTATGATTATTTAAACTCATGCATTCTTGCTAGAAATTGAATAAGATGGCTAATGAATGACTGAACCTCTGTTGAGGTAAGATAGAAACTATTATATACTATGTTCTTTTGTTTCTGTTTTATCACACACTAGAGTAGCTTAACACAACCATATGGGTAAATACAAATTGGCATGTGGCTGATGCAAGACCTGCATTGCCCTGTTAAATTTTTTCGGGTTTTTTTACATTGTTACTGCCTATAAAACTTAAAAATCCACTTCAAAATAATATGTATTGACAAGGGAGTTGTCATTGAATTTGCAAGTCTGCCACTGGTGTTATTTCTGTTGTATATTGCATGGCAATATAAATGAGAAAGAGATGGCTTCTTCACAGTGGACTTGGATATCAGCTGAGGATTCCTGCAGCCACTTGTTAAGTGAGTCACGAAGGTGACCACATAGCTTTAAGGAGAGAGGCATATATAGAATGATAATTTCCAGGAAGTAAAGTTTTTAGCTTTTTCAGTAAAATTCAAGTCACTGTTCTCAAAGATCCTTTGGATTTTTTGTTTTCTAACTAAAATTGTAAGATGCAAACAAAGGCTACATTAGTGCCAGAGATGAACTGGAAGAAAGCTGTGTGTAATGTTCCTGAATGTGATTAAAGATATTTAACTTCAATCTGTACTAGTGAACAGAATGGAACAGAAAAGCAGAAAACAAAAGGGAACATAGATGTGCACATTTTTAACAAGTAGTAATATTTTATTAGTAACTAAAAATAGCAATTAGGTATGAAATGGGAGTCCTTAAATCTTGGTTAAGCTCCAAGACAGGGTTGTTGTGACTATAAAATAGGATTTGTCGCAGTCTGTCTACTACACATTTAGCTTTTATTTCACTGTGTCCTGTCCCTTGTAAGGTTCCATATTCACTACTTTGGATGTACTGTTAGACATCAACATAGGTAACTCTTCCTATTATCTGCCCAGGAAGGTCAGTGTCCCAAAGTAACCTTGTTACATACTGGGAAATGTGAGCTGAATGGGTAGACTACAAGATGGGCTGGAAGAATTGGCTGTATCTTTGGGCTCAAAGTGATTCAGCATTTGTTTGTGCAGCTGGTTATTTTTTGTTGTTTGTTTTCTGTGACGGTGGACAATTGCAAATCCTTAGGGTCCTTGTTGGGCTAATATTGTTAATAATCTGCTCATCAGTGACCTGAATAATGGGGTACAGGACAGAACATGCTGTCAGCAAGCAGGGAGGGGATGCAAAAATTAGGGAAAGTGGGCAATACACTGGAGGGAAGGCAGAAGGCTGCTCATCAAAGGGACAAGAGTCTGGAGAGATGAAGTAGCAGAAATCTCATGAAACTCAACAACAGCCAAGACCTGCCTGAGACAGAAAGAACCTCATGTAGCAGTACAGGGTAAAGATTGGCTAGCAGAGATTGAGGAGTAGTGTCCTGGTCGAGATGTTGAACAATGTTCAGTTGCGATGGTGAAGGCTAATCATACACCAGGTGGCTGATGAAAGAGGAATGCCAGCAGGTTGAGGGAAATGTTTTTTCTGCTGTCTGGGGGGATCGTGAAGCTGCATTTGCAGAGTTGTGTCCACTTCTGGCACCTCCGGTACAAGCCAAAGATTGACATGATGGAGACAGTCCAGTGGAGGGCCATTAAGAAATCAGGGAATGTAAACATCAGGCACAAGGACTGCTGAGAGTTGGGGCGGTTTTAGTCTGGAGAAGAAAATACTAATGGACAGCCTCATTTCTTTGTGTGTACTGCCTGACAGGTGAGAGAGAAGAGTTTGGGGTCTTCAGAGATTTGTAATAAAACAGTGGGCAGCAACAGCTTGAAGTTGCTGCAGAAGAGGTCCTGGTTAAATGACAGGAAAATATTTTTCACAGTGAGGGTGGTTAAACACTGGAGCAGGTTCCTTGGAGATGCTGTGGAATCTCCATCCTTGAAGACTTAAACTCAACTAGAAAGGCTATGGGCAACATGACGTAATATAGGCTTAGGCCTCCTTTGAAGACAAGGTTGGACTTGCTGACCTTGCAACAGAGTAGTGAGTAATAGTATGGAAGGTAAACAGAGGATGCTTAGTAGGACTTCTGTTGAAGTTAGAAAATAACCTTTTTCTGCTAACTTCTGCTCAAATTTTGCATGTGACACTGGATAGCTTCTTTATGTGAGCTGTAATTATTGTTTTGCTTATTCACAAGTTGGTTCTGAATACATTTATGCATTTGCATTTCTTATGGGCTTGTTGAGCTGTGCCTAGTTAATTGCATAAACTGTCAGGTCAAAGCAGTCCTTTAAACTGCAGTGGACTTGGGCTGTATTTTTACATTTTCTTTATATAAAACCAAAGTAAGAAAAATTACACAACAAAACCTCTTAAAGTTAATATTGAAAAAGGCAAGTTGATAAGTTCCTTTTTGTTTATTTTTTTTAATATTCCCTTACAGGATCCAGATGGAGTCCAACGGAAAGAGTCATCTGCTTCACCAGCGCACCCATGTGTTCGTCCTACAAGAGTGGTATCGTCCACCTCCGAAGAGGAGGAAGCATTTACAGAGAAATTTCTAAAAATAAATTGCAAGTACATCACTAATGGCAAGGTATTTAAACGTTCAGGTTTTACCGTTCTGTATGGGATGTAAAAGTAAAGTACACTTAAACCATAAACACAGAGTAAAATTTAGTTACTAATAGGTAGATGGATTATCTTATATATGTTTATATAAACATACTTTTTTTTTTCTAATCAGTTTTTCCTTTGGATTCTCAGACCGCTTGTTTCTTAGATGTGATGCAAATAGTTACCAAGTGATTAACCTATGACAAACTTCCCTGTAGCCATACTGTTAAATGATTCTTTTGTGATTAGGGCATGAGATCTGCTCATTACTTAGGTTAGTATCTCCCATAAGTAATTCTCTTTACTTACAGTGGAGAAGAACATGGCTTAAAGTATAAGGAAATAGGTAGCTGGGTAGCTTCACTTCCATTTTCCTGAAGCAGAACACCATGAGCGGAATTAGCTTCTAATCCTGTAAACAAACACTTCTGTATTTGGTGTAGTCTAGTAGAAATCTTGATTTTACTTTGAAGCAGTAGTTACAAATCTCAGTAGTGTCATTACACAGATGTCTTCAGATAATTCACTTCATTCAGCTCATAGGTGCACAAGTCTTGCACAGATTTTCAGGGACAGAGATAATGTCAAAAGGCGTTACCTCAGAATGCTTTAAGAAAACACAAAATGTGTTCCTCTCCCACCTCACAGAAGAATGAATGACTCTTAGGCACTTTAATCAGGCAAAATCATGCCTTCACTCAAGCTGAATGAATGCAAAGAAACTCAAAGTACTTGTAGTACTTCCTCCTTCACCTGAAGTTTGGGTATATATATAGAAATAAGGCTGAATCTGTTGCTCAGCAGGAGGTTTGCAGGTAAGTTATGCTACTGATAAAACTGATTAATAATCTCCTACAACTCTTATATATATATATATTTTTTTTTTGCTGATGGGAGGGACTGCAGATCTGTATATGTCTGGACTTGAAGCCTTTTGACAGTAGATGTATATTGGCAGAAGCTGTGTTAGAAGTTGGTGAGACAAGTACTGGAGAAGCTTTGTTTGTGGCTTTGTTCTAGTTTGCAGTTAATTTTCTTCCCTCCTTGCAAGAAGTCCTTGGGTGACTTTTTTGACATTGATCCTGGACAAGTCATTACTTACCAGTTTTAAGTGCTCTGATGCAGAAGAGTTAAGGACTGTGAGCCTCTGTTAGAGATTGGCTGTACTGGAAAAATCTAGGGTTAAAATTTACTGTATATTATTTATGTGCTGTTCCTCATCAGAATATTATGGGAAGTGTTCACAGCATCTGTCTTTGGCTTGCATCTTTACAGCTGATTTTTCTGAGCTTCAAGGAGAATTCGGTTTAAAGAGTTGTAACCCACTGCAGTATCAGGCCATACCTGGGCAGATAGGGAGAGGAATGAATGCTAACATGCTCAGATTGGAGTGCCGGATTTCATAAGTTTAGCATTTAATTTAGCTGTTGTCACATGTGATAGGAATGTCCTTTGGTATGTCATCTTGTCCTCTCCTTGATACATTTCCTGATGATGCAGGATGATAAATCTTAAAAGATTTTCTGGAGAAAGCTTTAAAGATTCATTCTCTGCTTCGTACTCTAGAAGTGATTTTGAAGGTCATAGTTAACTGTCTTAAAGGGCTTCAAATGTGAAATCTCAGTCATCTGATGCTTGTAAACTGCAATCTAGTGGAAGCCTATCTTTCAATGTGATGAATTTCACATGTGAAAGGGTTTGCATTAGGTTAAGACAGTCTTATTTCTTCTTGCTTTTCAGGACTGCTTATTCTGTGTGTGCGTGGAGTTGGTCTTAGTCATTCGTGTGAATTCTTGGACAACCATATAGGAATTCTCTGAGAGGCAGTGGCTGGGACTTGGAAATGCTTTCTCTGTTACAGTATTTGCTTTCTGTTACCTAGTGAGGGCTACTGTTAGAAGTAGGGTATTGGGCATGGTTAAAAACAGGGTGGTGTCAATATGCCGCACCCTGGTCAGATATTAAATCAGTGTAGCCACTGTGCTGCAGAGCAACACCTTCACTCACCATTTATTGCGTATGTAGGCATGCCCTTTCTTGCAGCTGCACTGTTTGTTTCTTCTGTGAAAAGGTGTGCTGCTGGGGTTTTTAATTCTTTTAACTGTTCCTTGGAGGCAGAAAATGGTATCTGAAACAGGCTACTTGATTGAAATTGAAACTAATACAGGAGCCTTGAAATTATTTGTTCATTCTTATTTTTCTAGTTTACTTAGCCTGTTTTGAAAAGTAGTAGGTAAAGGAAAATTACTAATACTAAGGCTTAAAAAACAGCCACCAAAAAAAAAAACCAACCTGGTAACATGGGCACAAAAAGTACACCTGGTTCATGAAGTGAAAAGGAGGACTCTGACAAAGTTCAAAATTTCTACAAGGTGGGAGGGGGGGAAAAGAATAAATTATTATTCTTATGATAAAAGCACAATCAGATGTGCCCTGGAAAAAGACTACTGCCTTGGATATGATAACATTTCTGTAAGATATTAATAAGCTTGGCCTGTGAGGTTTGGGAGGGGTAAGTTGGTGTCTTCTGAATTGTTGAAATTGAAGCTGAAGCAAGATAACTGAAATGAGAAGATACGCAGGTGATTCTTCATACATGTTATTCTAATGTTGTGATTCTCCAGTGTTCAGATAAGAAATGTAAAATTGACTTGGGAAACTTCTAACGTACTTTGCAATAAAATATCCTTTAATTGATTTTTGACCTGGGCTAACAGCTGAAGCAGTCTAACTTGCTTTTGAGAGGTCAGATAAAGCATTGGACCTTGTTGATGTGAATGACATATCAGTAGTGACAGCTCACCCCTTGGTAGAAAAACGGCATCCCTTTTTATTGCCTCAAGAGCTTTAGGACTTCTGTATACTTAATTTATTTAGGAAGGTTCATGAAATAGTGAATATGTGAAGATAGAATCTTAGTCTGAAAATTGAGTTATCTAATGAACTTGATTACTGATTGTTTCTACTGAGTAACACATAATTTTAGAAGTTGGTATTGAACTCTTAAATCCTTTGGCTAGAGCAGTCGTATGGCCTTACCTTTTTTTCATGTCTCTCTCCAGGCTGGCTGTTGTTGATGAAACATGTGGTCAGTGAAAGAGTAGAAATAAGTATTTCAGTTGGAAGGGACCTGCAGTGATCATATAGTCCAACTACCGTCAAGGCTGTGGCCTTGACTTTTCTGGGTCAAATGTAGAGAGCATTGATAAAATACTTTCATGTGCAGTCATTAATGAAAAACTTCAGATCTAGAAATGCTGCTGCTTTTTTTTTTTTTCTGCATTATGTACTGCATTTACAGAAGTAATATTTCTTTAAAGAGAAGCAGTTTTCTTCTGAGTAGACTTACTGACTTCTGAAGTAATGTTAAATTTATATTCTAGACTACAATGGGTATAACCAAGTGTAGACTTTCGTTGGCAGTCATTTTCTTGAGATCGTTTGGACACCTTGAAAGTCTTTCCACAGTGCAGTGCTGGGAAAGAAATGCCAGTTGCAGTTTTGTTTCAGTGTCTTAAACACCTTGGACTTCTCTAAATACATTCTGCTGATTTTGACAACTTTAAGAATATGCTTTTTATTCTAAAAGGTATGTATAAAACCAAACAAGGCACTGAACAACTAGCAGGACTTAAAAACGGCTTAAGAATGTGTTCCTGAGACTCTTTTCATTTTTCCATAATGGCAATACTGTTGGTCATTGCTGTAGGCTTTAATACTATTTTTGGTTTGGTTTTTTATAACTTGCAATTTCCTGCTCAGTACGTAGCATCTTTGTGTTTCTACTGTGAAGGTCATCAACCATCATAATGCTGAGACAAATTTTTGGAATTGGGGAGGATTGTAGTTGTATTTCATGCTGTTCTGATATGTTGTCTTAAAACTGGAAACAGTCACCTCCCTAATACACAATGATTGTAATCACTGTGAACATTTTTTCACACGAAGCAACTGTTGTGATTGTTGCACAGAATTTTTGAATGTCTTTCTAAATTTGTACAGTCCTTAGGATTCAAGATCTGTGACTGAAGGTTCACTGTCATTCTGCTTAAAGCTAGACTTCTTCCAGTTTATAGTTTTGGCTCAAACTCTACCGTTGAGACAGTTTAATTAATTTTTTAGCAGGCAGATGGTGTTGTGTTTGCATATGTTTCTAATGCTTAAAAAAGGGGAAAAAAGTTCCATATATAGTAAATTATCTTGGTACCTGTATTGTGTAAAAACCTACAGCTTATAGTATGAGTATCAACTTTCTTTAAATGTTTTGATACTAGAAATTTAAAATCTTCGTGTATTTATGTACTGCAGCTATGATGAAATCCATCTAAAGCTACATCTTGGTGCTGCAATATCTTTAAAAACCTTCAATAATTTTAAATCTAGTTGTGTTCTATAAATATGCTAATCCAATCAGTCAACAGTCCATTAAGTTGGAATGACTTACATTGGATACTACTGTTGCTTTTGTGTAAAGATAAACAATTTTTGAAGATCATTTTCTTGTTCTTTAATTAAGTAGTAGCAAGTGAGAGGAGTGAAAAGTCAGGATTTAGTCAATGCTTGAAGTTAATAAGTTATTTGTAAAACTATTAATAAGCCCTGTGGTTATATGGGAAGGGTGTGTGTTTATCTCAGAGGAGATGCCTAGCATATCCTTTAGGGTGCAGGGGTTTTTTGTTTGATGGGGTTTGGTTTTTTTTTAGTGTGTATTTTTTGGGTTTTGCTGTTTGGGGTTTCTTTTACTCAACCCAAATATTAATTAGCTGCAAGACCCAAAACTATTCCTTTGGAAAAGTAGGTGCAATTGATTTGCTTTCCCAGAAAAACTGTTATGCTTTTCTAGATGACCGAAAAGCATAAGAAACTATACAAAGTTGATTAAATGTGAAAATTTACAAACATGTTTCTACTACAAAAAATGGAGAATAAGCTGAAATACAAAGGAGAAAAATTACCATATATTTTCCCTCTCATTTTAGGGTACGGTCAATGGTGTGCTGCTAGTGACGCCAAATAATATAATGTTTGATCCTCATAAAATGGATCCTCTGGTCCAAGAGAATGGCTGCGAAGAGTATGGCATCATGTGTCCAATGGAAGAAGTAATGTCAGCTGCTCTGTATAAGGAAATTGTGGACAGCGAAATTAAGAATTCATTAAGCATGTAAGACAGAATAGTATTTATAAAACTTTGAGTAAATATGAGAAGTAGCCATATTGCTGATCATGCAAAACTGCATTTTCTTCTGTTTTCTGTTCTAAGAACATCATTGAAGATTGACTTAGACCCATGAGAACTTGCTTCACCTTAAGTTCTCACATTCTATATACTGTGTAGAATAAGTCTTCTGTATACACAGGACTTGGGGGTGTTGGTCGATGAAAAAATGAACATGAGCCAGCAGTGTACGCTTGCAGCCCAGAAAGCCAACCATATCTTGGGCTGCATCAAAAGGGGCATGACCAGCAGATCGAGGGAGGTGATCCTGCCCCTCTACTCTGCTCTTGTGAGACCTCCCTTGGAGTATTGTGTGCAGTTCTGGTGTCCTCAACAACAAAAGGACATGGAACTGTTGGAACAAGTCCAGAGGAGGGCCACGAGGATGATCAGGAGACTGGAGCACCTCCTGTATGAAGATAGGCTGAGAAAGTTGGGGCTGTTGAGCCTGGAGCAGAGAAGGCTGCATGGAGACCTCATAGCAGCCTTCCAATATCTGAAGGGGGCTGATAAGGATGCTGGGGAGGGACTCATCATGAGGGACTGTAGTGATAGGACAAGGGGTAACGGGTTCAAGCTTCAACAGGGGAAGTTTAGATTGGATATAAGGAGGAAGTTCTTTACTGTGAGGGTGGTGAGGCACTGGAATGGGCTTCCCAGGGAAGCCGTGAATGCTCCATCGCTGGTGGTGTTCAAGGCCAGGTTGGACATAGCCTTGGATGGCATAGTTTAGTGTGAGGTGTCCCTGCCTATGGCAGTGGGGTTGGAACTAGGTGATCTTAAGGTCCTTTCCAACCCTAACTATTCTATGATTCTATGATTCTAATTTCCTCCAGTAGTCTCCTTTAGAAATACTATGTAGCAAGAAATACTACACCACTTCCTCTGCCCCATCCCTAGTATGAAAACGGGAACAGATGTGTTTGATCCCTCAGTAATTTAAAGGCATATGAATAGGAAAGTCCAACTTAAACAGCTTTAGGTGCAAATCTTTATTGTTCACTATTTTTCACTTGCTGCTTAAACCCCTGTTGCTCTTAAAAATGGTTGTGAGACTCATTTTCTAAGATGTATGTGTGTTTTAATGGCATTAGGAGTATATTTTTTTTTCCCCTTTTTGGGTAAGGGAGTAACTACATGTTTGCCTTTGGGTATAGCTTGTTAGGGGTGGACAGGCTGCATTTGGGTCACTGATGGTTAGTATGGTAGGCATTTAAAGCTGACTTTAAACAGCTTTATGAAAAACCTTTGTTCCATTCTGTTAGTTGCGGATTTTTATACTGTCTTCAGAAAGAGAATGAACTCTAACATTAAAGCCAAAAAGGATAAGAAAAAAAATAAATCATGCCACATTTACCTATTGCAGCTCATAAAGCACAGATATTTGCAGGCTACCTTGACCATCTAACTGCAGGGAAGTGGACTTCTTTAAACGAGGTAGAGTTGTCTGTATATATGAGAGATTAAAGCTTGTTTGCTTGATACATAATTTTTAGAGTTGCATTTTTTAAGGTATAAGGATACTCTGTGCTTTTCTAAAACTCTTAGAATTTCTGATTGGCTTATTTTGCAGGGCAGGTTTGAATAAGATTATGTTGAGGAAAATAAGTTCTTTTATGCTTGCTTTTTTCTTATACTATTTATCAACATCTGATGTCTGCTCTTTAAATCATTCAGTTGTACCAAGTAGTTTGGGATTTATTTTGCGTAACGGTGGTATCCTCAAAGATAGGTACGTGACTGGAGAAGACGCTGATCACTGGTTTAGGTATTTCGCATGGGTGAAATGGTAAGATCTGCCTTAATGTGCTCCTGTTGTTCTGCATCAACTAGGTTAATTAAGGTTAGACCAGATGGTTTTTGCCATTCTGTTTTTATAGGGTGGGGCAGACCTACACAATTGTACTGGCGTTTTTGGTCAGCGAAGCTTAAAGGATTGTGGAAGGTTTTTACCTTTCGAGATTATGGTTATGTGTATCTTTTTGTTGTTTTTTTTTCCTCTGTTGTTTTGGTGTTTTCTTTAACTTTATACTTCAGGCATCTCAAACAATCTTGTTACCTTCATGGAAAGCCGATGAAAGTAATGTAATAAATTTGCAAAGTCCTACCTATGTCATGCTGGTAAAAGGTCTGCCATAAGTTTGCTCTTACAAGAACACATTTTATGCTTGCTTCTTATTGACGCTCTGGCTTAAGGTTGCGTAAGGGTTGTTTTATTAAGAGCACTTTTACAGGTTAGTTTTTATTTTTTAAGCATTAAACAAAACTTAATAAAGAGAAGAGCTTGATGTAAAAGGCAACTGCTGTAACGACATTCTTTTTTGCTCAACAGAGATGTAGAGCAACTGTCTCTAAGGGAACATTGCCATTCCAAGAAAGGTGCAAAGAGCAATACAGATGAAATGGATTCCAGGATTCAGGATACAGGCAATGACAGTGCTAGTACTGCCCCAAGGAGCACAGAGGAGTCTCTTTCAGAAGATGTCTTCACAGAATCAGAACTCTCTCCAATACGTGAGGAACTTGTATCCTCAGATGAGCTTCGACAAGACAAATCTTCTGGAGCATCATCAGAATCTGTCCAAACAATAAACCAGACTAGTGCTGAATGTTTAACAGTCATTTCAGACTCAAATGAAGCTGCCAGTGACTTAAAACCCAGTGTGGAAACGGTTGCAAATGTTAAACAGGTTGGTACCTGTGGCTTAGATTCAGAAAGATCTGAGATGTCTAGAAAGGGGGGAAAAGAACTTAGTGAAAATATTGCAGATGTCCTCCAGCAGTCTTTACAAAGTTCACACAGTAGCAAAGAGCATGGCAAAGAAGCAAAAGTGGGCAACAGTCAAGATTCCTCACTAGGAAAAGAACCACAAGGAGAGAGTAAGACAGAAGAGGAATGTCCGCATTGCGAAGATACCACAGACTTTCAAAAGAAAGAGACGACTAATAAAGAGAAGGTAGTGAGAGAGCGAACTCAAGACTCTGAGACAGAAGTTGAGGAACTCCGCAAACTGTGGAAGACCCACACTATGCAACAAACAAAACAACAAAGAGAGAACATGCAGCAGGGTTCACAAAAACAAGCTAGTCAGAAAACTGGGACTGCGGGAGATGGGCAGTTGGAAGGTGAGTCAGTATCTATGGATACACTCTTAACCTTCAGATTTGCAGTGTTTCTCCCACTAGCTCATAATAATTTTATTGGTTTTCATTCTGTAGAATACATCTTCCTTCATATTGCTTATATTTCTCATTGATTTGAAGATATGTCAAGATATGTTACTTTATATAAACCAATGGGGAAAAACATTGCTCAGGCAACTGAAAACGTGGATACCTTTGTTACTGTCACTTTTCCTCACTGAAATTATATTTATCATCATATTAAAGCACAGTATCTTTGTAGGAGAGATATAAATGAGCTTGTAAATTTGATCCATGATGCATTGGTCACTGTAGAGCTCAAAATTAAAAATGTTCTTTAGCAATCAGTTGGCTGCCACTTCAATTTTTTTACCCTAGTGTGTATGTGTATGAATGAATTTCAGAGAATGAATTTCATCTTACTTTTAGCATGCCTGCCTTGTGATTATGGTTTATGTGAGCAATGAACACTAAAATTGTAACGTTCCAGAATTTTGTTCACTTGCATCTTGTCACTCTTTCATGCTCACTAGAACAAGGTTAAGCATACAGAAAGACATTCTTCATTGTAAATAAGAGCTAGATTGTAAGAAACTAATGCTGTAAATATGGGGAACAGCTAGGATTATTTCTTGAGTATCTGCACTGCTCTGCAAAAATCAAGTCTTAGTTGGGAGTTATCTTGAAAGTCAAAAGCTACTTAATACAAAAAATGTGGTTTTCTGTAAGTAACTGAAAAGTGTTTCTGTATTTGTGTGACCTTTGCTTTTAAAAAAAATCATAGGTCACTGATGCCTTAACATCTTTACTAATGAAGATAAACCAGTTTTAATTGTGCACTATTTGGGGGGCTAGAAAGAAATACACAATCTATTTGTAACAGGCATAGGTATATGAAGTGCATTTGAAGGTAAAGTTCATTATACTAACTTAAAGTTGAAATTGTATTGAATAGAAAGGTATATTCTGCATTTGACAGAAATTTATCTTGAATTTCAGAGTTCTTTGCCACAATTGCTGCTTTTCTTCCAATTGAATATTATTTGTAGTTCAGTTGTATTATGTCATTTATTTTGTCAGTTTCTGAAAAACTCTGACATTGAGTGACTGCAGGTTTTTCATGTGGTCAGTACAGTGGCAGACTATATATGTGTATGATCAGAAGAGTACCTGCATACAGAGGTGTGCTGACCAGAAATCTGCACATGGTGGCACGCCCTCGCTGAAGGTTGTTGGGCAGAATAGAAAAAAAGAAGTGAGGCACAGGTTATTTTTTTGAGATTTGGGCGAATTATTTCAGTCCAGTTTCAGCTGGAATTGTTGTATGTTGTTCTTGCATGTTGTATTAGTGAAATGCAAATAAAATGGTAAATTATGAGTTCTTTCCCAATCTAGACAGATTTGGCGAAGCTTCTACTGCCATTTTCTGCAGGCAAGTTTAAATAGAGCCAATGTAAAAGCATAGATCTATTGCTTAACTTTTGAAGGTCATCAAAAACTAAATATGACAGATCTGCTATCAGTAGGTGACTGAAAACACTATGTCATTACAAAATTGAAACACTGCAAACACTTTAACTATTAGACTAAAACTCTGAAGTACTCATACTGTGAATTTTGTATCATTAAGTTACCTAGATCATTGTTTTATCTTCTGCATACAGCAAGGACTTTGAATTTCTGTGCTTTTGTGTGAGTTTTAAGTAGCTGGGCTTTGGGGAACTACCATTTCTTGATCTTTGCAGAGCTTAAATGTTTGAGTTTAGAATTAATGATCTATTAGTTCTGAATGGTCAACAGGTGATGCAGTGCAAATTGAGAACAAGAGTAGACTAGCTATAAAGGACTCTTATATTCTCTTCTGTTCTTACAGACACGTCAACCACTGGACTGAAGTACAAGTTAGATGTAGTTGATAACTTGGAGAAATTGTAATGGTAGCTTTGTGTGTTTATAAATAAGCTAGAATCTCATTGAAGGTAATATGTATGTTTGTTGCTTAGTTAGCTGGATATTTGCAGAGATATAAAAAAGGCATGAGAAATGCAATAGCCATTGGTAAAATACTTTTTAATGATAAATTCTGTATGAAATTAACAAAAATACATTGGAGAACACATCAAAAAAAGAGCATCTTAAGTAGCCCTTTTGAGATGTGGGGACAGGACTCAACCATTTTCATTCTCTCTGCTCGTCGGAAATATCATCTCACTCATTTTTCTTTCTTAAAGTATTCCAGTTCAAATCCAACTTCTCTGAGCTCTAGGTCAAAGGAGTTCTAAACTGCTCCATCTAGAGGAGCAAAATCCCAAATATCAGATCAGTTCCAGAGCAATTCTCTAACACTGCCATAAAGTTCATGTGCCAGTCCTATGAAATAGGTGTTTTGTTTATCTCAGGTTCTTTTGGGGTTTGTTTTTAGTCTGATAAATTACCGTTGAGTTTACAGAGTTATAAGATACTTCCAAATCATACGTACTCAGACTATTTTACTATCTTGTATACTGCAGGCATCATTCTAAAATGTGTAACTGCACATTTATTTACTGGGGGAAAAAAATTCTTTTGTGCAACACTGCTGTTCCCTAAAATTTATAATGAAAATCTGATTGTGAAAACATAGAGCAGAGGTGTTTCTAGATCAAGAAGGTGATGTTTTCTGTACTTAGTGTATCTGTAGTCTGCATAGACACTAAAGGAGAACTTTAACTGTAAAGAAAAGATGAGTGTCCTAGAAAACTGGAATATATCTGTATGTACATATAACACCAGAGGTAGGATAAATTCTTTGTTGTCATAGCTGATCATAACAACTCTTAAGTTTACATTTTCCTTCCTTGCTTTAAGAAGTCTCCTGTGGCCGGAGCTCATGTTCTAGGATTTGGGCAATTAATCTAGTAAAGAAGCAATTTTTGAGAAGCTTTCTTCCTTTACCTGGTGCTGACTTGAAAATCCAGACCTTGAGGGTAGTCATGTTATTCTATTAGTTCAATTAGATACACTGCTGGAGGGAAAAAACCCATACCACAGCATCCAGTATATAAAAACCCATACCACAGCATCTTGAAGTGATGTTCATACCTTTTGAAGTGTTTGATATAGCTAATAAATTAAAATTCATCTCAACCCTCTATTAGTAGTCCCAGAGCTTTTCTTTTTTTAAATGAAAAGTAACTAGTGTACAGCTTTGACATTTTTAAGTCAAGACTAAGTACTTATTTAATGTAGTGTCTTTTGCCATGTATATGGAATATCTTTTTAACAGCGGGGGGATTGTCTGATTCAGTGTTGTGGGGTATGTGTTGAGAATACCTTCTGAAATACTTTCAAGCATGGATGAAAGGCTTGTATCTGGGCTTGGAAGCAGAAATTAATGTTAGAATTATTCAAATGTGTTGTACTCTGAAGTTAGTTCTGCTGATGGAAGTTACGTCACAAAAAAAGGACAGGTAATTATTACTACCTGCGTTACCTCATCTCCTATTCCTAACTTATAATATGTCCTGTATACCTGTATTGCCTAATACAAAATAAGCTAATAATTTTGGTTTGTAGCTTGTGGATAGCTTACTTTTTCTTTACTAATAGGTTCTTCTCATACAAAAGAAAAAAGGCGACATCGGTCTCACAAGTTTCTGTGTCTCAGGGTTGGAAAACCAATGAGAAAAACATTTGTTTCGCAAGCAAGTGCATCAATGCAACAGTATGCACAGAGGGATAAAAAACACGAGTACTGGTTTGCTGTTCCACAAGAAAGGTAAGGAGGAGGCAGACTGTAAAAATCAGCACTTTCCAATAGGTCTTCGAGCTTTTTTACCCTGCACCACTTGGAATTCTTGGCTGACTGTGTCTATAAAACAACACAAACAAAAGACCGACAGCTGAGCATATTGGTGTTTGGCTTGTATGTAACACTGGAATATCTCATTCCAGTACTGAAGTTTTACTGATGTACTTGCGTTACATATAGGTTCAGCTGGTAGTTTCTCACAGTATTGCTTAGACTTTGTAGCAAATAAATGATGAAAGAAAGATTCAAGTAAGTGGTATATGATGAAGGAAGTGAGTTCTGCAACAAAGTTTTTACTGTCATTATCTGTGCTTCCCATTATTTGGAGACTTTCTAAAAATTCTCTCTACTTCTTTGAGCTCTGAGTTCAGAAGAGCTAGCTGGTGTTCCTTTGTCTTATCTTTCTATATGGAACATAAAACTTCCAGGAAGCAACTTAAGCACATATATCGGAAAAATGTCTAAACTTGTTGCAGTGATTCAAAGACATGGAGTGTCTGTGTTCACTCACTGGTAGAATCTTGAATTCTGAAATAATCTGTGCTTCTAGGAAACTGTGACTTATTTTCAAGTTGAATGTCATTTTTGGGGGTGTTGGAGATCGTTGCATCCTTGTCAGAAGAGGGGGGGAAAGAAAGAAAGAAACAACAAAGCTGTCAGATATCATCTTGTATAAATACCTACACACAATGATCAAGTCACTTTTCCATCTTTTCTTTTGAGCTGAATGGCATAGAATGTCCAGTTGGGGCACTGCAGTTGAGGACAGATATGGATCAATTGGAGAGAGTCCAGAGGAAAGCAGCAAGACTAATTAATGCCTAGAAAGTGTAACATATAAAGAAAATTAGAAGTAAGTGGGGTTCTTTAATCTAAAGGAGCAAAGGTTGATTACAAACATAAAATCATTTCGTACTTTAAAGTTGGCTGCAACAAGAAAGACAGTAGGTGTTGGGTTTGGGGATTTCTGTATTCACTGTGAATGGAGATGTGTAATGGACTGAAATTACATCAAAATATTTGAATTTTCCAGTGAGGACAAGTGGGTCTATGGTAGTGCATCACTAATTTGCTTTTAAATACCACTACCCCTAAGTGGTAGAGATTATGAAGTTTCTTGAGACAGATGTTAGTCACACTGATTCTGGTATAGTTAATTCTGTCTGGGCCGGGTGAGCTCCTGTGGTTAGAGTCAACTCAAATTTGCTTGTTCTTTTCGTATCATTTAATTTAAATACAGCTAAATGCTGCTGTGACAGTGATGTTTAGGTCAACTGATTAACATGGTTACTGTCTCTTTGGTTCATTTACTAATGTGCAGCAGAGCAAATACTTTCAGTATAAAGCAGGATTTATCACCTATATCAGAAGAAACAGTTCTGTATTTACAGTTTGGTTTTAAAGATAAATATAAGCATTTAAAGTTTACAGTCTGTATCTGATCTTGGAAATTGCTCCACCTATGCAGGGTCTCTCTCTCTGTTTAGGAAATTAGTAATCTGTTCTTTACCAATCCAGTGTGTGTCCAAATTTTGTATACAAAAAAATCACTCGTGTGGTATTAAGGTGTTTGTTTTCTTATTTCAGTGTTACCTTTGAGTGCTACTCTGCATTGGTCAAATATTTAGTGTTAACTCAGTTGTATTTGTTACCTAGTGGTAAGAAAGAGGGAAAAATAGTAGGTGTCTGCCAAACCTGCATCATTTCAGTGTTCTTAATCTCAGATGAGCCAGTCTGGGAAGGAGTGTCTTTGCTTTCCTTAAACATCAAGTTTTATTTACTTTAACTGCTATATTTATAGACTGTTTTAAGTTCTTAAAGTTAAAATCGGGATTTCTTTTTTAATTTTCCTACTTGTAAGACCTTTTTAAAATTGATCTTGTTCAGTGTCTGAGGAGTGTGCAGCTTCTTGTTCCAACTTCGTCATAGAACTTAGCTAGCCTTATGCATCTGAGATGTTTTATTCTCTTTTACTGTCTTTTTCCTTCCATCAGTGTTACCCAGGAACCTTAATTTTAACAGAGATGTCTTTGAATAACTGACCCTGTTTAAAGACTTATTACATATGTTTGTGCTGCGTCCTTTAAAAGGGGCACATGAAAATTATAGCTGCAGTTTAGAATGATTTTATTACTCTGTATTTCCTGCTATTCTTCCAGTATTCAGCTTTACAAGGATTTAGTAAGGAGGGTGGGGAATACTGTTCTACATACTGATCAGTATGCAGATTCACTATAGTGAATGTATCTGAAGAGAGACATAAGGAATAATCAAACTCTTGGTAACCAGAGCCATAAAGCTCTGGCTCCAAAGCTGTCTTTTCCATGATGAGGAGGTGTTAGTGGATTCATTGCATGTCCTTTTCCTAAATGCTCCATCTGTCCACCTACAAGAAATGCTTAAGCAGTATAGACTGACATTTATTAGGTTTGTAAATTACTTTCTTCTGGGAACTCAGGCATTCTGTTCTTCCAAACTGGAGAACTATGCCATTTGTGGCAGGTAACTTAAAAAGAGGTAACTTAGAATCTTGGTACTTGCTGCAGTTAGTATAGTCTGTAGTTTATGATCTAGCTCTCTCTGTATATATACACACACACATATATATATATGTTATTTCTTGTACCTGTAGTAATTTTGAGTTTGTCTTATCTTGGTTATGTCTCGGAAGTGTTCAGCTCTTCTTCAGGGGTGGGAAAAACAGCTGTGCAGACACCTTTAAATTCCAGTTTGTTCATGGGGTTTTTTTTTATAGCTCTTTTAAAATAAACTTTAAAAAATCTGTGTTTTATTCTGAAAGTTACTTCAGTTATAAGCAGAAGTTTCCTAACAGTACAGAAGTACTTGAAGGACCATACTTGTGTATCAAAACACAGGTAGTCAATTGCCAGCTTGTTTCCTGTTTTTCCTTCAGTGTCAGCTTTATGTAATTAAAAACAAAGACAAAACAAAACAAAAAAAAAAAAACGAAGAAAAAAACCCCTAGCATTTTAAATAATTTTAAGTATGTCTCTAATACATAATAAAACATGAAATAGTAAGTATTTTTACTTTAACCTTAAATATTTCATAACTATTAGGCATGACCCAAAAGATCACAAACTTACCTTATTCTTTTCTGTATCATTACTTGACTTCTCTAGGACAGATCACTTGTATGTCTTCTTTATCCAGTGGAGTCCAGAGATATATGCAGAAGATACTGGGGAATCTCTTCGGGAACCTGGATTTATAGTGGTAAAAAAGAAGGAAGAACCTGAAACTAGTGAAGAATCTACTACTGAAGATGCTGCTAAAGAGTGGGAGGTAAGGAAGAACAGTGTCAAAGACTAGTTTTAATTTTTTTAATACTTTCATAGGAATATAGCTAAAAGTGTTAAATAATTTCCATTAAGACAAACAAAGCAATGTGCTTATTAGTCTGCTTACTGTGATCATGACTGTTCAATTTATGTCATCCTAATGCTTTGCTCTAACATCAGCTCAGGGTAACATTTCACAATTAGAAGTCATTTTGTATGGAGCAAATTGTAACTTAAAACTCAGTTAAAAAGCTTGAGAGCACAGCAAAGAAGTTTTAATTCCGATGAAGCAGACTTAGTTTTCAGTCAAGTAAACTGACAGTGTTCTGATACTTATCATCCCTGATTGGTAAGTCTCAAAACAGGGGTGAGAACAAAAAGGAAAATCAATCTGTGAATGACATTTTTTTGCCAATAATCCAGTAATTAACTTTTCCATTATAACTTCTTTATACATTAAGATGCTGTTGCATGGATTTTAGTAATATACTGTAACTGGAACTATCTCTATTTTTATAACCAACACTTTTCCCATGTGAATCTGTGTCCACTGTGTTTATATGGACACATCTTTACATGTCTACATGGTTTTGTTTTGTAGTGTACATACAGTTAAAGCACTTGTAGTCTGTGCATTCAAGTGTCAGTCAAAGTTTGATGCTTGTCACATATATTGTAGAAGTAATTCATCAGCACTGTTTAACTTGAGTCTTGGGAATTGACATCTCTGACTGTAAGACTGATTTCCTGCCCACCTCCACCTCCCCTTTTCTTCCACTCCTCCCACCTTGCCCCACAGTGGAGCATGTTGAGATTAAGGAAGTCTGTATTTGTGTTTTATGTAAGGTGTTAAAGGAATTTTAAAAAACTGCAGTACTCTAACTACGGGTAATAGTGTTCTTGGCTCCATAATTCAGAGTCGTTAGAACTCTGACCTCAAACTTCTCACTTATTTAGCTGAAGTATTAGGCTGTGGCTGCAAAACTATTTCTACAGCTCAGTGATTTTGCATGGAGGATTTTTGCTTTGAGATGTTGACATTAGTATCATAAAAACATGTCTTTTGAGTCTTCATACTGAAGTATTTTTAACAGCAATATATTTTGGTGCTGACTCTTGCTTGAAGCCTTTATAAGTATTTGATGTTTTGAAACTTGGCCTTTTGGAATACAGAAACTGCTGGAAAGTGATCAATATAAGGTTTAAGGCACAGTATGCCTCCCTTTTAATGAGCTCTTCAGTGACTTTGCACCTTAATATAATTACAGAATAATTTCCACGGAAAATAGAACAAAACTTTTTCAGGACTAGATGTTGTAACTTTTTAGGAGTTATTTCTGAAGAAGGTACAGGCAGTCCATTCCTTGCATGTATCAAAATCTGTAAGATATTTACTACAGAGTGAGGTCAGGCTGTAAGCCTTTATGTAGGTCTCCTCTGGAAGCAATTGTAGAACACATATTTAAAAAATACTTCCATATGTGTTATGTGAAAATGACATCAAGTTTATTTCTCTTAAGATTATAAAATAATAATCTAGATTTAGAAGCTAAAGTGATTAATGAGGTGGATAACTTTTTTAAAAGATGTTATGCAAGTGTAACAGATTCTAATGTGTTTTTTTGTGCATTTTAACTGAGTAATGTGGCTTCTTATGACTGACTTCTAGCACAAATCTGAAAGCTGTTAAAAACTTCTTAATCAGAAATGTTTGACAGTACCAGATGGTTCAACCTATCATTGGATACGGCTGCATTTTAGTGACTTTTTAACATGTGCTAGAAATTATCAGTACATACAGGGAGTTGTAGCTGTTTTCATAGTCATTATTCTCATTGAATTTTGGTCATTATGTTTGGTCAGTATACTTCCTTCTTTTAAAGCAGGAAGCTTTTTCTCTGTCAGCTCTTGGTCCAAGTTTAAAATAATATAAGATAGAAAGTGAGCAGTATCATCGAAGTCTTCTTGTGGCTATTGGGATGAAAAATAGGCTGCCTTCTTCAGAACACAGTGATGGGAAAGTTCTGGGTGGAGGGAAAATGTAAAGCAAAATCTTGTAGCACAAATTCATCAAGATCTACCAAAAGAGGAAGCTGGTGGAATAGCTTTCTCTTCTGAAAAGTGTTCTCTCAGCTACAGGTATGCAGTGTCTTAAAACTGGAGAAACAGGGAAGAGAATTAATCATAGAATTGTAGAATCAACTAGGTCAGAAAAGAAATTTAAGTCCATTAATTAGTCCATCAGTTACCTCAGAACTGCCAAGACCATCACTAGACTTAATCGCTAAGGGCTTTATCTGCACATTTTTTGAACACTTCAGGGACAGCAATTGCACCACTTCCCTGGGCAGCCTGTTCCAATGCTTGACAAGTCTTTCAATGAAGAAATGTTTCCTAAAATCCAACCTAAATCTCCCCTGGCACAACTTGAGGTCATTTCCTCTCATCCTATTGCTTTTTACTTGGGAGAAGGGACCGAATCCTACCTCACTACATATACAAGCTCCTTTCTTGTAGCTGTAGAAAGTAGTAAGGTCCCCCCTGAGCCTTCTCTTTTCCAGACTCAACAACCCCAGTTCCTTAGCCATTCCTTGTAGGCGTGGTACTCTGAGTCAGCTTTTTATTTTTTATTAGTCCTTTGTTAATATGTTCAGCTGCAGATTTTTATCAAGACCCTTTAAGGAAGTACTATGCTTTTTTTAGCTGAAAAGGAATTACGGGAAGAGGAACAAGCAAAAGCAAAGATTAGTAACGTATAAAACAAATAGTAGGGGTTGGTTTGTAAGTTTCATTAAATGAATTGATGAGTAGGCCTGAACTGTTACTCTGAACTTAGTACAGTTTTTCATCTGCATATACTTTATCTACCTGTATAGAGTAGTCCATTTCCTATCAGCCTTTTCCCTGAAGTAGTCCAGTAGATGTAACCTCAACTGATCTAGTAGCAAAGAGGTCAAGACCCCTGCCATCATATTAAACAATAGTTTGATCAAGCACTGCGCTGTATGAGGTGTCAAAAAAGGGAAAAACAACTAGGGAATCCCTTAGCTGATGCTTTTTTTATGGTATGCTGCACACTTTATAGATAACTGACTTGCTAGGAATAACCATGAATCTACTACTGTCTAATATTATCATCAGTAAAGGTGAGTGATTCATAGTTGTCAGTGACCCAGGAGTTTAAAACATGCTCTTTGTGGGGTATCTCATAGCTCCTGTTGATGATGATGATGTTCTTCAATATCTGCCTTTCTAGGAGGCCTCTGCCAGTCCCATTAGCAAAGCTGTCTAAAAAGGATATTTTTCACTAAAGATTGGTCCATTCTCTGGTGTCCACTAGACATGAATAGACAAGAATTTTATATATTATACAAGAAATGAAACTGTCCTGGTAGCTTCTTAGTTCTATACCTTTTTTTACCTTCTGTACTTAAGTGAATGGGCATGCACTTAGGGAAGAGGGTGTTCTGGGTTGTGTGTGGGTTTAGAGGTATATTTATCATGATACTCTTTTACTTAGTATGTAAGTTCAAATGTATGTTCAAGGGCTAATGGCTTTCTTTATCTGTTAGCACAATTAATACTGTTTAGATGTCTGTGTTGATAAACAACTGCTTTTTCCCAAGCAAATTCTGTTCTTGTGTTTAGACATAGCAAGATTTGACAGTAAGCTGATTGTTTCTGTTGTGCAGAGCCTCAGAAGCAACTTCCTTCAGTACTTTTGTGGCCTGATTTTATTTCTTTTTTAAGTTCAAGTTGCTTTTAGAAAAGAAGTGGTGTTGACATTCCCTGTAACGGATGAATGTTGTTCCATTGCATACATGTCGTATATTTTAAAAAGACAAAACCAAACAAACAAGAAACCCCAACAGATCAGAGCACAAATCATGAATCAGGCTTGGTCACAGAACGACTTGAAGAAAGATTAGGAGAGCTACCCATGCATTATTTTTTATGATCTTTCTTTCAGACTCTTTAACTTTTTTAGTTCAGGGGACAAAAAAAATCCTGTTTTCCTAAAATGGATTATAAAACTTTGGGATTGCTGTTGCTATCTGAAGTGGCAGTTGGCATTTTGAAGTTGGTCACTGGAGGAAAAAAAAGACATGGAAAACAAGGGCTCATGTAAAATGTCCCCCATACTGGGGATCTAGTATAGAGTTAAATGCGGTAAATAAACTTCCCACTGAACTTACGTGTGCATAAAGTGTGCTGATAAGATCAAATACTTTTCTGCACAAGTTGGCATGCACATGTAAATAACTTGTTAAAATCTTTAGAGAACCAGTTTATCATATCTGGGGGGTAAGGACAACTGAAACTTAATTTTCCAAGCAAGGTTTATACAGTTCTAATAATGCTAGGTGCAGAGGAAGTTGTTGTGCTCTAACAGTTTAGCACAGGTAGGAGGGCATTGGAGGGGAAATAATGGGAATGGCTGCTTGTGTAGGGAACATTAGTCCATAAAGGAGAATGACACAATTTGTACTTTCCCATGTGAGTTTTATTATAAAGATTTTGCGCCTTGTATTTTTATCTAAAGGACTAATTGGTATCTTGGATGAAGGGGAGATGGAAAAGAAATTAAGAGATCAGAATACCTTACTTTACTTAGAGCTTTCTGATGGTCGGTGAAGCTAATTCTCAAAGTTAATGACATTCCTTGAACAATGAAGTATTCTTTAAGTAGTTAATTTTTCAATGGGAAGCTGGAAAACTGGAATGTTCCATCGTGTTGATTTTATGTATATAAATGCACTTTTCTATTACATGCAGAAATATGACTTATTGATATAGACTGTTCACCTAGCTTTAGATTCCTGATTTGGATCTGGAGCATCCAAAACGATCTCTGTGTAATGTAACTGCAGCTGTTAAGTGTCTTTGTCATCATGCAATACTGGAAATAAAGGATTTATGCTGATGAATCAAATCTCTGGTCATCAGACAGAGTATAGATGGGAAAAAAAAATATGCAAAAAAATACAGTTACTGAGTGTGGCCACAGCTAAATGTTTCAGAGGTGTTAAGGAAATTTCATCTTGGGCGCTTGTGAAGAAATCAGTTAAGGAAATTGGTCCCTATTTAAACCTGAGGCCTGTTAAGGAAACACAATTAATTGCTCTGTGCTAGAATAACTCATAATTATTTGAAATGCTGGTTCTTCCTATTCCCCTCCTTCCCCTGTCATTTGATTGTGTTTATTACTATTATTCAGGATTGAGTCATAACTTGAGGTTCACACAAATCTAAATACCCATCCACAAGATGTTTGAAAACAGATTTCTTGTCTTAGGGCCTGCGACCTGGTCCTAAAGTAGTTGGAAGCTCATTTGTTTTATTGTTTTCATTAGCTTGTCAGTTGTTTGAAAAATACAGAAATTTGGTTTCAGTTAATGCTGTCTAGAAGTTAACTTCCAAAATGGAGCATGAGTTGATACATATTTGCAGATGATTTTTTTCCCAGATTCATTGGGTCATGTTCTGGACTTATATTTCATAATCATTACCTTTGGCTTTGCATATTTAATTTCTGTAGAAAACACAGATACTGAAAATGAAACAGGAGGAAGAAACACTTCACATTGAGCATGGCAGAGCACTGGAACAGGCTGCCCAGGGAGGTTGTATAGTTTCCATCTCTGGAGACGTTCAAAACCCACTTGGACGTGTCCTTGTGTAACCTGCTTTACCTAAAGCCCTGCCTTGCAGGGGGTTGGACTAGATGATCTCCAGAGGTCCTTTCCCACCCTAATGATTCTTTGAAAAGCAATACTTCGTAGTAACTCAGCTGTCAAACTGATGAGTTTCAGTTGGAACTTGAGACATAGCTTGAAAATGTTTACTAGATAAAGCCATTAGTTGCAAATGAAGTTTTGCCTTCCAGAATGGGTGTTTGAGTTGGACACTCAACATTTCAACATTAACAAAACTAACTTCTGGAATGTCTTGAAATTCTATTTATGTGTGTGTGGAAAGATGAAGGTCTCAAAACAGTGATTATGTCTCCTGTTCAGGTAACATCTGAAGGTTTTTCATGACCTTATCGGATCTGGACTGTAAACTACAATGTCTCTATACTAAAATGCGCTTTTCAGTTTTAGTATGCGCTGCTGTCTTAACTTTTTTTGTGTGTGTGTTCTTAATCACGTTTTTTGTGTAAATCTGCTTCCACTCACTACTGTATACTTCAGTCCTTGAATGCTTGATGAGACAGCTGCTTGTTGCGTCTTGCACTTGAAAATGTCATATAGCATTATGATCATACCACAAGCTGAATAATAACTTAGTCAGTAGAGAGAAGAGGAAGCCTGGAAATTGCAGACTTCATGAATGAAACAGTACACACAACGTGTAAAGATGCACTGCATTAAGAGTACTCAAAATAAGATTTTCCAATCTTTCCATTTTTTTCAGTATGTTTTTTAAAAGGTTGTCTATTTACAATGGTTTATTGGATATACAAGCTAGATTATTGCTTGGCTTTTACATTGTGGTTGTCTGTTAAGAGCTGGGATGTGTCACTGTATGTGTTACTGCGCATTAGCAATCATGTTTAACATGCTTTTGTTCTGGAGGGTGAGAGACTTTTGAATTTCAGGAGTCACATGCAATACTAGAAATGTTTCTGTTAAACTTCCTGTGGTTGAAGAGAGAGGCTATGGTGCCCATTAACATAATACAGTGCCCTTTGTAGAGATAGGTACCTTTCATTCTGGCTTTTGGTATTAACCTGAGCGAATACTGGCTCCCTCAACTTCATGCATGGGTATTTCTTGCTTTACTGTCTTTATTTTTTCTACTTAATCTATTTACAACTTGCAAGTGAAAATTCAGATATTTTCACTGCTTGGAACTGTCCTGTAATTGGAATCATGATTGTGGAATTGGAATTGATGGTTATTTTGTGTATCTAATAGGAAGAACTGGGGCAGTCTCCTTGCTAAGATCTGAAGCAGAACTGTTCAGCTAAGAAAGGTTGTGCTTTTGAGACCCTTAGTGGCTTTCGGTGTGTCTTTGAAAATCCTGAGGAAAACTTTGTGGATGGAAAAATGCTAACTTCCCGTAAGTTGTTGAAAGGAAACAAATGATGATTTCTCAAATTAGACGTCCTTCCTTATGGAAGCATTATCAGCCAACTAAGAAGCTGTGCCAGTCGTGATGTACAGGATACCACAGGCGGTGGCTTTTGTAGTGTTCAGTGTGTTTCTTGTAGAAGGGGGAAGGAATCAGACCTCAGGTAGCTGTAATACTATGTTAGCTTCACCTGCAACAACTTACACAAAGAACTGGTTCTTGTAGAAGTCTTAAGTAGCAGTTATGTAACCAGTACCTGGTTTTTATGTCTTAACTGCATTCTAACTTCATTGCTCCTAAACCTGCTGTTCTTTTCTAGTTGTCTGAAATGCTTTTTGTACCAAATAGAACTTGTCTGCCTTTTACTAAAGATAAACCTGACCTTAATTCAGCTAATTTTTGAATGCCATATAATATCAAAAATGTCAAACTGCTTTTCAGCTACTGGGATTCCTTCCAATGATGATGGGTTAGGTGACCTGATCATCTAAGTTAAGTATGTTCCTAAATTTGAAGTTTTTGGCAACTTGCATCCTAAAACTGTAATACAAGGAGTATATATACAGATGTACATCTCTTATCAGAGCTGTAAAATGCTATTCTAAATTTAAAAACATGCTAAGACTGTAGCAGTTATATATCTAGAGTTGTTTTCTGCCTTATTATACTAATGTGTATTGAAATTATGCTATTTTAAATGTTACTTGAGGCATCTTTCAGGGGTTTTTGGGAGTGCTTTGATGATGGGAGTTTTTTATTATCTGTGCCTGTTAGATATAATTAAATAGCAGACTTTTTAAAAATACATTCTGACAAGTAGGTAGGCTGCTGAGAGAGTAGCTGATGTCATTGCTTATTGATTTGTTTGTTCCCAGGCAAACCAGTGCAACAGTATAAAAACAAGATTTCTTCTTGTCAGTCAAAAATGCAAATTCCTCATGAATTTCACTGAGGCACTGGAGTTACACAATCTGGTTTCTGTGATTTATGTTTTTCTTAATTTTCAGTGCTGCTTCTGAAACTGGAGTATTAAATTTTTACTTCATACATATGCTTTTTATATATTATCTCAGGACATGTTTGGGGATGCTTGCCTTCAGCACATCGCATTTGTGACTTTTCATCGCAAAATCTGGTCACCCACATGGCTGTTTCCTGTGGTATCAACAGTACTGTATAAATAAACTGAGTAATTGCATCCCAGTCCCCACTATCTCTCTGGGCTAACCTCCCTCCCTTAGGAGGGGAAGAGTAGGGGAAATAAGTTACTATTTACTAATCTAATACTGCTTAAAAAGCATGTATATTAAATACAGGAATTGTAGAATTCAGCATCACAAAGTTTCTATTGCTGTAGTATCAGGACATTGTATGAATTCCTAGATTAAATACAATAATGCCATCTAATCAAACTGCATATATGTTCTTTCACACTCAGCATCCAGTCTTTCTACTCAAGTTTCAAGATAGTTGATCAGGTTCAGAGTTTTGAGATCTTGTCAGCTGAGACTTTAAATCTGGCATGACAAAAGGTGTAAAGGTAAAGTAACTGAGTTAGAGTGGACATAAGACATTTCGTAAGTTGTACCTGTATTTGTTGGCACTCTCGTTTTTCTCTTCTGCTGCTTTTAATATTTTTCAAGACAGATTAATTTATTAAAAAACAGCATTGCAGATAATTACTAAAAGGACTGTGGGCTTTTGCCTTTAACATTGGTTGTGTACAGATATTGAGCTTGGTTGCAGACTAACAATGACATTAGCAAGATTATCATTCAGATAGATATTATTAGATAGATAACTATTGATAGATATCAATTAGATACATTTTGTTTTGCTCCGTTTGTCTAGGTAGCAAATGGGTGGATACTCTGAAGTGTTTGAGCTGTTCTGCACATGTGTCAGGTTGGAGCTGGTGCTTCTGTCCAGAATCTTTTAGTTAAGAACTTTTATGGCAAGGCATATATCATTTAGCAACAAGATAGGAGTTTTTGATTCAAATTAACATATCAGTAGTATAACACACAAATGCACAAAGAGTAAAAAGGCAAATTATTCTATTTATCCTAATAAGGGATGCTCCTGGGGTCAAGTTTCTTGTGTGGGCTCCTTCCTCTGTTTAACAGAAATATATCTTTCACAAGAGGTCAGTCACAAGAGAACGCCGTTGCCACTTTTAGACTATGCAGATCACTGCTGATGTGCTGACCTGCCCTGCTGGTCTGTCCTGGGTTCAGCAGTAGCAGTTGTTTTTCTCATTCTTAGTAGCTGGTGCAGTGCTGGTTTTGACTTTCAGCTTGGGAACAGCGCTGATAACGCCAATGTTTTTAGTCACTGCTCAGTAATGTTTACTCTGACCATGGACTTTCTGAGTCTCATGCTCTGCCAGGGAGGAGGGGAAGCTTGGAGGAAGCAGAGGCAGAACACCTGACCCAGACTAACCAAAGAGGTATTCCATACACAACATGTCATGCTCATTATGTAAACTGGGGGCAGTTACCTGGAAGGATTAGATCACTGCTCAGGTCAGGCTGGGTATCGACTGGTGAGTGGTTGTATTCTCTTCCCTTGCTGTTTCCCTTATCATTATTATTATTGGTAGCAGTAGTGATTAGTGTTATACCTTAGTTACTGAACTGTTCTTATCTCAACCCATGGGAGCTACATTCTTTCGATTCTCCTCCTTATCCCTCCAGGAGCAGGGGGAGGAAGTGGGGGGAGTTGAGCGAACGGCTGCATGGCTTCTGGGTGACAGGCTGGGCTTAAACCACGACATGGTCCCACACACCTGCCCTGGGCAGACATCCCCAGCCTCAGGGTAGGGACTGGCTGGTGGGATGGCTGCTGCAGGAAGCCTGAGCATCAGAACAGACTGGGGAGGCGGGGGGCTGATATAAGAGGTTACTAGTGCATTTACTCCAATGAACTTTACATCTGTAATTGAGTGAAAAAGTGAGTTGTTGAATGTAACAAGTTGATTGCTCCCTTCTTTTGAGCAAGTTTTAAAAATCCTTTTGAGAAGCTGTGGGAGAAGCCAGTTTTATTTAGAGAAAAGCTAAAATCCTCCAAGTAAGTTGTTTGAATTGTTTAAGATTGAATGTTCTAGAATAAATAATAAAGTGTGGTGACTTAGATTCTCTGTTTCCTCCCCCAGTTTTGGAGAAGCACTGTGTTGGCTAGTATTAGGGAGGAATTTGTTTTTTCCAAGGGGGGAAAGAAAGTGGGAGGACGAGACTGCTGAAACGGCTTGTTGGGGGGGGAGTTAGTTATGTGGCTAGCTTTTGCTTTGTGGCTTAGAAGTTGTATGTCCAGAGATAGTTTGGAATAGCTTTTCTGCATACTCTCCATTCCTTTAGGGTTTGCCAGACTTACATGGGAAGGGAGGGGAAGGCTGTAGCTTGTATCATTTTTTTTTTTTTCTATATTGATCATAACTATCTCATTTGAAGCAGTTTTAAGGCTGTCCATTTTCTGTTCTTGTTTTACCTCAGTATTAGCTAGCTTATTGGTAAAAAAACCCAAGCAAAGAAATGGGTTTGAATCATACACTCTTGACTGTGTATCTAGTTTGTTACTGTATATTTGAGTTTTCTGAATCCCAGCTTTCAATGTCCCAGTGATAAAAATGTTCTTACTTGCCACCTTAATAACTGTCATAACTTTGAACAAATAGAGTTTGTGTTATCAGCTCCTGAGAAAGGTTTTACTAGAAAATAAAACACTATCCATACAAATTATATTGTCGGATACTAACACAAGGTGAGGAGTTCCAGTGCACAGTCTGCAGTACAGTTAAGTAAAGTTTTGGCACTGGTTTTCTCTGCTTGTGCTTTTAGATCATAGTGCAACAACATGAGTGAGCAATGTTCTAATGTTGTTGTGATGCTGCCTGCCACAACCCTGGCCAATTTTATACTTCTACTCAGGACTCGGAATGTTTTCTTAAGGGGGAAGTTCAGGGGCGGAAAAAGTCTCTAAGTGCCACTACAAGGGAATTCTCAAAGGGCTGCTATGCATATTACTTCTGCAGGCACCCATTTAAACAAACATCCTTCCTCAAGAAAAAATATTAAATCATGATTCCAAAAATACTTTATTGCTGGGACTGGCATTTAACCGATAGAACAAGTTTAGCTTACAGACAAAAAAATTTGTTTTCTTCTCGCATCTTGCAAACCTGAAAATGCTGTGAGGCTGTTGGTTCCTGAATGCTTCATTGTAAAAGGTTGTGGTTTCTTTGGTTTTGTTTTGTTTTTCTTTTTTCCTTAAACAACTTCACTGTCCACTGTTTTAACTGGTTCTGGACTCTGAGAAGTAACTGGCAGGGTTTATATACAGTTATCAACATACATTTTAATATTGAGTGCAAATTTGTCACCATTAGGACTTGTTTATGAACAGTCTAACAAAATATTGCAAGCACTTCTTGGGGATTTTTTTCTGTATTCTTAACATTGTATAAGAAAAATTAAGTTGCTCTGTATCTTTAAATATGTTAGCCTTTTTAACCAACTCGCACTCTGCAACCACACTTGAATACAGGGAACCTTTCTTCTTCTGTTCCGTCATCATTTGCGATCCATCCCCCTACTGTACACTCTTTCATTTGTTCCCTGCCATGTCAGTCAAATGTGTGCATCTAGCAAACTATCCTGTTGCCGTGGTGGGGCTCTGCCTGTGCCTGGAACTGACAGCAGGTACAGAGAACAGAAAATGCTTTCAAACAGCCTTGAATGATTTTTCTTTTTATTATTACTTCTTTTTTAGTCTCAGTTTATTTTTAGAAAGGAAATGTCTCGTCTCTGGCATGGAAAGAAGGGAAGAAAGCACCAGCCAGTTAATCATAAATACTCTCTGGTAATCTTCAGTGTAGTGTGTTCATTTCTGTTATTGCATTCTTGTAATGTGGTGCAGAGGCAGTTTCTGGAAGTTTACCTTTTTAATGTGTAAACAGGATGGCAACTCACAAATTTTCATTATTCTCAGGTGCATAGCCTAATTGCTGATGTTCTGTTGGCATTAGATAAGAGAAACTACTGAGCATTAAGGGGTTCAGCAGTTTTAGGATGGTTTGATTTTGATTGGTTGTTTTCCTTTGGAGTCATGTGCTTCCATAATACAAAATATTATTTATAGCTAAATACCCTGAACAGTAACAGTAGCTTTGCATTGGGATTTAATTACAAAAGTATAGATCTCCTGAGTTACCATTTGTTTATACCTTCTCGGAGGTCATGCAGCTGTGTGCAGGTCTCATGGTAATTCTAAATTGCTGGAGTTGAGTATGCTGTAGTCTCACTCTCATTTATAATGAAGGGGGGGTCATTACCACTGGGCTTACAGTGTATTACATTTATGAAAGTAGCTGTGGTGGTTTTATCAGTTTTTCCCAAAAAGACTTGAATGTAGTACTGAGGAAAAGAAATAGTTCTCACTGAGACTTGCAAAACAGTATCATCTTGGGGATAGTCAGAAAGTGATTTTGACAGTATACTTGTATCTTTAACAGCTGGTAGATCTAAATAATGTTTTTTATTCAGGCTCTGTGATGGGCTTTTTACCACCTTTTTAAGAGTTGCGTATGTCTGGGTTTTGGTATAGTCTCCTTTTGGAGGTGCTATTGACTTTGGCTTTTATTTTAATCTTTATTTGTAGCCAGGTTACTTGCAGAATATGAAATCGTCATGTGGCAATGACTGGTTCTGTAAAGGTGTGTTGGTAACAAAGTATTTTTTAAATAATAGGTTATTAATTTTCCTCTGTGGCAGTGGAATGTAGCACAGAGGTGTAATTCCTCAATTAACTCAAATGTAATTTGAGCATACCCTATAGCAGTGTAAAAGGTATCTGAAGCTTAATAAGAATTTGTTCTTAGATGCGTAGATATACCTTGCCCAGCTAATAAAAGTGTAGTATCCCTTGTTATAATAATATCCTGTAGGATCGACATTACATTTTATCCACAGTCCAATTATGCTGATAAAAGCAATAATTATCAGCTCTTAAGTAGAGCTTGAACTGATGAAAACATGAGAATATTTTTTTTGCTGTGGGAGAGGTAGAAAACAAGTTACTTTAATGTGTAAACCAAGTAAAATCATAAAAAGGGGTATACAAGTATCTACAGATGGGAATATTTTTTTTAAATGTTGCTATGTCGACAAAACATTCTCTGTTCTTGAGGTGGGGGGTGTTTTCTTCAATGAATGATCAGAAAGTTGATGTGCAAGTGTAACCTTACAGCAAAGAAGGAAGGAGTATTGGTACCCTTCTGTGTTATGCAAGACAAAGTGGGAAGCAAATTAAAGAGAATGGCAGCATATATTAAGTACAGGTTTTTGATGAAATCTTTTATTAGTGGTTGTTCTGAAATTTGAATGAAAACCCGTCTGACATGGAACAACATAATTGCTGAACCAAATGGAGTGATATAACAAACCAAGAATGTTTGCTTGGAGCAACTATGTCACCCTGAATTACTTACCTGAAAGGCCTTTGTTATTTTCATGCTGATAGACTAAATTAGAGCTGGGTTCAATGCTTTCCCAGGATAAGAGATCAGAATTTTGGTGACTAACCATTATGTTCCCCTTTCAACAAGCCAGTCATGTGGCTTCCCACTTTTTGGTAAATCTGTTCGGTATTTACTGTATGAATTGTACTGCAACACAAGAGATGCCAGTAAATTTCTAGAATGGTTGTCTGCATTTTTGACATTCTTTCTGTCAAAGCACTTTAGACAAAAGACATCTGACAACACAAGAAGAAAAGGTGGATAGCCTTCTTTGGGAACGCTTCTTCGAATGCTTTGCAGAGCTTGGATAGGCAATGTAGCCAGAGGGGACAAAAGCAATGAAAGCTTAATCTTTGGCTTTTTATATTCTTAAGGTGTCATAGAAAGGGAATTAAAATGGTAGTGTTTTTAATAGCTTGGATGATTTGAGACTTGCAGGACTTCTGAGGTTCTTGATTTATTGGTTAGCTGTAGTTGGTAATTGAATAGCTGTAGTTCTTTGGCTATTATGGAGATCTCATAATCGAGGCTTATGTGTGTAAGATGAGAATTTAGTACTTCATCCCTGTGGATGTCAGAACTGTGAGGTTTCATCAGTCCAATTGTATTGTTACAAAGATCTTTTTAAAGTCAGCTTTCCATATTAAGTTTTCTTTGAGACTGAATGAACTGATGATCTTGGTCTCCTTAAAATATATAAATAAATAGTGTGATCCAGTACTTTCCTACACTGATCACCAAGCATAGAACCTTTTCTTGATGACAAGTATTTGCCATGCCTACTGCCCTAAGGGGGTTTATGCATTGACTTATGCGTTGATCCTAAACTAAGATCTTCTATTTAAGTATTAGGCTTACATTTTTAACAATAGTGAAATATTAGGCATCACTACAAATGCAAGAAAGCACAGGGGTTTTGGTAATGCTGCTGCAGATTCCTTTTTTTTTTTTCTTCTTCTTTTTAAATGTAATTCATTTTGACAAAATAAGTCGAGCTCTTTGCCTGTCTCTTTAAGAAAGTAGTTTTCATAAATCCTAGTCTTGGTTCTTTGTACAAACATCCTAACATTGTTTAATGTTTGCTCATTTTAAATTTAGTTCCCTTGCTGACGTTACCCTATTGCTCTAACTAGTGATTTCTCCTATCTTGAAAAAATAGCTTTTTAAAGGTTTCCAGAGCCAGTGTGACACTTTGTGAGCTGCAGGCTTTGACTGCTGCTTTTTTAAGTTTGTTCATTAATTCTTCTTACTGCAGTTACTTTGATATATCTTCAGTATATGTTAATTATGGATTGGTACATTTGCTGTGGGCTTAGAGCACTTTGCAGCAGGTACTTAGCTGTGCATCCTGCAAAGCTGTGGGGACAGTATTTATCACAGGGTGAATGTTGTTCTCATGTAAGGTACTCAGATCTTCTGAGCCTACTCTGGAAAGCACATTGGTGTGCAGAGCAGCTTGAGCCAGGCAGTTTTAAAGGTACTGAAAGAGCAAAAGAAATGCAGTGTCAGCCAGTTCAAGGGACTGCTGTGATTCTCTGATCCCCCTTCTCTGCTTAAAACAGCCAGCTTTCGTACCTTGCCTTCCTTGTCACTGGTGGAGTGAAAGGAAGATGAGCTGCTTGAAAACCACACAAGTCAGCAAATGGTTAGCTCTACAGCCATGCTCATTAAAAAATAATCAAATTAAATTAGTCTTGGGTTTGGGTTTTTGGGGTTGGTTTTTTTGGGTTTTTGTTATTTTCAGAATGATACCTTATAACTGTTTATCCAGTGTGGTAAACCCCACATATTAATGCATTATTGTTATGCAACCAGTGTATCCCAAAGAATTGTATTTCTGATAGAAAAGACTGCTTCTTTAATATTGCTTTTTATTCAAGCAGTATTTAACATTTTGGGAGCAAACTAAATTTCCTGAAACAGGAAGTTAGTGTTTTCTCTTAAAATAGTAATAACAGCATTCAGTTTATAAATCATAGAATAGTTAGGGGTGGAAATTAGGGGTGGAAAGGACCTGAAGATCACCTAGTTCCAACCCCCTGCCATGGGCAGGGACACCTCACACTAAACCATGCCACCCAAGGCTCCGTCCAACTTGCCCTGAACACCGCCAGGGATGAAGCATTCACAACTTCCCCGAGCAACCCATTCCAGTGCCTCACCACCCTTACAGGAAAGAATTTCTTCCTTATATCCAACCTAAACTTCCCCTGTTTTAACCCATTACCCCTTCTCCTATCACCACAGTCCCTAATGAAGAGTCCCTTCCCAGCATCCCTATAGGCCCCCTTCAGGTACTGGAAGGCTGCTATGAGGTCTCCACACAGCCTTCTCTTCTCCAGGCTGAACGGCCCCAACTTTCTCATCCTATCTTCATGCAGGGGGTATGATGTCTTTTATCTTTTGGGAGGTTTTGTGGGGTTTTTTTGTTGTTTGGTTTTTTGTTTGGTTGGTTGGTTGTTTTTTTTGTTTGGTTTTGTTTAGTTTGTTTTGGGTTTCTTTTTGGGTTTTTTTTGTTTGTTTTTTTTTTTTTTAGGTGCTATCTCAAAAAATAAAAATAACATTTAAAAATAAAAATAAGAAAAAAAAAACCCCAAAAAAACCAAAAAAACCCCAAAAACACCTTTTCCCCCCCCCAACTTTCAGCCCAATCTTGCATGCTTACTGAGCTTAACAGGTTGAAATAACAGCGCTGCATGAGCCTGAGTGATTGTTGTCATCCATCAGTCAGATACTAAAAGATGTTATTTCTTTTGGAGGTTTAGAGGTTGTGCCTTGTATTTTCATTGGAAGACATTTACAGACTTCAGAAAGAATTTGATCCTTTCTTCCCCTTCTCCATTTACTGATGAATTGGGGCCGCCCTGATAAAATTAAATTAGCGTGGGGTTTTTTTGTTGATTTTTCTGTTTGTTTTTTATTATTATTTATGTTGGGGTTTGGGTTTTGTTGGGTTTTTTTTCTTCAATTAAATATCCTGTAACTTTAAAAGTGAAACTTTTTTGACTCTCAAGAAATAATATTTGTGAAGCTTGCAGTTTTCACCTGATTTTACACAGATGTATTAAGTTTTAAAGTAAAATTGTTCAGCTTTCTTTCTCTTAGTGTTTATTTCATATTCTCAGTTAATAATGAGGGAGTAGATAGCTTATGTTGAAGAGAACCACTTAGACCGTTATGCTTTCTCCAGTATTATCCTTCAGGAGCACTGTTCAGCTCTGATAAGACCCTTCCTTTCTCTAAGGGGACAGTTTCAGCTACTTGTTAATTCTGAAAGTTTAGCTGTTTTTTGTTTTGAGGGCAGCTATTACACAGCCCAGTCAGCAAAGTGGGTATTTGGGTGCCTGTGTTGGTCTCTCTGGCTTTGTTAAACCGGCAGAGGAATGCTTCAATGTAAGCAGTTTCCATGTTTATAGCCACCTATACAGTGATATGACCAGTGCCTGAAAGGGCTGATGTGTTACCCTCTGCATGGCAAGCTGCCCTTCATGGGCATTCAAACAATTATAACTCTGTTTTCATGTGTATTGTTGAAAGACAAAAAAGTTCTGTATTAGGAATTTCTGGTTTTCCCAGTATAGCTTGCAAGAGTTACATACTCTGACATACTTTCAGAAGACAAGGCTTAGAAATGTAAGTTTTTCCAAAAGGAGAATCCTAAGCCTCTTGATTGGCTGAATCATTAGTATGCAAACTCTCAATTTGACTTACTTCATTAATTATTAACTGTTGTGTGTTCGTACATTTGTATGCATGGTGTGAAGGGTCCAACTGAAAGGCTACAAGAGTCAAATGACTTATCCCATGTTTTCTAATCAACGTTGCTATTATGAAGAGAGCAGGTAGTATTAGATCTCTAAGGATATATGCCGTGTCATTTCAAACTTGATTAGCACTTGGAATTGTCCGCTGGCAGACTATTCCTAGTCTCCAAGCAGAGTATTTTTTGCTCTGAAGCACCTTAATCTCCTGGCTGTACACATTATTTGTTTCAGTCTGTTCTGACCAGTCCCCAGATTAACCATGGAAAGGTTTAGCTCTTCTTTCCTCTTGCATTCTTTTTGAAGCAGATAAAACTAAAGAGAGAACAGTCTCCTTTGGGTTCCTCGTCAAGTGGCTTTGAGTATCAAGGAAACTGGATGCTGATAGGGAATAGTGAAAAGAGCTCAGTAAATAAAGCACATAGCAAACTCATATAAGTAGGTCTGCGTTTTAATCTGGAATACTTAGATTGCTACAATTTGGGGCAATTTGGCAATTTCTGTGTAAGGGCATGGACTGTACTGGAATTTGGAATGCCTTGTCATATATCTTAAAGACTCAGGACCTTGCTCAGTCAAATTGTGAAAGCCTCCAAGGATGGAGATTCTGCAGCCTCCCTGGGAGTTCTAGCCTGTTCTAGTCCTTAAGCATAAAACCATCAATCCTTTGAGCAGGTGGTCCAGCCAATTTTTTCAGCCTTGTTCTTCATGCATAAAGGCCATGCAAGAAAATTAAAACTGTTTTGATTATAAAGCTACTGTAGGATAGAATCAAAAGCCTTGGTGAAACACAGAAATACAGATAAATGATATCCACTGTTCCCTGCCCCAAAATGAAAGGAGCATTCAGTATTGAAAACCACAGTCCAGTATGATGCATACAGAACTGCATTCACAAATTCATTTAATTATTTTCACAAATGAAAGATCTTGCTTTCCAGGTTTTTCTGGTGTCATGTGAAAGAACAATAAAGTTCCGTGTATAAGAATGAAAGTTCAAAGTGGAATGAGGTAGAAAGTAGCTCCTGGAATGACCATGAGAACAGACAGCTGACTTAGAGGTGGAGCAGTAGGGATGAAAATCACTGGTTTATTCAGCTTGGTGAAGTAGAATAGTGGATGAATATGACAAGGAAAGAAAATGAAGACATCTTGATGAAAGAGGAGATAGCATAGCAGACTATGCCTATATACTATAATCAAGTTATAAAGGAGAATAAACTTCTAACTGATGATACTACTAACATTTCGAAACAGTCTTCTCAAGTCTTGCAGGAACAAAATGCTGTTTTCAGGTGTGTTTTAAGGATACATCTCAATCAATACCTGAATGAAGTTGCAGAAGGTAGTTGCCAGTAGGCTTAGACATACCTGATTTCATGATTATATGTGTACATAATCCTGTTCACTGCAAAGCAAAAGGAAGGCATGTTGACCTAAACTGTAAGCATTTTATAGAAGGTCAGGTACAGTAGCTGAATTGTTGAGGTATCTTAACATCTTTGTTTAAAGACTCGTTCAGTAATGAGTTAGGGAAACTCTGCAAGACAAACTATGGACTGTATACTTAAAATAAGGACTGGTTTTGAGAGTGTGGATTCCTTGGGCTTAATTTTCCTGCTGATAGTTTGACATTCTGTGACATGCTACTTTATGATGTTTACCCATTGCATGCCAATGGTCTGCCACTATGCAGGCTTTTGTTCACAAAACAAATGTAACAAGGTGACAGTGTGCAGCAGGTTCAGGATGCCAAGGAGCTGTTATCGTATACATTCTTGGAGATGTATTCATGTTTCTCTTAGGTAAAAAATTGACCAAAATACCTGTGCGCACTGTTTCGAGGATGCAGGCACCCCCATGCCGTATCAAAAGGTCTGTCAGGTCTTGACCACTGAGCAGAGGGGTTGATAAGCAGTTCCCAGGTGCAGGATGGAGATAGAGTATGTATAGTATGCATTTGAAAACAAGATGGCATTGCCTATGAAATTTCAGATACATTCCAGTATGTGCATCAGCAGCTATATAATGGCGTCAGGAATGATGAGATTTTTAAAGACTTCCTTAAGTAACCATATATATACATATATATATATGGCCCATTGTAAGTTAGCTGTTGCCTTTCATGTGATAGGGGCTGAGCTTAAAGAAGCAACAGGGCCAAAAGGTCCTCACAGTGTTGCTTTTCAGGATTACATAAGGTGCTGGTAATGTAATTTACAGTAAACTGTTGTAGCAAATAAAAGGATAAAACTACACTATCACTTATATGCTTGAGCGGAATATAGTTAAAACTTTGCCTGTAGCTGTTTGACTCCAAGAACATACAAACCAACACAAGTTACAACAATTTTCTTGTTTTTTTTTTTTTAACAGAATGGTAGAAAATGGTGGAAATAAATTGAGTGTAATTACTGATTATTCAGTAATAACTCCAGATGTCACAAGTATTCCTTTTTCCTTGCCTTGCAGTTGCATGGGGTAGAGTGAATCATCGCTGCTCAAGAGCCAGTCATGCATGACTGTGGGCTCTGTACTCGGGACAGTGGCGAGTATCTGGCCAAACTCCTGTAGTAGGGGCAGGTAGATGGGGAGCTCCTGGACTTGTGGTTATCTTCCTATGCACTGTGGTAGGCTCTAGACGTTTTTAATTTACTCTTGCTACATGGGACATCCATTTAATCTCTCCACCAGCTGTTTTAAGATGCTTTCATACAAATGATGATTTTGAGTCATTCTCAAAATCACATTATTTGCTGTAGTTACATTGAAATTACTGCTGTGGTCCTTTAGACAGCTTGTTGCACCAGAGCAGCATGTTCTAGAGCTTTCTGTCTAAAGGCTTTACACCTCCTGCCAAAGTGGAAGTGCCGTTTGGAGTGAGTGTGTTGACAGATGAGCAGCTCCCAAAACTTTGGAGGTGAACAGAAAGTCCAGGATTAAGATATTGTGAGGTGGTATTGGGGAGTTACTAAACTTAAGTCTTTCTTCCTTGTCTCTAACTGTATTTTCACTGCCAGATAGAAGAGTCAGAACCTGCTGAGAAGCCTGAGGTTTGCTTCTAGTTTTCATCCAGTAAAGCAAACCAGTAAACCAGGTTCACAGGATTCATTAATCAGGGTGTAAAGAGTGTTTAGAGGACTTTGGGCTGAAGGGTTTGGATTAAGGCATGCGACTTGATTGAATTCTAATTTAGCGTCCTGATGCTGGTAACTTTATGTGCTCCTACATCAGTTCTACATTCATCCTAGAGCAGTGAGATACATCTGACTGCTAGTACCGTTAGTATTTAATTTGTAGTTTTGCTGTGTCTACTCTTATGTCTAAAATCACCTTCATGCACATTGTCCTTGCAGAAACAAACATCTTTTGGCAGTTTTTGTTTGTGTCTTACCATTGCACATTTTCCCTTCATTATTCTTTCCCACTTTTTTTCCTCCTTACCTTTTTACTTTTCCTCAACTGTCAGTGGAATTATTGTCTTCCTGTCTCCATATTCAGGTAGTGTCAGTGGCTGAGTATCACCGCAGGATCGATGCTCTAAATAGCGAAGAACTGCGCACACTCTGCAGACGTCTCCAGGTGCCCTCTTCAGTAGTTTAAACCCCATCTTCAGATACTAAAACATCTTTCTTTGTAGTGTCTTTGATTAGGGCAAGTCCTGCACTCAGTGGGTTTGTCTTATCTACAACACTACAAGGATCCAGCAGAAAATTCCTTTGTTTTGGATGTATTTAATTGTGCAATGTTATGATGGAATCCATATTATGATGGAATTATTGCTTCCACCTTTTCAAACAGGAATTTTCTGTCAGAATTTGAAAAGTTGTTCTTAGTACTGCTTGACTTGGAGTGATGTGTTTTAACTTCCGCATTAGACTGGTGTGTTGTGTTAGAAGAAGCTTTCCTAAAAAGAATGCAAAACAGGTGAAGGATCCAAATCATTATTGCATGGGTGTTTAATTTTACATAGGAGTCTTTCAGGAACCTCACAGTATTTGGCAAGTATGAAGCTTCACAAATTCTGTGGAATAGGTAAGTATTCTTTGATTTATACAAGCAGGTAACTACAGTGTTCAAGACAGCAAAGGTCATACACATAGAGCTGGTAATGGAACTAACTGTTCTGAAAACAGTATTTCAGTGTGGGTTTTTGAAGGTTTACTGATACGGACTTAAACTGATGTTTGCATTCTCTTTAGGTGTTTCTTAGTTCTTTGACAACTATAAAATTGTTAGTTGCTGTGTACATCGCTCATAACTTACTGATGGAAAGCGTGGCTTAGAACTTAGAAGCATTGAGTATTCTGTTCTGTAGTAATTGGCTGCTTAAACTGTAAAAATTTTTCAGTTCTGTTTTTTGACTCTGATCTTGGCTTTTTCTTTTTCACCTATTATGTAACTACATGTAAGAAAACATTTTCTTGGCACTCATTTTTGCTTATTTAATAATCAGAATTTATATGGTTTTAAGTGTGTTGTAAATGATTTGAAAAAATTAATGAGCGTGAACCCAAAAGCTGCACGTGTATGGGAGAATAATAAATTTTGCAAAATGATTTTCATTCCCACTTGAGAATAAAAAAATCTGTTTCTGGCTAGTGGTGCTAGGGAGAAGCCCTTGTATTAGGACCCTGAAACAGCTCTTTCCAAATACCTTTCACCTGGAATGCCTAAACTCAAGGTTTAGGCCAGCTTGAAAAATCTGATGTGCTGAACTGGAGCCTATAAACTGCTCTGAGGCCATGTGACAGTGTTTGGTATGGACTGCATGGTAGTTATGAACTTCTGAAGCTCCTGGAATGTGCTTATGGGTCATTCTGCTCTAAGTTTAGCGAGAAATAAATTTGCTAATTTCAAAACTTCACTGTGTTCTGCCAAACAGATACCTTTGAACAAACATATGTCTTTGTCTACTTCTACAGAGCAGTATTCTTCATCGAAGAAAGTTGCTTTGCTCTAATAGTAACTATAAAAAGGCAAAAAAATCCAACAAAAAACAAAACAAACACACCAACAAAAAAAATCACAATTCCCCCACACAACTTCAATCCAAATTATTCATGTTTTGCATGGAACACTTTAACCATAATTAGAGAGTAAGAAAGGGAATAAGCTTTTTGCTGTACAGTTGAACTATGCTGAACTTTTATGGAGTTGAAGCAGTAGTGTATGATGAATGAAAGGCATTTAACATGGAAAAGAGTTGTATGATGAATTAATGTGTTTTATAGAGATAGTGCTCTATAATGAAGTCTGTAGGCTCTCTTTTTTGTACTTGAAGCTGTATGGGTAAGTGCATATACTTTTTTTTGTTGTGATACAGAAATTACTGCATAGTTCGCATTGGAAATGCCTGTTGCCTTCCACTGAAAAATGAAAGGGTTGAGCGATTTGCTTGCTTAGTACTTACCGTTTAAGCATGCCTTTTCTTGAATTAAGAATTAATATTATAATTAGGTAATTGTGTAAATATACCTCAATACTTTGGAGTTTGTCATAGTAACCTTTGTCGTAGATCATGAGGGAGATGAAAGGGATATCCTTGTTTTTTTGCTTGGGTGGATGTATTTGTTTAAATACTCCTGTCTGTATTTCAGAGCCTTCTGTGATTTGGCTTTACCTTTTTTAAGCTACAAAAGTTGTCTTCACAAGAGCTTGGCGAAGTTTATCATGGTGGTGTTGTGAAATACTATAGTTGTGTTCTGTATGTTTAGAGTATGAGGTGTGTGGCAAACGCTGGTGGGTATTCTGGAGTTTGCAGGTGGTTTTGGCAGGTATTTTCTTGACATTCTCAGGATTCAGGGTTTAAATAATTTGGACAGTCTGACTTTCAGTGAAACTTAGTTCACTGATAATTTATTCAGATGCACTTGTTCTTTTATTTTTCTTCAGCAAATCTCTCAACGTTTTAAAAAGTCTGCTGCAGTGGCTTCAGTTACTAACGTCGTTCACTTTGTCCTCCTCTTCTGTCAGATTTGACTGTCTCCATAGCAAGTTTCAAATATTCCTGCAGCAAGATTTACAGAAGGAAACCTGTTTGGGTCTTAGCTAGTCAGTTGTCCACTTCACCTTGGTGGTGAAGTGGACAGTGGATGTGGACTAGGGTATGAAGCTACAATATTTGATGAGTTTTATGGTCTTTTGCTGCCTCCACTGTGGTGATCTGCAGCAGCTCTGTAGGGCAACTGTTTGGGGCAGGTATTTTAAACTATGAATGGATCTTTGTGCATAGTGCTCACTATGCAGGATAAGTATTACTGCTGCTTTCCCTTCTCAATTCTTTCTTCTTTGGTTCCCATAAGTACTCCAGCAGATGTGCTTATGGAGCAGAAATATTCCTCAGGCTCCATTCAGTTGGTTTACTCAAAATACTTGACAGCAGGCTTTCCATGTGTCTGCTACATATC
Source organism: Myiopsitta monachus (assembly GCA_017639245.1). Classification (NCBI taxonomy): domain Eukaryota; kingdom Metazoa; phylum Chordata; class Aves; order Psittaciformes; family Psittacidae; genus Myiopsitta; species Myiopsitta monachus. Next base: position 86,780,319 of record CM029918.1, read on the forward strand.
TGAAAACTTTTGCAAGTACTGTTTAAAAGAGTATTGAATGAGGAGCTACTGAGAAATATCTGTGTTGAACTTTCGATTTCTGTCTGGGGGTTTTAATTAGATTTAATGTAAATGCAATGTCAGTATTAAAATGCAAGAACTTTGTAAGCTGACCTGAGAAATGCTTTTAAGTCCTTCAGCTGCATGTGAGGACTCGTTTTGTTGTTTTAACATAATACCATAGGTGTCTTCTGTTTGTGGGTGACTGTAATTTATTGTTAGTATATAGTTGAACATGGGCTTGCTATTGGAAACAGTGCAGATTTTGGTCAGGTCAAATCTAAGGTATTTCTTAACTTTTGAAGGAGTTGCATAACTGAATCAGCAACTGCATAATTTTTAAACCTACAAGATTTATCTACCCTGCTAATAGAATGGCAAGTACTTACTTTATTATTGTTCTTCTTGTAGATAACAACAAGAGAAGACATCAGTTCAAAACAGGAGACAAATACCAAAACAGACCTGGAGCCTGAAGTATTCCGGCCAAATCTTAGCGATCCCAGTGAATTATTACAGCCCGAACAAATTGAAAAGGTATTAACTTATATCTGTTACTTTTAGTATTGTACACTAATATATCACAAATGCCATGACCATAGTGTGAAACACACTAGTGGGAAGACTTCGTGTGATATTAAATAGTACAGAATCATTTCAGTTGGAAAAGACCCTTAAGATCAAGTCCAGCCATTAACCTAACACTGCCAAGTCCACCACTAAAACATACCCCTAAGGGCAACATCCACACCTCTTTTAAATACCTCCAGGGGTGGTGTCTCCACCACTTCCCTGGGCAGCCTGTTCTAATGCTCAGTAACATTTTTGGGGAAGAGCTTTTTCCTAATATCCAGCATAAGCCTTCCCCCGTGCAACTCGAGGCCGTGTTCTCTTGTCTTCTTGTATGTTACTGGGGAGAAGAGACTGACACCCACCTCACTACTACCTCCTTTCAGGTAAATGTAGAGCAATGAGGTCTCCCCTCAACCTCCTATTCTCCAGGCTAAGCAAACCCAGATTACCTCATCTAGTCCCCATAAGACTTGTGCTCTGGACCCTTTACCAGTTTTGTTACCCTTCTTTGGACATTCTCCAGCACATCAGTGTCTGTCTCATAGCATTGGCCTTCTTGGTCACCTGAGCACAAGCTGGCTCATGTTCACCCAGAACCTTTTCTGCCAAGCTGCTTTCCATCCGCTCTTCTCCAAGCCTGTAGCATTGCATGGGGTTGGTTTGACCCAAGTGCAGGACTTGGCACTGAGCCTGGTTGAACCTCATACAATTGGCCTTGGCCCATTGATCCAGCTTGTCCAGATCCCTCTGCAGAGCCTTGATGTCATCTGCAAACTTCCTGAGAGAGCACTCGATCCCTTTATCCAGATGGTTGATAACAACATTAAACAGAAATGGGCCCAGTACTGAGCCCTGGGGAACACCCCTTGTGACTAACAGCCAGCTGGATTTAACTCCATTCACCACCACTAGGCTTGGCCATCCAGCTAGTTCTTACCTAGTGAAGAGTGCAGCCATGCAAACCCTGAGCAGTCATTTTCTCCAGGTGAATGCTGTGTGAAACGCTGTTGAATGCTTTACTAAAATCTAAGGAGAAAACATCCACAGCCTTTTGCTCATTCACTAAACAGATCACCCTGTTATAGAAGGAGATCAGGCTAGTCAAGCAGGACCTGCCTTTCATAAACCCATGCTGACTGACCCAGATTACTTTGTTGTCCTGTAAGTGCCACTGATGGCAGTCAGGATGCTCTGCTCCATAACCTTCCCTGCCTGAGGTCAGACTGACAGGTCTGTAGTTCCCAGATCTTCCTTCTGGTAAATGAGTGTCTACCCATTGGTACCTTCCAGCCAACTGGGACCTCCCTGGTTATACAGGACTATTGATAAATGATGGAAAGTGGCTCTGTGAGCGCTTCTGCCAGCTTCCCCAGAATCCTTGGGTGATCCCATCTGGCCCCAGTAAACTTGCGTGTGTCTAACTGCAGAAGTGCGGCACAATTTGTATCTAAAGTGTTGCTTTCTGTATTATCAGAACTTTCAGTACACTGTGGCAGTACTAGTCTGTGTCTTTACTCTTATTTCATTCGTCCTTGAAAACAGCTTGGCTTTCACTGCAATTCTTGCTGTCTAGTCCAAAGTCATCTCATTTAATGTGTTTGTTGAAGGTTTGGATTAAGGCTGACTGCATTCAAGGCACAAGAACTGGAGACCAAGCATCCTTTGCACTTAAACTTGTTATGTGTTACATTAAGAGCGTTGTTATAATCTTGTTAACAGCTCACAAAGTCTCTTCCACCACGGACCATTGGATATCCATGGACTCTTGTCTACAGTACTGCAAAGCATGGCATGAGCTTGAAGACTTTGTATCGAACAATGGTGGGACTAGACACGCCTGTGCTGTTGGTTATCAAAGACAGTGATGGACAGGTAGGAAAATTGTTTGTGTGAAGGCAGGTGACCCATCAAGAAAAAAGGAATATAAAGTAGTAGCTGACACTTCAGTCCGACATTGGAAATAAAACTGTATGAAGCTGGTTTTCTCCTTGGTAGTCATGTAGAGACTTTTCAAAGCGTGTCAAGCAATCCTCTGGGAGACTCTGTTTCTAGGAAATACTTCGGTGATACATGTTTGCTCTTGCAATGCGTGAGTTTCAAAGTACCGAATTACTGAATTTACTTTTAATATTTTTTTAATGTACTTCAAGTATGACAAATAGTTTGTGAAACTTTCTGATGACTGAAAGATCTTCCTGAGTTGGAATGTCATTGCCAGCTCTGGCCAGTGCTTCTTGGTGCATTCTGTGACTTCAGCCACCATCTCTCTCCCATTCAAAAGCTGTTGGATCTTTGCTGCATTATTAATTTTTGTTCCTTGAGTCTCTAGTTGTACTCTATGCTGCTTTGACTCGGGTATGAATTACAGAAAGTGGATCACATCTCACCCTTTGAAGCAAGTTACTGCTGTCATGAAGAATTGACAGAACCACTGCAAAAACTGTAGTGTTTACTTCACTTAACCATTCTGTGGTAACCCCTGTCTTTATTTTTGGGAATCATGGGCTCATATCGCCTCATATTATTCAGCGGATCTGAAAACTATACATGAAGGGTGTATTTTTTAATTCAACTAACAACTTGGAGTTTTTTTTCATTCTGTTTCCTGACTGCAGAAATAGAATCATAGAATCATAGAATAGTTAGGGTTTGTCATCTAGTTCCAACCCCCCTGCCATGGGCAGGGACACCTCCCATTAAACCATGCCACCCAAGGCTCTGTCCACCCCGGCCTTGAGCACGGCCAGCAATGGAGCATTCACAGCTTCCCTGGGCAACCCATTCCAGTGCCTCACCACCCTTACAGGAAAGAATTTCTTCCTCATATTCAATCTAAACTTCCCCTGTGTAAGTTTGAACCCGTTACCCCTTGTCCTATCACCACAGTCCCTAATGAAGAGTCCCTCCCCAGCATCCCTATAGACCCCTTTCAGATACTGGAAGGCTGCTATGAGGTCTCCATGAAGCCTTCTCTCCCTTAGAAAGAAAAATACCTTCTAAATTTTAGATAGTAGAGCTCTCTTTCCCAGAAGTTCCTTGAAAGGGAATTTTTTTCTTCATTTACTATTTATTCTTGAAGATAAAGGCTATTCAATAGACATTATGTCTCAACAGACCCAGCAGCCTTGTAAATGTACTTTGGTAATTTTCCTTCTCTAAAGGGAAAACTTGAAGCTTCTCAAGATTAATTTCTAAGATACCTATTTCTTAGTACTTGGTTACCTGTCCCAGAAAGAAAATGTCCCTTTTCTGATAGGGTTGTCTTGTGCCAGCATGTAAGAATCATAGAATCAGCTAGGTTGGAAAAAGACCGTTAAAATCATCGAAGTCCAACCATTAACCCCAGGACTGACAAGACCACCACTAAACTGTGTCGCTGGCAGCCTCATCTACATGGTTTTCAAACACTGCCAGGGATTGTGATTCCACCGCTTCCCAGGGCAGCCTGTTCCAATGCCTGATCATCTTCTCTGTGAAGAATGTTTTCCTCATATCCAACCTAAACCTCCCCTGGCACAGCTTAAGGCTGTTATCTCTTGTCCTATTGCTCGTAGTTGAAAGTTGGAATCTAAGACACCTAAATTGCCTGCTGCAGTCAATTCTAGGAGTTCCTCTTATAAAGGTGCCCAAGAAATCTGTAGATGTCTACATTTCAATTTTTGTGGGCTATCTGTCTGTCTGCTGGCATATGCTGAACACACCAAGTTCTGGCATCTACTCTGACAGCCATTTAAAAGTTTAACACCTAATTCCTACTTTTGCGGATGTTGAAACTAGCTTCGTACTAGCAACAGAAATGCCTGGTTTGGGAGGGTGATACTTCATGATGTGTAGTTGATTTTGCATAACTATGCAGTGTTTTTTCTAATTATTCTCATTCCTGGGAAACCTATTCTACTTTGAACAGACTTAAAAATCCAGCAATCGGTCCTTAGACCTCTTTACAACACTTGTAATGTTTTTATTCCTGAATATTAAAAATACTTTTACTACCCACCAAAGGCTTAGTTAAAGGCTGTTGTAAGACAGAGTAACCAGTGCTTACCTGATACTTGTATTGGAATGAATAAATTGCATGCAAAGTAGCTCAGAGCTAGGAACTTGCTGAAAATAGCCTAGTTGAAGTGGAAGAGGAGCAACAACCTTTTGGTTTGAAATTTTAAAGATATGTACATTATTTCTGATAATTTCCAGAGTTCAGGTTTTTTATCCCTTTGATTTATTTTTTTTTTAATGTGTTCAGTTTTTTGAGAGAGTTCTTACATTGTCATTTTACTTTATTGCACCACAGAGCACCATACCATCTCTTAATCAGTGCATTTGGAACCATGATGCCATGCATATCCTGTAGCAAATTCCAAATCTGGCAGCATTTACAACCTGATGTGTTTGTCAGTTATCGTCATTAAAGAGTCTCTGTATAGTTTTTATTAAGTATTTTCTCTTGCATAATTTTTCTTACAGGTTTTTGGCGCACTAGCATCTGAACCATTTAAAGTGAGTGATGGGTTTTATGGCACTGGGGAGACCTTCATGTTCACTTTTTGTCCAGATTTTGAGGTAAGTAGTAGTAACTGTATGCCTTTGCTTTTTTCTCTCCACGTGCATTATCTTAAAATACTTACTGAATAAATCTATCAGTAAATAACTTTAAAAAATCTAGGAGTTGGCCTAAAAAAGTCCTCATACTAGTTCTATCACAGAATCCATAAGTGCACAGTAAGTGCATGATAAGTTGATAATGTTTGCATAGTGGAAAAATTTAACCCGACTCTTCCATTGTACTGAAGATTTTTCTACTAGTCTGAATTCTGCTAGGTGTCTGAAAATTCACAGACTACATCCTTTTAAAGGGAATAAAATCAAAGTGTATTTTCTGTTACTCATTGTGTAGAAGTTTCAGTGCGCAATAAAAACCTATTTTAGAATGGTTTTACTTTAAGTAGTATGAAACATAAGAAAATTTTTGTCTCTATGTATCTTTTCCCTGCATTTTCTGTGTAAAGTGTCTGACTTCATTCAGCTGGCCTCTAGCCACCCTAGTCTGTCTTTACTGATGTTTGATTTCTCTTCCACCCAAATGAAAAGTTCAGGTATTTTAACTTGCTAATCTGTTCTGGCTGTTTGTTGGGTTTTTAATTAGGTTTTCAAATGGACTGGAGACAACATGTTCTTCATTAAAGGAGACATGGACTCCCTTGCTTTTGGTGGAGGAGGGTAAGTTCAATTTCTTTCTGTCATTAAGAGTCTGTTAAAAGTGGGCTTGTCTGCACACCTTTGAAAAGAAAATTTGGAATTGACTTCAGTTTGATAGCTTAGGACTCTTCCAGCCAAGAAAGATTTAGTATGTCAGGTGTTCATTAAGCAGGTTTGTCTTCAGCATACTGTGGCTTGAAGTGTCAGCCCCCCAAGGTTATGATGCCTTGCATGCTTTACTTGCATGGTTGTCTTGGTATATTCAGAATAGACACATTCTAATTCTGAAGATATGTAAATGTGAAAATTATGTGTAACTAGGAGAGGCTTGAACTGAAATTGTGCCATCCTAAGACATGCCAGTGTCTTCAGAAATCATACGTTGTGTAATCCCTTCTTCCACCATCCATTCAAGTGCATAAGCTTCTGGGATATTTCCCTTATTTATCAGCATTCTGTTCACATTTAAGTATACTGTAATGTTTTTTTCTTAATACATATGGAAAAGGCCGAAAACTGAGGAATTCTGGTTAATTTTTTTTATTTCAGCATATCTGAACGAGGGATATTCCCAAATTAATAAATAGTGAAAGAAAAATTTGATAAATTTCAAGCTGCAAAGGCCTTTTTAACATCTCCGAGGTATTTGTGTTGAAAAAAAATTCCATAGTTCCTCTTTGTTCCTCAGTGCTGAATGAAAGATATTTTCATAATTTTAATGCTTACTCCCTCAGTCTTGCTTTAATATGTTGTCTGTCTTGCAGAGGGGAGTTTGCTCTTTGGCTCGATGGTGATCTCTACCATGGAAGAAGTCATTCATGTAAAACATTTGGGAATCACACACTTTCTAAGCGAGAAGACTTCATTATTCAAGACATAGAAATATGGGCTTTCGAATGATTATTTAACTATTTCTACAGGGTGTTGTCCCAAACCTGGCATGAATCAGTGCAGCTCAAAAATCCCTAGGAGCAATAGAGTGCACCGTTTACCTTTCTGGGTTTTTTGTAAGTTTTCAGCGTGGCCACCTAGTTCTTATTTTTAAGTAGCAGACCCTTTTTCATGCTCTCATGTCAGTAACATACTGTCCAACTTTTCTAAGCTGTAGATGCTTTTACGAAATAGAGACCACATGGACTAAAGATTAACGTCAGTTACTTTAAACCTTGCAGCCTACAAAATATTCTTATCCTCATTACAGTTGCCTCCCAGGTTTCCCACACACACATTTCTGCAATCCTGCTTGGGGGCTGCTTCATTGAATATAGGTTATTATTTTTGTATTCAAATTAAGTCTATGAATGAAGTTGCCCTCTGTGAACTGATGTAAGAAGAAAGCTGCGTGTGGGTATTTGGCAGCAGTACTGCAGGGATTGGGCCAGAGCAATGATGGGCTAGTTAATATGGTGCCACAAAGAGATGAGAAGTCTGGCATTCCTTAGCACATACCAGTACACATATGCTTAAGTTAGAAGATATCCAAAGTCAACAGTGCCACTTGTCTTGTTTATTGTTAATGTTTAGAAAAAAAGTCAATATATGTTCTAGCTGCATGCTGATTTGTATTAAAGAGTGTTTTGCACATGCTGTTAATAGTCTGCAGGTTTGGGACAAATACTGACAATACTGAGCTACGCGGCAAGGAGTTATAAAATAACAAGGGAATATGGTAGTTCCACAAAATTAAAAGGCTAAAGCAAGCAGAACTTGGTGAATAATATGTAGCTATAGTAGGGCATTAAAAATACAGAAACAGCTGCATCTTTCTTTAACATAAAGTGTCAGATATATACTGTTATACTGTTGTAGCCGTGTAGCACATCAACTCCAAGAATATAGCTTATTCCCGTCCAAAGAAACAAATAGTTGTGATGTTTTTAAGTGGGTCTATGTTGTAAATTTACAGTTAGCACCAGCTCTGATTAAAATGAAATAATGTACTATAGGTAGACAATATTGTAATTCAGTAGACTTGTGGAATATGCAAACTTACTGTCATGTGACCTCAAAAAAATAATGACAGGCTAGAATCCAGTTCCAGTAGCTCTTGTCCACTTCTGTAGGAAAAATGATAAGCCATTGTGGCAATAACAGCTAAACAAATCTGTTTTGTTTCAAAGCTTTTATTCTATGTTCTGCAAAACAAAACAATACAAAAAAGAAAAAAAAAACACAACAAAAAAATTGCTGTTAAGTGTGACAGTGACTGACTTTGTGCTGAAATTTCAGCTATTTCAGATGAACATTGTATATTATCTTGTAAATTAATGTTCAAAGTAGTTTTGTTATTATAGAAAAGTGTTGATGGACAGGTTGCTTATAGCACTTTAAATTATTCTAGAAATGGAATAAAAGCCAAATGGGTTGGCTTAAGTAGATGTAGTTGTACATTATTTCAGAATATTTACATCTCTGGAAAGTTTTCAAAACTTATTTGAAGACAGCTTACTGCTATGGGAATGAGAAAGGGCAGATGTTTCATCTATAATATGCTAATGCTTAATATGAATAGAAATACAGGGCTTTGTTTCCTGTCTCTATGTATAGCTCTTTATCCTTATTAGAACTTAGTACAATGTGTAGACTAAATGTTTACAAAATAAAGAACTGTAAATAAATTGAAATGGCTTTTCTCCCCTTTGGTCTTCCACAGCAGTATTATTGTCTTTGTGGAGTTAAGAGTGATTATTACAACAACAACAAAAAAAAACTATCCTGTAATGGATTTTAAGTACTTTCAGGTCACAGTGATGTATAGCAAATAAATCTAAATATATGTAAAAATAAACTTGACTTGGAGTTCATTTAGAAGTTGGCGTTTACTTTGAAGCACAAATGGAGATTGTTGCTGTTCATTTAATAACTTGGCTGAATACATAGGATGTATTTGTTCACCCTTTTGTGGATTTTTGGGTTTTGAAAGCCCAGTGGGAAGCTGTAAAAGGTGCTTCTTCAGCCATTTTCAAGAGAGGAAAAGCAAAAGGCATCTTGGATTATCCTTGCTGGAAAAAAACCTACATGAATTCAAGTGCCTAGTCTTTATCCTAAGCTTATATTGCAAAGAAAGCTTATTTATATTTTAAATGCTACTGTGAAGAATTTTATGAAGAATTACACTTTGGAGGATTATATAAAAGCACAGGAAAACCTTCAGTAGCTGAATGTCACTTGAGTATTGAGAAAGCACATGGAGGGGGGGAGTGGAAATAATGATCAGTATGGTAAGCAGTACAGTGGCAGTCATGCTTGTATAAATACTGAATTAGTTGCCAGTTGGGGTTAAGCCACAACAACCGCTTATACAGTTTCAAATTAAAACATTAATTTTGATTTTAATACTTCCTATAGTATTCCTCATTCAGGGTGTGAGTCTTGCATCTCACGTTTATGTTCTTACTTTGAGCAGGTCATCAGAGTGGTTTACTATTGTCACAGCAATAGGGAGCTCAGTTAAGGGAACAAACCTGTGTTCTTTATCTTATAAGAGTACATGCTACTACAATACAAAAAAGAGCTACAGTGTGACACTGGAGCAAAGAGATCATCCACTTGCGTGAGTGGTGTACCTGTAGTGCAGTATGTTCAGACCACAGTGGTCCTTCTGATTGTCCCACTGCAGTATGCCCAACGGCAGGTCCATTTAAGCTGTGCTTTTTGCTGTCCTGATTATCTGACAAGCTTTGTAATCCTTGTTGAGTTTGTTTTGTAATAGTTACACTGCTAGTAATACACATGCTGTTGAACACTAAACTACTTTGTGTGCCACATGATGGCAGAAGTGACTTCATTTGAGATGTTGATGTTGTGCAATGTGTACATAGCACCTGGAGTAATGGGCAACAGGGCTTGCCAATATTGTGATCAGTGGTGATTGAACATCTCACCACAAATGTTATACTTTCTACTACACAGTTTTAAAAACTAGCTTTAACATTGAGCCCTTGAATGTACAGGAACGTTTTAAAGGAGAAATTAATGCCAAGGAGGAGGGACCTTATTTCCACTGGGTGGCATGTCCACTCACTGATCCATCCTCTTGCTTTATGCACTGCAGCAATTGTTGTAAGACTAGAAAAAAAATACAAAGGTGTGAAAGTCAAACTTATTTCTTTGGATACAAATAACCATGTAAACTGTATTCAGAATATGGAAAATGTACCTCACAACTCTTATAGGAGGACATTTTCTTTCGGGACCAAGGAAGGAACTTTGCTTTTCTGGCAAACTACACAACATTTGCAAGAGCAACACAAGCCTCCGGCAGAAAAATGAGGGAGATCTGTTACTTACTGGAAGGAAATCAGTTTCAAATAAAGCACTTAGTTGGTAAATGCATTATTTAAAAGAATAATGTGCAAGAGTAAGCTACCATGAAAGTAACGAAGAGTTGCTTGCTCTTTATCTCAAAGGTTAAGGGTTTCATTTTTTAAACAAGTCAGAATTAGGAAAGGTCTTAAAATCTGTGAAGATTGCTTTAATCAAGCAGGTTTTGACCTTTATTGCCCTACTAATTTGAATTTAAGTAGAATATTTAAATTTGGCAGAGGTCACAGTAGTTCCACATTAATGTAACGCAATGTAGTAGGAGAGTAAGACTGGATAATTTCGTTGGTTCTTAATTCATATTTGTTTTCTTCACCTACTTTCCATGGATAAACTTGTCCCACATCTGTAAGTAAAAATGTTGTAAAACGTATAACCTACATGAAACAATTCCATACATCATAATATAACAATATTAAATACTCTTACACAAAACCAGTGTACCTGCTTTTCACAGTTCAGAAGGCTTTGCATGTTACTGCCTACTCAAAGGTGTGGAATTATGTGGTTTTCTTTTCCAATTGGAAATATTTTTAGTGGGGAAAATGGAAACTGTTGCAAAAGCTTTTAACGTTGCATTGGGGTGATTGTGAATGGAGCTTGTATGGAATTGTGAAGTTACGTGTAGTGAGCTGTAGACTGATCATGTGTATAGTGATAACGTACCGCTCATCTAAGCAATTAAGTGCAAGGTTTTTGAAGAGGTCTTGTGAACTTTTGAAGGCTAGTCTTTTTTACCCTCCAAATGTCTTATTTTAAACCTAAAATCTAGTTTTTTTTAACCTATATGGTAAGTATAGGTGCACATGTATCTGGATGTTCCTATACACAAGAAGAAGTCATTGTTTCTAGAAATAGATTAGCAACAAAAAGAGGGTAAGGAGCATCTCCGTCCTTGATTGGGTGCGGTGGGGGGAGAACAGTGACAAAGGATGAGGAAAAGACTGAGGTACTTAATGCACCTTTGCCTCAGTTTTTAGCAGTAAGAACTTAATGCACCTTTGCCTCAGTTTTTAGCAGTAAGAACCAGTTGTTCCAGCTCCCCCTGGGCTGGAGGACAGGAACAGGGAGCGAGATAAGGTTCCTGTAATCCAAGGGAGAATGGACAGTGACCTGCTGTGCCACTCAGACACACAAGTCTTTGGGACCAGATTGTATCTACCCAAGGATACTGAGGGAGCTGGCAGAAATGCTCACGGAGACACTTTCCATCATTTATTGGCCATCCTGGGTAACTGGGGAGGTCCCAGTTGCCTGAAGTGAGCACACGTGACACCCATCTACCAGAGAGGCCGGAAGGAGGGCCTGGGGAGCTACAGACCTGTTAGTCTGAACTCAGTGTCAGGGAAGATTATGGAGCAGAGCATCTTGAGTGCCGTCAGTGGCACTTACAGGGCAACCAGGTGATCTGGGCCAGTCAGCGTGGATTTATGAAAGGCAGGTCCTGCTTGACTAGCCTGATCTCCTTCTATAACAGGGTGACCTGCTTAGTGAATGGGTAAAAGACTGTGGATGTTTTCTCCCTAGACTTTAGTGAAACATTCAACAGTGTTTCTTGCAGCATTCACCTGGAGAAATTGGCTGCTCAGGGTTTGCATGGTTGCACTCTTCACTAGGTAAAAACTGTGTGGGAGGAATAACCCAAGAAATAATCAGTTACATCTTTTATTTATAGTTCATATATTCCTTTGACAACCACCATCCTCAAGACAATTCAGACAGCTTGTGAAAGTCATTATATAAAAATGTAAAGGTAAGAATGTGCAAGTAAATATAGTGATATGCAAGTATTGCACTTAGATGTCATTTTTGCAGGTCATCCTGAGCACTCTGAGATCTCAAGAAAACATGAAATAAGTTCCCCCGAATCCTATAGTTATTATTTTTCCTTAGATTCACAACATACAACTGTGTCTAAAATATTAATCATTTTCTTGGACTTAGCAATAGGCATAGTAATCAGTTCTTGGATCGCCAACTTATCAAATATACTTATTTTTTATTGGAGCTTCAAAGTGGAGTGTCTGTACTCTCATAATAAGATAGCAATACTTGTTTTATCACAGAGACAAGATGTTTATATACCTTTTCTTCTGTAAGAAGATACTTGCTCTTTCAGTTTGAAAGAATCTTATGGGGAAAAAACCACTTGCTTTTCATTGTGCATATTACTTGCCCAGGCATCTTGCTCTGAAACAAATGTTTTTCACATGAAACACGTTTACCAGGATAGCTGTTTGTACAGTGTAGTGGTTGCGAGAAGCGGTGATCTATGTAATCCAGTAAGCATTACAGACCTTTAAAAGGTCTCAGCTTTGTCTGTAATACAATTTTAAGACCTAGAAGTATTAGTTCATCAGCATTTACTCCTTTTGAGCATCACTTGGACCAAAATATATTATTGCAGTGGCATCAGACTGGTTCAAATGACAAATATGGTAAAATCAGGCCAGTGTTTCTGTGTAGTATGAAACACCATTTCCCTTAAAGGCAGTTGATTTTGGTTATGAACAGTTTTGTATCTTTTCTCACAGAGGTACATTTTAATAGAAGATACTGACTGTAGTCAGTTTTTGTTATACAGAGCAGTACAAGTACCTGACTTTTTTATATGTTGCATGTTATTTTTCCCTGTATTTATAAGAGCCATATTTACATAGATAATCTGATGATACATTGCACAACTTTCATAGAAAATATCTCCTATGTGGCTATCCAAAACTTTTTTGTTCATTGTATTGGGTTTTTTTCTCTCCCAACATTTATAGCTCTAAATATACAACTATCTAATAAAGTAGTTATATAAATACATTAAGTATAAAATCTCATTTATAAAAAGGATTTTGTCTTTGTATGTTATAAGCTGTATCAATAGTAGCCACAAAATAATACTGCAGTAATAGCTGTATATCCTACTTGTAAAGGAAACAAATGTGTTATCCTTGATTCTATGATCAAATACAACTATTTTTGCATGCATTTAAATAAACTAATTAGGAAATAGGTTCACAGGATCATTTTCACAGATCAAAAACTTGGTCTGAGTTTAAATTGTCATTGAACTTCTGATCTGGCATGGTTTATATTACTGATATCCCAGTTAAAAGAATTGGGAAGATCTTGAATGTAGGAACAAATAAAAAAATGGAATTCATTTGTAGCTACTTGTATTGCTATTGGTTTGTATGATCAGCTGCTTATATTCAGTATAGATTTCTCTATTTTTCATGTAGTAATTAACTGAAGTGTTCTGCAAGCCCTCCTGGTAGAGAGAAAAATCTATTTGCATGCTTGCGTTACCATGGAGTAGTTATAAAATACGCATTAAAAAAAAAAGGTCAATGTCATTTCTATGCAATGAATCTTGTATTCAAAATGTGCAAATGCTATTAGCAAGGGAGAAGAGGAGAAAGGTTTTCCAAAACAAGTTGTTCTGGTTGTAGCATGCTTATTTTAATAAAGTAATTATGACATTATCATCCCTTCCTTGCCATAACATTTCTCCCTCAAAGTCTACTAGCCCATGTTTCCTGGCTCTCAGGAGAATCCCAACAACCTTATCTGAAATACGAACATATCTGTCAAAGAGTTCCCCAAATGTAACTTGGATCTTCCCATCAGGCCGTGGCTTAGCCATGGATTCAATGATGAAACACATGTCCCTAATCTCCCGGTGGATGTGGGCCTCGGCTTTCTTGGCTCTTTCGGCAGTTTTGGTTCCTTCCTTTGGACGGCCATACCCTTCATCTCCTTTGTGCAGGCGTGTGGACATGGACAGCTCATGGTCAAATTCCTCACTGAAGGGGTTGAGCTTCTGCGACATGATGTGCTGATCGCTCCATTCTTGCCATTTGTCCTTCAGGCTATTGACAGGGCTGTATTTCCTCTGGGCTTTGGTGCGTGCTTCTTCACTAATCCTGTTTGCGCTGAAAGCAACAAAAAGGGCATTTCAGCTTTGCATTTGGTCATTTAATTACATAGTTCTGCTATAAATCTCTTCTATTAACTCTGTTACCATGCTTTTCCAGATGAGCTGCTAGCCACCAGGTGGCATGAGTTCACTACTTCTAAATTCTTTGGGGAGTTTTAGCCTCTTTTCAATTTGTGCTCAAAAGCAAATTCACGGATCACAACATGATCCCATGTACACTACCACCCTACAACCTAGAAATGAGCCCATTTTGACAAGCTTTCACCCAGAATGACATACTTCTGTATGGGAGCAAAGCAGGATTGTTGCTGGTTACCTGCACTTTCTAAACCTTTGGTCAATTATGCAGCTCCCACATTCTGCCTGCCCGGCAGAGCCTGAAATCTGTCCACTCTGATGTTATAGATTACAATAACTGTAAGTGTATGGACTGGGTCCTCAGCTATTCTTGTCTGGAAAACAGAGGGTAGTGTCTAGAAAAATCTGTCCGCTGCATTAGATGCCAATGTTTAAAATAACAATAAGGTTCTAAACAAGTACTGGAGTCTAAAATTCACATCCCCACTGGCAGGGTAAAAGCCTGGAAGAAACATAAGGCTACTGAGATTTGTATCAAGGTCAAAAGATGAGGAAAGACCTTCAGAGATCTTGGTAGTTTTGGGAGGGTTTATTGTTTTGTGTGTGTGTACCAACATCATATTGTTGATATTCTTTCCTCTAGTGGCCAGTCCTACATGTTGTGAGCTATAGGTAGTCTGAGCTAGTCTTTGTGCTGTCCATGTCCTGTCATTGTGTCTGTACAGAGCTCTGCTAGGGGGTATGTTGAGCTGTGGCTGTGCAAAGTAACTTGTTTTCTAATATTTTAGTCCCCAGAAGGTTGCTCTGAAGCCTCGCCAATGATGTCAGCTGAATGTTAGCAGTAACACCGGAGAACAAAAATCCAGTTAGCAAAGCAGTAGAGAGAACTGCAGAACTGCGGGAAACCTTGTTTCCATGCTGTTCGGGCATTTCCCCTATTGTTTAGCTTAATGGCAAGTAAACTGTATACACAGACACATTTTTTTTCCATGCCTGCACCACACCTACACAATGGGTCGTGGATCCAAAGCAAAGGTTGTGAATGTTAACCCACTGTAAGAAGTGCTTCACCTGTATCAACCGACTAATTTAACCTGTTAACTGTAATCATACAATGATAGAATACTGAGGGTTGGAAAGGACCTTGAGGACAATGTCCATGTTCCATGTCTCCTATGATCCTTTTTGGAAGAGAAAGGTATGGATCCCTTTTTAATGTTTTGAGTTTCCTGTCACTGTTGCATCCCTTTGGTTCCTCTGCAGGAATGAAAGTGTTTCCTATGCCTGTAGGAGTTAATGTGCCTTCTGCTAAGAAACCTTATTCCAGAAATGCTGCAGCTGGAAACGATGAAGGTGCTGATGTGAGGGAAAAACCCCTATAATACTGGCACAGATGCCTTTTTCCTGGAATATAGAGAGGAAAAAGGGATATTTACTATAATAGCCACGTACTTATGACATTTTTGAAGATTAAGCCACACCGCAAGATTCCTGAAAGTAACAGGCAGAAATAATGTTTTCTGAGGCTATAAAATCAATTAAAAAGAGAGTAGTTAAAAAATCCAGTCCTGATAACAGCGCTGTAAGTGCAGAAAATTACTTTCATGTCATATTTCACTGGAAGAGAGCTCTAAGTAACAGAGAGGTGCTACTTCAATCATTTGCACCTCAGTAAGTACGGCTAAGCAGGTTTCTCCTAGGTAGCAGCACTACCATTAGAAAGGGAGGAAAATATGGAGTTTAACAGAAAAATAGCTGGTTTGTTTCTCTGATGGCATTTTTATAACTTAGAAATTTGTTTTAATTGAGGTTATTTACAGATTATAACTGCTGCAAATGTACCCTGTCTTCCCACTGTGTGAAATCCTTCTTTTGAGGTCCTAGCTTCTGTCAAAGGATGCTGCACGCAGTCTCTCCCAAAAGCAGGGGCCACAAACTTTCAAGCTCGAGGTTACTGGAGAGCGTTTTTCACTATGGCTATTAATCATTTGCTCCCTGTGGGAGATGACTGATCAGCCTACAGCAAAGCATCATTCTGATCCCCAATCTTAATAGTTAAAATAGCTCTGTGTGCTCAGATAGCTGTGCTAAAAAGTACCGTATGGTTGAAATCCATTATTATGTTAGTCACGGTCTAATGCCGGTCATGGTAAACGCTTGTCAGTAGTGAAGTGTAAAATCCGAGCAGTGGGAATGGTGCTGCTGCCTGCCTGTCTGCAGAGGGATCACAGAATTTGTTTTGGCACCTTCATCAGTGCTGGTCCCAGCTCTCATTTCTGAAATGGTGATTAGGATATGGTATGAACATACTGGCCCTGATCCTCCAATCCCTGTTGCTGTGCTCGCCCTTTACGCATAAGCTAGTTGGTTGGGTGAAAACTCTGCCTTCTCAGCTCAATTTCCTCCTGCTCAGGTCACGCTCGCATTACATGTGTACTGGTGATGGAAACAGAGAAGAAGCAGTAGAGACTCAAGCCCCATGGGGGGATTGCTCCTGGTAGGAACCTATGTCCTGCTGCCACCCTTTTCCCTCCTTGCAGGCTCAGGTGAATGAGCTCCGCTGAGCCCTGCCTTGGTTTAAGTTTCACCTTCAGCTGTCCTCCCTGCCCAGCAAAGCCAGCAGGCAGCACCTGGGCTGTGCCTTAGCCATAGCCCAGTGCTCACTGACCTCAAAGGCTGCGCTCTCCTTCATCACCATTTTGCAGCTACATGTGAGCTTTTACACTGCAACAGTTCAGGTGAAACCACACGTTCCTTTATGTTGTCTTTGTTCAAGGGCATTATCAAGTTTGTAAAACTGAGGACTGGCGCAAATGGTGTCGTAACAACTGCCTACAGTTGTCCATGTTGTAGCATTGGGTATATGGATCTCTTGATATTTTACCAACAGAAAGGGGATGAATTAATTCAGCATCTGCTCGCTGGCAAGTCTGGCCACTGCGCAACTGTCTGTAGCTCTCTTCTGGAAAGGCATTTCTGCTGAAGGCCTCCGGAAAAAGAAACTGGAGAATTTCTACCAGACTGCTATTCCTCTGCCCTTGTAGGAGACTTGTTTATTACTTATTTACTACCTGGGCTACAAATTTAATGTGTCTGCTTTTGCATAGCAATCTTCAAGTAGGAGCCTCTTACTGAGAGAAGTATTATTCAAAAATTTTAGATGCTATTAATTGCTCCTTAACTCGAAATTTAAAGTACAACCTGTAATAACTCCATAGGTAAGTATTAGAGTCTGCTTCCTTTTTCTTCACACAATTTACAGGCATAAGTCTATCTCATGAATACTTCTACTTCCACAACATATTCAGTGCATGTACTTCCCTCCCCCCTGCCCTTTATGGTAGCATGCCCAAGGAGAGACATTGAATTTGAAGAATATATTGATGATTCAAATGTTCTTTTTGTCAAATGATCTATAATATATAGCATGATTCAAATGAGTCCTGCAGATGTTGAGACAGGCTGGATGTTTTCTAATGTACATTTGGGGTCCCAGCTCCTGTGAAAGATTCCATTCTTTGACTTCATAAATTCTAAATCTATGGAAAGCTTCCAAAGAGAAACAATGAACCCAGGTTTTGTTAAGATCTGCTTTAGTTCCTTCAATTACTAATTTGGACATTCTCTGCCAATTACTCCTGAGAATATTTGCAATTCATATTAAGCAAAATACTGAATAAGTATTTGGAACTATTATTTGTCAGGTATATTGCTTTAGACTTAACATTTGCTGAAATAAATGAATAGCTGTAGGCTCTTGATGAGATAAAATTGTCACCATGAAATATGGACTAAAGTATTAAGAAGTAAGTAGTGATTTTGATGAACTAGTAAATCCACTGTGAGAACTAAATACAATTAACATTTCCCAAACACAACTTCCTGTCTCTATTATGTACATAGCATGTAAAACCCAAGGCTATAGTGAGATATTGTTGACTGACTAAAGCACAAGGATATGCGAAGGGATATTTCATGGATTTTTTCTTTTTATTTTCTTCAAGAGTAATATTTTCTCTTTGACTATTTCCTGCCATTCCTCTGCCTCCCTCCCATCTTCCTCATGGAAACTTGTACCTCTCTCAAGGGCTGCTGACCATTTGTGATAATGTAACAGAGATATTTTACTTACAGAGATGGCACAGGTCTTTTAATCCTCACAACCGTCATTTCTCGGTCACTGTCTTCTGGCTCAATTTTGTCCTCTGCTTCTCCATAGCCGCTGTCCTCAGCATCCAGGCTGTCATCATGACACTTAAGCAGCAGTTCTTTCTTAGCCCTTTCTCTGTCATCTTGTTCTACCTGTTTCCAGCCCTTGGTCAGCTCTGATACCATGTTTGAGCACTTTCTTCTTATGGTTGGAGATAATTTGCCACTAAGAATTTTGTCAATAGCATTTGATTGTTCTTTGAGCTTGGTCATCTCTGAGCTGCTGTTATTGTTCTCATATCTTTCACTGAGGAGGCTAACATCACCTCCTCGTTCATAGGCTTTGCTTACAACTGTTTTGGTCACCTCTTTGCTTTTAATGCTGAACTTTTTGAGGGCTTCATCTGATTCCCTTGATTTTTTTTCAGCTTCTCTTATTGTTACTGATTCCTTTGCTGAGGATTTTTCATCATCTTTTTCTTGGTCCTTCTTGACAGGTGGCATTGGCCATTTCTCAAAGGATCTTTCTTCTACAGGCTGGGCTGATGAGTCTTCTGTAGGGGGAACCCATCCAGAGGGCTCTTGGGCTTGCTTTACATGGTGGTCAGATACCCACTGCTGCCATCCTCGTGCCAAGCTGAATACCATGCTGGCCATTCGGATCTTGTGGACAGCCCTTTTCCCAGGAGTGGTGCTTGCCTTTCCTTCAGGAGCCATGGCGCTGTCTGCTGCCATGCTGGCTTTTCCTCTTCTTATGATAAGCACCTTCTGACTGAACTTCCTGAAGTGAATAATGCCCTCTGAAGAGAGCTACAGAGATTTAAATAGAAGCTGGGGCAGTTTGTGCCCATGGAAAATATGTGAAACATTTCTCACAAAGATATAGTATCCTCACTGGTATGGAGGTCTTTTTTTAACATGCAGGGTTGCATTTCATCACAGCAGATGAATGATGCATGATGTAAACAGCATGACACAGACCTGCACTGGAAATAGTGGGAAATTATCAGCTTCTTTAGTCCCCCTTCCCAGAGACTACTCGATTCTCAATTTGTTGGCAAGGGTCTTATTCTTCTGGAAGTGCAGAACATGGGTTAAAGATACTGAACGGAGTGTCAGAAACTGCTAAATGTGAACTGCTGTCAGTTACAGCTAACAACTTTGGGCAGAGTAGAGACCCCTCGTCATCAGAAGTAAATAGTGGCCCTCATCAAGCAACGTAAAACCTACGAATGAGAACTGTCTTAGATACATTCTCCAGGCTATTTCTTATTGCTCGTATGTCCAAAGAAATCCAGGTTTGTTAATTTTTTAAAAGGTATTTATGTGCTCTGTTCCCAGTCATTATCTATTAATGTCCATCTATTTACAACCTGCCTTCAAGGGGGTCTGGAAACACTATCATGTTTGGTGTCAGCGCTAAGGATGAGGGAACCACTATCTCTAGTCTGAGGATTATACAGAAATACAGAAAGTCTGACTTGATCAGATGGATGAATGATCTCCCAGGTTTGGATTTTGAAAAAATAATGTACAGCCCATTTAATTCCTGACTGCTTTTCAAGAACGTTATCTATAAAACTTGTTTACTTATTATTTACAGCATAATTGTGTTTATTAAGTACAGTATAGAAAAAAATCAAATTTCTTAGGGAACTTTGTGATTTCTTCATTCCAGACGACTTTCTGGAGTATGTATACAGTAGTTTAGTGAATAGATATGTACATTTTCAAGTCATAATAATGTCATTTTCCATAGATACAGTCCTGTGGTATCTTATTTCTTAGTGTAATGTTTCCTAAATAAGAAAGGAAAATGGCATTGCTTTTTCCATCCATCATACCTAGCAGCTTACAGGATGACCTGCCGCACTTGCCATTTGACACTCTGAGGCACACTGAACTTCAAGGAATTCTCTTGGCTTCGTCAGTGTTACGTCAGAGATAAATGTGGGCTTTTGGTACTCTGCCTTTTTCTTTTCTGTTAAAAGCTGGTCTGTTTGAAGTAAGTTAGATCCTATCTAGCTTTTGCTTAGTAATATAAAACTATGTCATACCTTTGACTTCTAGGCAGGATTCCTCATTAATCTTTGAGGTAATTTCCTCTTCAAAACTGATGACATAATCTAAGCTAGGGTTGCTATTAGATGTTTACTCATACTTTTATTTTAGAAAGATATGTGTCACCCCTGTATACTGTATAAGCCCAGCTACTACCAATGGCATCATAACTGTGAAATGGCATTGTGAGGTACACTGATGCAACTTGATTAAGGAGCATGTGTTACCAAAGGTTTATTTCAGTGGCATTTTAAGGTTAATCAGGAATGGGAGCTTCTTGGGTTTAAAAAGCACACATGTGCATACATGCAGGCACACAGGATGGTGTATGTTTCCTAAAATACAAGGAAGATGCAAATGAAAGACAAGAATAACGCACATGCAGACAGGAGTATGACATCAGCTTGTTATAGCATTCCCTATGATTTCTTGAGTATAAGGGTGGCCAAGGCTTTAGGAATGAGCTGAAAGCTAAATACAGAGGTAAGGAGTGAGGGCAGGGAAGGAGTGCAGTGAAACTTCAGTGACTGTGGAAAGACAGTCACAGAGTGTAAAGCCAATAGGAAACCCTGTTGTAAGGTAGAATCAGTTCCACCTGCATGTGCTCAGGTTCCTGGTTTATCTGTTTAAAGACTCTATACAGGCAATCTATTCCAGTGGTTAACTGGCTCAAATTAAACCTTTTCTGAGGCCTAACCTCCACTTCTGTCATAGGACTTTAAGCCTCTGTCACCACTGAGAACAGACGTATCCCACCCTTTCTGAGGCAGCCTTTCTTTGTGAAGACTGCTGTATTCCTCAGTCTTCTGATCGACTCCCCTTCTTCCTAACTTTTAGCGTTCTTTCATGATCCCTAATAATTCTTTTGCCAGTTTCTGCGCTCCCTATGCTAGGTCCACATCTTTCTTCAAATGTGACTCCCAAAATGAGAATGCTATTCTGGTTTAAACTTGTGCTTTTTGCAGAAAAGAGAGAGCGGCCTTGTGTATTTTGCTCCGGATTCATATTCTACTTGCAAGCCTCCAAATTTCCAGCCTTTCCTGCTAAATGGCTGTCTGTATTCGCAGAGCTGACTGTTCATTCACACGTAACCATCTCTGTGGTTGCTAAATTGTTCAGGTAACGTTTTCAATTTGTCATTACCAATTTGATTTTTAATCCCTGTTCCAGTGTTTTCATAAATCTCTTGTCTATTCCACTTTTGGAATCACAAAGCTAAATAGCAGGTAAGTATTAAGTAGACTCAGTTAATAAACACATTAATTTTGATAGAGAAATACTGGTACTTATTTTTGTGTCTCTTTCCACTTTATTTTGGAATAATCCAATGAATTTTGCATACAAGATGAAAATACAGAGCCCTTTATCATTATCAAGTTGTATAGCACCTCTTGCTCATCTTGGGGGGTTGGACCAGATGACCTTCAGGGATCCTTTCCAACCTAACCAATTCTGTGATCTTCCAAAGCCTTACTCTTCTGTAAAAAAGAATTAAGATTAATTTAATGTAATTTGTCAAATCAAAATACTTTGTAAGTGTCCCTGTTACAAAGGCCTCTACTAGGTTTATTGCTGTAATTACTGTAGAGATTCTTGGACACTTTTACTCTCATACCATCTTTGCAAGTAGTTGTATTAAAATTCATGGCACTAAAAAAAAGAAAAATACATTCCCAAGAAATAATTGGAAATTACAATGCATTTCAAAGAACTTTTTAGTAAAGAGACTTTTTGTCCCTAATGGACTTGGCCTCAGTGTACTGGTCATAGTCAACAGTCTTAATGCTTACATAGTTCGGATAAATGACAGTGAAAAGTTACAGACTAATGAAAACCACCAAGGTTACAGAACCAAACTACTATTATATCCAAGTTGCATGGCAATATGTTAAGCAAATGTTTAGTTTAAAATTGGTCACTATTTTAAGCTAAAGTTATAACATCACAGACTGTCCAAAGTGCCAGTGAAACTTTAATGTAATTATTCCAAGGATAACTAAATTTATAATGCTTAATTTTAGGGTGTGCAATGATGTTGCCTTGAAAGTGTTGAATGATGCCTTATTTTATCTGGTGATATTGCCAGCAAAAAGTTAATCATAAGAAAAGTATAAATGTCTGAGTCATCCACTCAGATTCATACTTTAAGGGTTTACACTTTGCAAACGTCTTACAGCAGTAAGAGTAGAATTTAGTACTTCATGGGTTTTAATTGTTATTCTTAGTGGAATAACGGGCCAAGACTACACCTACATTTCTGTGCCTAATCTCCCTACTAGCACTTCTAAAAGCCAATAGCCAGCCTTTAGAGCACAGGTGTGCTTTACACGGAGCCTGGATTACATTGCTTATGTGTCTTTCTATGTGTCTTCCATACTTCACAAGATCACAAGGCATATTCCAATGCACAGTAAGGCTTGGTGACTCCCTTGGGCTTCAAAATGTATGCTTGAAGTCAGAGTTGAGGGACCATTTCTTGCACAGGGTTCATAGGAGAATTAGCCATTGGAGAAAGTAAATAGATGAGCAGGCTCGACATTTAAGTGTGAAGTTGTAAACTCCCTTTCTTTGCTCTTGGCTGCCAACATTTCTGGCATTTAATCTCTTCAACACCTTGAGATGAGTCTGCGCGTGTTCCTAGGACCTTGTTGCTGCCTTTGGATTGCTGCATTTCACTTGATACTTCAGATTTCCTGGATACAAAGTTATGAAGGAGCAGCTGAGAGGATACCAATGTCAGTCTTAAAAGCTGGGATACTTTTGTTGTTGGGAGGTTTTTTTTTGTTTGTTTGTGTTTTTTTTTTTCCTAGGATGGGTTATTCTCTACATAATTGCTTTACTGTTTAAAAATCTGAGGGAGATCAGTTTGTCACTGCTTTTTTGTTTGTTTGGTTGGTTGGTTTTTTTTAATTTCAGGTTCCTTAATTTTAAAAGCAGAACTGTAGTCTTCATCCATTCCTTTACCTTGTCAGGCATTGACATATAAGCTATTTGATGTTTTCGATGCCTTAAAACAAGGAATTTAATTTTCAACCAATTGCAAATATATGAAAGGTGCTGTCTTTCTCCTCAGGGTTAGTGATGAATAACAAGAACAAGCTGTGTTTCATGGTAAAGTATAACCAGCTGCCATTCTCAATAGGAACCTCAAGACTGAATTTTCTTTTCATAGAGTCGTTGTTAAAGTACATTGTGTCAGAACTTCAAACGTTGCCAAGGATCAGAGAAAACCTGAGCAAAGGGTTAGAGTTCTGGATTTCCTTATTTTTAGAGTTTGCGTCAAATATGTGATTTCTAACAGTAATGAGCAACTGTGTCTCATTCAGCATGCAATTTCACATACAGTCCCGGTGCCTGCATTCTAAGAAATGGATTGCTGTCGTGCCTTTGGACTGGCTCCTCTGTAGCCAGAAAAGATAAAGCCAAAAGAGAAAGCAGTCTACGCATTGATTCATGCAGTTTCTTATGTCTGTATCCTATACATAGCCATAGTTTGGGTTTTTTTTATTTCTGAAATTCTGTTGCACTGACAAAACTATAGCTATATAATTAACAGGGAATCTTGAATCTGCATTTGATTATGTGTCATTTCAGTATTCAACTATATGAGAGATCAGTGCTTATGCATGACCTATCACGAGAGCTCCACTTTGAGAAGAAACTGCCAAGAAAACTCTACTCAGAACCTGGGTTGAAAGGCTGCTGCCTGTGGGAGTATAGTGCAGAGAGGGAAGACCCACTATCCAGTAGCAGCAGCTATAGCTAATGTGTTGTAGAGCAGAGCCCCAGAGCTTTTCTCACTCTAGGTGAGATGCACTTGAATGTAAGCCAGCCAAATAACAGAAAACAGCCCATAGAACCTGAACTGGCTGAAGATGAGAATTCAGAATGATTTTTCACTGCAGTCTGGTAGAGTGCTCTTGCTTTTGGAGCAGAGAGAAACCCAGCTCATCATGCAGAGATATGTCTGTGTATAATGAAGTTCCTGTACAAGCCCTGCTACTGAAGTGACAAAACACTTTGCTGGTTTGAATATTTTACTCTCCTAAATTTGTCTTCACTTTACAGAATAAGAAAACTATGAATAGGTTATAGAGCCTTAAAGCACTTTGGCACTCTCTTCCTGCTTTTCATGTAGTACCCACTGCTTTTCTTGGGAGTTAGGTGTCTGCAAGAAATCCAGGCAGTTTAATCAAATTTATACAGGAAAAGAAAGCAGAGGTAAGCTCAGATGCTTTTAGTCCCATTGTATCTTCAAGCATAAATACATCCTTTATTTGAATATCTATGGGGAATGAACAGCAACAAATAACAAGCAGTAATGAGGCAATTTCATTTGAAAGCGTAAGCAAACATTTGCAGGAAATCATTTGCCTTAGGTGCTCAGTTCTATTCGCATTATGAGGGAATTTCTGAAGACCTGGAAACAGCATAACCTTTAAAAGATGCCTACAAATATGTTGCTATTCAAGTTTATATTGATCATATCTTTTTGTAGGGAATGTTTTTCTTTTCCTGATAAGAAAACTATTTATTATAAGCAATTTATTTTGCAGTTCCAACTTGCTGACGTATCTTAGTTTACAGTTTACCAAGAAACAGTTTTATATCTTTGAGAATATACCATTATTGACTGCTATTGAAACCTGTCCCTTATCAGAACACTGGATACAAGGAATTTAAAGTCTTCACATAACTTTGCATACAAGATGAACGGGAGCCATACCAGAGCAGGGGAACCTGAAATCAGACACCTAGATGTAATGTGATAGATGATAAATGTATTTTAAACATCTACAGTAAAGAAAAATAAAAAGAGGTGTTTCAAAATCGGAGGCGAGGTATTATCAAATCATCATCTTCCAAGTATTAATAAGGCAGTGTTCCCATTCATTCTGGATTTTTTTTTTCCTGTTAGAATTAACTACATGTTATTCTTTTTCAGTGTTTCTCAGATTTCAAGGTGGCAAATGTGAGACAAAGCAAGAATTTCCCAATTTTCCAAAAATGTTTCCTTTCAGAGATGGTGTCTTCTGCTTAATTAGAGCAGTAGAGAATAGAACTGAGTAATAACTTTGTTTTACCATCAGTCTGTTTAAAGTTCATTTACTTCCAAGTATTACTGCGTGTGCATCACTTTGTTCTCCAGTACTACCTTTACAGCCAACCATTTTTGTTTAAAATCTGACAATATGGAATAAAAAACATACACAGTTGTGCTTTTGATGCCTACAGTTGACCTACTGCAGGTTTCTACAGGTATGACAAAGAAACTTTTCCCTAAAGGTCCTGATGCAAAGGATTGTTTCAAACAAGTCATGTTATGGCCCATGGAGGTATCCATGATAGAAAGCAGAAAGCCTCTTGACTGATTCATCACAATGTTTCTCTTAGTACAGGGGATCTCATTTTGAAAGTGATACCAGTATACTGAAGCTGTAAACTGTGGCTGTGATTCTTGACCTTTGGGTAATGCAAATGAAATCTCTCAAGTGCTTCTGGCTTTGCCTGCTCCCCCTGTGCTGCATTCCACTGCAACAGGCAGGACATACTGTTATTTATTAGTTCTCACTTAACCACCAACTGCTTTAACAGCATGCAGCTGTGTTATTGTTAGTGGAGGTAGACCCCTAAACTTTGCTTGTCTTCAACCACGTGAAAGTCCCATGGCCAGTCCACAAGAGGAACATTGCTCTGTGAAGTGACTTGCGTGAGCCCAGTTGACATTAAGTGTCAAGAAATGAGTGACGAGAATTGCCAGGAGACCAGGTGGTATGTACACTGTTGTGCTGCTATTTCCATGGCTCACAACTGGGCTTCAACTGCCAGTAAAGTTAGAGCTGAGATTCCCAAGGCTCTCTTGAGATTAGTCTTGGATCAAAGACTTCAAAAAAAACCCGTGTTAGATTAAGTTACATGGCTACCTCATTTTTAAATTACTCTTCGGACATCTGCCTTTTTTCTTACATTACATAAACGCAATTAATGGGCCATGATTAAGATACAAAATTCTTTGCAAGAAGGAGCTGAGAGCAGAGGAATGGGACCTTGAGGGCATTGTACCCCACAGGCGTTATTTTAAGCCACCCATAATTTGATTTGCGATACAGGAGCAAGCTATGATTTCCTCTTGAGTCCAAAGATACCTAATTGGTGGTAGAAGCATTCAAACTGGAATGAACTGTTCTGGGAGGGGTGTGACAGGTAAGTCCGTTCAATTTTCTTGTCAGTTTAGCATGCTGATTGTGTGGGTTCCTCATGCACTGCTGAAGCACACGGGCAGGTATGCTTATTAATCCAGTGAATGTTTTAGTGATTTAAAATATAGGTCAGTTTATTAACAGAGATTTGAAAACAGATGTCAACTCCACACTCCCATTTCTTGAGTGAACCAAATCAGCTTTCCTCAGAAGTGGCATCAGCCATTTGTGCACAGAAAATTCGAGAAGATGGTGCATTCTCAAGAGTGACTTTTGATTTTTGAAAGCGCATGACTGGACTTCTGGATACGTTTTGCTTCTCAGGCAGATAAACTGTTTCTAGCTCTCACTGGACTGGACCTTTCTAGCTCATTCCCTTCGTTGCTAGTCACTGCTGACTTAATGCAGTGTTGTGTATCTCAGGAGATGGTTAGGAGAGGGACATGTCTGAACAATTATAAATTCAGTAATATTTGCCAGAATGCTTCCTCACCTTTTCTAGCTCTTAGCTTAAAATAAAGAGAATGTAGACGTGCATTATGTTGGAAGAATGTTATCATGGTCACTTCACTTGACTGGATAGGGTAATTTTGGGGCTACCACATTTGTCTTTTTTGCTCTGTAGAGCCTGTTAAGTTTAGTGGCAGAAGTCAATGGATCTGTACCTGAGGGCTTGACAGGTTTTCCAATATAATAGCAATATCAGAAACTTCAGTCAGATGTAAGTAATATATTTTTGCTCTTTTCATAGGCTGATGATTGACAATATTTTTTTTTTCAATTGCTGCATTATATCAGTATTTGTCTTTATTTCTCTCTTGGTATTTCTCTTCACATAGCTTTTTATAAAGTTCCATCATTACTCAGGAAAGAAAGAGAAAGTGATTGGGAGATTTTGAATGGTAGGAAAGAAGTAATAAAGATAAAAGACTTCTTGTCATACATTTTGAAACCCACTGGGAATCACATCAGATGCATTTCAGGGAGTGGAATGCACAGGCAAAGGCTGGCACCAGGTAACACATTGAGCTGGGATACGTACATTCAAGCCCTCTTTAAGGGCTCTCCTATTTTGTGAGTTGAATAATAAAAAGGACAAGGTTTAGTTGAGCCCTAGGGCCACAATATTCCACACATTTGGCAACCAGTTTAGGAAAAATCCCTAACAGGCAATATATCTGCTGTGTGTACATTAAAAGTACAATAAAAATAGTTGGATGTAGGAAGGACATATCTCATTGTCAATGTTTTGGAAGTGCTGGTTATGAGCCTTCAAAGGCACCTCATGTGATCACAATGGAGATATGTGATGGAGGCCTTGTTCTGTGATGAACAGTTAGTGCAGCTCTTACCCCTCCACCTCTGTTATCAGTTTCCCCCATGTTGCTCCCTCATGAACCACAGAGTCAGAGAGGTGCAGTTCCTCCCTATTGGTGCTGCTCGTGAGTCCTGCCTGTGCTGTGTTGTACAGGTGAGGCTGGATCCAGGCCAGCAAGGCTGAGTACTGAGTATGGTGCAAAGTTCATGGTACCAGCTTCTGATGGTCTTTCAAGAGTGCCATGGGAAAAATCAGGCACCCAGGGCTACAACAACTGGCCAGCTGTGGAGGTAAAAGTGAGGAAGATCTTCTGTTGGTTATTAGTAAGAATTTTTGATTCTGAGCAGGTTACTAGGAATAATATTTAATAATAAATGAAGTAGGCTAAGAATACAGAAGCACTTCTAAAGGTAGATTTCATTTCTATGACTGAGCATAATTTAATCTAATCTTCAGTAAATAATTGTACTGAGCCATTGCACCTTCCATGTTTGTACTTTTTGCCTCTAGTTTGGGATAGTTCCTTGACGTTTATTAAAAATAGACCAAAGTCCAGCTGCAAAACAGTACTTTTAGGAAATCTCAGTGTTAGACACAACTCAAAGTTCTGTATCTCTCATTTTTTCCACATGCAAACTACACTGAATGTCTTTATGCATATTTCATGGTTAGTACAGAAAGCAGTTCAAATCTAGGGAAATCTGAAAGGGTCAGATTCTGATATCTATTGCTTCTGATTAAGGCTTGTTTTTCTACAATATCAACAAGCATACTGGCAAAAGATGCAGTCATTATTTTACCTAATGAAGAGTGATGGCCCATCAGAAGAAGAAAAACCTTGTATTTCAATTGACTTACAGACAAACTCATATTAGGACTAGAAGATACAAACAAGCATGGGCAAACCTCAGGACGAAGGGCACAGAATGGCATTCACCACCCAAAAAAGTTCATGTTTGCCCAGGTTAGAGGTGCAGAATTAAATGATGGCAGTGATGAATGCACATATCATGCTAACAGGTAAATAAGCATTGCATGACCACTCAAATCTGAATATATGATCGGTGTTTTCTTGAGTGCTGGATGGACTTTCCCTATTGAGGACCTGGTACATTTTACTATAGCAGTTTTAGGAAAGCGTTCTTCGAGTCCATTTGCAAACTGCTAAGTTTAACTTGTTTGAGAGTAACAGTGGCAAGAGTTTAAAAAGTACCCTGGTGACACTGAGAATCAATGTATCATGAGTTACTTTAGAGTAACCATTGGAGGCTATGAGTTAGCTCCTGCTCCCTCCATTCTAACAAAAATGGAATTTGCCTATCTTCACTGTCATGGATAATCCTAAGCATTTTCCATAGTACATTTAAATACATGCCTAACTCTACGAAGGACTTGAATCTTTCATCAAAAAGAAGTTCTTGATCCAAGGTTGCTCAGGTATTTCTGTCATGAAAATGCAGTTACTTCATTCAAACAGAATTTCTAGGAAGTGTGTGAACTTTGAAACAATAATCAGCACACTTCTGTGCCAAATTCACCCCTGATTTTTCCTTGGAAGGTTTGCATTCTTTGTGACTCTAGGACAGAACAAGCAGCAATGGTTCTTGTGCCTGGTTTTACTTTAACCATGACATCAGAGGTTGCAGAAGAAATAATGACAGAATTAAGACAGAAACATTGAGACAGAGCCCTTTTACTGGACAAAACCAGTCAGAAATATTCTCCCATTAATGAGTTGATAACTTCTGTAGAAACGTGGAGCTATGAGCTCTCTCTCTTTCCACACTGGCACTGCCTATTCATTTTCATGCTCTATATGTTCCCAGTACAGTTTAGCTGTTCTCTAAGCTTCACATGGCTTCTGAACAAGGGAATTTTCATAGTCTAGTCAGGACTAGTTCATGTAACTGCATGAATGCAGTAAAATTCAAGTGTCACTTTCAACATTTCTCACCATTTTCAGTTTTCTTGCTGAAATTCCAGATGGCAAATGAATTCACACGTTCAATATCTCTCTACAACACTGTTGGTCCCACATCTGTATTATTAGACCATTACAGCATCTCTGAAGAATAGATAATCCCTACTCAGTGTGACTGTCTTTAAAAAAAGATGCTGACCTCCAAGTCAATGTAAATAGATCATTTATGGAAATAAATAAATTCCTGTTGGAGCCAGACTTGTCCCAAATTCTTCTGTGAGTGGAGAGTTGCACATAATTGAGAGATCAAGAGTCATGAGGTTAATGAGGTCATTCTGCCAGGGTCCGGTCTGGGTTTACTATAACATGAAAGACTCAGCTCTGATCCTGACTGGCACATTCACTTATCAGCAATACCATCCCAGCACCAATATGCTCAGAAACTTGAAACCATCTTCCGTGAGCTGTCATCTTGCTGCATGACACCATCAGAAGACGTATGTTCTTCTGTATGTGAAACCACTTTCACCATCTTGCTCCATGGGTTTTGTAAACATGTTTGTTAAGGAGAAAAAGTGGCTAGTGGAGCTTGTCCTTTTAAAATGTGGATAGACTGTAGGGTCCATCCAAAAGGATTAACAGGGTTTGATAACTCTTACTAGCTTTCCACTTCGCTGTCCATGAGGTTATCTGAACTATGTAAAATGCTGTATTTTACACTGCACATTAGAAAGAGCTCTTACAGTCACTAGCTCTTTTCCAAAAAAAAAAATGGGGATGATGTGCTTCCTGCTGCTGAAAGTTTTAAAAGAGCTGACCAATACCAGTACAGATGGCTGCCATGAATACCTTTTTATTGATGATGTTCTCAGGATAGTGTGTGGTAACAAACCTCAGATACCAAAAATAAGGTATGATGGCTTGTTGCAAAACACCTTCTGCCTTATGCAGAATGAGGAGGGTTCTGTGTAAGACGACACAGTTCTTTAGTTGAAACATGCCTGGAACAGAGGAAGAGCAGAGCTGCAGAAGCATAGGCTTTTTTACTTTTGTGAAGTAGTTCTCCAAATAGTGTTCTTCAACAAAAGCATCTTTTTGCATGCCACAAGACATTCCTCGACCTTTACTATAAAATTCTCCATGGAGCACTTTCTCTATTGGAATATTAAGTTACATAAAAATCAAATATTTCTTGAAAATTGCTCAGTTTTAACAAAATCCTGACAGAACATCAAGAATTTTCAACCTGCATCTTTAGCTGCCACATAATAAAACCCCCACGTTTCACCTGGCCCACTGAAGCACAAAGATTTTGTAAGGGAAAACTGAAAACAGGTTATAAAAATTCAAAACTGTTTCATTTTCGGAGCTTGCAAATAAAAAATATTGTGGTTTATTTTTCACTGTTTTATTTCAGGATATACTGTATGTAATGTGAAATGCTAACTTCACACTGTAAAACTTGCTTCTGCAATGAAACAAAAATCAACCAGAAATATTAATTAAATGCATCCACTTCCTCCACTGGTTTTTCTTTTGGAAAGAGAAGCATAATTTTCTTTTTTTTTTTTTTTTTGCTACATTTAATAATGGAATAAATTTATTTTCTCCCTGCATCTCCCATGTACACATATATCACATGTGTACTTTGTGAGCAGGGTCAGCTGCTGAACTAAGTCCTTGTCAGGCTCACTGCCCTCTTTTGGACTGTCGCACTGACCATATTATGTCTTTCCAAAATAAAATGGATAAGAACTGCAGTACCTTCAGTCAACAGTTGTCAGGCCCACTGAGGCCTCCGCAGTTCTGTAGTGTCCCAGAAATTCTGGAAATAGCCTTTTACTATGTTTCTATAATGATGTATGGTGGAACTTCATTTCCACACACATCTCTGTCCTTTTTCATCTTGACTTGGTCTAATAAAGCTCTGTGAACTCCAATGTTTGTTACACTGAAATGAGGCTCCTCAATAGTTCTGTGAGTTAATATTTCTTTTGTCCTTTTCCTGTCTCATTGGCTGCAGAGAGCAGTTTTTCGCCAGACCTAAATAAGTCTTAGTGTAATTTAAACTTAATAATGCAGTGTGCATTAGTGCTGTCATGGTTAATTTGGCTTGCATGAAGTGCTATAACCATGCTTTATGTTGATTTTTAATTGTTTTATTGCACCTTGCTGGTTCCCTCATTGCTGTTCATTGGCATTTCCATGTGATATAGTGTTTCTCTGGGCTGTTTAGCCCTAATTCTTTGAACAAAGCTGGTGATAGCCTAGAAGGTTTATAAACAGAATCAACATCAAAGATGAGGAGATTTTACTTCAATTTTCTTAAATAGAGCCTTTGGTTTAAAATTTCCAATCAAATACTTCAAACCAGATTGCAAATGTTAAGCATCAATTTATTTCTTAATCGCGTTTTACTCCAAAAAAGAACTGGTCCTAAAGTCTTCCAAATGCACAAAACAGTGTAAGAAAAGAAACACTGTGTGTGATGTGCTATGATGAAAGACTATCTTAATGGCATCTTAGGCAAACCTTGTGACCTTGTTCCATGATCTTTTAACTAATATGAGAATCATGAAGAACTACCATCACATTTGATTAAAATAATCTCCACATCATTGAGAGAGAACTTTCCTATTCCTATTGCTAATACATCATAACAGGGCCAACACTGAAGAAATGCTACCTAGCAGTGCTATGGGATAGCAAACCTCCCATTCCAGCAATCATGACGAAAAGGCTAAGATTGTTACAAGTTTCTCTAATTGAAGGTAACACTTTAGATCAGTCACAACATGGATTCAGGTCATGACAAGGAATGGAAATAATTTTAAAGTCAGTGATGGATGGTCCCCTGTTGGTAATAGATACTGAGCAGGAACTGATCCTCGATTCTTAGACCTCTCTGCAGACCACAGAAAAACAGTAAGGCCTTGAGAAGTGTACTAAAGTCTGATAGATTCTTCTTAGGGGTCCCCAAAAGGTTAAGAAAGGAATGTCTGCCACTAGACCTTGTCTTCTTCCTACTGCCATGCTCTGTAAATCTCCTTTTTTTCTCCACAAGTCTCTCAAAACTTGTATGAAGCTGAGAGGGGAATAGATGAAGGCTATGGCTGGGTGTCAGCTTTTGAAGTCTGTGAAAGCCATGGTTGATATCAGCTGTCATGTTAGCATTCCCTCTCCCCTCCCATAGCTGTTTATCACCAGTTACTGAGGAAGGCAACACATGAAGATGCCTTAATGCAGTTCCTTCTCAGCCTTAATAAGACAAGTTTTCTACTGCTTGTCTTCAACCTAATGGATACAAAATTGTCCTCAGTTAAGCTGACTCATTTAAGAGCCAGATGACATTAATGGACATACAGCAAACCATATTAGGAAGACTTAGCCAGCAGAAAGCACTGCTGTACAGCTTGCCAACACCAAATGTTTTTAAATCACCTCAAATCTCTCCTGTTTCTTCACAATCACTTTCCATAGCAAGAAGTTGTATTGAGGACCTTGTTTTTATCTTGAGAACAGTAAAAACTATTTTTAAATGTTTGCATTAAGCTTTAGGATGATGAGAACCACTGCAAAGATCGTTTCCCTGGTATAAGAAACCTTCTACTGTAAGTAATGCTGTGTGGGAGGCAGAAGACTTTCCTGGGTTTTTTCTGACTGTGAAATAAATTTCCACAAGAGCAAAGGGTAAGCCTTGTTACCTTCCTCTGTATATGCCTGACCATGTATTGCTGTTCCACCTACAGTGCCTCCTTACCTAAACTGCTTCTCTAAGCAATGCAGAGCAGCCTTTAAAGTTTAAAAGGCACAAGTCAAGGAAGCATGATCAATTTGGTGGAACAGTCTCAGTCAATATTGATTTGCAACTATGGGCAGAACTTGGCCAATGAGCAATCACCCAGGGCTGTTAAAAATGGAAAGCTGCTCCATGTCCTTCCTAGAAAAGGCATCAGTGGTTGTTTTGCTGGAGGCAGATGGATGACTTCAAACTGCATAGAGATCATGAAGGTGAACCGTGGGCAGAGGTAGGCACAGCTGTGCTACCTTAATGGTAATTGTTCCTGCTCTCCCATTTTCAGTGAGTGAATCTGGTGACTGGAACAATTTGCTGCTGCTTTTCAGTCAGTGGCATGTAACTCAACATTGAGAGCACCAGCTGCAGCCTTTCAAGTCCTGACATCCTGAAATCATATTAGGGCTACAGAACTGAAGGCTGAATGAGATTCACATCAATCACAAGGGTCAAATCCTAGCTGCTGTCACCCAATGGCTTCTCAGCCACAGACTGATCCTTAGGTCTGCTCTTTTTATTTCTTTTAAAAGCTTTATTTTTTTTAATTAGTTTCATTTTTCCCCCAAAACGAGGGCTCTGATCTTTTTTTTTCAAGGATCCAATTTGATTTCCTTCCTTCAATTTTCACGGAGGAATTGCATGTGCAGAAACAGGAACTTGTCTTGAAAGAATCTTCAAACTATGATCAATGAGTATCTTGCACCTTGTACAGCACTCCTTTCTTCCTACTGGCTCCTGTTAAACATAATCAAAAAGAGCTTGTCAATAAAGTGTCTCAGCCATGGGCTATTGCATAGGAGGTATTAGCAGCTCCCCTCCGGCATCATCAATAACACTGGTCTATTAACATGAAAATAAATAGAACCACTTGACCCTTGTGGCAGCTTTCAGTCTATTTTGCTCCATTTTATCAACTGGCAGTGGCTAGCAGTTGCAGAGGAAATATTTCGCCAGCAGTCTGACAATTGATGTTGTCAGCCCTCAACCAGACTACTGGAGGATGCCCTGTGGAGAGGGAGAGACTCTGGTGGCCAAGAGGGATGGTGTAATCTAGTTCGCGTTAGGTACGTTTGCAGTTCCCTGAGGAAAGGGGCAGTAAGCATGCCAGATCACTCTAAAATCACTTTTAATGTGAAAGAAAGCTAGAAGTCTATAGAAGGACAGGCTGCTTCTGTAAATCAATTGATTTACAAAACTGGAGGGGGGCTCCTAAATCAATCTAGGGACAAACAGGCTGGAAACACAACATGTCAACACACACCTGGTCCTTTGATGCAATTTCAGATCTTTGTTTGCTTGTTTGTTTTATTAGAATAAGCTGATGGAGCTGAGCATTGAGGGGGATGGACACAAACCATCTCAAACGCCATGGTAGGTGTCTGATTCTTAAACAAGTCGCATTGTTGCAGCATTGTCTTTCCAGATAATTATTAGTGGTATTTGGAGGATGTGTGGGTGTTGTACCACTGCTCTGCAGTAATATTCTCTTCTTGGTCTGGTTCAGATGGGAGGCAGAAGTCTCATGGTTTATTCAGTATAAAAAAACGTGATTCTATGCAGAAAGATCTTGCTCTTATCATTTAACCAGAGTTAGAACAGGGTTCTGCTCATTTTCATAGAATCAGAAATGTTTGGGTTGGAAGGGACCTTCAAAGCCCATCCAGTCCAACCCCCTGCAATGACGAGGGACATCTTCAACTAGATCAGGGTGCCCAGAACCACATTCAGCCTGGCCTTGAATGTCTCCAGGAATGGCACATCCACCACCTCATTATAAAAATGATTTCCTCACATCCAGCCTGATTCTCCTTCTTTTAGTTTAAAATCATTGGCCCTCATCCTATCACAACAAGTCTTGCTAAAAAGTCTTTCCCTATCTTTCTTATAGGCCTACTGTAAGATCTGAAATGCTGCAATAAGTTCTCCCTGGAGCCTCTCTTCTCTAGGCTGAACAACTCCAATTCTCTCAACCTTTCCTCATGGGAGAGGTGCACCATCCTTCTGATAATTTTCTTCTGAGACTTTTTACTCTTGGAAAATACAGAATAATTTCTGAAAACCCTCAACCAGTGTTCTGTGACTTCACAGAAATATTTCAGCTAGAAAACTGCCAGCCCTCTGATGAGAACTCAGGTAGAGGGAAATACTAATAGTTTGGGGCTATACTTAATAGGAATGAAGAAGGCCACACTGTAAACAGTGCCGCTGTGTGCAAATGGTGCTGCTAAGCTATTCATCCAGCTGTGGGGTGCTTGGTAGTAACTTCTCTGGGATGTTGCTGGTAAGGTGCTCTGCAGTCACAGAGGGCTGTTGGTCAGGCACCAGACCTGATGCTGGCTGCATGGAGCAGTGGGGCATGACTTGCCTTCTCTGCTCTCCGTTGCCTATGGATCTGTGTGCTCTGCAAGGCGGGTGCGCAGGAGGTCATGCTGAGGAGCCCCGTGGGACTGTAAGACCCTCACTGTGTTCTCTGATTGTTAGCTTTGGTGACCCACGAACGGCTGCCCAGGCTATTTCATCCCTACACATAGATTTAGTTGTCCTGTTTTAGCAAAAGACACCAGTGGGCACTCCTGAATATGGCTACCTAGCACAGCTTGTGCAATGCTGCCTCTGCCAGCAGTGTTTAAAGATGAAAGTGTGTAATGTTCAGCCTCTTTTGTCTTTTAGAAGCAGCCAAAAGATTTTTTTGGCACATACAGCTATCAACAGCAAACAAATCAACAGGATGATGAAAGCAACAGCAGCAACTACAGCTTTAGCTTTTATTTCCTGCATAACTTAGAAAGATGAAATATTTGATCTTTGAGGTTGTTGATGTGTGACTGCTTGCCCATTCCTGTGTTCCCTTCTCTCTGCAAATCCCTTTAACGAACTTTCTGGAGTAATTTTCCATTCCCATTTATTTTCTTTCCTAGACACATTGCACAGTTTAATGTCCTCAGCTGTTGCCAGGGAAACTGAATTTTGAACCTGGCTTGTCAAGCAAATGGAGGAACAATTATTTTTGAAGTATTTCTATAAACTTGAATCAAAGATGATCACATAATTTTTAATTTAATGTTGGTAACACCTTTTTTTTTTAAGATTTCTCAACACTTCCAGTGACAACCCCCTGTATTGCAGCTCCTGTTGTTCAGCATGATGCCTCCTTTGGGAGCCTCATTTGGAAAGTCCTAGCAAACCTGGCCCAGTTGTTCCAAGCAAAGAGAGCACAGAAGGTTTTAGATGTGTTAAATTAATTCTTACATCTCTTTCCTCTGTGTTCAGAGCTGCTGCTCTGGTGCAGCAAGGTGCAGTTTTCCAGGGAACAAACACCCCATAGTAGAGGCTTGGAGGGCAGGGAGGGACATTTTTCTCTCCTGGAGTCTGGGCCCATATTTCACCTTTCCTAGGTGAAGATGTGGCTACCCCTCTAGGTGGTTTTTTCCCTTCATTGGGAGTGTGGAAATGCAGGCAGGCATTGGGCACTGCAGGTGTGTTCTGGGAGGTGCGTTGTGGGGACAGCCCTGAGTGCTCTCCATCATCCTCTGATGCCTGTGCAAGCACACAGCTTCTCTCTCTCCAGTGTGGTGGTAGGGCACATCATCTTAGAGTTCAGGAAGGATCAAATACAGTAGATGCAGGAGGGAAATGGAGGAGTGGGCATGTTAACTTGACACTAGGGTTGGCTAGAGCCCATGTAATGTCCTAGGGCTGTTCCTGGGATTCTCTTCTGGAATGTGCAACTCTCCCTGAGGTCAGTGAGTATTTTCAGTTTGTGGCTGAGCGCCTGCACTTTCCCATGCTGACTGCACAACCTTGTCCAGAAAGGAAAGGTTGTTTCTAGTTTACAATGTTGCTATCTATAGAGCCTTCAACTCTAGCATTAAAATATTAAAATCAGTATTACCTTTCACTTCATATAGCTGTCTCAGGGAAAGAGCCCCAACACTCCCTCAGACAGACCTTTAAATGAAAACAGCCTGCACTGTTTTCTCCAAGAACCTTCTTGTACTTTATGGTATTTATGTTAACTTCAAGAGGATTTTCTTTTTTCTTCATCAGGACACCGTCAATGAAAATCACTCAGAACTTCATCCTACTGGGGGAGCTGCTAAATTGAATAGGTATTGGACTTTTTACTATTTGGTAGTCAAAAAGAATTTTTGTTATTTGGCATTTTACCCTGAGAATAAGGGAAAAAACATATATATGCGCAGATTGTCAATATCTCATGGGTTGGTGTACGGCAGCTGATACAAGGAAACACTTTTTCCTTTCCCAGTGTGGTGACACAAGTCAAAGGACAGTTTTCATTGTACATGATTACGGTGAATATATTACATGAGCCTGACTGACTTACCAACACCCTGGAAAGCCTAAAAAAACGTGATGGGACACCACTTGCACCCTACTTAGTCTTCTTGAAGAGCTCCTGGAAGATATTATATCTACCCTCTCCCATCACAAAAAAAAAAAAATATCTGAAAATGTCAGATCAAAATATTTATATGTTCACAACCTGATATTTTTGTTATTGAAATAGTATTGCTCTTTTGTTTTCCTCACCTGGATTACTGCCTTCAACTTAATAAGGACATGGACCTGTTGGAATGAGTCTGGAGGTCCACAAAGATTGGAGGGCTGGAGCTCTTCTAAAAAGACAGCCTAAGAGAGTTGAGCTTGTTAAGCCTGGAGAATAGAAGGCTCCAGGGAGCTCCTTAGAGCAGCTTCTGGTGCCTAAAGGGGGCTACAACTTATCTAGAGAGGGACTTTTTACAGGGGCACATAGTGACAGGACAAGGGGGCATGGCTTTAGACTGAAAGAGGGAAAATTAGATATTAGGAAGAAATTCTTCATTGTGAGGGTGCTGAGGTGCTGACACAGGGTGCCCAGAGAAACTGTGGCTACCCCATCTCTGGCAGTGCTCAACGCAGTGTGGACCGGGCTTTGAGCAACCTGGTGTAGTGGAAGGTGTTCCTGCCCATGGCAGGGGCATTGGAACTGGATGATCTTTAAGGGCCCTTCCAGCCCAAACTATTCTATGGTTCTCAAGATGTAACATTAGATCTACTTACATGCTTAAAGTAACATTTGGAGTAGTTAAGAGCCAAGTTAATAATCAATTTCACATTTTTGTTCAAAGTGGTTATACTGCTGCCTTGTTATACTTCTGCATCAAAGAAAGAGAAAAAAAAAAACAGCAAACCAAACCTACGAAGAAAGCAAATAAAAACTCATTTTGGATCAAAAGTCCTCGCTCATTTAATTAGAAATAAGCATTCTGGGAAATTAAAGGATAGATTTTCACCTGTCTGGTGCCCTGCTAATATGCTGAAGGTACTGGTGGGCAGCAACATTATTTGGTGGTGCTGAGGCTCTCATGCCTCTTGTTTGGAACAAAAGGGATCCCTTTTGCTACTTGGTAGTCATTTCTACCCTTGCAAGTTTATCTATGTGACGCAATTCCTTCAGGCTGGATGGGCTTTACGCCTTGTGTTGAAAACAGCAGAAACTGCGTCCTTTCTGTTTCTTCTCAATTACAGGGCATTTCTATTTGGCCATTTCCAGTAATTAGCGCTCAAATACTCTAAATGTGAAATTTGTTTTCTATAAAATGTTCTTTCTACTGCTGTTCTGAGAATTCATTTTGAAGGAACCTCCATATTGATTTTGTTCTGAAGTGTTCTTTACTTTTGGCGATTAAGGAAGTGAGAGCTGCAGTGCAGGACCCATGCAGACGCCTGATGACTGACAGTTAATCTGGAAGGGCAGTAACTGTTAGGTCTTTCAAGCCTGACTTGCCAGGATTTTCTTTTGGAGGATAGGTATTTAAATAAAGACTTTGATATACAAAGAAGGTGTCAAAGAACAAGCTACCACATGTTAGCTTCTCTATGGAAACTGTCTTTGTGTGCTTTACGCTACCAGGCACTCTTCAAGAGATGAAAAATATATTAATTTGCACCTTAATTGAGAAGTAAGTCCCTTTCAATAAATTAGCTCACATTTGCCATGAGGTACATAGGCTGTATTGACTGGAGAGGTATGGAGGAGAGCTAGGGTGGTTTCACTGTTTAGTAGAGCAGCACATGCTTCCTTCTGCCCTTTCTACAGCTGCCTTTTCCCCTACTGGTACCTTCATCATTTACAGTGGGACTGGATCCAGCCTCAGATTACAAGCATTCTCACAGGCAGTCCTCAAAACCATAGCACTCAGCTGGCCTGTAAAAACCCCTACAGATTCCCAGTGTAAATTTGGGGCTGCCTGGACAAGCTCATATGCCAGCAAAGGGAACAGGGGCTGTATGATGCGGCAGTGCCCTGCCTCCAGCTCCAGCAGCCTTTGCTCCACAGCTCTCTGAAGTCAGCAAGAGGAAAGGGCACCTTAATTCCTTTAAGCTAATGACCCGCTTTCAAAGTAATTGTTTTTTTATCAGTAAGCACTCGGGTTTTCCACGTGCGAGCAGGTTCTGCCTCTCCTGGAGTCCCGGGGCTGCGAGTGTCTGTCCCATTCCCAAGCTCTTGCTGACACCTGCTGGCTTCCCACTCTCACAAAACCGAGGGGGAGATTTGGGTGGGCAAAGGGGGCTTGCCCTGTTGTCTTCCTGCTGCTGCTGCCTTTTAGTGTCTGCGTTGTTGGTTGTTGAACCTTTAGAGGAGATAAATATCTTTGGAACAAAAATGTATTGGGATAAGGCACATTACTTCATATGCAAGGCATAAGAGTACAGAACAACTCTCCTCAGCACCAGGGAGTACTAAAAGTATAACTCCTTGGTGCTTCAATGTGTTTTTTAGGCTCTTCATAAAGAGGGACAGACCATGCTGGTGAGGGCAGAACAGAGATCCATACTCTCAACACCAGCTGGGGACCTGGCACACTGCACATCACTGTGCACTGGGGCATCCCTCAGCCTACCCAGGGAAGAAAGAGCTTCAACAGAGCAGAGCTGTACAATTTAAATTGATTCATCATTTGTTTCAAAATGAAACAGTTAATCAGTAGTGCTGGCAGTTTAGCATCATCTATGGCAGGTAATTGTGAAGCATTAATTGTCAGATTCACTTCAAAGTTTCTGACTTTACATAGGCACTCAGTGGGGTCAGACATTAGACTTGATAAAATTCAGTATTTGTTTTCTAGCAAGCCTGAGTTACACAAAGATGTAACTCTTTGTTTCCTTTCCTGAAATAGACTCACTTATTTTGTGAGTGCTAAAGCAAACAAGAAATGCAGATAACTTTACACTTCTCTAAATGACAGTACAGCCAAGGTAGTAGGAGATATGGTCCAAAAGATTGAGCATAATGTTATGTGTCCTTATCTGTATGTG
The DNA here is from genome assembly GCA_017639245.1 of Myiopsitta monachus. Classification (NCBI taxonomy): domain Eukaryota; kingdom Metazoa; phylum Chordata; class Aves; order Psittaciformes; family Psittacidae; genus Myiopsitta; species Myiopsitta monachus. The sequence continues at coordinate 86,821,224 of CM029918.1, forward strand.
AGCATCCCATAATCTGAACTGAAACAAGAATGTTCTTTTTTTTTCCTTTTATGTGGCAGTTTCAAACCTCAAAAACAGTGACGGGCAGTACAGACAAGTCACTGGTATGTGCTGGGATTAGACAAATGGAGTACTAGTGAAAAAATGCTGCTCCTCACATACCATGCTGCGCTCTGTGAGATGCTTTTCTAAGAGTGAATAATGATTAGAGCTTCATGGCTTGTCCCTAATCTGGTTATACTTGTTTTCTGGCAGCACCTGCAGTGTCAGGGTGAAAGAGAAATGCTTTTCAGTGTGCTGAGGAATAGCTGAACAGAAGGAAAGAAGAGCTGCCATCTTGTGTGGGGAACTGAAACTGCACTAAATGAGGTTAAATTATGAGACATTTAAAAAATTATTACACCTTTGGAAACTCCTTCAGTAAAGACAATTTCCTTTTTAGTGACTAGTTCCATACTTGCTTTTTGTCTGTTTTTAAGTAATACAAATATGTCACTTTGTCCATAAACTTTGTTTTTCTGACTTCAGCTGAACTGCAAATACGTTGAGAGGATGCTGAGGCAGTGGGAGCATTCTTCTTCAGCTAACAGAGCTGACTGGCAACGGAGGAGGACATCCTGTGGTGAGGAACACTAGTCATGTACACAGAAAGCACCTTTGTATAATTTTGTATTCAAAATATGGCAACCACAAATAAGTTTATGGTGTGTTACAGGGTGTTGATGAATTGGATGGTAGCAGGCATCTTTCCTAAAAGAAAGATTGAATACAGAAGCTATAGTAGCAGGTGATGAGTAGACCCAAATGGACAAGACTGTACGCAATAACCTCACCTGCTCCCCCTGACTGCCCAGGCTAAGGAAAGTTGGAATCCTGCTGTGAGGAGGCTAGAACTGTCCAGCATTTTGTCATCCGCAAAGTAATTGATCCTGAGCTCACCAGCAATGGCTGTATTCCATGCCTCTGCTACTGAACAACTGTGGAGAGAGATGTGAAGTAACAACTAAAGAGGTTATCCCAGATCTGCTGTTGAGAAATTACTGCATCCATACACAACTCAGATGAGAGATGATCATCAGCATTGTGTTGATGACTGAAAGAGTACTCTCCTTTTGTTCAGCAAAGGATCTTCCCCTATTATATTTCACAGGAATGACGGAGTTTTCTCCAGCCACTGAGGCAGCAGCAGAAGTACAGCAGCATCCTTACTTCATCTTTTGCCTTTTTTGACAAAACTGAGTGTATGTAACACCTAGGCGGAAGAAAACAGTTCCCCATTGGTGTATAGTGGTATGGTAATGGAGTCTCTGACCATGGTAAGTGGAGAGAGAGCAGATAGTATGACTACTAAAATAGCTGGTTTCTTAACTCAGGAATGTGCATAAAAATAAGGGAGAGTGTATGCCAACATCTATATTTTTTTTCCCCAGACAGAAGACATAGCAGTGCAAAACAAAATAACACCTTAGCCAGGACACAGAGCGTGTCTTCATGTTGGAAAGGTGAACTTTGTGTTTGATGTACTGTTGTGAAAAAACCCTTTTGGTATTTGGGTGTAAGCTGACTGGTTTTGTCATGACACCAAGGAAGCCCAGAATTTTGAGGTGACAATCCTGCAGCTGCTAACCAAGAGACAGATGGAAAGCACATGTCCTCACCTACTTCTGCTTGTTAAGCCCCCAAAGGATACTGAAAGGTTTATGTTGTTCTATCAAGATTACTTTCCTCTAAATATCATTGCCAGTATTAATGCCAGAGCTGCTATAAAGTTCCCAAAGTCATACCCTTTGTTGGAGATATTTGCCTCTGGTGTTGCTTTCCAACTGTGTCATTGACAAACATGCTATTTTTTGTGACAAAAGCTGTCACAAAACTACTTCCCAAACCAAGCTTTGCAAGGTGTGCTGTAGCTCCTTGTCTTATCCCAGCCTGATACTTCATTGTGCAACACTACCCACAGCTGTTTTGAGCCTTTCATAATTCCTGCATTGTTTCTGGTTTTTATTGTTTACTTATTAAAGTCTCATGCAATAGTCTATCATACTCACTGAAGTCCAGCTAAATCATATTTTCAAGAAAATCAGCAAAGAAGGACATGGGCTCAATTTGGAACAGTCTGCCCTTGATGAGCTCATATGTTAAACCCTATAATGGGCACATCTATTTCTTTTAATATTCAGTCTATCAAATGTTTTTCTGGGATAAGAGAATACATACAAACACAAATGTAGGGGATGGAAATAAGATTTAGTTGTGTGTGCTGTTTTCTCCTTTTTAAACATACATAATAGACTTGCTCTTCTGTACTATTATAAGTGTATATATATTTGTCAGGTGAAGTTTCTGATAACCAGAAAAAGGGTAATATAACCCCCATTTTCAAGAAGGGGAAAATGGAAGACCCAGGGAATTACAGACCAGTCAGTCTCACCTCTGTGCCTGGCAAAATCTTGGAGCAGGTTCTCCTGAAAGGCATGCTAAGGCACATGAAAAAACAACAAGGTGGTTGACGACAGCCAGCATGGCTTCACTAAGGGGAAATCCTGCCTGACCAATTTGGTGGCCTTCTATGATGGGGCAACGGAACTGATGGACAGGGGTAGAGCAGTTGATGTCATCTACCTGGACTTGTACAAAGTGTTCGACACTGTCCCACATGGCATCCTTGTCTCTAAATTGGAGAGACATCAATTTGATAGGTGGACCACTCGGTGGATAAAGAACTGGCTGGATGGCCACATGCAAAGAGTGGTGGTCAATGGCTCAATGTCCAGCTGAAGACCAGTAAGGAGTGGTGTCCCTCAGGGATCAATTCTGGGACCGGTCTTGTTCAACATCTTTGTCTGTGACATAGACAGTGGGATTGAGTGTGCCCTCAGCAGGTTTGCTGATGACAACAAGCTGTGTGGTTCAGTTGATACTCTGGAGGGAAGGGATGCCATCCAGAGGGACCTTGGCACACTTGTGAGGTGGGCTGATGCCAATCTGATGAAGTTTAACCATGCCAAGTGCAAGGTCCTACAGATGGGTGGGAGCAGTCCCAGGCACAGCTCCAGGTTGGGCAGAGAAGAGATTCAGAGCAGCCCTGCGGAGAAGAACTTGGGGGTGTTGGTCAATGAAAAAATGAACATGAGCCGGCAGCGTGTGCTCACAGCCCAGAAAGCCAACCGTATCCTGGGCTGCACCAAAAGGAGCGTGACCAGCAGGTTGAGGGAGGCGATCCTGCCCCTCTACTCTGCTCTCGTGAGACCTCCCTTGGAGTATTGTGTGCAGTTCTGGTGTCCTCAACGTAAAAAGGACATGGAATTGTTGGAACAAGTCCAGAGGAGGGCCACGAGGATGATTATGATGAGGGGACTGGAGCACCTCCCGTATGAAGATAGGCTGAGAAAGCTGGGGCTGTTGAGCCTGGAGAAGAGAAGGCTGCGTGGAGACCTCATAGCAGCCTTCCAATATCTGAAGGGGGCCAATAGAGATGCTGGGGAGGGTCTCTTCATGAGAGACTGTAGTGATAGGACAAGGGGTAACGGGTTCAGACTTAAACAGGGGAAGTTTAGATTGGATATGCCCAGGGAAGCTGTGAATGCTGTATCACTGGTGGTGTTCAAGGCCAGGTTGGACAGAACCTTGGATGACATGGTTTAGTGTGAGGTGTCCCTGCCTATGGCAGTGGGGTTTGGAACTAGATGATCTTAAGGTCCTTTCCAACCCTAACTATTCTATTATTTGATTGTTCTATACTAAAAATACTCACTAGGCTGTGATTCTATATTCCCATTCCTTTAGTGTTACATGATTGAAGCTTATGTTTCAATTTCCTAATTTGAACATAAGAGCTATATTACCTGAGCGTTAGCATTGAAGAAGTGTTTCAGACCAGAATTGAAAACAGCATCTACTCTCTTATTAGGCAATTTCCATTACTGTGCTCAGTCTGACCTGTTCTTAAAGCTGTAGAGAAGCTCTCAGCACAAAGGCAAACATAAATCTGAATTACAGCTGCTCAATACCCCATTTGCTAGTACACTAATGCTTGTACACATGAATCAAGGAACACTAATTGCAATTCTGACCACATAGCAGGAACACCCACACTATAAATGTAAAGCATGCATAAGCAAGTTTCAGCTATTTAAATTCAGTTCTAGAAGCAGATGTAGCCAGTCTATTTTAGTTTATGGAAGGCCATTAATCAGTAAAGGTATTTTCACTTGCAGGTCTTGGAGAAGGAAATTTACCTTGCCTCACCTAAATGTCTGGGTCTTTTTGTGAAGTTCCCTCCATGGATTACAGCTTATACTACAGGAGCAACCTACAGTTATAACTCCATTCTGAACTTCAGGTTGCTGTAACCTGTGACAAGTTTTCAACTTCCTTGCTTTCATATTACATGCTATTTGGAAAACAGAAGATATGACAAAAAAAAAAAACCACCAAAGTTTTCTGTACTGCAGAAACAATTATGAACAGAAATACAAATAAACAGGAAATCTTTTCAAACCATGACTGAATACAAATCATTATATAATAGCTGAAGGAGAAAATATTAAAATAAACAATGAGAGAAGGTATCTAGCAGAAGGTATCTAGCAATATCTAACAGATTGCCGATACAGTGACAATATCTGTGGCTGTCGGTATTTTTGCCAGATCTTTAAAGTGGGGATAATTTCACAATTTCTATCCGTCCCTTGCAATTTCTATTTTTCTCCAGAACTAAGCCTTGAATGTACTTAAAAAAAAAAAACCCTTGATTTTTTAGTAAAGGTAGCTCGGGAAAGGGGTGGGTAGCTCAGCAGGACAATTCCACCACTGTTAAAAATCAAGCAAGTTCCTGACCATAGAGGAATGACAGCTTTTGGTGTTTATTTCCCTGAGATGAATCTGTGTATCCATATCAAATAGTGACTTAGGAGTTCTTGTACTGATCTGTCAGGAAGATGAATCCTTCATGCTTAATCCAGTTTAATTCTCTCCTTGGTATTCTAGGTTCTGCATGAGCAATTTAATACAGTAACAGTATGCCATATTTCACAGTATTACCTCAGGCAATTTTGCAAGAAATTCATTAAGAATGAGTCTTACATTAAAAATCAGAAAAGTTTCCTTTTGGTGAGCTTGGGATTCTGCTTTCAGTATAAGTTTAAGATGAGATGTATGGGCTTTATAGCATTTAAGATATGCATGACCAGCTCAGTTAGTAGATACTCAGTATCTAGTACCCAAGTACTCTCTCCTTTTGCTCTCTGATATGCTCTACAAAGGTGGAGCAAATTGCTGTGTGATTCTTTGCACCAAGGAATCATAAACATGTACTGGGCATTTTTGGTAGAGGCAGTGGTGCTGGATCACTAAGTTGATGCCAAGTTAAAATAGAAAGATGAAACATCCTTGTATTTCTATTTGTTTAAATTCTGGTTGTATACATACCATTTAAACTGACATTTCATGGGGATGTCTGGAAAGGCTTACCAGACTTTCTTCAAAACAATTAAGGCTACCTTTGTGAGCTCATAACATTTCTGTGGCATCAATCAAGATTATTCATTCCTAACCCAGATCATATTATCTAACTCCTACCAAGCCTGGGATTTGGATGCGTGTCTCCGGCAGCAAAATGTTCTACGGAGCTGGCTCTTTGTAAACATAGTTTTGAAAATGTAAATGCAGTGGACCATGTTTCCCATGGAATTAAAATAATGTGCAATCCTAATTTATTGCATTCAGTGATTAAACAAATAAATTCTTCCTTATGTATTCAAATTGCCATCCATCAGCTCTTTCAAGACTGAATCTATGGAACCCTTCTTGATAGCTGGAGAAAAATCTTTCATTAATTATTACACACAGTGTTACTACTGCCTGCACACTGCTGGCTGCAAAAATAATTCTTTGTGTTTCTTTGTTGTAACTTATTGTTTCTGTCTTGGCAGAAAACATACTCACTTGAAAGTCTAACCAGCACTGCCACCATGTACAGAGCTCAAACCTGTACGGAGAAGATAGTAATCCCTTGAGTGGAGCATTTATCTCATCTAGTGAGATGAACAGAGGTCACACTCAGCAGGTAGGCTAAGGAATGTTTCTTCCCAAAGCTGAGGCTGCTGTGCAAACTGCTCTGGGGTACCGAGGAACTCAGATCATTGAACCATAGAATCACAGAACGGTTTGGGATGGAAGAGAGCTTAAAGATAATCCAGTTCCAATGCCCCTCCCATGGGCAGGGACATCTTCCAATAGATCAGGTTGCTCGAATTCCCATCCAGCCTTGTCTTGAACACTGTCAGGTACGGGGCAGCCGCAGCTTCTCTGGGCAACCTGTGCCAGTGTCTCTCCAACCTCACTGTAAAAAAATTCTTTTTCTTATATCCAATCTAAGCATAGCTTCTTTCAGTTTAAAACCACTGCTCCTTGCTCTGTTACTGCAGGCCCTGGTAAAAAGTCTTTCTCTCTCTTACATGCCCCATTTAAGTACTGAAGATGTCCCCGGAGCCTTCTCTTCTCCAGGCTGAAAAACCCCAACTCTCTAATCCTGTCTTCATAGGAGAAGTGCTCCAGCCCTCTGAGCATCTTTGTGGCCCTCCTCTGTACTTGCTTCCAACAGGTCCATGTCCTTCTTAAGGTGGGGGCCCCAGAGCTGAACACAGTACTGCAGGTGGGGTCTCACCAGAGCAGGGTAGAGGGGGACGATGACCTCCCTCAACCTGCTGGAGACACTTCTTTTGATGCAGGCCAGGATGTGGTTGGTCTTCTGGGCTGCAAGTGCACACTGACAGCTCATACCAAATTTTTCATATCAAATTTTTCATTTTTCAGTAACACAACATATTTTTCCACAGGGATGCTTTCATTCCATTCATCCCCCAGCCTGTATTGATGCTGCTGACTGCCCTAGCTCAGGTGAACAACTTTGCTCTTGACCTTTTGAATTTCATGAGGTTAGCATAGGCCTGTCAAGGTCTCTCTGGATAGCATCCCTTTTCTGCAGTCTATCAATCAGTGTGGTTAAATCCACAACCATAGATGCAGTGGAGAATTATCCATTTCTTAAAACTCTATTAACTGTATTGTATTCTGTGGCCCCACCTAGGTGTTACAATAAACATATTTCTGTCTGCAGACATTAGCTGCCTTGATCCTAGAAAACAGATTTTCCATTCTTTGTTTTGGTAGTCTTCATCATTTTTGTTTACTTTAAGGTTTTAAGGCTTTACTGGAAATGAATGTGTCCACCCTGCTCCAACCAGCTCCCGTCAGTTTCTCAACCAGAAACATCAAAATTCTTGCATTTAATATGCAGAGATCTTGAACTGATTGTTTAACTGGTCCAACTTAAATTTGACATAGCTGAAGCTGGAATATTTTTTGTTCGTCTAATCATTATGAAATGCTTACAAAATGCTCAGGGCAAAACATTACATTTCACTACTGTTATAAGTTGCTGTGTTATTCTTCTGAGTTACAGACTGTTTCATTGCACTTTTTCAGACTATTCCCCATGGTTGAGCCTTTTTTTGCTGGTTGGGCTGTACAGGTATGTTGCTGCAGGTTAAGTACCATCTTTCAGTACTTCTGAAAGTAACTCAGAATTCACATGAACCTATGATAGAGAGGGGTGCACCAAGACTAAGGAGAACATAATTTCATCCTGTTCTAAGTTTAGAGCTCAGTGTCTACTGCTACTGGCACTAGATTTGGCTGTTTAGAAAGCTTCACAGTGTGGTGCAATCTGTCTACGTTTTCCTGCCATCTTACTTAATTATGACCTTCATTTTTATGCCTTATCTCTATTTCTGTCTGCATTTTGTTCGGTAAAAATGCGACTCTAGGATAATTAATCTCTTTAACGTTGGCATGGAAATGTAAAATATCATTCTTAATTGTAAGGGCAACATAAGGACTAAAAACTAGTGAAAGGCATTTCGAATGTGTAGTCCACATGGGCACTACAGAAGCTTTGATGGTTGGCAGAAAGTTGAGATGAAATGGTAGTTCGCATTTAAGAACTGCATTTTTGTTCTTCTTTTTTTTTTTTTCCATGACAAGAAAGTGTAGAATAATACAAGGTGCTCAGTGCTGCTTCTTGCTCAAATGTAATAAAGAAAAATATGATTGCTGCGTAAGGAAACAGTTTGGGATGGAAGGTGCTGATCTTTCAAGAGGGCACCATTTAAGACATGCATTTTGTTGAAAGTTAAGAAAAAAAAAAAGCCATAGCACAGGAGTCTTGACTTGCCAGCAGACTCTTCTGTGATTGTCAGAGGCCTGGAGTTGGCCGAGTTTTTCTGGACCGCTCAGGGGATGGCAGATATGAGAGCTTCTGGAAAAGGAAACTGATGTTTCTAAGGCCAGGACTGACAAGTTTATTTTGAAGGAAGGATACACTAAAAGCAGGATTTGAATAGGAATTCTTCCTTATATCTTTCTCCACATCCATATAAGGAAGCGAAGAGCTTTGAAGCTAGGATTTGCTGCCATATATGTGTGTCTCTGGCTTTTCTGAGTGCATCTCTCAGGGGATAGGTCTTGTGCCTTTGCTTCAGAGGTTGGAAGCCTGTGGTTCTCCTACTCCTACATAAGGGTGAAGGCTATGGTATTTTTGTGTGTGAACTTGTTCATCCAGAAGATCAACCAGATTACTCTTGCTAAGATTTTTCTGCAGGAGCTTTTATTGGTCTTGGACAATGAGGAGTCACTTTAAGCAAAGTGCAGTTTACACTTACCACAATATAAAATGACAAAGAGGCATTTTTAAGTCTAGAATTACAAATAACTACATGAGTGCTTACCTGATGAGCTTTTCACTTCTGTGGGCTGGATGCCAGTTCATTATACAATCATTTCTGTTGCTTATTCTGTATTTCTATAGCTAAACAAAGACTTTTATTTTCATGTCTTAGCTGAGGTATATGAACTAGTTTAATAATGTACACAGAAAATATAAACAAAAATAGCAACATTAAATGCATTGCTTTGATTTTATACTAAGAACTTGTTCTCTGGTTGTCATATTTTTTGAACATTTAACATGCTTCCCTTTCCTCTCAGTCCTACTATTGAATTAATGCAGCCTAGGCTTACAGTAAACAGCCTAATAGACAGATCACGGCACTTCGATGCCCTGTTGCAGGGAAGCTGAAATCTGTCATGGGGGAGGTGAACTAGAACTCATTTTGGGCTCCTTTTCAATTTCTCAAGAATGTAAGAAAAAGAAGCTCAAGGGGAAGTGGAGTGGCAAAGGGAGAAAGACTTTAAATAGTATTCTTGACATTTTGAAATAATGATCATTGGCACTAATGCCAGAAAGTTTATAAACCACTGCCTTATGTGGATTAAAGAAGTAGAAGGGTCAGCTCCCTCTTAGGCAGACTACTTTGTAGGGCTATCTCAGTTTTGGGGATTAAGATGGATTTCAATAAGCTTACATTTCCTAATAAGTCTGTGACCACCAGTGCTCCTTATGGCTCTCCCAGTGCACACTCTGACCACCTGTGGGGGAGAGGAAACTCATCTTCATGCTTCTAAGTCAGATCCAGCACCTGCAGCTAGAAACATTGCTCTTTTTGGGCTGTTATCTACTCAGTATCATTTACTGTATGAAGTAACATGGATTGTAAGAGAAATGGGGAGTAGTGGCAATAAAAATCAAGGTTAGTTTGAATCTCTTGGCAATGCAAGGGAATACAGATTGCTTCCTTCAGCCATTTTTGCTCCTTTGCCCCAAACTTCAACACATTGTTTTCTATGCTGTGACATGCCCACGCATTCTGTGATTTTTCAAATAGCTTTTGAAAGGTTTTTAAAGCTGCCAATATGGAGGAATTACATCTTTTCTCTGGCAATGTCAGTGTACTTGCAGTGTCAGCCAGTCTGTCTTCCCTCCTAGCAGGCTGCCTGTGCAAACACTGGCAGGAGCGCAGCCAGCTCCCAGCTTTGCAAGGACAGAAAGCTGTGTCACAACAAAGTACTTCTCACCATGTGTAGGAGAGCTGTGTAGACAGAGCTGACAGGGGAGAGACAGACATCTGTGAGAAGATAGTTAATCTGTGACAGAAGGTGTTATGTCTCTATGAAATCATAAACTATGTTGGGGATTGGACTCTGAATTGTCAAAGTCTCTGAAGAGCCTGTGGAGATTTTTTTGCAGGTGGCAGCCCTGACCAGAAAGCAGCCAGTCATCTTCTTGAAAGACTGTTGCAGGGAAAGCAGTGGATGCCCTGCAGACAGTGGGCTGATGGGGCTATGCTCCAACAGTGTGGCTGTAAAAGGGCTTCAGGCTGCTGGGGTATGTGTGACCTGGTGCTGTGAACTTGGGTACAGATCCCTGTGCTGCTCCTGAGCACCCAATTCTAGAGGGAGTGCAAACCAAGCTAGGAAGCATTGCAAAGGGTGATCATGGTTCAGTGGGAGGTGTCCCTGCCCATGGCAGGGGGATTGGAACTAGATGATCTTAAGGTCCTTTCCAATCCTAACATATCTAGAATCATGATTCTATGATTCTGTGGTGGCCTTGGCATAGACCCTGATTTAGGAACTCATTTCCTTCTGCTTCCTTGTTCCTGCCCTCAGTCACAACTTCCATTCCATGCCACAGCTCCTCATCTGTGCTACTAAAAACAATCTGTAAACCTGACCTCTATAGCAGGATGTCTCCATTTTGAAGTTTTCTGATCAGCTTTTCCACAGTCTTGCCAAACACACTCACAGGTTTTTGCACAAAGTAACTCATTAAAGGAAAAGATCCAATTGCTGTTATTTTCACCCTCAATTCACCTCCAGCTGTTAGTTCTGCACCTGCCTGAACTTCCTGCTCCTCCTGTTATGCCTGCCATAAAAACGACTTGATTATCAATCTGGCTTATAAAATGGTCAAACAAATGGTATATCATGATGGCGTCAAGGAAGTGGAATAGCAGGAATGAGCATTAAGGGATAGTCTGGAGGCTGGAATGATTAAATCTGTACCTAGCACAGTGACTTGTGTAGCCACAGCCTGAGGAATAAGGTAGTACCCCTGAAGCTCTCCATAATGCAAATATTTTTGGTAGAAGTATGACCAGAAGAGGATGGAGAAGGAAGCTGGCTGATCTAGCAGAGACAGCTTTTAATTCTGTAAGCAGCAGCAACCAGCGAAAGGGGATATCAGACCTCCTGCCAGACCCCTCTTGTGGCAAATATCTATGCATGAAAATATCAAACCCATGTGCTTTTCTGTGCAAGTTAGTTGCTCTCTATTTCTGTCTATGTTGCAATGTAGAGCAGTGCCCGGCAATGGAGGGATAAATTGTTTTTAGTAGCATCAGCTTTCTGTTGTGAACTTTTCTGTGTAGTTTCATAGTGTAAGATTTTCTGGGCTGGGTGGACTAATGCCAAGCTCTCTTCTACAGCTTGATGCTTGAGTCATTAGGTGGACTTTGGATTTTGTGCTTCATCCCAGTGTTAAACACACTTCATTTTTTGTCAGAGAAGACAGGTTCCTACATCTGTCATGAAGGGGTGACATTAGACCCAAGGCAGCTTGAATCTTGGGACTATGGCTTTCGAATTGCTATAGCTTTGAAAATAAAGTCACTGTGGTTATGCAAGTCCTGCAAAGAAATAAATAATTAATTTCTTCCCCTGCTATGCTGTCTCTCTAAAGTTAAGCAATCATGTTTCCTAGTTTGGGAACATGTCTGGGAAATTTTAAAAGCAATTGGCTTGGTTTCAAAGAATAAGACAGACGGGAAAGTAGTCTCCTTTTCTTTGCAACAAAACCTTTAAAGGCTGTGCCTGGAGGAATGGGCATTATAATGAAATAGTGACAGACACTTGTTAATCTTCTTTTCTCTTAAGGGTAAATAAAACCAGTGAGCTGGTCCACTTATCAAACGAATTTGCAGCAGAACAGGATTATATAATGCAATACCAAGCTACAATACAACAACAATTAATGTCAGAAAAATAAAATTTAATCTAATCTTTTCTGAAGTTGACTCTTGAGAAGTTCCTGTTTGTTTTTCTTTTTTAGGCAATTTTTGAACTAATTTTTGTTCTTTCACAAAATATTTGAAAATAATACTTTCCTGAAATCTCTTAGCATTTTGAGATATCTGTCTCAGAAATGAACTTGAGGAAACTGGAATCAGACTATTAGTCTTTCTTTGGGACTTCTGACCTGATGCGCTAGAAAAAGTTTGGTGCTTAGAGGTAATACTTCCCTGCCATTGCCTCTCTATAGTCTTGGCATGAATCTGCCTTTTGACTTAAGCTGAGCTACTTTAGGATCTCTTGTGAAATATTTATGTAGCTGCAAATAAGCAAATTGCTAGGAACAAGTTATTCCTTAGGAATTCCTGAAGGAAAACTATCCAAGAGTTAAGCGCAGTACCTGTGGGATCACATCCTATACAACTGAAGCCCAGACCAGCCTTTCAAATTGAAATAACATTTTCCCCTCTTCTATGAAAAACATCTGCAAATACAGAATGGTTTGCAGAGTAACAGGATTTAGGATCTTTAGATGTAAGGAAGAAAGAACATACTTATTTTTCCCTTTTCCACTTCAAATTTGTGGCAAAGTTTTTGCTGTGAGGGTTTTAATAGAATTCAATAAGCCTCACTCTATAGAGTGAGGATGTCAGGAATGGCTGTCAGATGTGGATGAACTTCTTGTGACATGGAGCTGAAAAAGAACAAATTACCAGAAACATGTGGACTTCCCTTTCAAGTAAAAGATTTTAAGTCCATCAATCACTTTCAGTCAATGATGAATATAAATACATGGTAGATTCGACCATGTTTGCAATATATATTTATAGTTTCAGTTCTGCTGTGGTTTAAGATTGTGATGTTCACACTGGGAGAAACTCAATCAACTTGTATGGAAGTTATCTACCAGCTTGGATATGTAAGAACTCTTTATCCTGGAACTTACTGCATTTGTTCTATAAATATTTTAGAGCAGGAAAGCTTGTGGTCACTCTGATGTAAAAAAAACCCCAGTGTGAAAACTAATATACCTGAAATTCTAGATTATTTGGTAGGTGAACAAAGAGATGTGATTTCCTTTCATTAACCTGCAGAGCCTTTGATTTATGACGCATATTCTTTCATTTTCCATGGTGGACTTTTGAATGTTTTGCTTGTGTTGCAATATGACTTGAAAACAAGCACTTGTTTTTAGCATTTTGGTATGTTAAAATGAAGCTACCTGTAAAAGCTGAGGGACTTGGGAAAATCACGAGTCTATTGCTTAAAGCTGAGCAAGAACAAACTTTCCACTTTCCAGAAGGGCTTTCTTAAAAAGATATAGAAGTCCTGAAATAATGCTCTCAAATAAAGAACATATTCCTTCTCTTCTTTGACTAGTCTTTGATCTAGTATCCCGTGTAAATAATAGCATTTTTTTGACTTTCGGGTATTTGGAAATGCTACTCACAGGCCATGATGATTATGATGTTTTGATTTTACACATAACTGCTGATAAACCTCATGCTGACAAGCTCTTTTGTGTCACTGATGTTTGTAAATAATTTGAGCTTGGTTGGAGGAGTTTGTTTTCCAGGTTCAAAAGTTTTTTCAATCTTTTTGATCCATAGTGTGTCTGTACAATGCAGACAGATGAGATGATAGACCATGGTTGAAAATTCATGAAGAACCTAGAAAGAATCTTCTATACTGTGATTTGTCTCCTATATGCTGGTAATTAGCAATGTCTTGATGGGCAATTGGAGGAGTAGTATTAGAAGCAACTATCAATCATGGATACTGATATCCTGGCTGAGAAAGTGTACTCTGATCACGCTAAACAGGAGGAACCCCTGAGTCCTCAAGGCAAAACATTCAAGTTTGTATATTCAGTGAATATCTCTCATATATCTCAGATATGAAAGCATAATTAAGTTGTTATGCCACTCTAAGTAAAACTGGAGTCTCACTTAGCAAGCATCAGCAAAACAAAACCCCAAGTCTCCTGACCCAAAAGAGCAGTTAGATATATGCATCTTTTAGATTGGTGGCTACTGCTTGAGACTTGGAAGTGGACTGGGTGCCCTTTGGTGCAGCTTTCACAAGGAAGAAAAAATGTCTCTTTTCTCCTGACTCTGGGTTAGTGGATGAGTTCAGCTGAGGAGGTTGGGCAATCACCCAAATCACAACAGAGATATAAATATTAACAGAGCATTCTCATGGGAGGTCCTTAGAATTTAAAATTGGCTTCCTTGATTGGTCTCAGAGCTTGACAGAGCTTGGCAGACCCATATATTTTCTCAGGCATTAAATGAGCATGACTTGGATTATCTCCTTCAATGTTTTCTTTCTTTTTGACGAAGTGTAGAAATTAAAAAAAAAAAAAAAAAGGAAAAGAAAAGAAAAGAAAGGAAAGAAAAGAAAAGAGAAAAGAAGAAAAGGAGAAAAGAAAGAAAAGAAAAGAAAAGAAAAGAAAAGAAAAGAAAAGAAAAGAAAAGAAAAGAAAAGAAAAGAAAAGAAAAGAAAAGAAAGAAAAGAAAAAGAAAAGAAAAAAGAAAAGAAAAAAAAAGAAAAAAGAAAAGAAAAGAGAAAAGAAGAAAAGAAATAAAATAAAATAAAATAAAATAAAGAAAAGAAAAGAAAAGAAAAGAGAGGAAGGAAAAGAAAATTAAAAAGAGGAAGGAAAACAGGAACTTTGTATCCTGAATATGTAATTATACAAGAAAGGAAAGATCTCAAAAGGTTATCTAGTCCATTTTCCTATCCCAAGGCAAGGTTAATGATACATGATGTAGAGTTCCCATGCTGTGGTGCACTGGTGATGCATGAACCCCTTGAAAGAGAATGTAGCAGTGCTGCACAGAATTGCAGCATGCTGGGGCAAATCTTCAGTGCACAGGAAATACTATTTTCAGGATATCATTGGGATAGTCTTGCTGAGCCTGCAGGAAAGGAAGGAGGCCTATAACTGATTGAGGGTGTTCAGCCTTGGAGGATAGTGAGAGCAGCTGAGAGTGCTGGATGCAGCAGAATGCATCCTTGTCTCCTGTTGTTCAGCTGAGCTTTCTGCCCATGACAGCCTTCTTGACTTGCTTCTTGTAGCTAGTGTTGTAGATGCAGCCCATGGAGTTCTTAGCCACTCTGTCTGAATGATCCCATGTCCATTGTCTGCACTGAAACTGCCTGGTGTGGTGTTCTCATTATTATACTCTGCCACCCCTCAAAACAAGGTGGCCACCTGCAGGACAATTGCCTGTTGTGAGTGACACATTGCCCATTTGGCCCCCTAAAGCCGAGCACAGGAGTGAGAAAAACAGATTGCTTGGGGGGCCAAGATATGTTCAGGGATGATTTTAATAATTTAATAGAAAAGGTAACTGAGTCCCTGTGCCTACTGCATCTGAGTTTACTCCAGTAATTGTAGCCCTCACCCTGTAGATGCAGCCCTGCCCTATATCTCCTCACAGATATTTTTAAGTATGATTTTGTTGTATGAAGTCATCTTGTCATTCTTTCAAAACAACACTCCTATCTGCTTTGGACTTCTTGCTTGACGAGTAGATTTTTCTAGATTTTTCTCTAACAGTTTTATACATGTTCTGGTCTGTGGCTTCCTTCTGTGTTCAGTTTACCCCAAGGTTCAGATGAGCTGTGTTGCAAAAAGATGCATACAAGCAGTTATTGCAGGTGGTGTTATTGAGTGTCGGTCACTTGAATGTTGATAACTTTCTGTGATCTTTAACCTGATCTGCTCATAGTGCTTGTTTTGGGGTCACCCCTAGTCCTAAGATCCACATTTCCCTCAAGAATCCTGGACATGGACAATACAGGCTAAATAAAAGAGAATAGGTTTTGGGACGCAGGAATTGCTTTTGCTAGTCAAGTGAAGAGAACACAGTAGAAGACTGAGAAAAATGGGGTTGGTAGGAGGGTGATGTGCAGTGATGTCTCCATCTGACAAAAGGGTGTACAATGTGATAGGGTAATATAAAGTCTAGGGGCTAGATATTGACTCATATCACCCACTGACAAGGATGGTCAGGAAAGCAGTCTGTGAAGAGTCTGAGGTAATGCAAAGAACTGCTACACCATCAACGTGATGTTGGCCAGTGTTGATACAGGAGTGTAACCTTTTGGAAGGAAGACGCAGACTTCATTAGCAGACTGCACAGTATGGAATTGAAACAGATCCAGTACCCTTGTAGCCACATACCCCATGCTAAAACAAAGGAGCTGAATAAAAAAAGACCTTCTGAAAAGGAGGTCTACAGTGTCTCAAAACCTTACCTTTTCTCAGAAAGGTATCTAATGGATGTTCAACCCTTTTTTCACCTGCTGAAGGAGGCAGATGAAGGACAGAGGCACTCCTAAGATCATGTCTTGGACTAACAAAGCAAATGTTTCTGTTGGAAAAAACCAGAAAGCTGATAGCTTTCACCCCGTGAAGAAATCGTTCTCAGGAAATCGATTTAGAAAGGCATACTATTCCATGCTGGCACCATAGTCTGACTTTTAAGTTTGAAGATGTATATTTATAATCTTTACTTTTAGTAGTTCTTATTTGAGTGAGTATTTTGCGAAGAAATATAAGGTAGCCAGGCCCATGACTATTGTCATGGCTTTACTTGCATAGTGCAGTGCTTGGTTTCCATCTCTGCAGGACAGGAAAGAGCTATATCAACAGATGTTGCTGCTCAGTGGTCTGTTAGATACTTTCCCTGTGATGTACAAAACTAACAGAAGCAGAGGTGACTGGCTAGCGCTTGACTGACCCTGCAATGGTGTCCTTCTGTTTGACAAAGACTGTATTTCACTTGCCATTTCCATAGTTGTATATTGTGATTTTACAGAACATTTTGGCAACCTGGTTTCCCATCTAGTTTAACATCGCAATGTTCAGAAGACAAGCAATCCTCTGCAAACTGCAGAGTGAGTGCTATTAGGAAACACTATAATTAATGTCTGTTGAAATGTTAACATTGAAATGCAGTGTACAATAATTCTCTGTACTGAATTTCTGAAACACAGCAGATTGCATCATGTTTTATGATGTCCTCAAGGAAATAGAGTGCTTATGGGCATATAACTTTTTCCTAAATCTTGTGTCAGAAGATTTAGAGAAAGAAATCTACCTTTGAAAATATTATGATTTTTTAATGTAAAACTAGAGCATCTACCAGCTTGTGAATGATCCTTCTGACACCGTCACCAACTGCCAGGGAATACAGCTGCTCAGAAATGGTGCCATTAAGATCTTTACATCTGTAAGTCAGCTATTTTGTCAGTAACTTCAGAAGAATAGTGTGTTGATTGAAAATCCTGAGAGCAGGAAATAGCTTTATTATATACGTGGCTGTAATGTGAGCATATAGCACAGCAAAATATTTTTAACATAGAAAATACAGTTATATTAAAAACTTTAATGATGGTATTGTAATACCTAACAGTCTAACACAGGTTGCTGTTAGAGAAGAATTCATTTAGATATATGAGTTATATCTAAATATAGTCACCACTAAAACTACTTTTTGAAGTTTGGTCTGAGACTTTGAATTATATTTTTGGAGTAACTAAGACTATCACCAACACACCACTGACCTCACCTCTCACTCCATACACAAGGAAAATCTTCCACATGCATCAGATTTCACCAAGAACAGTTAGGAAAACAAATTGAGACTCTGAAATATTCCAGAGAAGAAAGTGAATGATAACACAAAAAAAGTGAATAAACAACGAATCTATGATTGGAGCCTCTGTGATGAGCTTCACCTCTAACAGTGCAATTTTGGCTTTTAAAAAAATGTTCTGTAGTGTTTCTGGGAAAATTGCAAGCACAGCACCTTAACCTAGTTGAATAGAGTCTTTACTAACTGAAAATGAATTTGTACTTCTTGTTCTTTTTCTTCCAGGTTTAGGATATATTCAAATGGGAATACCTTATTAGCTTTTTAACAGGGCCCAAAGAAACCATGATGCGTTTCAAAAACCTTCTGTTGCAGAAGTCTCTGATAGTCTGCTGACTATCAGAGTCTATTAAGAGCTTTTCCCCTAAACTTTCTCTCCTTTCCTCCACTAGTTACCAGCAATGTGTTCCTTTTGTCACCTTTCTGCAGAGTTCTGTCTTTGTAGGGATAGGATAAAGGGAATGACCTTGGCTGTAGTCAGTGATTAAACAGTCACAGGAAGGAGATGTCTGTATCCCACAAGGGGCTCCCAGGATAAACCCTGCATCCTTCAGCCTCATGTGGGAAAACTGTTTCACCTACATGGAGCCACATGAATGCTTTGGGACATGTGAAGAAAAAGAAATAAACGGTCTAGAAAATATTATCTATGCTGGAAAATGTGTAATGAGATGCTGCTGATAGCTCAGCTGTGTAAGTACTAGGAGTACATTCATGAACATCTGTTGACACAAACCTTGTCTGTGCTGGTTGCTTGGCGCTCATGCAGCTGAGCTGCTGCTCAAATCTGGGTATGAGCTGTCAGAGAAGAGAAAGGGACTGATCTGCTTGGTGCTATGAATGTAACTTTGCCTTTGCTTTCTAGTTACAAGTCTTAAGAGTAATATCAGGTTTGGATGTCTCCCATCTACTGAAAGCCCAGCAAACTGTGTTTTCAGTGAAAATTTCATGAGACAACCTTTACCTACATAAGCACATGCTTGGCTGTTAAGTGTAAACTGCCATTAAGCAGACAATGCCAGCAGCCACAGTTTAAATATAATTTTTGTAGAAGTGGATGTTGCTTCATTTGCTCCTGCTTTATTTAGGACTGAGGCTCATTAGATGCTCAGCTACTAGGAAGGTATGGCTGAAGATCTTGAATCTGGAAATTGTCTTGTCCACCCTCCCACAGTGATTGCTGAAGTGCAATGTGACCAGTTTGGGAACTGGAGAATATGTAAGCTAAACAGTTTGTAATAATAGCTACACATTCCTTCCAGCAAAGTATGCAATGGATGAGGCAGACTATACTGGTGGATAGGTGGTTACTACCACTGAGGATATATGGAAGCCGCAGTTTTCCAGGTGAAAATCTTCCAAGTTTGCCTATAACTCTACTTCTTACAAAATCTTTTCATGCAGACATTAAATGTAAGCTATTTAGGCATGCTCTTTCTCAGTGTCTCTGGGTTCACTAGGAGCTGGATACCTGCTTTTCTTTGAAAATCTGATTCTCAGTGCCTTAGTGTCATCCTCATAGGCTAAGAAGAAATATATTGGGTTTATGTATAGGAAATTGAGTTTTCAGTTAGATTCTTGCCCTTTTAAGCAGACTTTCCATTCTTTCACTAGTTTGGCTTTTGAAAACCAGTAAAAAGGAAAAATAAGAGCAGCAACAACTAATTTGTTGAAAAGCTTAACAATTGCTTAGCTCACAGCCATGATACTGGAGCACTATGTATAAAGCATATTGCTTTAGAGGTAAGAATATTTAAATTATTTTTTTCTTTGCTTCTGCTTTGACATCCAGATAATCAAATATCTTCAGACAAAAGAGCTACAGTGCTCACCATCTCATTATTTAAAGTTTTTTAGTGCTCTGAGATCAAATAATTGCCTTACAACTATTTTGATGGTAAATAAGCAGTTTCTGGTAATTGCATATATGCGATGTGGAGTTTAGAATTTGCTTTTATTTTTGAAGTAGGATACAATTTTTTTAAGATTAACTGATTAAAAAAAAAAGGAGTAACTTGAGTGTGACTGATATGTCCTTGGTTTGACTAGCAGTACATCTCCATTAACTTTGTGTGGCAAGAATCAGCCTGTAGATGTCCCCAAACACATGTTGTGCTATGTCCAGTAGTTCATTTTTGTTGAAAGCAGCTATCACATTTATAAATTACCTACGTCTCTATTTACAGAGAGACAGAGAGATGAAAAGCTGCTCAGGAATGGTTACTCTGTGGGAGGACAGTGGAGGTAATGACAGAGTGAAGAGCATCCCAGACCAAGAGAAACATGAACTAAACGAGAGCTGATAAGAGAAATAGGAATAAGAGTCTTACAGAAGGCTGAAGACATCAGAAAAAGGGAGCCAAAAATGACACACTTCGCTGTGATTCTTAGATATGGAAATGATAGATGTTCCTCTGGCTTAGTGAACTAGAACTGACCTTGGCACTGTAATACACGAGGAAAAGAATGCTACAGTTCCTTGAAGTGACAGGTTTGTGAGTGCATAATGTCCTCAATGGAACCAACAGGTCAGTGGGAGAAAATATAGCTCATTCCATAATCATTGTGATGAGATGATGAATTTGGTGACCTTTACTGGTGCTTACCTAACGTATTAAAGCACTGAATAGTACCTGGAGTTGGCCTTTCCTTCATATCCTATGATGGAGCTGGCTGAACCATAATAGAGTTTATAATAATGGGTGGAATCCTGAAGAGTTGTTTGTTTCACCCATTTTGCAACCTATTCTCTTCCAATAGTTTCTTTCCACACAAAACTGATAAATGGTTTCTCATATCAATACCTGTATTCACATGCAAACAAGCACATTTGTCAAAGAGAAAGAGTATTCACTGGTCACAATGTATTATTTCACAATGTATTATTTGCTTTGTTATTTGTCATTTTGATCATTATTATTCTGCTTTTCAAACTAAACATGGAGGACCTGAAAGAACACAGAGTTGCCTTTTCCACAACACAGCTAATAAAGAGTCAAAGTAAACTGTAATGAGTGACCTTGAGTTGGCAAATTCTAATTCCATACTTATTTCATAGCATTCACATTCTGATTTTCTATCACAGAATCCAGCACAGTAAACAATAGAAAGTCAGCAACATTAATTTTTGCATGTGAAGCATATAGAATCAAAGAGTTTGGAGCAAATTTCTTTCCGGATGGTAGATACATAGAATCATAGAATTATTTAGGTTGGAAAAAACCCTTAAGATCATTGAGTACAACCATTAACCTAATACAAGGTTATTATTATACAAGCCCACTACAAAACCATATCACTAAGTGCCATATTGACGAGCCTTTTAAAGACCTCCAGGGATAGTGACTCCACCACTTCTGTGGGCAGCCTGTTCCAATGCCTGACAACTCTTCCAGTGAAGAAATATTTCCTAAAATCCAACCAAAGACTCCCCTGGCACAACTTGAGGTAACTTCCTGTCAACCCATTGCTTTTTACTTGGGAGAAGAGACTAACATTCACCTCACTATGACCTCCTTCCAGGCTGTTGTAGAGAGTGATAAGGTCCCCCCTAGCCTCCTTTTCTCCAGGCTGAACAACCTCCGTTCCCTCAGCTGCTCCTCATAAGGCTTGTGCTCCAGACCCTTCATTAGCATTGTTGCTCCTCTTTGGATACACTCCAGCCCCTCAATGTCTCTTCTGTAGCAAGGGGCCCAGAACTTAACACAGGATTCGAGGTGCAACCTCACCTGTGCCAGGTACAGGGCGATGTTCACTTCCCTAGTCCTGCTGGCCACCCTGTTGCTGATAAAGGCCAGGATGCTGTTTGCCTTAGCCACCTGGACACAAGCTAGCTCATGTTCAGTGGCTGTCAATCAGCACTCCCACATCCTTTTCCACTGGCCAGCTTTCCAGCCACTCTTCCCCAAGCCTGTAGTGTTGCATGGGGTTGTGACCCAAGCGCAGGACCCAGCACTGAGAATTGTTGAACCTCATACATTTGACCTTAGCCCATCAGCCAGCCTGTCCAAATCCCTCTGTAGAGCCTTCAGGTCTCCCTGTGTACTTGCTGACAGATACTTTGATAACTAGCCCTTAAATTCTCTACTAATTATCTCTCCCAAGCCTCCCTCCAGTCAAGTTACTCTGATATTTCATTATCATAAACATTAGAAAACTTTTTTGAATAACTTCCTTCATCTTCATTGTTTCACCTTGTTTTCTTGCCTGTAGTGGACATCCAAAATCAGAAACTCCAACTAAATACTTGTTTCTCTTGTAATAAACAGCTGCATTCTGGAAGACTATTATGTGCCACTCTGTCCTCCATCCTCCTTTTCCTTAACCTGGGCAATACTAGTTCTTTCAGCACTTCCTCAGTGAAGACTTCTTCAGGATTCTAGTCCTCTTTGTCTCTTTCTTCTGGAATCTCTCCAGCTGTTTTACATTTTTCTGGTAGGAACAATGTGATATTATTCTGTCATGTTCAGCTTGTGGCTCACCATAACGTATGTAACTGTTTCAGCAGAACTGTTAGATAATTTTTTGGTTTGTTTTCCCAATTATTTCTGTTTAAATTGAAATATCTTGATGATAAATCATAATTACCTGCACACTAAACACAATTTTTAATATTTTTCCACCTACCTTTCAGTAGTTTTCTGCAAATACCTGTTACTTGCAGAGATTATTGAATCAGTGTAATTTCTCTTAGTGGAAAACATCCTTACAGGTAAAGAAAATAAGTAAACATGAAGATATATTTATTTCAATAGGATTTTGGACAGTGTTAGTGGGGAAGCTTGGTTGACTGTTAGTCAGCTGCTACTCATCTGTTACTAATCAGAATGACTTTTCCAGAGTTATACAGCAAGCCTCTTGATGTAACTAACGCAGTACAGAAATGGAGATCATATTCTGACCAATTCATAAACCAACAGTGAAAAACAATTAATCCTGGAATAACTAAAATATTCAAGAACCATTTAAAATGCGGTATTCTGAAGTATTTCTAAAAATCAATTCCTCATGGATAAACCGCAGTGAGTTTTATGGATCTTGTGTGTAAAAGGCACCACTCTAAGTTTTTAATATATTAAAGACATTTACAAAACTTGTTTCTAAAAGAATTTCCAAAAAAAAACCCATCACTGAAGGAAGTGTGCATCAGATGCTATATCTGCACTGTATGTCAGTGTTTTGTTACACAGATCTGCAGTAAGCTTTTTCTCATTCCATGGATGAGCTAAGGTGAGTAAATTTCTGCAGGCCTATTGCTTCTTATCTGTAAGAGGATGTGTAAATGAGTTCTTTCAACTAGTAGAATGAGCCCCAGTCTAAAGGAATGTCAAAAAATTGCATCTGAGCTTTCAAAACCAAGTTGTACACAGGGGACTTGCTGTGAAGGAGCTGTTGAAATATAAGGTGCTAAGACTTTTATAACAAAGTGACTACATAGATTGAGACTTCAGGATGATTGATTATGGTTTTGGTAGGGTTTTTTTTTTTTTGTGAGTTAACTTGCTTTTTTTCTTTGCAGTGGTGATGCATTGTATTTTGCTTTGTTTTCTGGGACAAACCTGTAGCTGGATTGTAGGAGGCAGGAAAGAGGCAACTTGAACTGCTGACTCTTTCAGTGAGATGGAGGGTGCAAGGAACATCTCATATTTCATCATTCCTCCAAAGATCAATTAGGGGTATTGTGGACAGCAAGTGAGAATTGGGTCTGGGTGAGCAGTACCATTAGTCAGTAAAAATTACAACTCAAATGCTAACCTATATTTTTTCCTGGATAGCTACCCCTTCAAATCATTCTCTCAAAGCCAGAGCAGGTTGTATTAGAGTCACGTTTCATGAAGATTGATTCTATGCATGTTAATCAAGGACAGTGAGAAAGTTTCACATCAGGTTGGCATGCGATAACAAGGCAGATTGCACTCAGAAAAGCTGTGAAAATTTGCTGATGTTAATCTTTTCACTAGTGTGAAAAAACCACTGGTGTGGTTTCCTGGTGCATTTTTGCCACGCACCTACAGAATAGTGCATCCCAGTGTCATAGTCAAAGGTAAGTTCATAAATTAAACTAATCCACTTCTCTTGCTAGCACTGTAGAAATTACACATTTAATTCTCCTGGTTGTGTGTGTGTGTGTGTGTAAGTAAATTTTTCTTTTTTTTTTTTTTTTTTTTTTTCTTTTTTAAAAATTTTATTTATTTTTCATGATATCAGTCACCTACTCCCTGCTTCCACTGGTTCTTGTCTTCCTCAGGGTGAAAAGAAGTTAACAGTACTGGAAATTTTCTCTCCAGTTGTGTCAGGATGCAGAATAAGATCATTTATTTCTCAGACCACAACCAGACACAGAAATGATAGATGTTCCAGTATGCTGAGATGAGACTTTAAGGAGATCTGGGGAAGACATGTCACATCAATAATGATTTCCTTCTTCTGACTTAATCTCAGCACAGGGTTGTTTTTTGTTTAGCTTTAAATGCATGCATATTTTTCCATAGGAAATTTCTCTGAGGAAACATCATCTACTTTATTCAGAAAATGAAACTCTCTGTGTAGAATAAAGTGGTCCAAACTATCTCCTTTAGATGGACGCACTTAAATGGCATATTGAAAAATATGTGAAATTGTTATGGACACAAACTGTTACAAATTTTGATAGAGTGAATAGACCCAGGGTCATGAAGGTGTTAACCTGATCATGTAAGTGTAAAACAGTCACAAGTAGCTCAGATATCTGAGCGTAGAGACCTCGGTTTGATAATTCCCATGGTAAATAGACTGAAATATTCATGTCAGACACTAAAAATGTTGATTGGACTGCACAGTAGGAATAGCCCCATCAAACAAAACTGTACAAAACCTAAGTGGGGTTTGAAGCTGAAAGGTTAGGAAGCTGCCTGATTGTACAACACAAATCTACCTCGGTTTGATAATTCCCATGGTAAATAGACTGAAATATTCATGTCAGACACTAAAAATGTTGATTGGACTGTACAGTAGGAATAGCCCCA
This sequence comes from Myiopsitta monachus, assembly GCA_017639245.1. Classification (NCBI taxonomy): domain Eukaryota; kingdom Metazoa; phylum Chordata; class Aves; order Psittaciformes; family Psittacidae; genus Myiopsitta; species Myiopsitta monachus. The sequence continues at coordinate 86,845,864 of CM029918.1, forward strand.
TCAAACAAAACTGTACAAAACCTAAGTGGGGTTTGAAGCTGAAAGGTTAGGAAGCTGCCTGATTGTACAACACAAATCTACCCGGGAGTCTCCTGAGTATTTTTTTTTCAGACATGCTGGTGGGAAGTCTTGGTTTGGAAAACATCCTTACTAGTAGAGAATAAAATCTTTTTCCTGGTGATTTGTATTAATCACTCTGAAGCAAAGGGCTGGTTTTAGTCTTTCTCTCTCTGCTAGAAAGGGTAAAGAAGAGAAGGGAATGGAAGTTAAGCAGTAGCAGGTAACTGTGGCTTACTCCTGATCCTAAGAGATGAAGCAGTTGTTCGTACATGACGGATGATCAGAGCTGCTGGACAGCCTTTGCTGCTGGCTTTGTGCATCCAGCTCAGTTCCACAGCTGAGGTCCAACCTGGCATGTCCAGCTTTGTTCCCACAGCCTCTTCTGGAGTGGGCTTCTGGAGCTGCTCCATGGAGTGAATGCAGAGTAATGGCAGGAAAAAATGGAGCAAGGGAGAGAAAAAGGCAGGGTGGGAGTGGGGTGGGGAGGGAGGTGGACTATAGTGTCAATCCAGTGTTATGTTGTAGGAGAGAAAAGACAGTTCATCCCAGGCTGAATGTTTCTGTGGTGCTCTGGTCCTGTACCTGGTCATACATCTGGGATTGTTCTTTATTGTTTACAGGGATGAGAGATTAGCTGTGCACATTGTTTGGAGGAATTAACTATGATACCAACATTGAGCTGTAGCCATGGAAGATTTTGATCATGATGCAAATTCAAAAGTAGGACCGAAGACTTTTGTTAGAAGAGTACTTTTCCGTTACCTGAGGTGGGTTTTGCTCTTTAAAGCTGCCTTGATGGACCAGTTGAACGTATTTTTTGCTAAATCATTACTTCATGTTGGAAAGCGTGTTATCTGCATGCTGTATTGCTCTAGGTATATTAAGATGCATGAAGATGCTTGACTATACCCAGAGAATATGTTGTGTCCTTGCAGAATAAGAAGTTGTGGTTTGCATCTCATCCTCCAGCTCTGATTGCTTTATCAGGATTCCCTTAGTTCTCACTCAGCTCCAAGATGAGATCTGTGTGGTTATCAGCTTCCTAGGTACATTAGTTTTCTTTTGAAGACAACCTGGGTATGCAGACAAGGAGGAATCTGTGGTGTGCTCTGGTATCTTCTCAGACAGAGTATTTAGTGGACAAGGACTGTAGAGTGCACTCATCCTGCATCGCTACCATAGCCAGCAGCTCTGCATGGAGAAACACCACTGATAACACCAGGAAGAGCAGATCTTGATAGAGTCCTCAGGGATGTTAGCTGCATGTATAGGGGAAGAAGCGGCAGAGCAAAACATCACATTTCCTCATGGCAAGAGGGGAGGCCTGTCTGGCCCCAGAGTATGTTTCTTTCGTTACTGCAGCTAAAATGAATGCTGTATCTTTCCTTGACACCTTTCTTTTGCGTAGAAAGAAGAATTCCTCCTATGAGACTATGCCTCATGGCATCTTTTCCAGCAAGTATATGGCTGAGAAGGCTTGTAAAGCAGCCTTGCTTCAACTGAATGGTTAAACATGATCTCAGCTAATACAAATAAAATATATGCTGATTTCAAACATAATGACTTATCAAAACTGGAATCTCTTTTGTGTTATAGGAAGAATCTACAAAAAAAGAGAGAAAATGAAAGAAGTCAACAACTCATGACTGTACAAGATCTCCTTTACCTCCGTTTTTCAGAATGGTGGTATGAGAGAAACTTATAATAATTAAAATCATATTGTTCATTATAATCAAATTATACAACTTTGCTGGCTGCCTTCTATAAACATAACACTACAGATTCTGAAGGGAAGCTGAAATGTAAGCAGTGCTTTTTTACATAAACACTAAAAGTCTTGCTCTTTATTTCTTAAAGACTTCATACCAGCACTTGATTGAGAACCTAAATCGCATTGTTTGAAGACTGGGTTTAATATTTTTCAGTACAGATAAACAACATACTTCAAAGTAAACTGCTACATGACATGTGCATCCTTAGGGATATGCCATTTTAATCAGTACTGCTGGCATTGCTTTTTTATCTGTGATATAACTTCATTAATTGGAGTGAAATTACTTTGATTTTTTAGATGTAAATGGGAAAATAAAAATTCTTAAGTTATAATATGTAAACAACTAAGTTTCATGTGTCTCTTATTAGCATAGAAGGTGTTATTAAATGCCAAGACTAACTATGTCTGGTTCATGAACAAACTGAACACTTGGGGGTGTTTCATGTCCAAAGTGAGAAGGTTATTTGGGACTCTCTCTCTCAGGTATGATTAATTTCTTCTTGTGTCTGTTGCTTGAAGTCCCTTATACCTACAGATTTCTATGACTGCATGCTTTCTACAACATGTTTTAACCTCCAGGCAATCATTCTCCCACAACATGGATGGATAACCTCCAGTTTGTTACTGGCAGTCTTATATGTCCAGGGTTAGTTTGTTGCTAGTATTTACTGCAAAGCCTGAGATAAGGTATGCATGCTCTCATGAAATATTTTTCAGTTTAGATGTTGCCTTAATCTAAGCTAAGGTTCTTCTGACTGAAAAGATACTTGTGTATTCTTCATGTCTGGAAAAGTGCAGCACTCTAATAATGTAAATGACTGCCACTGGTATTTCTGGAAGAAATGGTATCCCAACACATTGTGCGTTGTGCCTCTGTCCTCCCACCCCACTATCCGAAAATGGCTTTTTATGACAAGTGTTGCAAAACAGAAGCCAGTCTAAAACATGCTTCTGAGCAAAGTAACTCTGTGAAGAAGAAAGTAAGAACCAAGGAACAAAAGGTTAGTTTTCTTGTAGAAAAGATAACAGCTTGAACTTCTCTCCCTCTTCTCTGCCCACATTAGAAAAGGGTGCACTAGTGAGGTTAGGTCAGATAGCACATGTTTTAAATTAGTGGTTTCTAAACAAGGAAGTGACAATTATTTGTTATGATTATTTGTCAAATAATCACATCTGTATTTAATTACCATATATGTGCCAGTGTTTGCATTTCTCAGCAGGCTGAATTCAGTGAGAGTAGCTTAGGATGGTAAATTGAAAGACCACATTTCAATGGGCACAGAAAGTTTAACACAGTATATATTGTGTTAAAAGTTATAAATAAAAGTGCCATATAGCTCTAATCAGTCTCACTCCTTATCTTTCATTTGTAATGTTTATGAAACACAACAGTGGATTTTAGTCTCTGTGATGTGGGTTACTCTCATTCCCAAAGCCTTTTATTCTGATAAATTTTAGCTTTTTTTTTTTTTTATTAACAAATAGTCTTCTCTCTGTTAATACAGACATAGCCTCACTATTCCATCTTCAGGCTAACATTTTCAGTATTCATCTTCTTTATTTATATTTCTCTCTTCTGTCATTGCATCTAGTCCACTCCTTTAGAAACACACGTTTTAGCCAATGGTTTAATTTCCAAGGTCAGCTGCAGTCTTTTTTAAGTGTGACAAACTCAGCTTTAGAATATTAAAGAAAAAAAAAATCTTTCAATGCTCACTTGAATAAAAATAGTGATTTTTCTCTGACATTCTTCTTCTTTAGAAACTCTTATCTCAGATTCCATCCAAAAGTACATACAGGGAAATTGTAAGTATACTTTTACATGAGTGTTTGTTTGCCCCAGAGGTGTTTGTGCTGTCATCTCTTACATTGCTTAAGTTTAGGAGTCATTTGTGGTCTAGGAAAACATAACACATGCTTGAATTATTCCTGGGCTTTGGACTAAATCCTTGCAGTATGTGTGATGTTGTCTTCCCTGCTCTGAATGAACCCATTCCCAGCTGTGTTGGGGTTTTTAACACCCTGTTATGTCATTCTTCTATGCCTTACAGGGAGCAGGGAGCAGGGGAGTATGTGTATTGCCATCTTATTCGTGGTCACAGGAGCACTGTTTGTGACAGATACAGATAGGGAAACTCGATAGGAGTCCCTGGCTGGAGGAATGCCTCCGTGGTTTGGGCTTGTCTTATAGTGCCATGTTTCCATGTAGGTTCATGCTTTCACAGAGTCATGCAGCCTTACATGGTGGGAAGTTTGCGATGCTGCCATTCAGCCCATTCATGTACCTGTTCCTGCTTCTGGTATCTTTAAATTAACTCATTCAAGAGACAATTTGACCTTTGTCTCAGAATGCATTGTCTAAACTCTCTCTAATCCAGAGCTGGGAGCTGCAGCCAAGGGGCAAACAGTGTGGTACAGCACTCGTGCCACCCAACAGGGTCACATGCATGTGACTTATACACAATTTACCTTTGGGATAAAACAATCAGATGTAGGCTTCAAAAAAAAAAAAAAAAAACAAACCCAAAAAACAAAAGAAAAAATGGGTAGCACTGGAAATTCCTACAGGAGGAAAAAAAAAATAAATGTTTTAACGTCAGTTCATTGTGTATTTCTGGAATTAGCAAACGACATAGAGAGATGTGATTATCATCTATTACAGCATAACCTCACAGTCATCACATTTCCCTGCTTCTACTTAGGTAAGATGAGGCACCTGGGGTGATCCCATATGCACTCCTGTGCTGATCTAACTCCAGTGTCCAATTGAACAAAATTAGCATTGATTCTTGATCAACATAGAGTCAAGATCCTCCTGTTGAATTTTTTATTTGGCTTCTCAGTAATTTTTTTTCTGGTGCTAAACGGTACTGCGCTAACCTGAAAAATGACTTTTTTTTTTTTTTTAAATAAAATTGAAAAAATGAAAATTTCTAACCTGGCAGATGTCACCTTGCTGTTCAGAAAAGTGAATTTAAGCCACCTAAGGCTGAAGTCAACCTAAAATCCTGTTTTCCACTCTTCTAAGCATGTGCTTTTATGAGTAAGTCATTGCTCCTACTTGAACACCTCTTTTTTTTCTAGCTCCTGTGTAGACGCTTTGCAAGAAGGGTGAGCTTTGCATTGACTCAATTCTGTCCAAGGGAGCTAGGAGATGCAAATAACTATTGGACTGTGGGAATTCATATTTACATCAAGTATCTTTCACCAAGGCTTAGGCTGGCTCCCCAGTGCAAAGCACTTTGTGATCCTGTTTAAGAAACTCCATATTATACTACCAAGAGGTGTTACTGAATAATTTTAGGTGCATGAGACCACAAAATCTGAATCCTGAGATCTGTAGGACTGAATTCACTCTTGGTTTGAGCTTGGATGGAAATTACATGGTCTGAATCCATTCACAGCTTAGCAGAAGAAGCATCTCGCTTTCCAAAGGGAACAAATAGATGCATAAGGCAGAAAAAGCATTATGCTAAGAGAAAAAGGGAAGAGTGAAATCTGTCTTGTAGTGTTATTCAGATCTCTCCAAAAGCTTTGCACGACTAAAAATATTAAAAAACACGAGCTCTAATCTGTTGGGGGAAAAGGAAAGGCACATCACTGCTTTCATTTCGGCTCAGGATAAATATTTCAAAAGGTACCACAGAATATATTCACTTAGGTGGCAGTTAGTGTTAATCAGCAAATTACATTTGAAGACAGAACTATGGGCAGAAGGTAAAATGTACACCATCATGGTGGAATTCAATCTGAGCAGCTCCTTCTACTGTATTGTTGACTGTATTTAAATGTCACAATTTTTGGAAATGATCGATGAATTTTATTGAATGGATGAGTTGGAGTAAATATGGGAAATTCTATTACTTCCCATATTGTGAGATAGGAAAATATTAATCACATTCAAATTTGTTGGATACTTAGATTATAATGATTGCAAATGAATTAAGACAAATGACTTCATAGAAATAAATATGCAACGCCAAAAGGGACTTTAGTTTCTCAAAGAGGAAATTGATTATCAGTTAAATCATTCAAGGGAAAATTTAAACAGAAAAGCATGATTCATATCTGAAAATGCAGAAGAAAAAAATACTGAATTCCTCAGAAACCACAGTCTGGAAAAAAAAGCCTGGGCTGATGAAAACATCCAACTCATAACAATCTGATGTAGGGAGGAAATGGAATTATCTCAGTGGAATTCTAGAGCAAGGGCTATAAATTAAGAGTCAGGAATTTGAGACTTATTTTTATTTTGTGAAGTATATACCTGGATTGAAACATAAAAGATACTATTAAAACAGAAAAATGAAAAGTTAAAAAAGCAGAGTTGAACTGACAGGAATTTTCATAGAATCATAGAAACATAGAACGGTTTGGGTTGGAATGGACTTTGAAGATCATCTAGTTCTAACCCCACTGACATGGGCAGGGACACCTTCCACACAAGGAAAATTAGAATACTAATGAAGAAAATTTTGAAGAGTTAATTAAATGATTATTTATCTTTAAGATAAAAGAATGAGATTGTGTAACATAATGGTACACATATGCTTTAGTTTTCACTAGAAACGTATCAGGATGTCATAAGGTAATTAATAAATTTTAGGTATTTTTAAATTAGTGGTCCAAATAAACTGTGTCCAAGACACTTAAAAGATACGGCTTCGGAGCTGTATCATTTATTCACATTTATTTTCAGTAAAGCAGTGAACACTGAGGAAAATCCAAACTAAGCTAATGTCAAGCCAAAATTGGGATATGAAAAAATGTGAGTAATTCATAGACCTGTCATCATAACTTTGATAAATGATGATATAGTATTCAACTAATAAAGAATTAAAGGGGGGCAGTAAAATTAACAATAGACAGGAAGGGCTTGTCTTTCTGTTCATATTAGGATTGTATAATCACTTTTGTCAGTAGACAGAATATTAATGACATAGTATATTTAATGTTATATTAATACTTGAATTATTACACCATTGTGGTTTCATTTAGGAAACTGTAAGTGTTACAAATGATATATTTAAAATGGGTTAAACCCTGACAAAAAGTGAATGTAAATTGGGATCTATTACTGGCATAGAAGAGGAGCTTGTATTAAACCACATTTTGTTGGAATCTTTCTTGGTCCCAGGCTTTTTAAAAACTATAATAAATGACTTGCAAGAAATGGAGAGTCATCACTGATTTTAGTTACATATGATTCCTAGAGTTTAGTGAGAGAGAAAGTAACTGATTGATGTGGATCACCTTCTAGGTGAGAACAAACAAATATTGTGCAACACTTCCATGGCCAAAGGAGAAGCACAGTCACAGGAAACCAAAATAGTAGGTCATGGTTATAATATTGATGATGTTTTGGAGAAGCAAAGACTAAATTGACTTGGTCATCATGGGTAAGCACAGTCATGTCAATGAAAAGTCTTGAAGCCTTTCTCTGACAAAAACTCTAAAAAATCCCCAAAATTTTCATTTTTTTATATATAAAGTTAATATCAAAGAGTAGGTACCTGATGTACAACTTAGTTTTCATGCTTATTCAGTCCTTATAGATATTCAGATTCAGAACAGAGAATTTAAGAAAGATATTGAAATATTGCATGAGGTTCCAAAAAAAAAATTCAGAGAGTAATTAGTTGCTAGCAAAATTATACTTTATAGTGAGAGACTGAAAAATAGACTCTTCATCAAGAAGAAAATTACATCGTTATTGAACGCTGGTTTAAGGACTTGAAGAGCTTTATTTCACAAGTAGATGGCTGTAGTGTAACAGAAAAAGACATAAAATAGAGTGAATAGAAGTCAATAGTAGCCAAATTCTCTTTAAAATAAAATGACAATACTTATGAGTAATATGAGAAAGTGAATATTCATGTACAAGAGCAGTATGATAATGTAATGTGATGTACAGAATAAATATGATAAAAGAAAAACTAAGCAATAATAGGAAATTCTCAAAAAATCTCTATCTCTGGACATTTTGAAATCAGGCTTATTCATCAGCACATTTCAGTTATACCTTAATGAAGTCATATGGCCAAGATTGTGTAGTAGGTCATTCTTCATGATCATAGTTGGTGTGTTTGCATCTATAACCTGGTGAAAGCAAGGCCTTGGTCAAGCAAACCAAATGAGAAAAGCAGTTATCTTTTCATGGCAGAAGTAGTCTTTCTGATGGAATGTTACTCACTAATAAAGCTACATGGCTCTTTAGTGGTAACACACAACTCTAAAATATCTGCTAAAGTTCTTGTTAAAATACATTACAAACCTTATATGATCTAAAATTGAACTACAAGTTATCTAAGGTGAAAAATTGCAATTTTAAACTGCATTATAATTTTAATTATAAACTCTATTTGTATAATTCCCTAAAACTGAAATTGTATGTTGTACAAGCTTGTTTTCTTCATTTTTATGCAACCTTGCTCAGTGACTGTGGTCTGAGCATAATTACTCTAATCACAGAGTTTCTGATGTGTCCTGGTTTTTCCTCTGTGTGTCATATATTTGTTCTGATAACACAAAGGCCATTGGATTTAGTTTGTGAAAGACCTCTTGAGTGCTTTAAAATTTTCACAGTTGGTACAGCGGTTGTCATTACAGAATGGTACCTAATATTTCATTCCCTCCCTATACTTTCAGTGGAAAATAGCTGTGTATTTGTTGGCAGATGTTGATTTCCTAATTGCTCCCAATAGTGCTTCCTTCATGTAATGCAATTTTAGGGCCAAAATTTGCCCTTAGATGACCTTCTCTTCAGTGGTTTTGAGCTTGCAGTTGGCTTCTAACACTAGAAGACTTTTCCGAAGATAAATATTATGCCTGTATTTGGATCTTTCATTTGATCTTGGCAGATAGAGAGATATGCTCTGTCTTGGTACACGTGTTCACCAGTCCCTTCAGGAATAAGTGATCAGGATTCTAATTTAGACAATTCAGATCAGTTCTGAAAAGTAAGTGGGATTAACCCATTTTTAAAAGACATATCTAGAATGAACTTTTTGTAAGAAATGCTTAGTCAAAAACCTCAAAAGCTCAGGAAAAAAAAGGCAACTGAGAATATTTGTGACTAGAGATAACAAATAACGAGAAGGTGGTGAATGCTTACTAGCCTTCATATGGGAGGATATAAAGAAGTGTAACCAGGAGTCAGGTTTAAGAACAAATGGAAGACACAGTTCATATCTACCTACGTCATCTATGGAGTTCATTGCCATGAGGTGTACAGGACGCCAAAAGCATAAAAGGTTGAAAAAGCTACTAGATACAATCATGAGGAAGTTCATGGAGTGTCATTAAATGTGGATGAAAGGTTGCAACCTCTGGCTCAGGATTTTCCTGAATCACAGATTGCCAGCAGCTGGGAGGATATGGCATGGGGACTCTCACTTTGTACTCAAATTTTATTCCTTTTCCTGAAAACAACTGCTACTGTCTCTGTTGGAGACAGGATCTTGAGCTAGAAGAACCTTTATTCTGACGCACCACAGCCATATTTACAGGAGCCCCAGATTTATTTTTCCTAAGAAACAGGGATTTTCCTAAACAGTAGTTCCCAGACTGTACTTTATTGCATCTGTGACATCCATGCTAAACAGTAAAATATCATTCACTATTGCAAGACACCTAAAAAAAGGGCAAGAGTACTTCAAAGTAAATGCCTTATCTATGACATATTTCTATTTTATCAATTCCAGGTTAAATCATTAATGTTTCTTCTAAAGTAGAATTATTTGTAATATTATATTAAAGTCTGCCTTCATGCTGTATTTGTGTTGTCACTGTTGATTTATGTACTTTTAACTGATTAGTTTTAAATTTCTTGGAATGTTGATCAAGTTTTTAAAGTATTTTGAAATGTGTTATTTCTGTGGTTTTTTTATTCCAATTTAAATCATTTAATGATTTATCCATCATTTTATCCATCATTTAATTATAATATTTACCTTAGAAGTTGTCTTGACTACACAAGCTTCTGTATTTTTGGTGGGAAAAAAATATAACTCAATGCTTCAGACATTTGAAAGGTTGTGGGTTTTTTTAATCCAAAATTAATTATTTTGTCTCAGAATGAAACACTGTGCCTTGAAAAGGCACTTGCTTTGTTTCTGTAGGTACAGGCTTTCAGTATATTCCCATCCAAGAAAATGAAACACTTTATTTCTCCATAATGCAGAAAGTACTTTTCCAGTGAAACTGACTCATGTTGTTAAAAATGTCTCTTCAGCACTACTCTGCGGGGCAGCAAATGTGCGCACACATGCACACATTAAGAGGACAATATATACATTATTTCTTGCTATAAACGCAACTAACAAAAGGGTTCTATCACATGCAAAACAAAATAAAGAAAATAATAATCAAGATGTTGATGCCCAGGATGCCCTGAAACAATAGATGCAAATTCCTATACAAGAATTGAGCAAACAAAATTAGCTATAGGTTACATTGAGGAAAGATAAATCACGGAATTTGACAGAGAAATTTCCACACTGCATCTTAAGCCATGAAACCCCTAGTGAAAAAGAACAGAGAAATTGTTTTACCTCTATGTAGCAGGTCATACTGGAGGATAAATTCTGTTTTGCATTCCAGCTATAATTGATACTTTTTAAGCACAAGCAATAGGAAATTTTCTTTTATTTCAATAAAACTCAGTCTCCTTTCCCACTTGGTCTAAATTGCAAAATTGAAACATTTAGTCAATACTATTACCTTTTCTTCTTCCCAGTTTGGCAAAGTAACAATTATATATTTGCTGATTTGCCACCACAGTGAAATGGAAGATGCTTCCCTTCACGTCCATTGCACTAGAAAAACCAGGGACAACTCTCTAATCTGCAGTAACATCAATCTCCTTATTGTATTAACATTTCTCTCACTCTTTAAAGGGTTGGAAGTAAGAGAGAGAGAAAGGTTAAATGCCGGATTATTTTATGAAGCACTGAAATGCCTGATTTATCCAAAATTATGGATGAGAACATAACCCAAAAGAGAAAAGTGATACTGTCAATGTTGTTGCTATGTTTGCATGTGTCAGCTGTAGGGAAACGTTACAAACCTCTTGTGTGCCTATTTATTAATTAGCTGTTCCACCTCCTATTATGCTACATAGAAATTAGTAAAAATTTATCATCCCATTATCTGAGTACCACTTCTGCTTTGCTTTTCTTACCCTTGGAATTACCATGTGTATGAGTTCTTTATTAAAGCTTTCTGGAAAACCATTAACACACCCATCTGTAAAATGAAACAGAGCTGAAGCACAGGTACTAGTAATAGAGACTGAATCCAGACACTATCTTCACTGCTGCATTTTTGTCTAGTTCAATGTGCATGTGAGATTTCAGCCCTCAAAAGCAAACAAATGGAGAAAATTTAAATACCCCACACCTACTAGGACACAATACCACCATCTCTATCAACTTCAAGTTACCTACATTTAAGCCTATTTAGGTCTTTAATTTTAAAGCATTTACCTTTCATTTGTTTCCCATTCCAATCCAGTTAGTTTGGGAGGCAGTTCCATATTAAAACATCTGGGATTCATAGAATATGTTCTTTTTAACATAAATTCAGTGTGATTAATCCCAGATGCTGAACAACAGAAGTTACATATAAAATACTCATAGGTTTTGGCCAAAACCATATTCAGCTTCCCATACCTTAAAAGCAGAAGTTCTTTAAACAGATAGAAGTCAGATTTGTCATTTATTAAAAATTAGACAAAAGCAAAAGCAAAAAGAAAATAGAAAAAAAATGGAAATTAATCCCATTTTATTTAAAGTACAATTGAGTTAGACAATTTAGATTAGTCTATATGTCATTCTAGGCTGGATTTTCAATATTATCAGTCATAAATTTGCCCAAGACTTCTTATCATAAGCTACTTCTTTCAGTCACTATTTTGAGCCACCAGGGTAGCTGACTGAAATTGTGCAAGGAGATTTGGGCCAGTGCAGTTCAGCTTTTTCTGAGTAGTAAGACCGGGGAGGATCGAGATATTAGCTTGCCCATGAGAAAAATATTCAAGAGAACACTTGTTAAAAAGTCTCTCAAAACAAAAAATGTGGTGAAATAGGACCTTGAAGTTAAGGTGGAGAGAGGAAAATCAAGAGACTCACAAGTCAGAGAAGGACCTGTTAAACTTAGCACTGATTCAGCAGGTCAATACAAAAATTTTCATGATTGGGAAAAAGCATCAACATTCAGGGCAAAACCAGATTCTATGTGACTTCAAGTGAATGACTTTTTTGTGGTTTGTTTTGTTTCTCGCTGACAGCGCTTTTGCCTTCCTGAATGATTGAAATGTCAGCAACAGACACAATTAAGGCAGAGTAAAAAGGAGAATAGAATCAGTTATGTGGACAATATTTCCTGAGGAGCACAGTTTATCATCACCAACAGCTATGTTTAGTGCTTCTTTCTCAGAATAACTCATTTGTATAGCTAGTGTTGCAAGATGCAGCTAATGGCCATATGTATCAATTACCTTTTCTAGCACCAGCGTTCCCAACTGAATCTGCTTGTGAACTGGACCTGATCCCTGCTTTTTTTTTTTTTTTTTTTTTTCATTTTATTGGTAAGGCTGAGAGAAAAATACTGTTGAATACCTCAGCTTTCTCCATATCCAGGTAAAAAGGTCTCCCTTTTCTTTCTGGCAAGGGACCATATTTTCCTTAGTCTTTCTTTTATCACAGATGCACCTGATGTATAGAAGCTTTTGTTGTTGCCCTTGGCATCCCTGGCCAGATTTAATTCTGTCAGAGCTTTAGCTTTCCTACCCTGAACTCTGGCTGCTTAGACAATTTTCTGTTTCTCCCAGACTACCTGTCCTTGCTTCCACTCTCTGAAAAATTCCCATTTGTGTTTGAGTTTATCCAGGAGCAACTTGTTTATCCATGCAGGCCTCCTGGTGTTCTTGCCTGACTTCCTATTTGTCAAGATGCATTGCCCCTGAGCTTGGAGGAGGTATTCTTTGAATATTAACCAGCTTTCTTGGCCCCTCTTTCCCTTCAGGCCTTTACCCCATGGTACTCTACCAAACAGACCCCAAGGTTGCCCTTGAGCTTCACAGTCCACACCAGACCCTCCCTGATGGTGAGGACAACATCCAGCACTGCACCTCTCCTTATTGGCTCCTCTATTACTTGAAGAAGAAAGTTATCCTCAGCACATTCCAAAAACCTCCTGGATTGCTTGTGCCCTTCTGTGTTGTTCCTTCAACTGATATTGGGGTGGTTGAAGTATCCCAGGAGGACCAGCGCTTGAGAACATGAGACTGCTCCTTTCAGTCTATAGAGGCCCTCAACCACTCAGCCTTTCTGGTTGGATGGCCTGTAACATACCCCCACTGTAATGTCCCCTGTCCCTGTACTCCCTTTAATCCTGACCCATAAGGTCTTGGCTGGCTCCTCATCCATCCTCAGATGTGTCTCCATATACTCCAGCTGGTCATTGATGTAGAGGGTGACATCCTATCCCTGTCACCCCTCCTGCCTGCCTTTCCTGAAGAGACTGTATCCTTCCATACCAACACTCCAGTCACAGGAGCCATCCCACCACATCTCTGAGATGCCAATGTGATGATAGCTCTGCAAGCATGCTCGTCTCTAACTCCAGTTGCTAGTACTGGCATAAAACTGATAAGAGTGGAACAGACTGAGGTTCCCCTTCACTGGCAACTTTACTTTAAAACCCCCTTCACAAGCTTGGTAAATCTATGACTGAAGATACTAATCCCATTCTCTGACAGATGCATCACATCAGTTCCCAATGGACCAGGTTTCTCAAAGCAAGTCTCATGGTCAGCTGAACCCCTGGCTGTGGCACCAGTACCATAGCCATCTGTTGATTCACCAAAGTCAATTGGCCTTTTCCAACTCCTTCCCTTTGACCTGAAGGACTGATGAAAAACTGCCTGTGCCCCAGAGTCCGTTACTGCCACGTCCAGTGTTCTGTAATCCTTCTTGATATTCCTCAGACTGCTCCTGGCTATATCACTGGTGCCCACGTGAAGCAACAGCAGTGGACTGTAGGAGGCTTGGTAGTCTCTTGGTGATATCCCTGATCGTAGAATCATAGAATCAAAGAATAGTTAGGGTTGGAAAGAACAAGATCATCTAGTTCCAATTCCCTGCCATGGGCAGGGACACCACATGCTAAACTATGTCATCCAAGACACTGTCCAACCTGGCCTTAAACACTGACAAGGATGGAGCAACCACAACTTCTTGGGCAACCTGTTCCAGTGCTGTACCACCCTCACAGCAAAGAACTTCTTCCTTTTATCTAACCTAAACTCCCCCTGTTGAAGTCTGAACCCGCTACTCCCTTGTCCTACCACTGCAGTCCCTAATGAAGAGTCCCTCTTCAGTAACCTTATAGTCCTGCTTCAGATAGTGGAAGGCTGCTATGAGGTCTCATCTTCTGCCTGGTCTCAGCTTTCTAGCACCAAAATAAAATATGTCATCCACACTGGGAATTAATATTTTTGTGCAGAGAATGTTTCTATGATGGGAAAAGGTGGGCTGTTTTATCAGACTTTCAGATTCCCAGGGAAGCCAAGAACCACTTCTTGTGCAGGAGAGCTATGTACTTTTTTTTCAAGGCTTTCACTTCTAAAATTGAGCATGGAAGCTATAGGGAAAGAGGTTACTGAGCTCAGACAAGGCAGAGTTCGACACGACAGTAGGTTTTAATAAATACCAAGAGATTTTCTGGTCAACAAGAAACACAAAGTAAAGGACAATTTGTAATTTATTCATTCCAGATTTTATATAAATATATATAATACAAAGACTTTGTTGTTTATTACAACATTGAAGACCGAGAAGTGATCTCAGGTAAAAGGGAAGAATGAGGCATAGAAATGATGAGGAAAGAGAAGTATTAAAGATCTATAACAGAGAGATTGGGGATGTGGAAAGCCACAAGTAATAAAAAACCTGATAAGGAGTAAAATGCCTAAAGCAATGAAAAACTTCAGTGACATTGGTTTGACCCTCTGACATGTCAAACACTTTTGAAAATGTTTTAGAATATTTTAAGGTTTTGGAAAAATGAATGAGGAAAAAACAATTAATGAAAAGACAGAGCCAATTAACTTTGAGTATGGGCATCTCTATAGTATGTTTTACCACATTTTACCATCTGAGGCCTGAGAAATACTGTATGGAATGTGTAGAAGAGAAAGAGAGATAATATAGTTGGAAAAAAGAAGACATAAAGATTATTTTGAGTCTCCAAGTCCAAACTTCCTTTCAGTCTGATCACATTGACCAACAGGGCTTGAATAACAAAATAAAGAAGCAACTAAATAGCTTATTTAGTTCATTAAAAATTGCATCTATGTCATCAAAGAGATCTATTAGGCTAAGTATCCCTAAGCTGCTGCTGCTCCTCATTAGTTTACGAAGATTAAGAATGAAACATATGACAAAATGAATAGGTAAAGTTTTCTGCACTGAGAAAATGATTTTTGTTTTCTCTGTAATGAGTCATTTAATATAAAAATCTTTATCATAGGCATGTATGCAAGTAAATAACAGAGCAAAATCTTAAAATAACTTTTTCATATACAATGTGAAAATTAGGGTGGCTAATTGATGTGCCTAGAGAATCATATGCAACAAGGCTGCAAGATGAGTTACATACAGTATGCAGCTCCTTCGCTTTCACGACCTCTGGAGCCTTTCTCTTAAGCAGCTAATACTTTACCTACTTGGAGAGAGGATAACGGGTAACTGGTCTGCTTAAGTCTGACAATTCCTGCATTACCTATATATTCTAATGCAAATATCTTTTGAACTCTGCATTCTAGAATGTATCAGACCATAAAGATTCTGTAATCAGATAAAGTTGGCAGCAACATTTCTTCAGGCTTCATACATCAAAGACACAGAACATTTTGAGTTATTTTAATGTCTGCTGAATAGAACATTTTGAATCTCCAGTTGAAAACAAATGTTTTGTGTCACAAGTCTGGATCTAATCTGTCCTAAGCCTTTTTGGCTGTCACCAAGATACTTTTGCACAGAAAAGAGGATGGATACAGAATAAAAAACATATTCCAGCATGAAAAAAAATTACCAAAAGCCTGATTTTTCTCCCTTTTGCACTGGTGAGAATTCATGCTTTATCTCAGTGAGATTGTCTTATCTAAGCATAGCCATACACAGGCAGGAGGAACTGCCTTCGATTTCAAACCCAGCTCCCAGGGACCAGCTTGCTCTTCTCATCTACCTGGGAGAGTAAAATCCAAAGGCAACAGACATGGAACACATTTTACCTAAATTTGACTATCTCTGAGCTAAAATTTGCTTGAAGTTATTTTGCCAATATAATTTCTTAGAATGTGGAATAAATGTTATAATGTGTAGTTTAGATTCGTTTTTTTCACGTGGAATTAATCAACCTCTAAAGATACCTAAGATGGAAGAATCACAAATCAATAATTTAGATGGCAAAGTCAGAATGCTGCTAGAGGTCATTACTGCCATACTCTGCCAGTTACTCAATCAGGAGTTTCCAATGTCAACAGTAAAAAACAAGTAATTAGAGAATGCAGAATAATGGGGGAAAACAGAGGCATGAAAAGAACAATACCTTTCAACAAATGTTACAACTAATCTATCTTTGAAGCTGGATCTGACCTCAATGTAAACCTTATTTGGAGTGGTGGGTTGGCTGAGATGGCTGCCAGAGGATTCTTCTCATTTGAATCATTCGATGCTTCTATAATATCACTGTTCAGGTTCACAAATTGTGAGGATTACATGACTGGACTATAATTTCAGTTTTCCATTTAAACATAACATATCTCAGACTACACAACCAAGTATACAGAAATGAATTTCAACAATAATTTCAATAGTAATAGAAACATTACAGTCATAAATTCTTTACTGAAGCTACCAGTGAAATGTATCAAAGATAGTGAAGATAGTGTTCTAAGGCTATACAATCACCAGAACTCTGCATGCTGTAAAATTGAGACAATTAAAATGAAGCTGAAACACATGGAAATAAACCCAAGAAATAGTATGTCAATAAAAGGATAAAATTTTCAAGGAAATGTAAAAAATTGCATTTAAATTCACATGCTTTCACTAACATGAAAATGTTTTACTGTAAACAACGGATATTGCTTTCTCTTTGCAAAATGTAAGAGCCTTTTCTTCTGCAAAGGAAAAGGGACCAGTCAAGCAGGACCTTAATTGTTGTGGATCTCAAGTGGAAAGATCCTGATAAAATATACCTGGGAACATGTACACAGGACTTCTGAGAAAACGATTCACTGATAAGCACTCACCATGTTCACTACATTAAGCACTACTTATAAAATAATTTAATCTCTTAAAGCTTGGAAAGTCAGAATGATAGCATGACACACTACAATAACTTCAGGAGCAAGCAGGAAACAGATGCAATCTCTTGTGAGCTACAGTGGCTGACATAAAAAAGAGAAACATAGTTGCTCTTCCTGCAACTGCCCGAAATGAAGACGCAAAAGGTAGAATTCATATAATACTGCTTTCAGCCATCTAGAAGTCTTATGCCCAGTCACAAAGTGATAGGATAGTGACTTTTTACCCAATCAGTGGAGAAAACAGAATCTCTAGAGAAAGAGATAAAGTAATGGCGACCATTTCCTATCTTAGTTGCCTTAGTTAAGTGTCAAAAGTGGTCTGGAATGAATCTGGGAAAAAGGGAGCTGTATTTGAACACAAAGAAATTAACATACTTCGTAAGATCACAAACCAATCATTACCACAATTGCTGCAGACCAAACTGGAATTAATCTTTCATATTTGCAGTTCAGTCATACCATTTGAATTCTGGCATCTCACCTCCCATGCCTTTTTTTGCTTATAGCAGGTATGCCAATGTGCAAACACTTAAAAAAAAATCTAGATCCCGGTATATCCCTATTTCAGCCTAAAAAACTTATGTGTTTTCACTATTTTTAGTGAGTCCCTTAGAAATGGCTCATGAGCACTCAAATATTAATAATCTGTGTGTAAAAAAGTGGTATTGCACTCATCCTAAGAAAACAGTAATTTTGTGAAATTATTTAAGATTTCAACTAAAAAAATACACCAAAAGCATTTAAAGTATAGTGGATGGAGTGCATAATTCTCTTGGTTACATCGAATTACTGTCTCAAATCAAAAATGCAACTGATGTTTCTGTTACATTTCTTTCTAAAATCTAAAGTAATGCCTCATTTCAGAAAAGTGACCTTTATTTTCAAAGCTGAATTGTCGTAGCTGAGATGATTGCACCTCATTTTTACCATATAGCTTTAGTGTCTCTGTGTTTTATTTTTCTTTAGTCTTCTATAAATACATTTTTATGTATTTAGTATTTCACTGAATGGTTGAGATCATTCAATCATCAAGTGACTGAGATCAGGATTAATAACTTCATACAGAGAAATGGGTTTATCTCTTATAATATCCTGAAGACTAGCAAATTGCTAAAGAAACAAAATTGATTGCTTAATATTTTCTTCCACAGCCTTCCTACTTTTCACAGGAATAGCATGTTGATAATTTTGCTGCCTTTCTATATACACGGCTGGTGCTCTGAGTGGGTCTCTTCCAACTCAGCCTGCGTTGGGGATGAGGACAACAGCATTTTCTTCTGTCTATAATTCTAGCATCTGATAAGGAAAATTTTGCCCTGATGTGTTGCTTCGTGCTGCTCGAAAATCTACAAGAGGAGAAGGGGTGGAGTATCTGAGGCATGAAATGGCAACCAGCTATCTACAGATACTGCAGTGAGGGGCTCCTTTGCTCTGGTCTGGGTGCAGACATGCTGACAGCAGCTCTTTAAATACAGAGTGAAACTTCCACTTAATAGGAGTTGTAGTATGGTCAACAGGATTACCTTAAACTGTATCAAACCCCAGGAAGTAAAACACGACCAGGCTTCTGAACCTCATACTGAAAGTAAGTCAGTAGAAGGGGTTGGGAAGACAAATAAATTTTGATTGGTTTGGGTGGGCTATGATTTCTGGAAATTTAGACTGAACAAGTCTCCTTTTGATGCATGTGGCATACACTGTGCTCCGAGGTGACTGGCAGCATTCCTGGTGAAATGACAAAGTAAATTATGATGCAGTCCAATTAATTAATTATCTGCCTTTCATGCCACAGCCATATCCTGTCACTTGCCAGGATGCTGGCTTCGAGCAATGCTTGATTTACCAGTCTCAGCTGAGATCACATGGCTTTTGTTCTTGGACTGCTTCAGCACTGATTTTGGTTTTGTTGTTACTCTTCCAATAGTAGTAAATAATGAGAAGAAAAAGAAAAGATGCCAACTAGCTGAAAGACAACTTCAGCTGCTTTATGTGAAGTTAGGCAGCAAAGAATATATTGTATAATTAATTTTGTTAAGGCACAAACTCATTCAATTTGTCACTGCAACGATTATTCATTCCTTAAAATCAATCAAAATCCACCACCTTTGGTCACGTGAAACCTATTTTTGCAGCATTGATGTCAAATAATTTAAAGAACTCATTGTACTTACTGATAAGTGGGTTTTGATATGGTACAACTTCTGTCAACCTTTGGGCAATGGATGCTTTCTTGCTGACGCTGTGTATTCTCACTGCTAATATTGGACAGTATTATTCATCTCCACATCTACACATCTACACCTCTGTTGTGTAACAGAGAACGCTATTCCTGCAGTGAGAGAAATATCAAATAATTAATCAGCAGAGTAGTCCTGAAGGAAAAGCAGTGATGATATTGAATTCAGGTAGACCAAAAGAATAGTCTCCAATATTTCTTTTCAAAGCAGATACTATTTTTATGCTGACTGATGCAGCATCTTGACTTGGCTGTTAGATTGTATCCTTTTACATTGTCTTCTTTTTCATATTTTGTGTGAAATTAATGACTAAGTCTGACATTCCAATCAATTTTACCTCTGTAAATTTAGTGTTAAAATGCATTTTAGCATAATTTATTAATTGAGTGTTTTCTATAACTTCTTTTTATCAGATGGCCTGTGGTCTAAGGGAGGATATCTTGGTGGATGAAAGGCATAACTGTGGAAGAGCTAAGTGCATCTCCTATGGGATCAGTTCCACCTCTGGAACAGACCAGGAGGAGCTGGCAAGGATAGAGAAAGCTAAGTATCACCAAATCATAAGCTTGGGACTTTTTTGCTGAGGAGAAGTAGTTTTAAAACTGAGCTGAGTGCAAACATAAGGTTTAGGTAAGATAAGGCAACTCAATTGTATTTGGTATGTCTGAGTGAAACAAAAAGAGAAGTAACTGAACTGGGGTTTTATGCTTTTTTTGAACTGTTAATTTTTAAAAAAGAAAGGTTTAATCCAAGAATATCTTGAATTTATGATAAGGTGTCTGCCTGCTTATTATGTCTTACAGTTTAAAAGAAAGGAAACGTTGCTATGAGAGATGGTCCAGCAGCTGCACAGTCATAACCCATCTGCTGTTATTAACTGGGTGGCACTGCTTGGGACAAGCTGTGCTGCCATTAGGACAAAGAAGCCGTACATACTGCCAACTCAGGATCCCTCTTACAAGCAAAATGTGGCACTGATCTCACCAGTGCCTGGGGGCAATGAAGGAGATATTAGACTTTCTGCATGCAGGCTTTATTAATACATAAGAAGATTGTCAGGCACACTCAAGCTTGCTTAGACACTGAGAACTTGAATCTAGAGTAGAAATATCCTATTGTATTACATAAAATTTTTGCTAAGCAACATTTCCAAGAAAGTCTGAGAAAAACTTAATAAACAAGCTCTGGCTAGATTATGAACTCTGAGGTTCATAACAAAAGGGAAGTATTTATTTCAATGAACATTGTTCTCATTCTTTCAGGCTCCAGCCCTACAGAAGTTGACACGCTTGTTTAACTTTAGTTATTGAGTTAAACAGGACTGTTTAGCTAATTATAACACACCACAATTAAAAGTATCTGTAAAGGATCAGGCCCTGTGACAGTGAATTCCAAATTTATTCAGGAACTCTGCGTTTCAGAGGAGAGTCACAAGTCAATCACAGTATCTCTAGCCCAGTAAACATTTAGTTAATTACACCAAGTAGAACAACTCTGTGGGGAAAGACATCCTAATTCAGAACAGCCTGTAATCTGATGATTAAACCACGCAACTGGAAAACAAGATAGTCTCATGGTTTTTCATGGTCACAGAGCAAGACAGCATCTGTCGCCCCTCTCTAACCCAACCATTCTACCTAATTGTTCTGAAGATCTCTTCCTTAGGGACCTCTTCATCTCCCTTTTGCCGTCCGTTTGGGATCAGCTTCTCCAGGTACCTTGAACTCTGCACTGTTCTATGCCTAGCAGGAGCTGAGTGACTAAGGAACCAGAAGAGACTGGTTTCTGTGCCTGAATTTCAATGAGAAACCAATGGAATTTGGTGTTTAAGTGCCTAAATCACTATTAAAAAATCAGTGTTAATTGATTTGCTTCAAATAATTTGAGATATTTACATTTGTTTCAAGAACTATACATCAGGATTTTATTGTTAACACATATATTATCATATTTTGCAGATACTGGCCAAAGAAAAACATTTTTAAGAGTCAAGAACCTGTCAAGAAGCAGCTTTATTGACCATGCCTTCAAAAGTAGTGAGAGCATTAAGCATAATATTATACTGGGAAAGGCTGGAAATGCAAAGTATTTTTGGCCAGATACAGTAAAACATTTTCCTCTTTGGTATGGTGAATAGAGGTACAGCTATCAAAATAGATCATCCCTCAGGCTAGTATATCCTGCTTTTTTAAGAAAACATATCCTTCTTCCTCAGGATGCATTTAAGTGTGGATGAAAGGCAAACACAGATGAATCAGATTAATAGTATTGGAGCATGTCAGCTTGAGATCATGTAAGGATCAGTGCTTTCCAATAGCAGGCCACAGTCAGAGTGAGAACATAAGGCTCACATTACCCCCATCCTCCCCTAAGCAGATACAAACCTCAGATGTATGTTCAGTGCTGGATTATCACAAGAAAAGCAGTTGCACTGTCAGTCTCATGACTGGCATCAGTACTGCATCAGCCAGGAAAATATCTTTCTCTGCTCAGAGTACCACTTATTTTTAAAATAATTTCTGTGACTGTCCTCCATGTTAAATATTTCCCTGGCTTCCTTTTTTAGTCTACCAGCTGAGGCTGATTTCAGTCATTTTTCTTTCAAGGTAATGCCTTTGTCTATTGATTTAAGAGTTGGATAGGAACATCTCTTTTCAAATCTCTCACTCATTTGTCTGTAATTTATCTTCTGATACTCAATACCTTTGAACAACAAAACAAGCATCAGAACATAATTTGAGGTAATACTACATCTGAATATCAGTCTTATTTAGCCATACACACTGTGTGACACACGTGCACAGATTTTTTGATAAATACATATGTAACAGGGAGGAGAAAATTCAGGTTAACCTGGATAAACCACCAGTGAAATTTTTATTTCTCCTGGTGATGTTTTAACTGTTAACTGGCAAGAAGACAGGCCTTTGAGTATGCGGATGTTTGTAGAGTTATGCAAATATGTCAATCACACTTTAAACTGTTTTAGACTTTTTTGACTTTTTTCTCTTTTATAATTAAAACCAAGTATGTGGTACTTTTATTTTTTTTTTTTCATTTTTTTATTTCTTGACCATTTTGGAAATCAAAAACTGTCTGAATGTATGTAGTATTTTAGTCTTTGTGCACCAAAATGTATTTTAAAAGCCCAACAAATTGGATTTACAAGATATTGCAGTAATCATTTCAATATTCACAGCTCTGTTCCAGGACATATAAAACACAAGCTTTCTAAGCAAACTTTTCATTAAGCATAAAAAGGTATCTCGTATCATTAAGAAAACTAAACCTGAAAACAAAACAAGAAAATAAAAGACTTAATATTCTGCAACTACTTTGGTTTTGTAATGTGTGAAAGAGACTCATTAAATACAGCACACAAACTAAAGCTATAGATAAATATTAGTTACTGGACTTGCTTGTAAGTGAACTGAAAGTGCAACTCTGATTTGTTTTTTTCCAAGGAAACAATAATCATTTATTTATTTCTATTCCAGATGACTCCTCTGAGTACTAACCAGTGATTTTGGTCTCTCCTAGGATTCCTTTATATAATACCTGTATTTGATTCTTACTAAAACCTAAAAATGCTGATGTTAAGGAGCTGAGTTTGCTAGCTAGGTTTTCTGTCTAGCTTACTAATGAAACAAGTACCACAGTGTCAGTCACAACACACGATTACTAACTTCGCTGTCCTTGGGGGGGTTAGAAAATGGGCACTCAGTTATGCATCTGAATGTAAATCCCTCATACTTCATAGTGCAGCTCTGAGACCAAAGTTACTGGATATGTTCTGGTATAACAGGAAATAAATATGGACACCAAAACCCCAATTACCCAATTTTTCTGGAATTCTTCCAGAACAAGTTCCTGTGCTGATTGGGACCCAGAGCTTCTGGACACATGCCGTAAATCCTTCCTGCCAGATCACCCAAGTACATCCCACAGGGTGAAAGAAGCGTGATTCTCTTCTTCCATAAAGCTGGAAGCCCATCAGAGGGGGAATAGCGACATAGAGCTGGAAGCCCTTCAGACAATAAATATTAGTTTGTCTGATGACTTGGTTGAGTACTCAGAGAGAGCAGAATGATGCTTGTTCTGATTTGCATTTTCTGCCTATGATTTACTAAAGGTTTATATCTGCTGTAAAACATCCAATCTGTGGAGTCCATGGGCTTAAAGAGAAGCAGAACAGGGCTGTACCTCAATTCTCATGGACTAATGTAATTTTAATCAGAATGGAATGTTTGACCACTCCTGTGCAGAGACTGGCATTCTGAACCATTACAAGTAAGAGGCCAGTGGAGAAACAGTTTGGTGCAGCTTCCAAGTCCCAACTTGTCAGCTTTTAAACTTTAAAACTGAAGGCTGGTGGTTTACAGTGAGCATAATGATAACACAAAAATGTTTTTAAGGACATTCTTCATATAAAGAAAGCAAATCTGAGACCAAATCTGGGACCCTCAGTCAGCAATGCTCTTTCCTTACTGACCTGAGTTAAACATTATGGTTGATAACAATCTTTACCAAACAAGAATACAAGTTCAGTCTTCAGTACAATCCCCCTCAGTACAAATGAAAGACCAGAAGCTCAGATTGTAGTCTGTGCTACTTGTAGACTTTAAGACTAAACCAGCAAACAATTAAAAAGTCATTTTAAAGGCAAATACCTCTACAGAAAGAGCTATGGCTACTTCCTAGATGTATTTGAAGAAAGCCGTTTAAGCTACTACGTGTTGCAAGATTAGTTCTTATTAAAATTTCGTGGGGAAGAAACACCCAGAGTCTTATGAAAAGGATGGTATTTCTCTGATAATTGTTAGAATGAAATATAATTGCTGGTTGCTAAGTGATCCCTACAATTCTTTCATTAATACTGAGGTAAATGAGATATCCAATGACAGTCTAAATAGCAATCTGACAGAGGTGTGCAAAAAATTGTCCCCTATGAGGATCAGTTTATTTTTTGGATCATATCCAAAGTTCTCAAAATTCTTTGAAATTCTTTCCATTGATTTCAATAGTATCAGGCCTTTAATACAGTGACTCATTCTATACATTGTTGAACCTGTCAAGAGTTTGGTAGTTTCAGTATTTGCCTTGAAGAAATGTTTCCATATTATTTTGATCTTTTTCTACTCTTAGTTTTATTTAAAAGTGCCATTTTTGTCTATCATTTGCATTGTTTTGTCAGAGTTTTCAGAAAAAAAATATAGACATCTTTTAATTAAGAAAGGCTCTACTTGGCAGAGTATCATGCCTTCATTCCTGTTTAAGTGTGTCATGGGTTCAGGCTCTGCCCAAATAGCAGCAATAATATAACTAAGAAAAACAAAACCACATTCAGAGAACTTAAAACACAATCAAACCTATCTGTTAATCAAAATCCATCAACTGTCAAAAGAAGACACGATATTTAACTTTCAGAATCTCCTAATGCATATGCATAGTGTTAACTTTCATGTAGCTGTTTTCTGTTCTTGTAAGCTCATTATAAGTTACATTGCCATTGTTGGGTTTTATTTTTCAGTTATACTCATCTGTATGGAAGTACAAAAAATTCTTTATATGAAAATAATTTAAACCACTTTTCTTAAGGAAAGATACAGTTTGGAGAGCAATGAACAGCTGTTAGTTCACTTAGACAGCAATATTCTATTTATGTTAGTAAATACATGTGCATGTGCAAATGTAATTGTGATCAATTATAATATGACAAGTGCCAAACCCTGTTTCAGGGTGGAGCTGGGGCTGTGCAACATTGACAGTGAGAAAATGTGGTAAAGTTCTACCAGCAGCTGCTTGTGGCATTCTTGTCTTCTGAAGGAAAACTAGAGAGTTTGTATCTCAACAACAAAATCTGCCATCATTTAAGTCCAGATTGATGTATAGATTGCAAACCAGGAGAAAGAGTAGCATATACCAAACTATGATTGTTGCTTTGTCTTTGAGGTGGTCTCTCTAACAAAGGAATATGGCATAGCTTATCCATTTCTTTACAAATTTCCAGAACTATTGTCATACTATAACTAGTGGAAAAGGGCTTTTTATTCTTTCTCTTTATTGTTGAAAATTTGCCTGCTATTAAATCACAATTGCACATAGCCATGAGCAGAAATTTGCTTCACTGTGTTTACATAGAGAACTCTTCATCAACATTTTAACTCTTTTTGGGAAAGAGCTGGGAATCTGTTTATTTCTACAGCTTTGCAGTAGTATATGAAAATAGCTTGAAAACCTCAAGGAGGTGAGAAGAACAGTGCTTCCTTTTACAGACAGCGAAACTGGAGGTAAATACTTGGAGCAAAAGCTGTCAGCAGTGCACTGGATAAATGCTTTAATGCTTTAACCCTTTTGGTTTTAATATTGCTATGTTTTCCATTCTACCCTGTAAGAACAGAGTTCTCCCATTAAGTACTATAAAGAAAACCCATAAATTATATGAATAAAAGATGAATTGGGATTTGTTATAAACAAATGTTAAGGAGCAGCATTTAAACTCAGGCATTTCTTCACAATGCAAGCCCTCTGCCTTAAAGGCCATGCATACATTTAAAGCCATAGCACAGGTAGATCTGCTGTGGTACTCCAACCAAGATCTCTCTTAAACCTTCGTAAAAGCCACTCACATGTTATGTTTCTTTATGAAATGTCATAAAATGATTTTTCGGCTACATACCCCTAAAATGCTGAAGTGGTTCTACCTAACTTTAATTGTTACCATCTAGTGAACTGTGGCCACCAAAATTGGCTATGACTCTTGTAATTTTACAACTTGAAATAAATATATATTAAAAAAATGCTATCACCAGTTTGGAGAATAGACCATGTAGTCATTTAAGCAGAGCTATGTTAGTTAATATGAGGCTTTTAAAAATATTATTCTTTTCTGCACTAGGTAATGAATGGTGGTAAAGCTAAATATGGCATATTGGTAAACAAATGCTTACATTTTGCTATTAATTGTAAATATATATATAAATAAATAGCTGTTAACAGAGTGTATGCTTGAGAAAATCAATTTTATTATGATCCAGAAGATATAATGGTTTATAATCTGTATTTTTATGTTGTACAGTGGTAAAGGAAGGTAAAAGAGAAGTTTTTAATCTAGTCTATAATATCAATGTGCTTGTATTTAAGTAATTGACCTTTTATTCTCCTAGAGAAGCAAGAGGTCAGTCATAGCCAGCTGGCTAATCTTTTAAGCTACAGTTCCAGCGTGAGTAGTAAATTCTGTATATATGTGCAAATTTTAGGAGAGCACTGGGGAGGATTTTCTTCCAAGACAGAAAAATATGTAAGGTATTTTTATTGCAATTAAATAATTAGTGACAGAGTTGTGATGACACAATTTATGTCTGAAATACCTGTAAAATAATCATAGTAATTAAAATGTAATAGTCATCATGTAGGATCCAATTTACTAAAAAATTTATAATAGTGTTTTATTGCAGTCTGATGTCCACCTGTCCTGAGCAGTCGCATAATGGGAACCTTGCTGTGAGTTCTCTAAAATGTAATAAAATATTATTCCTGGGAATACTGGACAGATGTCAAGCTGGTTGCAGCTTCTGCTGCTAAAATATTTCCTGTAGGAGAGTACACAATGGTTGAAGCTAAGATGAGGCATTTATACCCAAGATATAAATCGTGCAAAACCATGTGCTTCCTCTATTGATGTGTTGGGAAGCACTTGAGTTTCCTGCAAGCCAAGATTACTTTCAACACAGCTACCCAAAGACTTAAATATCTACCAAGAGCCCAGGTGCCTACGAGTCTCAGTGAGCTGAGAATTCATATTGGTGAGGATATCCAGGTTTGAATGTAGTCCTTTATAGGTTTCTGAAACCATTTTGCCAAATGGGAGACTAACATGTCCATCATGTTTCATGACGGACATCTCAAAGTATGCTATCTGAAATTCCCCTTTTAAGGTAAACCTTAAAACCGTAAACCATGAAGCTAGGTAAGAGCATGAGGACGGCACTACAGTTTATTGCATTCCCTTGGCCATAAACCATTCAGTTCCACAAAATTTAGGTATCTTGTTTTCAGGGGTTTAATTGATTAATGAAATTACTTCTAGAATTAATAAACTGTTTTCTTTTTGCTCCATTTATAGTGGCTCATTTTGATCAAAGGGACAGATTTGTTGTCAGAGACGCCTCACATATCTTCTGGAAAATTTAAGGGAGTTCTTCAGGGCAGTTCAGAGGAGAAAACAAATCTGAATTTATTCTAATCATTATTTCTGTGGGGTACAAATTTATATATTTATATATTTATATTTATATACTTATAGCTGTTTTTCTCACTCCAAATATAACATGGTAGGTTGTCCTTATATCTACCAACACATACACCCTGTTACTTTATACAGCTTAAGGTTGTGCTCAGTTGGTAATTCTTCTGTTTTTGTTTTCTTTTATTCTTTTGTAGAGTACCCTGAAAATGCCATTAAACTCAGAAAAATGTCAGGATCTTTCGTGTCTTCTGTGCAACTCTTGCCCATTCAGGCTGATGCTTGGAACAGCATAATCCTCTTGACAAAGGATTAGGGATGTGCATTTTTATTTCAGTTGACACTTGAATCATCAGTTTTGAGTAGCAGAATGACACAGTTATTTTCCATATGAGGTACTGTCTTTTCCCAGAATGTTGACCCCGGCAATTCTTTAAGCGAGTATAAACTTTTTAGTATGATGTAGTATCCCATGTCTAGAATTTAGCTCTGTGTTATGTAGTCGTTTGTTTCTTTTCCGTTATGCAGCAGAAGCTTCAGAGACCCTTCTGTTGAGGACTCTGTCATGAAGAAAGGACTTTTTTTAATGACTGACAGTTTGTGGATGTCATGATAACTGGATACTATCCTCTAACACAACAACTATCTTTTGAAGAATCACAAGAACAAACTAGTTCTCAGCAACTGACTCAAAAAACCCAATTTTTAATACTTTTATATCTCTGACATTTAGTTTTGAGAATTCACAGATGTTTACACATGGTACTGCAGGAACAGTACTGATCCTGTTTGGGGACAGTGACAGGGTTATGTGAGGTACTTCACAATCTGCTAGAATGTGACAGTCCCAACCCTGATGAGGTTTAAAAAGAAAAAGAAATAAAAAATTAAAAATAAGAGAAAGATAGCAAATCAATGACAGTATCAGAATAAGAACCAAAGTATCTTTTCCCATCCCAACAACCGCTTGTCCAGGTTGTAATCCAATTGAGTAACTGCCAAGCATGTCTTATATTTAGCCTGCCCAGTGGAAACGTAAACATTATGAGCCTAAATATTCTCACCTTTCTTTAAAAACTTCAAGGAATAAATTCCTAAAAAATACTGGGGATTCGAAGTACCATCTGGTAACAGAAGTAGGCAAAAATTTTTGCACCATTATCTCCCTGTTGGTTCCACATGGGATTTATAGATCATTTTTAAAAAGTTCAGCTCTATCTGAATAGACTGTGATAGGATGATGCTATGAAGATTAAGATAAGCAAATGACACAAGACATTTATATAAAGAGGAGACAAAAATATGACTGAATTGGGAAAGTCATGGAAACGACATAAAAGCTATAATGTATTTTAAATTAAAATCTATTGATGTATTTATAACTAAGGCCAGAGTTGAAGAAACCTAAACAAATATTATTTTGTGTAGCAGCGGACACCAGTAGGTGCTCTTCTGAGAAACCAGGAAGGGCATGGTAGTCTAAGATTTACATTGGTTTAGTCTATATAAATTACATTATTGAAAGAAGTTTTTATATTTACTCTCTATTCTAGTTCTTTTTCTGGGTACACTGGCTGTTTTTCTAGTGAAACTTAGTCACATAGTACAAATATGTAAGCAGAATGTGAAATAGAATGAAAATAGGATTTAGTTGTACTTGGCTCCACTAGGCTAAAGAATATCAAACACTATCAACAGAGATTTTCGTTGTGTGGTGGAATGTGATACAGTTGTAAAAGAAGGCATGGCGGGAAGAGTTTGAAGTTATGCTAAATTGGGTACAGCAGTTTAATTAGGGTTTTAGACCTAAAACTTTTTTTATTAAGTCCATGCTTATTTTTAACAACTCCTTTAGTCTTTAAATTTGTGTAATACAGTGATGTTTTACAAGCATGTGTTATTTACTAAAGCATGTTTACTGCTGAAGCACAGTAAGTTTACTGCCAAATAATGCTCCCTAGCTGTTTTAAATGCCAGTAAGTAATAGATGTGTTTTCACTGAAGTTTATCACCACTCTTTGGGCTGCTGCAAATTTCATAAGGTGGCTAGAGGTCTCCAAGAGTCCTCAGCTCATAGGATCGAGAATCCAGATGTTTGTTCTTCCATCCAGTTTAGCTAGAGGTGGACGTAGGAGCTCAAGATTGCTTTTGAATCTGAATCTTCTGCTTTGGAAGTTATGGCTTCCTTTTATTAGGCTGCAGTTTTAAGCCACCTTCAACTGTCCTAATTGATCATGTGATGAAAATCATAATGGACGTAGAAGGTATGACTGAAAACACAGTCTGCTCTCTCCTCAGCCATCACAGCTCAGAGGTAATATACCCACAACAGACAGCTTCAGAAATGGTGCTATCAGAGTACTAGAGTTGTGCTGAATATCCTCTGTTCTGCCACCCATGCTATGGTGTCAGTAATTTGCAGCACAAGTTCAGGGTGCATGGCAATAGCCTACTGCCACCTTTACCACCATGGCTAGATTCATCTACAGTTATAAGGATAAAACCACCACAATAAAAAACAAAATGCATTTCCTGCTTCATTTCATGCTTGCTGTATGGATGAATATGCATTCCCTACTAAATTCCTAGAGGACACCAGTTATGACAGTTTTAATTTCACTTGTATCAAACACAGTCAAAGATTATATCTCATTATACTGGTACTAATGACCATTACCAAGGTCCCAGCCTTGTGAATTGTGTGATGTGGATGAACTCTTGGAGTCATACAGTGATCCTTTCTGTGATAGTCACACACCAATCACAACACAGACGTGCAGAATCAGGAAACAGATTGTGCCTACACCCACCTTGAAAAGTCTTCAAGATGTGAAGGGATGGAGGGTATATTCCCTGTTTTGAAGAGAGACCTGGATAATTATTTAAAAAAGGAGTCACTTCAGTTGACTTTCAACAATTACAAGGCATTGATTTAGTGAACTGTGCAAGGTGTAGTGTTAATGATAGCATTACTGACGGAAAATAAGAATCAATAAGATCATAGAATAAGAGAATCATAGAATAGTTCGGGTTGGAAAGGACCTTAAGATCATCGAGTTCCAACTCCCCTGCCATGGGCAGGGACACCTCACACTAAACCATGTCACCCAAAGCTCTTCCAACCTAGCCTTGAACACCGCCAGCGATGGAGCATTCACAGCTTCCTTGGGCAACCCATTCCACTGCCTCACCACCCTTACAGTGAAGAATTTCTTCCTCATATCCAGTCTAAACTTTTCCTGTTTAAGTTTAACCCATTACCCCTTGTCCTATCACTACAGTCCCTACCGAATAGCCCCTCCCCAGCATCCTTATAAGCCTCCTTCAGATACTGGAGGGCTGCTAGGAGGTCTCCATGCAGCCTTCTCTTCTCCAGGATCAACAGCCCCAACTTTCTCAGCCTATCTTCATACAGGAGGTGCTCCAGTCCCCTGATCATCCTCGTGGCCCTCCTCTGGACTTGTTCCAACAGTTCCGTGTCCTTTTTATGTTGAGGACACCAGAACTGTACACAATTCTCCAAGTGAGGCCTCACGAGAGTGATAACTAATAAGATAAATAATGGATGAAATTAAACAAGCTAATAATTGTGCAGTTTAATAGGTAATAATCTGATCTTATACAAATGCTGTCCTAGAATTTTAACATAACTTTATTTGTCCATATTATAATGTAATCTAACAGAGGTTCTTTCATAATTAGTTTAGATCTTTAAAATGAAATCAGGATTTTTTACCAGTCACAGTATCTATTCCATAAAAAAAGAAGACCATAATAAAATAATACCGTAATACAAAAATGCATGCATCTTTAACTTCATATGTTTTTTTGCTTCTCTCTTTGCTCTAGTTTAACATAACATTGACAGATTTCACAAGCAGTAGCAGCTCTTATTTTTGTAACAATTACACAGTGACAACTGCAATTGTACTGTATTTCCTAATAAAAGCATAAATCTTCTTCCACTCTTTCCATGCTTAACACCTGCCTAGGACAACAATATTCCAGTTATCTTTACCAATCTGAGGTGCTGCAAAGGCACAAATTTTATTTTTTCAGCCCCTCCCTCCTTCACTTCTTTTTGGAGTGAACCTCTGCTTCAAGCTGAAAGCTAAAGTTAGCTGCACGTTCTTTCCACTTATATGCACCATTACCTGCAGCTCATTCACAGAACAAATCACCAATTACTCATAACTGTTTCACTCTTAATGGGCATTTCCAAATGCTTTTCTTTCAGCAGCAGGATCTTCTGCATCAGGAAGAGCAGGCATTTACCTTAAACTCCCTGCTTCTGCAGCATCATGGCACCTAATCATCAAAAGTGGCTGACACCATTTGTGTCTTGCCATCCCGCAATATTAAAATGTCCAAACCTGGGAACAGAAACGAACCACCTTAACTTACTTTACAGAAATTGCAAGTGTGGAAGAAAAGCAGTAAACAATAAAGTAGAAAATGCTGAGGAAGTTTGAAGGAATTAGGAGGACTACAAACTGTTTCTCCAGGCAGTTTTCCTGATGTGGTGTTTGTCTACTTGCAGTGAAGATGAACAATGGCCTGAAAATAGACCATAGTGTAACTGCTTAATTATTTTTATACATTTTGCCTGTTATGTAAAAGCACTCTACAAGACATTTGAATGAAATGAGGTGCTTGCTTGCCCTCTAGTCTCTCTGTGTTCCAACAGTAAAAATAGTCACAAATACATTTGATTCTACTGACTTTTTTTCTGTAGGAAACAAAAAGATCAAATTAAGTTACAATGCTCTGAACACAAACCTACTGTGTTACTGAGGTTGTTCCAATGAGTAGGAAAAGCATGCAATTGAATGGATCATATTGTAAAAAGCAGTCCACTTAAATGGAACTAATTCCCAAATATCAAACCAAAACTGAATTATTGTATTATAATGTTTACTGCCTTCAATTTTATGGATAACTTTTCCAGATATGCATTGTAAAAAAGTATTGTCTATGATAACATAACATACATCAGTCAAATACAATTTGGACAAGAAAAAACAGAATGTTTGATGCCTGTACTGAGTTTGCATGGGGTTCAAAATCTATGCACCTTATGCATAGGGTGATATTTTGATTTTCATGAAACTGAAATCTAATTCTAAACACATTGAAGTAGCCAAGCTCAAACATGAATCATCTTGGTCATACTATGTACATAGAGAAAGCCTTGGGATGTAAGATTTTGCCATTTAAATGCTCAGTTTTGATTAAGAGATATCCTTTCATAAAGAAAATAATGATATATCTTCCCCTTACTTTTAATCACCCTATTTCACTAAAGTTCAAAGTACTGCCAACTGAGAAAATAAGTCATATTATTCGTGCTTTTTGGTCCTTTTAGAAAACGTGAAGTCTTCATCAATGCTATTCCAGTGCCTGGGTGGAGGAGGGTACATTATTTGTAAAATAAAGTCTTCTTTTGCACAAAGGGGCTTGTAAGTTTGCCAAAGATAGGTTCAATGGACACATTTCAATTGATGAACTCAGGGAAATTAATTTCTGAGATTCACTTGAAATATTTAGCATTTCGTACAGTCTCTCCTGTGCTCCTACACTCATACTTCAAACTCCAGAGAATACATGATATTCTACAAACACAGGCACAATTATATTATGCATTATACTAAGAAAGAGAGAAGTTTTAAGGAAAACTGGACTGCAGGGTTGGAGGGGAATTCCTGGATTATGAAATCCAGGAACCACATTATAAAATTCCTTTAAAATTTCTCAACCTTATCAAGCAGTATTGTGTCATTAGACCAGAACTGTTGGCTGTCAGAGAAAACTCATTTACCAGATGCACTGCAGAGTACTCATACCACACACAGTGCTAATATCGGACGCCAGAACTATGAAATTAGCTTGCTTCAGCTCACTGGTACTAGAGACATGGGCAGGATTTTGATTAACATGAGGTTGACATAACATTTTAATAGCAGAGACAGAGTTCAGTGAATGAGAAGAATGGAAGAATTTGACAATGGTTCAGATGAGGCTAAATTTTAACAATAACTTAGCTACCCCTTCCTCTTCCTTTCCATGCAGGAGAGCTGCCACAGAAGAGTCATACCAGTGGGTCTGGCCTAATGGCTTCTCTTAGGAACCTATTTAATCTCAGGGAATCTTCCAAACCCAGGAGTTACATCAAGAAAAGAAAACAAAAGTAAGACAAAGTAACATTTTACATGTGCTTCCTGATCCTTTCCGGGTTAGACCAGCGAGCTTTATAAAGGTGAGCAATAAAAGCTGGTGTTGTTGAGTATCCGTATCCTGTACAGAGCTCTTTGAAGACAGGTAAAAACTTTGCAGTAACAGAAAATAAAAAAAATGCAATCTTGCTTCAGAGTGTATTTAAAAATTATTTCACTGGGCCATTTGCAATGTTTCATTGCATTAATAGTAAAAAAACCAAGAACAGGCTATTTTATAATTATTTCTTATTGTTCTTCATAATTTTGTCACCAAAAACTTGCTAGTGACATCAACAATCTCTTTCTCTTGCACACCTCCATCACCCGGCTTGCAGCACTTTCTGGGGGGCCAGGTGTCTCCAATTTGGAAGAAATTATTAAAACCTGTTCAACTGGTTCTGCATCAAAGAACACTGTGATTGCTTGGTTCTAGGGCTTTCTGCCATCTGAGGCTGAAATGGCAACCATCTGTTAAGAATTCCTCCCCTGAGTTTTTTTTATTCATATTCTATAGAACAACAACAGGAAAAAAAAACCTTAAAAACTGAAAACCTTCTTAGTTATAGCTTGATTTTGAATGAAGTTCTGAAACATGCATCTGTCAGTTGTTCTTGTTATCAAGTTTCTGCACTGGCTGATAGTACAGCAGAAGGAACAGTTTGTTTACCATGAAATATTACTACTTTATGCTAATAATAACTCATAGGAAAAAGAAGCATTATTTTGTTATTATTAATTCATCAATATAATGCCTACAAGGTGCTGAGAGCTCCAGAGATTGAATTAAAAAAATGTTCCTGGTTTAGGGACCAGAGGGTTTAAAGAATGGTTTTCTCTGCAAAATGGTTTCTGCAAAATGAATATTGCATTCTGCTATCTAAGGTCATTTTGTCATTTAGGATAACGTTTAACTTAAACAATTTGTGCTACTGTTTAAAATTAGATGTCTAATCAATACCATACCCTCTAGGTTTCTTCTGCCTTCAATGCCAAGGTACAAACACATCCACAGAAAAAATCACCCTGCCATTTGTGTTTACATGACTTCCATTGCATTTAATAATGGTGAAGACCTATGAAAAAAGGATAACAGTATTAAAAAAAAATATGATAATGTAGATACATACAGGAACATCAATTCTGCAGTTTCTAGATTTGTGAACCTTTTGGATTTTGATTTGTCATGGGTTTGATTTTTTAATTGGTGTTTGGAAAATGGAAGATAGGAGATAGATTAGATAGATAGGTAGGTAGGTAGGTAGGTAGGTAGGTAGGTAGGTAGGTAGGTAGGTAGGTAGGTAGGTAGGTAGGTAGATAGATAGATAGATAGATAGATAGATAGATAGATAGATAGATAGATAGTATCACTCTGTTGCCCGAACTATCTTCTGTCTAAGATGACAACCACACAATATAAATTTTCCCCTTGAAGACCAAAAACCTGAAAACCAAAAGAACAATGTGAGTGGATGGTTTCACAGGTGGACAACTGAGGAACAGAAAGGGATTGATCAGCGAGTTAACCAAAGCTTCAAAGGAT
This sequence comes from Myiopsitta monachus, assembly GCA_017639245.1. Lineage (NCBI taxonomy): Eukaryota > Metazoa > Chordata > Aves > Psittaciformes > Psittacidae > Myiopsitta > Myiopsitta monachus. The sequence goes on from CM029918.1 coordinate 86,881,311, forward strand.
AGCTACAGCAAGTGTTGAAGTCGACTCTCCATTTGCAAATTCAGGTTTGTGCATTCATCATTGCAACCTCCTCAGCTTTTCTGCAGGGTTTCTCTTGTCAGTTCAATACACAACTGCCAACTCAATCTCCTCACATCTAGAGAATCCAGCACTATGCCGTCATTTCCCATATGTCAGGCTCTTAAGATGTGGCTTTATTCCCAGTTCTCCTAGTCCAAAATCTGTGGAAGAGACTACAATGTTGGATTCCTGGAGAAAGTGACTGCTAAATGATCACTTTTGCTGTATTTCAGAAGGAGGGAAAAATGTTGGAAATAAAAAACAGGAGATTGCAGTAGAACGAAATAGAAGAGTTCCAGCTTTTACTGCTCACTTTATAAAGCTTATAGGCCGAACATGAAAAGGATGTAAAATGTTACTTTTTAATTTGCTAGACGTATCGAGCGTTTTCACCCATTCTCCCACAGTTCCTTCTTATGGATGCCTTAAGAACAAGTAGGCTGGAGGTACTCTGTAATGACTGCCTGCCTTGCACTTTTTAAGCAGGAATTGATTTCTCGTCCTCTGCTTGTACACTGAACAACATAATAAGGCCTTGACCATGAGTTTGCCTCACTGATACTGTATCCATTGATGCATTATTTCAGTTTGTTTTAGGTTACATGCATATTATATATATATATACACATATATGAAAACAGGAAGGTTGTGGCTTTGGTTTTCATTTGTCTTATCAGTCTTATGCCCGAGTCTTTACTGATGCCATAGGAAGACCAACTAACCATATACTAACATGGGTCTTATTTCTAGGCCCAGTAATATAGTAACAGTTCATAGAAGTCATTCATAACCTGATATTTTTTATGCCTTCCTCTCATATAATTCGACCAACTTCTCTTTATTCTCCCTGGTGAAGACAAGCTATAAAAGGAGTTTTCTACCATGCCAGTCTCTGAGCCATTGTTAATTGCAGCCAGAGCCTTGGACAAATGCCAAGCCACTTTTACCCATCCCCTTCTACTGCAAGCAACAGAGGATTCAAAGTGACAGAGCACCCAAGAGTAGGAGGCACCTGCAGATAGCTAAGGGACAGAATGCATACCTTTTGATTGCCAGTAAGATGACAATCTTCTCACAGGGGCATAGCAAAATGCTGGACTCTCATGTAGAACAGTATTTATCTATCACTAGATGAACAGACAGATGGTCATGAGCATGTGTTTTCAATCTGTGTGTTTTACAACAGCTGGAAAGCGTACTTTACTGGGGATTGGGGAACTGCTTTATCCTATTGTGCCTCTTCTCAACAGAGCTCTCCTTACCAGCGAAGTTCAGTCTGCAATCCCTTCCCAGAGACCTCTGCACAGCCTATTCTCTCCTGCCATTGCTTCAGGACTCCGAGCCCCTGATAACCTGTGAGTTGATGTCCAACCAAAGCAGATCACACTCAGACAGCCCACTGAATTGTGGCTAGCCCCAGGACTGGACACTTACCAAAACAGCCTGTAGTCATCCCACCTCAGGCAAAGCATCCTCTGGGGACTGTAAACTAAGCCATGTACTTCTTTATTAATTCATTAATGTCCTTTAGTGGCTCTGAGATCATTGTGGTAACAGAATTACTGTGTCCATGAACACTGTTTTATGGTGAAAAATAAGACTGGAGCTAAATTGAGTGTGACAGTGACCATAGAGAAGAATAACATTGCTAATGGAGCTCTTGGACTGCTCAGATACCACAGACAACACTGGGGTTGTAAAACAAGACTCAAGTTTGATTTTATGCACAGGAACAACATCAAAACTGACAGAAGCAAGGGCTGTGAGATAGAAACATACCAAACCATACTTGTGTCAAGAGAGTTTCGACTAATGAACTGAAGACAGGAGGTTTGAAACAATATATTCAGTGCTAAGGTTAGTAGCAGCATTGTAACTTAGCCAAACAAGCTTTTCTGAGCGCCATTTTGTTTCTAGTGAAGGAGCCGCCTTGTTTCCTTGCTGTTAAATTGGGGAGACTTCATATCGAGTCACTGCTTTATGGAACTCTGTTATCACAGCACACAAAACACTGAACAGTCAGTACTACACCATCATGCTCAGCCCTGCCACCTCCAGAGCGTGACACGAAGGACAGTGGACACAGGCGTGCAAGGAGCCACCACTAGCAAGTAGTGGAGTGCAGAACACTGGTGTGACTTCTAAGAAGGAATCTTCCGCAGCACTACAGCTAGCAATGAACCAAGAAGCTGTCAGAGGTGTTTGCAGTCTGTTAACAAAATTGCATTAGTATCCTGGTTTGAATGAAGCTTGTTGCAATGCGGAGATCTGTGTTACAGAAATTTAAAACAGCAACTGTCGCATGCAGCCTCAAATCAAAGACCTGATGTACTTACTGTGAGATGGAAATGAGAGAAGCAAGAACTGCGATTTGGTCTAGTGCATAATGTGCCATGCAAATACTCTCTTCAAGTAATCAGTTTCCAGAACTGAGAGAATACTGTAAATGTGCAATAACAATTGCTGGGATAATAACCAGGCAGTACTTTGCACAGAACATGGAATAAATTTGCCTTTCTTTTCAACAAAAATTTAAGTAGAAATGATACATCCAACAGCAATCAAACTGATTGAAACTGTCAAAGTTCAAACAGGTAGATAAAAAAAATAGAGAAATGAAAAGATTATTTTCAATTCTTCATATTGAGCTGTCAGTATCATCAGAAAAAAAGAAAAGACAGATTCCAACTTTAATAGCATCCAGTCATTCATCCATGAACTGTGTTGGCACTGGTAGTGTCTTTTTTGGGGAGAGCAATAATCTCAAAGACTCAAACTTGGAAGTATTTGCAAAGTTTTGCTAGCAAAAGTATTTTAGAGTCTGAAGTCCAAAGGAAAAAAACGCATGTGAGAGAAGTAAATGTAGTAATCATGTTTGCACATGCATAAGCCTATGTAGAAACTCTAATGCAGAACACTTGTTTAGTTGACATGAAAACTTTCCCAAGGGAGATTTCCAGCCCTTAAAAACCATCCACACCCTTCAGAAAAGTCCTTCTTTGAAGATAGACTGATTCAAGGAGAAATCCTGTTAAAATAGTGTGCCATACACTGATGTAACTAATCATGTGCATACACTCACTGAGAGCAAGTGGAGGCATAAGTGAAACTGACTGCATAATTGAGTTTTTCCAGGGGTTTTTAATGCTTGCACGCATGCTTACTTTTATTCAAACTATGGAAAGTGTAAACTGGAAGAGAGAATTCTGATAAACTCCCTTCTGGGTGACCTGAAATTAAGTTTTCTTATTTTACTTTTGCTTTCTAGGTGTTGTTTTCTCCTCCTTCAACAACTGAACAGGCTACTGCCCTCTGAAGCTGTGCCTCTTCAGTGTCACGGTGCCTCCAATCCTGAGCTGCCTACCTTCTGGGAAGATGACATAGACAAGTGCCCTGAGAAGCTACTTCCCTGGAAGAACAAGAGCTGAGGGTATCTTAGCTTGAATGACAAGGCTGACACATTCCTGCAGAGTTAGCAGTATCCAGTGACCCTCCACATCTGGCTAGAACCAAGGATGATGCTGATACTTCAGAAAGCCATCTGCCTTACTTAAATATGTTTCCACCCATGTCTTTACAAGGAATACTTCAGGAACCAGTACCACATCTGCAAAAAGGGTAAAGTGTTGTTTCTGATCATGCTTCCCCAAAATCCTGTAAAGGCCTTTCATTTTCCTAGTGTACTAGTTGAACACTGTCTGCTGGCGCACCAGGTCAAAACTTCCAGACAGTGATTAAACTTAGATGACATTAAGCCAGGTCTCAAGATCTAAGTTTCAAACTGTACAGAAAGACCAGCTGTTGTACTTTACAGCTCCTGAAAAACTGTAGTGTGGTGGACTAGACTCAAGCATTGTCTTTTCTTTGATAGTCAGGAATGAAAATGCTGTAGCATTTGTTATTTTGAGGTAAATTATATTTTGGTCATGTGATTAGTTATCCTGTTGCACCTTGTTCATCTGAAAAGGGACCTCTAATTTATTTTGAGTGGTGAGTCTATACTGACTAGATGAGATCAGGCTCCACAGAAAGTGCACTTGTGATTTAGATATTCTTTATAGAATGAGTGGTTTTAAGTTTGTTGGCTCAGATAACTGGGTGTCACTTTATTGAAACCAGTGGAGCAGTTCTGATTTACAGCAGCTACAAATCTAGCCAGCTTTTACTTTTTCTGTTTATGTAGCTATTATGTGATAATGAAGTGTCCAGCTAGCCATGAACTTTTAGCGTTCCAATATTCTCTGCTAGGTCAGATATTAGAAAAGATGTCTGTTTTACCAGACCATTGAAGATCTAGTACATTTAAGAAGTGCGAAGAAACTGAGCTACAAACACAAGAGCACTATGTCAACAGCAAATACGTGACCTGTTTCAGCACGAAGTTCCTCATCATGCTTTCTTTGAACCACCTCACATAAAACCCTGGGTTTTCTAGATGGTTGACAGAAAATGTTATGCCTCTCGGGCAGGTGAGTTAGAGAGAAATCAAGAGTTCCATTTGCTGTCAAGGCAGCTTAGATACTAGGACGAGTAACTAGAATTGGATGACATAAGTATTTTCCCAGTAGATTTAAATATTTGTGCTGAATCTTATATTTAGCTTGAATCTGAAGGGTGAGAATTCCAATTTTTATGTGGCACAGCATGAATAAAAAATTCTCTTCTACTAGTACTAGCAGCATATGCTATCTCCAGAGGACAAAAGTGATTAACCACTTGGTTTCTGTGACACTGGGGAGTAAAATCTGAAGTGTGGTTCAAAAATCAGTACTGCAGATAAAAACTTGATGTTGTTGCAAAAAACCCAAGATTTTATCATTGCCTATTAAACACAGTCTATTGTAACCCCTGGAAAACTAGATGATTCTGGAGTAAATTATCTAAGTGGAAATAGCTGTTTATGCGGTATTCAGTTGCATATTGAACAGAATTATTGCTGTTTGATGCAGCAAAATGGCACCATATGCACTATTCATTTGCAAAATAAATGACACAAATGAGATCCACATGGATTGAATATATTGAAATAATTAAGATGAAGGACATGAGATCAATTATAATTTATTTAAAAATTGACAAAAATTCAAAAGCAAGTGCAATTTTTGGGGCTGAGGAGTTAGAGTAATTGGCATGATATATTACCATTCTTTTAAAAAAGTTGTTAATTAATTTTGCCTTCAAGTTAGAATATCAGGTTTTGGCATGGTAACCTCAGAAGCAGGAATATACATTAGTAGTTTCTGTTCTGCAGAAACATTCAAGTGTCATGGGTTAATCTGGATCTGAACATGTAGATATGGAGCACAAACCAGAGGCTATTCCCAGGAGATCATGGCTGCAGGGCTGTGCTCCACAGCACAAGGGTTCCTACAAGCATTGGATTAAATCTGATAGAGATATAAATATTAAAACCAAAGCATTTACTTTCTAGATCCCTGTTCTCCACAGTGAAAATTGTAATCTTGCATTTAAGGATGAAGTCTTGTCATATAATAACTGGGGATAAACAAAAGCAGTAAAAAGATGTCAGAAACAGCTCACGTGAAGTTTTGGTTCCATGAAATCAAGACCCTCACAAGGGTATTTTTCTTAGATGCTCAAACTGTCTTTGGTATATTTTTAAAACTAAATATCTGTTCCCACAAATGCTATTTAGGTATTCTAGCCCTGTCTTTTAGATAGTCCTGCTGGGACAAGTGTGTGCATGTGGAGGTCTCCAAAGAAGCCTAAGCTGGGTGCCTACCCCTCTCCATAGGGGCTGTGCCCACCTTAGGGGTAAGTTTTGATGGTGCCGAAGCAGCAAGCACCTTAAAGCCAGCCTGTATGGCAGAAAGAAGGCTGTGCTGAAGAAAATACATCTACATCCAGGAGGAATTCAGGACAGCTTCCTTCTTAACTGCTGTTTCAATACTTCCCTAGGAAATGGATCAAAAGAGCTTAGTTTTCCTCAGCTTGAGCAGTAGCAGAAAAACACCCTAACCAGGCTAGAGGGATTATCTCTGCATTCGTTGCATTTGCTACTTATAGTCAATTGTGAAATACTTCTTAGACCAGGAACTGAAATGTAAGACTCATAAGAGACGTGGGATTCAAAGACTACAAGATCTTCATCCTAGCCTGTCTGAGTGAATCTAAGTCTCCTGCTTCTCATGTAAATGCTCCGACATCTATATCCAATGTAGTTATATACATATGTTTATATATGTGTATATAGTATACACATGCACATACATACACACACATATATAAACATAAATAAAAGGGCACAGTTTCATCAGTGTCATCTCCTCCCTTGACTTGATATTCTTAATATATATGACTGTGACTTATACGTAAACAGATATGAAAATTAAGCACACTGTTTTTTGCAGGGTCGTGTTTTTAAAAATTATTCCAAACATTGCATTTACATTTCTTAAGTTCATAAACAATTGCAATATATTGCTATGCTTAGAGTGAGTCCTTGGAATCACACAGGTTTTGCGATGAAAAAATACGCACAGATCGATTTATGCAAGGAAAGTTTCACTGTTACCACTAGATTCTGTCAAAATAAAGCGAAGCCACTAGAAAGTGCAATGTACTAATCAGATTAGTCCAGTGTCACGGTTTCTGTGTAAAACTGCACACAGTATCAGAACAGTACGGTGTTAATGTGATAGTACTGCTGTTACGAGAAAACCTATACTGCTAGTGTCATATGAATGTTTTATACAGAGAAAGATTGCTAGTACTGTCATGGCCTTAAAATATGAAGGTTTCATTACTGTGTTTCTTGAATCTGTAACATTTTAGGGATGAACATTCACTCAATGGAAGATGTTTTTCTATGTATGTCTGATTTTTCTCATTATTTATTTTAATTAAGCTTACATGGACAATAAGTATTCCTGCCATGTCTTCCTTAATTATAAGACTTGTTTACTTGACACTAAGGCAGTAAGGAAATGTTTTACTGTAGTACAGATTTTGACACTTCTGTTACAACTTTAATTTTACACTGACCATGTACCTTTTCACCTTAAATCTCCAGATTAGTCACTATAAAAATGAAATCACACTGAATAGTGGAAAAGAAAATTAACTTGAATTTCTTCAAATATAACAATATTGACACTGAGAAGACTTTACTTCCTAATTACATTTAGTTTGGAGTTTATTTCTGCTTTGTAAAGTGCTGTAGATATGCACCATCTTGTGCTCTCTTAGCATCCATCATAATAAGGCTCTTATTCTTGCTGGTTTTTATTCTCCAAAACAAATGTTCTCTATTATATTAACCTCAGTATGGCAACATATATTCACACATACTAGCAAAACATAACGTTTTGATTGTTTGTTTTCTCTTCCTATTATAGAAACCCCACAACCAGATCCTATTTCCAGACAAAGAGTTAGATGTTTATTCTTCTTGGTGAGTTTCCTAATCCACAATTTGTTATTTGATTGCACAGTATTTAAAAGCAAGATTTAAAACTCCTGCCTAAAATAGCTGTACATCATTACAATGTTGTGTCCTTCATATTAGTTGCTCCCAACCTATCCCTCACAAACCTCTGTTGCTGGAAGCGGCCCTTGGTTGGATTTTTCTTCACTACATTTTTTCCGAGTGGACTAGGAGAACAGAATATGTTGCTTTCTGCAATAGACTGCTCCCTGGCTCCCTGGGAACAGTAATGGCTTAACAGTTATTACAATGGGATGGAACAGAAAGGGGAATATATCTAGGATCTAGAGAAGAAAGAATATTTAGAATCTGAACTTAAATTTTCTAGGTTTTTTTTGGACTGATGATCTTCCTCGGTATTGCTCTTCGAATGCACTGTCATGGAACAACTACAGGGTACAAAACTTTAAAAGAAGTAGTTCAAAGGATTCTTTAGATTTCCATTTAACAGTCTGCTATATTTAAAACCATGATTTACTTTGACTCAAGTGGGCTAAATGACATCATTATTATACTGTGGGAGAAAGAAGTAGGTTTAAGTTGGAAATAATGCTGTTCAGCATCTTATCAACTGTATTTATAAAAGTATTAATATTACATCAGGGCAAAAAATTGAACTGAAATCCTGAAGAATGTGTTTTATATTATAAACTTGCATAAACCATTGACACTGAGCTGCTTTAGCATTTGGCACAACTACTTTTCTTAGCAAAAGAGCAAAAAAATCATGTGCCATATTTTCTTCTTGTTCTCAGATTTCTTTTGTATTGACTGATACATTTCTGGCATATGACTGCATATATGTGCAGACAAATGTGTGAATAACTACAGAGAAAATTAGTTAACTCAGTACTTTAATCTTCAGCTAGATCTGTTGATGTCTGAGAAAAACAATCCAGACATTTAAGAGTGCAAAAGTTTGTCTTTTATTTAGTTTTTTTGGAAAGAACAATAAAATTGAAAGAAAGAGAAATATTTTTAGCAGCAACCTGTCTACTGAAACTTGCGCATTTTTTTCTTTCAAAATGAATAACATAGTATGTATAATTATCATAACAGTAATGGCATAGCTATATACGTTGATGAAACATAGAAGCAAAACTAATTTATTTTTAAATACTAAATTTTCCAACTACAGCTGGTATTAAAGATAGGTTTATGGTGCATACTAAACTATTTCATTGTATTTTGGTCATTTCTTTAATATGGAGGTGTATTTAAAATAGCTGAAAATAGCAGCATTACTGTTCCCTGAGGATGAGAAACTTTGATTTTATAATAAGTTTGGACAAAATAGACCTTCAATAATGAAAATGTAAAAGAAAGTACTCTTTTCATGGCAAATCTTGGAGAATAGATGTAAAATAATTTAAAACTGAAACAGCATAATACTGAGGATCAAAAATAGCTCAGCAGAATAAACAACTGTAATGATATCTCTACTGCTGTACACTTTCAAATTCCTTAAATGAGACCCCTATTATTTTAGAATTTTTATGAAGTTGAGAGAGGAGAGGGAATAACATAAGTAAACATGACTCTATACTCAAATAACTTTGCAATTCTTTCTGACTTAAAAATCTTCCTCATTATTTTGCTAATAGCCATTGCCTCCATTGTGCCAGGTTTGCTATATCAAGCCTTAGCAAAAAATTACATGCGTGTACACACATCTGTTCAGTGACTTTGGTTTGCCTCTGCCCCTAACTCCACATTTCTAATAATTTTCTGGAAATGGCTGTTGTCTTTTAAGTGAATGTGCCAGCTCTTTTGGGAAGATGTTTATCTCCTCCTAACTGGTGCCATAAAGGGACCATGTGCAGTGCTACTGGGTTTTATGACGCTTTACTTCTCAGTACCTTGCCATTCTTGTTCAGAGCTTTTTATCTGTCTTCGTTTTTTACAGTTTTCCTACAGTGGAAGTGTTTATTCATCTGCAACTATCTGATATGAGTAGACAATACTTCTGGGGTGAGTTTCTGAATACATTTCTGTTGGAGGTAGTTATTACTGTCTAATTAAGAGATGCTCACTGGTAACTGTAGATCTTAGCTGTAATTTGTTTCTAAGAATTTTACTTTCTTGTTAACTGAAAAGTATCTACAAAGTCAATAAACTCATTAACCTTCATATTACTATTACAATCGATTGGAACACAGAAGTTCTGGGAACCAAGTTTAAAAGAAAATGTGAAAGACAAGAAAGTTCAAATGGAATTACAAGCTGCCATCTGCCATTTGTGGTAACCATGATACATTTTGTGAAAAAACAAAATCAAACCAAACCAAAACCAAATCAAACCACAAAAAATGCAAACAAACAATCATTGGTATTTTTGTACCAGAGAATATCTTGATAACAGGCTGGATGATTCAAAGTTCAAAAGAATTTCTCTTATATATTATATATAGGCTAGAGAAATAGGTTAGCATGTCAAACAGGGAAAGATGAAATGTGTTCTCCTGTTGCTCTACTTGATTAAAATTATTAATAAAGCAAACAACATGGCACAAAAGACGGGTATAAATTTTGTATATTGAAACATCCACTTCTGATTCCTGCACAACAAGGACATGTTATACTTACACTGCCTTCTTAAAAGGATGCTAATGCATTTAGTCATTGAAGCATCTCTCACAGCAGGAGAGACAGACAGCAGTGGCTGTTTATCGCAGACATGAGAAGTCTCGGGGGAACCTTATCCATGTGCATAAATACCTGATGGAAGGAGTACAGAACAGAGAAGCAGACTCTTCTGAGTAGTTGCCCAGTGACAGGACAGAGGCCATGGGCAAAAATTGAAATACAGGAAATTCCATTTAAACATTAGAAGAAGCTTTTTTGCTGTGAGGGTGGTATGGAGCGAGTTGCTGAGGAGCCTCCATCCTTGAAGATATTCAAAACCTGACTGGAGATGGTCCTGAGCAGCTGGCTCTGGCTCTGCCTGCTGAGAGCAGGGATGGACTGATAAGCTCCAGAGGTACCTGTCAGCCTCAGCCATGCTGCAGTTCCTTTTGGTGATAGAGGAAGAGAATTTTCATCATAACAACTTGTTGAAAATCAGCTGAGATAATGTGTGGTTAGAGTTGCATAAAAAAATATTTCACATTTTGAATTAAGAATACCTGGTGCTGATATAAATGTGGCATGATGCCCTGTTCATTACATTTCTGATCAGTGCTTGACATATATCTCACAGTTCCTGTATTACATTTTAATTGGTAGCATCAACAAAAGTGGTTACTACCCACACTTAAGAAAATCTTTCTAAGTCACAATCTTGTTTGGTGTAAATTTAAAAAACGTCTTGTTTATGTGAACAAAGGTTTAGCAGTAACGTGCTTCCGTTCCTAAGAGGGAATTCAAGAATACAAGATAATTAGACCGAGAAATCAATACTTGTCAGAATTATTGGAAAGACTCATGTAAAGTTTATAAAACTGTTACAAACTGTTATCTCATGAAAAAGATGTAATTTTTAAAAAAACTTTTCAAGATTGAAAGATTAAAAGAATGGGACTTCGTAGTATAATTAGTAGTTTCCTCTTAAAAGCCATTGAGTTTAGTCATTCATTCAAGTGTGATACATGCATATCTTACACACAAAAGGTCAGAATGGATTTTCATACTCGAGGGCTTGTTTTCATATATTAAAACTGAATAAGAGAGGTTATATAGTTTTTGGCTACAGTTCTGCTACAATATATTAATTTTAGGTACAGAAGAGTGTTACAGAAGGATGTTTAAGTTTAGACATTTAGCAGATGACAAAAAAACCCTTGCTGTTAGTTCATACCAGCACATAGAAAGTGCAGAGCAAGCCAAATGCAACCTAAAAGGAGACTATAGCTTTATGCTTAAAACAGGAAAAAAAAATTGATAATATGTTTGTCTTTTTTTTTTTTTTGGCAAAAGTGGAGAATCTTCTTTAACTTGCAAGATTGGTTCTTTCCTCTTCAGCCAGAATTACTGTTTGAAGCGCCAGTCTTGCAACTTCTAGTTAAGAAGAGGATTTACACCAGCTTGATGTGCATCTACTGCAACTATTGTTTTCATACCACATTAAATGAACCATGCAGGAACCTCTCCCATCATGCTGTCCAGACCCAGAGAAGCGCTATGTCTGCCTGAGCTTTTTATCTCTGATCACTGACTGAACAGTTGCAGAGTCCATAGAAATAGGAGAAGTGGGAAATGGCTTTAAAGTGAAAGAAGGTAGATTTAGATTCGATAATGGGAAAAAATTCTTCACTATGATGGTAGTGAGACACCGGCACAGGTTGCCCAGAGAAGCTGTGGCTTCCCCATCCCTGGCAGTGTTCAAAACCAGGTTGGATGGAGCTTTCAACATCCCAGTCTAGTGGGAGTTGTCCCCGTCAGTGGCAGGGGATTGTAACTGGATGATCTTTAAGGTACCTTCCAACTCTAATCTTCCTATCATTATACGAATTCACATTCTTACCGTTGATCCTCCTGTCAGCTGAAAATCCATCACATGGCTTTGACCAATGTTTTCTTTAATTTTAACTAATGCTTGTCACAGCTTGTATATTAAGTTATATGCTAGCTTGCTGTTGCAAGGTCCAGCACTGCTGTTATCCCGTCAACAGTGGGCTTCAAAAGGAATTCCTTTGGTGAGTCTACCTTCAGTGCTATGCCCCTCAAATTTACAGTTCATCCCTGCAGAGGGTTGTCTTGCTGGTTCACCATCTATTTAAAGCGAGACTTTGATTGCAGTTGTTCTCATAATGCCTTCCACTTACTGAATTATTTTTCTTTAGGGGGTGCCTTGGAAGGCCATTTGAAAACGTATTTTTAATAAACATATATAGTAAGAGGGGAGAGAGAGAGTGGGGACAGAGACCCTATACAGTTACCTAAACTGATTGGTTTTGTTCTGCAATACCTTTGAAGATACTTCAGCAAAAGACATTTAGTGAACTGTTGTTCCATGACATAGATTTAAACTAAAACAATCAAGAAACAAATATTTTAAGAAAAGCACTACTATCTCTTTAAAAAATATTATTATACATTTGGTATTGATTTATCCGTATTGAGCAAAAATAGTTTCGCTGTTCCAAATGAGCATTTAGAGTATATTTTGGACCTATTACAAGAATTGTTGAAGTGAATATTGAGATGACCTGGATAATTTTCTTGAAGCTTTACTCTTCTTGAGTAACCTATCTCACATGGGTGCCAATGCAGCCTTCATGCCAATCCACACCATGCTATCGAATTAATTTTCTCTCCCTCATCTAACATAGTTTTCAGCACCTGTGCCAAAGCCAAACTGCTATGATGAGAGTCACAAGTTTGGAGAAGGAGGGGATGCAAATTACATAAATCTGAGAATATTTTGACACAAACTTGTCCAAGGTGGTAAGATAGATCTTTGTGAGGAGCATATCAAAACTGCAGGTCATATAAAAGAGATTGGGACAAAATCTGCTCTCATCTAATAACCAAGCTGTGTTGTAACTGGTAGGTTTCTTTGTGTAAGTGAGAGTGGGCTTTGGCTCAGCATTTATCTAATAGGTTAAGTGTAAATACAGTCCAGTAGGGAACTGTATTTTCCTGACTAATCTGTATTACTGCTGGGAGTTAAACTATATGTGTCCCTTTCTTATATTAAGGAAAATGAGTAGGAGAAATATAATCTAATAACTTGCTGATATTTCATAGAGGTGGGAGTAGGAAGAGGCTTTAGGTTTCTTCAACTGTTTATTCTACTTTATTTTTCTTCTGAACATGATGCTCTCTTCTCAGGAAAACTGCTGTTTCGGATGCAGTCTTACTGAACCTCTGCCCAGTGCTTAAACCAAATTGTATCTGAGACTTTTCCAGGAAGACTGGGAGGAGATGTGAAAATTGTTTAGAACTAAGATTAAAAAAATAAATGTGGTGTCTCTGCACTGCTGCTTTCATTTGGGATCTGAACTCAGGTCAGATGGGCCACCCTTACCACAACTCCTGGGAGGACTCAGCCAGGAAAAGTTCATTCTTCTTAGGCTGTCAAAAGAGTCACAGACATTTTATAAATGGCCTTGACAGTAAATTCGTTGATCTCTCACACTATTGGTCCTTTAGGGCCAAAGTGTGAAGGAACACCTAGTACAGCGGGGAAGGATGAGGGGCAACACTGGCCAGGATCCTTCCTGCCCCATAGAAGGCCTGTGGAAACTAGGCCCCTGCCTGCCATGAGAGGCCATTTGGTAAAGATCAAAAGCAAAATGTTTGCTAATAGCAGAAAATATTTACAACTATTTATGATGACAAATCCAATATGACCAAGAAAGAACACTTCTAACCTACCTTGTAAACTCTTCTAATTTCATTTACACTGCCCAAGTGAACATAGGAGCATTGCAGAGAGACACACTGTGGCAGGATTTGACCTGTGCAATAATGTTTATTTACAGTGAAACACCCCCTTTTTGAAATTCCTTTGTGTATATACAGCACTGGTATTTTTCCATACCTCCTCAATCTCTAAAGGTGCTGCTTATTGTTTAATTGTGGTAGCAGTGACTAGAGGAAGTTGTCTTCCTGGGTGCTGAAGAAGACCCACATGGGCTTTCTCTCAGGGGACAAAGAAACAGTGAAAGCTGGAGAAGGAGCAGGGAGGTGAATTTTCTGTGGGAGTCATTCCATTTTAATTAATGGGATAAAGTGAACACAGAAGTGTTAGCTGTTTCATAGAGGGAAGGATGGAAGTTCTCTTTCTGCTCTGCTTTCAGACACTTTCCAAATCTCTCTAATGCAATGATCTATTTCTTGTGATTTTTCCATCATTTCTGAGCTGGGTAAATCAAATTTAATTCCAGCAGAAAGAATTTTTATAGACACAGAACTCCTCTGAACAAATGTTGTGCAATTAGAGGCTGAAGAAACTTATCTAGACTATGAATTGATGAGTCAGTTACGAATACCAGGAGTGATTTATGAAACATTCTGGCTAATATCTAAAACTAACTAATGAACCTAAAGATACCATTAAAATGTTTAAGTGTAGTAGTTCTCTCCCCAGTCCCCACTTGTAATCTTTTTAATGCCTTCCTATTCCTCACCTAAATTAGTGAATTACAAGAAAGTGTCATTCGTTTGTACATTTTTATCAATACAGAATGACACCATTTTACTTTTCTTGTTCATGCCTTAGTGTGGATAAATCGCACTGAAATCTGCTTAGTGTCTCAGTAAAGATTGTACTTATCCACAATTCTGGTTGTTAACACACAACATTAAATGTATTTCTGATGTTTTCAACATTGTTTTCAAAGTCTGGTTAAGAAGAGTTTCCTTGTTCAGACAGGATATTCATGCCTCTAAACAAACAGAACACAATCCCTCCTGATCTCATCCTGATCCTTTTCTATGTTTCCCGCCCACTTCTGCAAAAAGAAATCTGCAGGCATCCAGACCAATGTTCCTTTACACTTCTGCACTGAATTCCTTTCTGTCTGCTTCTGCATATTATAGCAAGTAAATAATTAAAACTCAGAATAAATTAACCTCAACCACATCAGCTCCTACCCCTCATTGATCTTGGTATGTAGGGCAAAATTACTTGTGCTAGAGACATAATTATTAATGCAGTAAAGATAAAAGCCCAACACCCTTAGGTGGTAGTTTTGATTTTGAAATTAAGATGAATTTGTAATTCTCTTTTATTTCAAAGTAAATTTTTTTTTTGCTTTAAATTATCAAAAGGAAGAACAATACTTCTAGATTTTAGTCTTAGATACAAAAAGCTTATTATATCAGCTACTCAGTGGCAACAGTTGGGTTTGGAAAGCCTCACACAAAATCAGATTAAGCCAAATGAAAACCAGCTCTAGTGCCAAGTACTTATCTCTCAAGCTATGTCTGTGAAAGTGACAACACTGCCAAAATAAATAACAGTACCTCTAGGACTGGGTATTGGCGACTACTGTGGGTTTTAGACTTAACCTAAGCTGGAGCTGGTTTACATAACATACAGTAACAATGATTAGTATAGAAATAATGATGATTTCTTTTTATTGTTGTAGGTGTCTTTTCACTGTGTGCAGATTAGTTCTTTAAGGTGAATTTTCATGTTAAGCAGTTGCCAAGTCAGTGTAAATTCTTGGTAAATTTAGCACATATAAGCAATTCTGTCTGTCTCATGAATAACTGATGACTAAGTTTGTTTTCTGTACTTACCTTAAGAGTGTTCTTAACTCTATCTCTGTTTTTAACATTCTATTGGCATATTGTTATGGCACAGCTTCTTAAAAAACACACCTTGTTATTGTGTTACCTTTTTTGCACCCACATTTTTTTGTTTGTAGATATCTATGGACTGTTTACTTCCTTCAACTGTATCAACTAGTGCTTTAGAGCTTATGCTGTCCAAGAGGAGCTTGTAATTTTATCCATAATGGACAAAATAGAATGAAGAAAGGGTTATGTTTCTCATTTTATATATATTAGGGGCTGGATGGTAACACAAGTTGTACAGCATGTAGAGTATTGCTCATATCTGTAGTTTCATACATATGGTACTATTCAAATCCTATTCATGATGAAGACTGTTTAAAATTTTATTGAATTTCTAAATGAGTTCTCTATCTCTAGATGGTACTGAAATCTCTATCAGAACCAGACCAAGCTTCCCTTCTTTCCCAGATTAACTCCCATCAGAAGACATAGCCAAGAATGGCTTCTTTCAGAGTGAAAATGTGCTTGTCATACTAGGATGGATTTAATTTTGTTTTCAATTCATGGTTCTATTGCACTTCTAGCTATATGTGGTTTTTCCCGATTCACTACTAGCAAACAATAAGACTCTTAGTTTCATATGCAATTTAAAGATTTATCTCTTTCATGCCTGTATGTGGAGACCTATTATCATATACAGGCCACAGAGCAGGATATATTATTTGGAAAGACAGTTTGAAGAAGAAATCCCTCACCTGTGAAATAGTCTGTTTCCAAGCTACAAACGTGTAAAATGAGACAGCAAGAACTATCTGCCTTTGAGGAGTCTGGTGTGTGCTGAACAAGCAATAAGGAGACCATCAGTACACTGCTATGTATTCTAGGATGTACATATGTCCTGCCTGCTCTTTGTCCTACACCATCCACACTTTGTCCTACTACCTCAGAAAAGATATAAGATCTGGAATAGGGTCAGAGAAGGATGTCTGAAAGTGTGGAAGAGCTTCCATACAAAGAAAGTTGTGTAGACCAGGATTTGTCAAGCTGTAAAAGAGATGACTGATGGGCTTTAGCTGAAGCCTGTGAAACTGTGAGAACTTAAGCAACCATTTCTCTCTTTTCTAGTACAGGGACAAATGAAACTAGCAGCTAATTGGTTAAAACTAAAAAAAAAAAAAAAAAAAGCAGGCATTTTATGTATCTAGTAGTCAAGCTATATAACTGCTCACCAAAATATATTACAGTCTACTAGTCACTGAGTTACATATATAGCAGATGAGATATACACTGAGTGGTATGGATGTTCATTCCATCTTGTTAAATTCTAGGTGAATTAACACTGTTTGTATGGAGACATCTGCCTGAACCAGGAAATGGAACTTATTTAGCATAATTGGCTGACACTAGGTACCTACCTAGTTTCTGCCTATGCACTACCTGGCTTTTGTAGTGTCATTCAGTTCATCAGAGCTCTGGATGTAAAAGCGAACCAACTCCCTGAAAAACTTAAATAGAAATATTATTTTTGATTCTGCCTTTACCAATTATCTCATTTGATGAAAATATTACATAAAATAAAACTTTGTCATAAAATGATTGTTTATCTTGTACAGAATCATAGAATGGTTTGGGTTGGAAAGGACCTTAAGGATCATCTATTTCCAACCCCTCTGCCACAGGCAGGGGCATCTTCTACAAGAACAGGCTGCTCAAAAACACATCCAACCTGTCCTTGAATACTGCCAGGGACGGTGCATCCACAGCTTCCTTGGGCAGCCTGTTCCAGTGCCTCAGCACGCTCATAGGAGAGAATTCTTCCTTATATCCAAGTTAAATCCTCCCATGTTTAAGTTTGAACCAATTTCCCCTTGTTCTGTCGCTACAGCCCCTGATGAAGAGTCCTTCTCTGGCATCCCTGTAGGCCCCCTTCAGATACTGAAAAATATCAGTGAGAAAACGCTGATGTTACAGGACCAATGTTTGTTTTTTCATCACACTATTTCTTTTAATTCTTTTATTCATCCTCTGGCATTGTTTTATCCAATGAATGTCTATGAGACACTCCTACATATGTGTAAGAGAATCTCCCTTTCTGACTGACATGGGATCTTCATTCCTTGCTGGTGAGATAAGCCCCTCCCTGAAAAATAGGATGGATGAAGAAGAAACTCACATTTTTCTTGTTTTTCCACTAGAATACTCTTTCTTGACAAATGAGGTATTTTCCTTAAGATCTTCTAGTTAAATTAAAAATAAGGATTTGCATATGAAGTGGTAAATGAAAATCATTGATTTTAAGATTCATTACATTGGCGTAGACTGGCAATAACAACTTCACTAAATAAAACAGTTTAACTTTGTGAAAAATGAACCAATAAAACAAGAACACCTTTTGCCTGTGGCTCTCCATTTAAAGTGTTGAAACAATCTATTGTCTAATTATAGCAAACAAGACATGCTGTTAACCTTTTCACATAACTAACTTTACTGATATACAGAAACCATACCTCAAAATTGTATGTACAATTGTAAATTATTTTTGTCCATTAAAGACTTTTCTAGGTATACAGTGACAAGACAATTACCGGATTCTCTACGGTACAAGATCTTTCAAAATGTTTCAAGCTGTTTGATGAACAGACTTATCTTTTCCTGAACAGCTATTATTTCTTATGAAAGTGAGAGAAGATGCAGAAATTTCTCCATTCAAATGAAATCTCCATCAAACAAAAAGTCCTTTCTGAATGATGCTTTCTGATGAGCTTTATTAAAACCACATTGGAATAATGAATAAAAAATTATGTGCTGGGATTTAAAAATCTGTGCAAACCTTGTGTTTAGATTGGGGTGAAATACTGTCATTATCACACACGGAGTATTAAAGCAATGTTACACATCTCATTTTAGTACTTGTCACCAGCATGAATTTTTGTTACTTAGAGAGGCATGTGGTGAAGAAGCTGTCAGTTTTGTTTTCCTCCTGCTTCAGGATCTGTTTCTTCCCGCTGAAAGTTTGATTTCCTTGCTGCCTGCCATACAGAAGCTAGAGCACCTTCCTAGGACATTTCTCTTGCAGTCTGCAGTTGTAGTTGCATGTATACTGTATGTACATAAAAGTATTTAGCTGTACTTTAAAGAAGCATGCTTACAACACAATGCAGGACTTGGTTCAAAATGAAGATGCATCTAATTTTTACTTTTCCTGCGGTATTTTACACAGTCAATAGATGCTGTCAATAACTCCAGAGAACGGTGTTAATGCTTTGGACTGAGTATTCTGAGCTTGATTTGAAGTTTTAGGGAGCTTTCCAATTTGCAATGCTGTATCACAAAGAAAAACAATACAATAAAATTAGATTTAGTAGCCAGCATCAACAAGAGAGTTTCCAATTTTTCTGGACTTAAGTGTCTATTTAATTTTATCCTAGCCAAATGAATTAGTTGTTCATTCTCCAGATTCTGAGAAATATAAAGATCTACTTAAGAATGAGGTCATTGTGATAATATACATTACCAGTAGTGTGGCCTAATGTGAGAAAAGTCCGAGCATATGGAGAAAATGCAGGCAAAGTCCAGGACTGAAAGCCTGGGCAAGAAAACATTCTCATTAGCAATACAAATACTATCTCACTGTCTATTAGCTGTTTCTCCATTGAAAAATCAGGCCAGAGTCTAATTTTAGTGATTAACAGGACATCTTCAGCTACTATAAATCTGTTGGTAAGTCCAATTATTAAAACCAGATGAGGATTTAGTTGCATATCCTGCTCTCTTCAAATGCCCAGAAATTAAATGTCTGTAATAATAATTATCTCTTGCACTTTAAAACTTGGGTGGATTTAGTGCTCAGGAAAGCAGGGTGAAAAACAGCTCTGGCTGATATTTAGGGCTGGTGCAGATGTCATGGAATCCTTACTTCTGTGTCTTTAACTCTGATTTGTATTGACTCACTAGTTAAAAATTAATGCTAGCAAATTGAAATGTGAGTAGGAAACATCAGCAATGTAAGCAAAGACTATGATGATACCATTGTATATTATGAAACGTAACAGTTCTTTGGATGTCTTCAGTGAAAGAT
Organism: Myiopsitta monachus; assembly: GCA_017639245.1. Classification (NCBI taxonomy): domain Eukaryota; kingdom Metazoa; phylum Chordata; class Aves; order Psittaciformes; family Psittacidae; genus Myiopsitta; species Myiopsitta monachus. Next base: position 86,901,083 of record CM029918.1, read on the forward strand.
AAGCTAAATTATCTCTTTGTTTCCTCCTATATATAAAGTGCTTATTGACCAAAGCGGTTCATAAGCTGAACTCTTCCTCAGTGGATGTCTCTTAGCTCTTGTTATTATATCCCTTCACCTGAGTAGGTCAATCTACTTGCTCCTAAGTGTCTCCTGGTACATTCATGGTTCCTTAGTAAAAATCAGTTGTTCTGAAATCTAAATAAGGCTAAATAAGGTCTTAACAAATAAATATCAGTTTCCAGAGAGAGCATACCAAAATATTATTCAGTAAAACATCAGGTACTATTTACAGTAGTCAATGCAAAAATGGGAAAAAAAAATTATACTGTAAGTAAGAGATCAGTTAAAGTAAATGTATCATTTGTACTTCAACGTGCTTGCATTGTTACAACAGTAACAGCATGAAATCATGAACCATTAAAAATGTGACTCTAAGAATCAAAAATATGTTTACATAGCTGTAGATGCGAATTCAGAGGGAAAGAAATGCAGCAACTTTAAACTACACAATATAATTTGTTAAAATCCTCTGAAATCCAGATAGGCAACCCCACTGATCACCATAAGAATACAGGAGACTTATTTTCCTTGTCAAGGAGTTAGTGATAAGTACCAGGCCAAGTGAGGGTTTCAGATGTTGTAGACATAAACCTTTTGCAAAAGAAAATATTTAGACATTACTCCCAGCTTCTCAGGAAAGCCAAGAGGGTTAATGTTCTTTTTTGACTTCTCAAAATACAGATTTAATTTTATTTTTTTCTTATTACATATGCGTATAAGGCTTTTGAATATCTCATGACATTATCAAGAAGCTGAATAAAGAAATGGCTGCAGGAGCCACTCCTTATAGCCAGAATTAAAAACTAAAGAGAAGGGGAAAAATCTATGCAGGTTAATGTCTAAAACAAAACAGTTACTACACAAAGATAACAAAAACCATTTTTTTTCCTCTCAGCTTTTCCCTGACTCTGACATTTGATGGATCAAATGCTTCAGCAGCAATAGTACCTTGTCCGTGTCACAGCTACCATTTCAGTTATGCCAACACCGTTGTCTAAGTCCATGTTATGATCACTGAAATCAACCGGGCACTGCCTTCTGGTTTTGTTTAAAGAGAGGGAAAGAAAATTTTTAGCTGATAGTAACTTTTAAGCCAGGGAAAATGCATTGGATATTTTGTTAATACTTCTGAGAGAAATGTGTACTGGCTTGATCCCAAAATGAGTTTCTTGTTTTTATTAGGTGCTTCTTTTCATTTGGCTTCCTAGATATGTTTTACTAGTAATACCAAATCAAGTGCTGCTTTTATTTTCAGCAGGACCAGGGGTTTGTTTCGTGTACAAATCACTGAGACAGAATAACAGGAAAACATTGGAAGACATGGTTAGATCTGAAAGTTCCTGATGGAGTATCAGAAGCTTTGTGTGGGGAAAATGAATTCAAGAATAAGAGAGAGTACTATTAGAATTTTGAGTATTTGCTACTCTTGAAAGTCAAACCAATGAAATAATTTTGTCCATTTTGTCACAGGCTTTTTGTACTAGAGCAAAACTAAATGCAGGCCAGCACTTTAATACAAAGCTAAACAGTTGCAATATTTTCAGTGCAATCTTGAAAAACTTCAGTGTAGCAGAAGCAAAAATACCTGTGCCTCTGAAAGCCAAGGGCCATTCCCTCAGATGCAATAAACCCAAGTCTGGCTTTCAACCCTGCTTCAAATAATGAGCAAATCAAGTAATAGGTGTCCTCAGATGCTTTCCAGAACTAAATTGGGGAGATATGTTGTAAATCTACAGAAAATGTAGATAATTTTACTGTTTTATCACCAGTGACAGTTCATAAAATGGAATAGTACTGTTATAATAGTACAATATAATAGTTTATGGTTGAGAGATTAAAAGCAGTATCATTTCCCCTTATTTTTGACAGTAACACCTAATTTCATTAGGAGCAACTCTATGTGGCTATTTTAATTTTTGTTGATAACTGCAAAATCAGCTTTTTTTTCTTGACAACTAAGCCTTTTGAACTTCATAAGTAGAATAAAGTGCTGTTGAGCGTATTTTAAGTATGCACATGTAGTTAAATTCACATTAAGATATTTTTCTTGGAGAAATTTAACTTTCTTATTCAGATAGGCACCCAAAATGAACTGTTACTTATAGAAATTTTGATTTTTAAGAGTGTTTAAAGGATGTAATTTTATAATACCTTCCTAATTTCATCAGGAAAACTCAAAGCTAGCAAATCATTTTACATTTAGGGGGGGAAATAAAAAAAAGAAAGTAAGGATAGACCCCCCTTCAAAAACTGTTTTCTTGAACCCCATCAGAACTACTTAGATACAACAGTATTTTGCTTTTTATCATATGTTCAAGTAAAAAAAGCTGTGCTGCTTATAGGAACCAATTCAATGCAGATAACTGAAAATCTTACATTGTTTTCAATTAATTGGATTAGGTCTGTAGGCATTGAAGATTAGCTGGTAGTTGAATGCCATGGGATAATTATCCGCAACCGTATATAATTGTTATAATGTTATAAGGAGCAATTAAAGCAATATCTGATGATTTTGCAGAAGAAGTCTGAGCTTGGCAGCTGCATCATTCTTGACTCAGTATTATTTGCCATAATATTTTGTAATATACTATAAGGTATTGTAAGTAATATGCACATTTTATACAAAATACTCACAAATATTTTAAGGTAAGCGAGAACATATAGTGCAGATAACTTAGAGAATATAACTTAGGATCTTGAACTCAGACTTTGCGTCTTAACAGAAATGCATGGCTCCATGGTCTGGCAATGTCAGTGACATGCAGATGAATAAGAGGCTGTCAAGCTCAGTAGGCAAAATGTAAGTTTTGCTGCAGCTGTATCAGTGTCATTTCACAGTCATTCAGAAACCATAATCAAGGGCCACTATGAATTAAAAGGAGGAGACATTGTAAGACAAAACAGTAACAGACTTAATTAGAAATGTGTTACATAAAAACAGTTTGAGGGATTACAATTTTTTATATGGTTTTAATACTGTTTCCTACTGATCACTCTTACGAAACATCAATAATATCAAAAGAAAGCACTGACTTAACACTAGTAAAAATAGTATATAATGAGCTGTTAAACTTCAAAATAAAACTGAAGCTATATAGAAAGATACGTTTTCTTCCTTATCTTCATTACTGTAACCTTGAATGTTTCATAGGGCATTGGTGACATAGTGTTAAAATGAATACCTAATTAAATATATTTTAGTGTGTTACATATTTTTTCTACCTTTCTGTTTTAATTGCTAAAGTGGTATGGAAAAATTCTGTTTGGATCCTGTTTTGTGTGGCCTGTTTCTCAAGCATATTTTGACATTTATGCAGTTGCAATTTATGCAGTTGCAATCCTTGTAAATTTGAAGATTGATTAATATATACATTTGGAATCAAAGGGAAAAATAAAATAGCTCTCAGGAGCTGAGTTAAAAAGGCTTGTAGTTGTGGTCATGAAGAAGAAATATCTAAGATAGTGTAGCAGGCACAAACTATTTATACAAATGCAAGTATTTGTCACAGAATTTAAAAATAGCTTAATACAGACTGAGAATATGATTCCTTAGTCCGACCTATTTTATTTGATGATGGAATTTCTATCCAATGTTACAAGCAAATAGATTTTAAAAATATGCATAATTAATTTTAAAAAATTGTAATCTGTTATTAAACCAAAGGTTTATTAAGACTTTCTAAGTGTTTCTTCATTTAAGAATAAGTGCCAACAAAATTATTTTGGCCTTATTCAGTTAAAAACAAATACTTAGCACATACTATGCAGTTTAGCCAGATAAAGCACAACCAAGAGAACATTGGTACAAATAACTCTTTCAAAAAAAAACAACCCTTCATCTAGGATTCTGGACATATTCCTGTCCTCATTAAAACCAGTGGCAAATATCCCATTGTTTTTAATATAACATCTTTATGACATTTAGGTAATACTGGAAAAGAAAGTAATCTGACTTATAAAAGGAAGAAACATGCACAGAATTTACAATGCTCAAAGCCATTCTTGGTTCAACATGCTTGGCATGGGCTAAGTGTCCAGTATTTCCCTTGCAGTGAAACCAGGACCCAGAGAAGGTAAGAGATCTTAGGGTTCTTTTTGTCATAGTGAGCTCAAACTAACTGTCCAGTAAAATAACAGGATCCATAATTAAATACCAGGGGACGGGGTTGGTGTTTAGGATGTCAAATAGTAGAAAATTTCTGATTTTTAACAGTGCTTCCAAAGCATCTTAAAATGCTTAAAACCCTCTTTAAATTTAAAGCCAGAAGGATATAGGCCAAAGGAACTGACAGACTACTCTCTTCATTACCTGCTGAACAGGGTTTAAAGCTAATTCCTGGTGAAGGAAGCCTCTTTGGGCTGGGCTTTAGAGGAACATTGCAGGGGATGTGAGCACGGCTGAGCTTGTGCCCTCCTTACTCTCTGGTAACTTGACCCAGGCCGGCCTTAACAGGAAGCCATCCAGAAGTTTCTGGCTGCTCTGTTTCTCAGTTTCCAGTTTGTCATTTGGAAAATTTGGATTGAATTTAATGGCCCATTAGTGCAACCTCTGGATTTGCAGGGGAGAGCTGGGTCGCACCTGGCTAGTGTTGACCATGGGCAAACTGAGTGGTTCCCCAACCGCGCAGGGCATGCCCTTTTCCTCCCATGACACCCAGTGGTAGGTGAAACAAATTGAATAACCTCTATCTTTAGGAATAACGCAAACAAATTCCAGGAGGAAGAAAGGAAACAGACCAGTGGCTTTTAGTTTTGCGTTGGACCATGGGTGATCTTAGCAAAAAAACCCCTATTGACTCGTGTAAGTAAAATATAATGTAAAGACATGTTTTTGAAATTGTTTATTGTGCAGAATAAGCAAGTTTATTAATTGCAATTTTAAGATGAGTTTACATTCAAACTATGCCTTTAGGAAGTGGCAACATGTTTCCACTCTCTTTTAAAGTGTTAGTGAGTTATTTCTTTGATACAGATGTTTTAGACTAAGTTGGGTTTACTCTTGAAATCCAACTTTTTTATACAGCAGATCTTGTGAAAATATTTCAGCTTGACCACTTTTCCATGAAAATGACAGTGTGTAAATCTACATTTTAGCCAAGGGGGAGAATGCTATAAATGAGCTCTGACAATGTGACTTGAAAACTGAAATGTCCAGACATGAGTCTGTACATGTTGTTTAATCTCTGAGTTTACAGCATTAGTCTTAGCTGGTAATAAAAAAGTTTTCTAATACCCTTCTTGATTGATCAAGTCCTTGCAGTAAACTACATAGATATGAGATTATACACAAGAACTTCTCAGAACCACCATAAATCAAGTACACTGAAATTTGTTGGGAAGTAGGCACATGAGCTTTTGTATTATCACACTTAATTCTGGTTATGTTTAATTCAGAAGCTCTAGATGTATAGAACAGGCTTAATAAAAGTTGCTGATCTTTGTGATCATTTGAAAGGAACAATTTTATTTTTATTTTAAATAGGTAACTTACCATTACAAATAGAAAAATATATTGAAGGAGTGACTTTTACAAAGAAGCTGTATAATCACATGTAAATAATGCATTTTAATTCTTTAGCTGAACTAAGTGTAATTCTAAAAGCCAAGTGAGCTCTTTGCCAGAGCTGGTTGAGATGACATAGTCAACTTTAACAGTATAGTTTCTATAAAACTGTCCTTAACAAAACTGTAAAAGATTCAAACTGGTGTTTGCTTTGAATTGAAAACAACCTTCTTTTAAGTATACATTTCCCTTTTATACATTGATTTTTTTTTCTGTATTAGTAGACATTAAAATATATATTTGCTATTACCTTGCTACTTTCTGGTTTATATTCACAGGCATTGAATATGCTGTTCCATGTAGGAAATTGTTAGCATGAACCAAATATATTAGAGTTGGCAGTGATTCCCTGAAGCCCATTAATCCACTTTGATAACCACTCCTGTTCCTGATACTGTTATTATATCAAGATCAAATTTACCCACATGAGCAAATTAAGCAGGTTTGAATAATCTCATGGAAATTTCTTGGTGTCTCTGACAGAACTACTTCTGTAGTGAAGGCTTCAGGATAATGATTTCAGTGTGCCAGAGACTTCCAGTAAAGTCTGAGGAAAAGAGGCCGCTGAAGTCAATAAGCCCTGAATTAGGGATTTTGGAATTGGTTCATCGCATCCCAAGGGTAAAATAACAGTACTTCAAAATAAATAAGTGGAAGTCATCTTTTAAATTAGAACAAAGGGTCAGGACAAATTATCTTTGTTTCTCCTGTAATGAGTATAGAAAGTTTGCTCAGACCTCTACTGCAGGATTAAAACTTAACAAACAAAAATTCTGCCTTGTTTGTACTGATACAAGCAAATGTGTGTAGTCATTGTGATCTCCATGGCAGCCTTTTTTGGTCTTAATTGGTCTAAGATTTCTTGGTCTTATGACAGAAATTTTGTGTTTATGAAGGCAAAATGCTGATATCTAGAACTGCCTTACATCTTCTTACTTTTGCTGCTCTCCAGAAAATGTTGCTGTGTGATCAAGAAAATAAACAAGGCCCTAAGGCCAAAGGAAATACATTTTCCACAATAAAATAAGAAAAATAATATAGCCATTTACCTTCATACCAGTCTACTTGCTGCCTTCTGCGTCACATGCGATGCCTTCAGAGCAGATCCAGCCTGGATGGTGGGAAGACTGTGGGCAGTGGAGGCAGTATCTGGAGAGATGGCACATGGGTTTGGAAAGGGGTGCAGACCTGGAGGTTGTGCAGAGTAAGGAGACACTTTGTGGATTGAAGAGCAAGTTGTTAGCCTGCGAGTTACTTGTTTATATTGAGGATGCTGGTAGCTTTGGCCTGGGGGGAGATGGCAGCTCAGCTGGCAAACTTTCAAGCTTCATTTCACAGTGATGTCACTTATGAATAGCTTGAGTCCATTTTCACAGCCCACCTCTTTTCATGATTTCCCACTTGGAAGTTCTGCTTTTATCTGCAAAGCTCAAGGCCTGACCAAAGTACCTGCCATGCTGCTAATAGTGTCAAATAGAAACATTTAATTTATACGGACATCTTAAAACAATAGAAGGCTTTTAAACTTAATAATTAAAACCAGCTGCACTGACTATGCAAGGAAAGAATGCAGATGACTTGTCATCAACACGGATACTTGGTATATTAGCAATCCTAATAATGGAAAGAGTGACTTGTGCAGTAAGTGGCCAAAAAAGTCATGACTTCCTGTTTATGCAGAACATTCCTGTAGTTAACATGAGAAGTTGTGGTCAGAGATTGCTTACAAAGGTAATTTCTCACAGCAAATCCCCATGAAAAGAGTTAATCTTAAGCGCTTCCAGCTATCCATCTCCAAGCAGCTAGTCTTTATGAACTATACAATCCTTGGGCCTTATACTGGCCTGTAATTGTCTGACGCTTGTACTTTTTACCAGAGCTTTGAGAAACCTTGAACTGAATATTAAGATGGTAGAGAGGTCTGCGTGTCTGTCAAGACATTAATTCTGAATGACATTTTTATGTTTCTGATATCCTTTATCCACTGTGATGATGACTGAGATCTGAACCAATAAAACTCTCTTAGGGGGTCTTAAATCAAGCACTCCAGAAATGAAAATAAAAACCTAAAAATATGTATGTTAGCTAATTTGATTTATTCTGTCCAGGTAATTTTTTTGTGCAAAATATTTCTGTCCTCACAAAACTTTTATTTCTGCTGGATGAAGGTGCTTTTCGGTATTTTTATATTATAGATTCATATGGACTATATATTACGTATGTCTGCACAATATTTATGTGCATATATTTGTTTATCATTATTGATAATCTCTATTTGATAGTCACAAGAAAATGGTCTTCCAATGCTCTTCTGTTTTCTGTGCAGCTTTTTGAAGTAAATATCACCTATCATCTTGCTTTCTCCAAATTTACCATGTTATTTTGATAACTCTTTTGATTTCTTGCTCCCTAGATAGTCCATGTTAAATAATAACCTGCTTAACTTTAGTAAAATATAATGCATGAGCTTGGGTTTTCAAAGGTTTTATTTTCTTCTGCAGCCATACAAACTAGAAGCTTCTCTTTTGAAAATTAAAGATATGAAAAAGTAATGTAAAAGATGCAAAATAATTGCCAAGTGTCTCCAAATTTTAACTTGTACCTACGAGATGTTTTGAGCAACATTGCTTTACTCCCAGAGAACTAACAGAAAGCGAGAGTATAGTCATATAGTGCATCTTGGGTCTACTGAGGAAGATCATGAGAACAGATTGTGGAATTAGGAGACAGGCACTTGCTATAAACAACACTGCTAAAAAGTATAAGCAATTGCAATAACATATTTTGATGCTGGATTGAAAGTGGATTTTTTTCTCCTATCTGGCCATGCTCCAGACATATGAAACAGTAGCTTATGAACATCAACCACTGCTTTCAGAGCAAAAATCTCAAGAGCCCAAATACCCTCTTTAAATCCAAAGGTTGTTCTGATTAAATATTACAAAATACTGATGAGGAAGCATCACAGAACTGAATAATAGCTACTGCTTTGGTAAATTATTCTGATGGGGGAAAAAATATAGGACGTCAGATTATGAAAAAGGTATTCAGAAGCTTAGAATTAAATTTAAAATAAAATATTGCATTATTCTGCTGATCTGTCCTTCAAAATTCAGAGTCTTTGATGAGGGAGTAGATGAGTCAAAAGACAGCAGTATGAAAACTGTATGTTTGATTAGTGTTGTCTCTCAATATCAATGAAAAGGAGGGGTTTGTGCATTTTAACTACTGAATTCTTCAATTCTGTGGGTTTTTTTCTCCTTTTCTTTTCCATTTTTTTTCCCCTGTTTTATATCTCCTGAAAAAATTCCATTTGGTTATGAATTTTTCCCCAGATGATTATTCTCTTTGGAGGGCAGTTGTGAACTCAATGGTATGCAAGAATGACAAGCTTCATGGCTGAACTTGCATTGGTATCTTTTAGCCTGCATCTTCAAACTATCTGAACGGGCTACAAAAATGCCTTTGAAGGTCTGAGGTAGACCACTAGTAGTTTAACCATAATTTAATAGCCAATTAGTAATAAACTAGATGTAATTAACTCACCATTAGCAGTGATCTTTACAATACTCTTTAAAGCCATTTTTTTCCCAGAAGAATGTCACTTCAACTCATACATCCTTTTAAGAGTTCTCTTTTTCTCTCTATTGCTTTAATTTAAAGTACTGAAAGTAATTGCTTTAGTAAAGTTGTGCATGAGGTGCTATATTCGGAAATGCTCCTCAAACAGACTTAAAGTTCTAAAATTAAGTCTAAGATTTTTCTTATGCTTTAGTGAACATGTTTAAAGATGTCAGAATTTCAGAAGCTGCGTTCGGGATTCAAAACTTTAAAATTAATTTCATAAATAGTGTCACTGTGTACTAAAGTTATTGCTCTACCTTTTTCATGGCTTAGAGGTACCTAGGAGATATATTGGGAAATATGGCAGTGATATGAAGATAATGACCTTGACTGAGAAGTACTGAGGCAACGTGTGGTTTTGAGGCACACTAAGGACTTTGCTGGGCAGAATTTTCACCTAGCTTTTTTTTCACTGTGTGTGGTTTTCAGATGGCTTCAGATGTCTTAGAAAACATGATGTATGAATTTTAGAAAGTGAAAAATAAATAAGATGGTCTGCAGATGTGAATGTTACTTTAAAGATTACTGTCCCACAATTTAAAATCGAATTTGACAGAGGGTGATAAAAGTTCCATTAGTGGTGGAGAAAAATGCTATTATTCTATTTAATGTATCAGCATTTTTCCTTCATTTAAAATGTAATTATAGGGCACCAAGAGGTCAGAAAACATTCATGATAAGAAAAGTACGTATTTGGGCTGATAGCACATTAATTTGTCAGGGCATGCATTCTTTCCTGCCCCTTCATTGCAGTGATTCATCTTCACTGGTGATTAGAAAATATGACTTTTTTTTAGAGATTCTGAAGATGATTCTATTCTGACAGATGGAGTGCCAGGAGTAAATAACTTTGGTCAATGTGGAAAATACATCACCTGCAAAAAATTCAAGATGTAGGTGCTGATATATATGTCACTATTTGTCCTTCTTTCCAATACCTATGCAGAGATTAACTAGAATGTAGTTTGTGCTTTGTCACTTACACTACAGATGAGTTTGGTCTTCAAGTATATCTCAATAACCTTAAAATACACAGGAGATAAACACTAAATACCAGGCTATCAATAATTTTATTGTTAAATGGATTACCAGACAACAGGATCCCAATCAGATAATCAAGCCATCAGTAAGGCTGGTTATTTCATTTCCAAAGTAACAACTGGATGCAATTAAAAGCTATGATTCTCCCTTCTGTCACGTCAAGTCAATTTTTTTAAGTCTCAGATGAGTAATAGTGCTTCTGCACACCTCATCTCCTAGGTAGCTATTAGATGTATGCCACTTTCAACTGCCAGATGTTCCTGTCATCAGTCTGACCCTGCAAAAGAACATTCAAACCAAAAGCTGTCTCTTGTGATTTCTTCATTTTCCTGTACAGTAGAAATGAAAAAGCGATGAGTGGTTTATGGGTCAGAACATCTGAAGACTGTCAATTTATTACTACCACTTTCATTTGAAATTTGCAGCCTGTCCCGGAATTGTTTGGTATGTCTTTACCATTTTTCGAAACTATGTATGGGTAAATCTAAGTTCTGCTCCAGCTCACAGTCTGTAGGAAGAGCTCATGTTTTAGTAGAGAAACCCAACCCAAACTTTTTTTCTAGTTACCAGAGCTCCTTACACTGCCAATACAGGCCAGTAAGTGCAGTTATACAGGGCACTCAAGCCAGCAGCCCAACTTACTGCTTCTAGTAGCTCCGGACCTTGCATCTTTTCATTAAAAACTTACATCAATAAACTTGTGTAAAAATGAGCCCAATCTGAATCCAAATGATCTAGCCCAATCTTTTGTGTAGCTGAGTGTTAATAAGATCAGGCAAAATCCAGTAAGTGGTAACCTGAATATTCATTTATGTTATCCAGAGGTTCTCTGTCTCCCTCTCTCTCTATTTCTCCCTACATCTACTCTTCTTTCATATATGTGTAACTGCTATATGCATATGTATATATGTATATGTATATATATGTATATGTATTTCTAGTGCACATAAGGAGCTATTTCCATGTATCTGCTTATGAACAGTGTGTCTAAGTCCTTTGAAATCAGCAGAAAGACTGTCTTTAGCTATTGATATGTGATCAGTTCTCACCTGAAATATTGTTCTAAATAAGAAAACTTTTCATTTTGCATATCCTGATTCAATAGCATTTCCTAGGAATGTATGAAGCAAAAAGGTGCATTGTATTGCCTTCTGGAGGGATTTTTGTGACGGTGGTAAGAGATTTCACCTATTTCTTGTCTAACACTGAATAAATTGGCAGCTTTTGTTCATTAGACCCTCTGGTGGTGCAGTTCTGTTTTCTCCTTAGCCCAGACTGTAGCTCTTAGGCATGTTACTATTCCAGCTTACTTGGGGGTGGGTAGTTGCTTCAGTATAAATTGCAGTTAGTGGAGCTCTAGCAGCAGAACACATGCTCTCAAGTATTTTAGCAAATAGCTGTAAAAAGCCCCTTTAATTGCTCAGGAGCATAAATTAGGTCTGAAAATACTTGGACAGAGGAGTTTTAAAGGGTGACTTAATTTGTGCAAAAATACTGGATTTTGGGGTCTGCTTTTAAGAAGTTACCTTATCTCATGGAGTAGCACAGACCAGGACTGGACATTGCCCAGAAATTTGGCTAACCTCCATAATTGTCAGAAATCTTAGGATATTTTTAGAGGAAGTTTCAAGAAAGCAGATATTGCTTGCTTTTAGTTACATGGCTTCACACTTATCCATACAGCTTAATGCACACAGATACAGACATTTTGATTTGGGAAGATTTTAGTGATAGAAAAACCACTTTCATTAAAATGCATTACGAGCCTTTAGACATAATATTAAAGTTAAGCATTTTTTATGTTATAATAGATACACTAGACTCAGGAAGAAAGTGTCTATATCATATGGATCTTAGTATAGAAATTATTATAGGAAGATATATGCGCTGCTCAAAATAATAAAATAACCACGATTTTTTAATTCTTATTTTCTGGTACAGCAACAAACCATAATGAAAACATTTGGTTCATTTCACAATTCAACATGTGACTTGGAAGAAGCCTCTTCAAAAGATAATAAAATTCTTACAGGTAATGTAGATATAGAGATAAAGGGAATAGTTTATATCTTGGCACTACATGTTGTGCTAGTGGTTAGGATTATCTGCAAGATCAAAGTCTTGAATGTTTCTCAGACTGACAGCTTAAAAAGTGAAGAGTTCCTTTTAAAGTCTAGAAATTAGCAAATAATTTACCATCTCATTGCAAGATATTCTGTATTTGCATGGGAGAACCATATTTTCCTGCTGTAAAAAAAGAGCAGACAAGGTTCTTTTTTTTTTTTTTTTTTTTGTTGCAATGGGCAAAGGGTGACTTGAGAGGGTGTTCAAACATGGCAGTGACTAGATACAGAGAATTAACATCTCATGGAACACAGTGGACATGAGAAAGAGTTTTGTCTACTAAAAGGCAGTAGACAGCCTATTATATGCAGGATTTTATTCGTTTCCTCACTGTAGCATTTATTTACCGTCTGATTATTACTTTCAGAGCACCAAGCATATTATGTACAAGCAAGCATATGTGGCATTTTTTAAAAAACAGAAATAAAAAGTGTTCAAGACTGCAAAATCAAGACTTTGCTTGTCTAGTATAGCTCCATGAATCCCATAAAGCAGACAGTCAACTTTCCTGGCATCTGCAGTCCTTTTCACACAGATAAAGATACTTCTTTCCAGTATGTAAATCTTCAGTAAAAAACTGGCTTCAGATCTGCCAAATTCCTGCCATCAATTAACATACTACTTCTCTTTTTGTATTGGCTACTGCCAGATAGACAACTTATTCTGTTTCTCCTGCAGATGTGCTGGTCTGGCTAGTTTCTGCAATGATTTGTACTTTTTTGGCACCCGCATATCCATGACTGTCAGTCTGGCCTTTTCTTTGGGCATATGTTCTACAGTTGAATAATGCACTGATAATACATGCAGCTGACAATTACATTATTGCTTCTTTGAAGTGCAACATTATCTGCCTTGGGATTTTTATTCAGAAGATTCAAAACATTTGATTGCAATTTTCAACAGTTAAGTCTTTTGAACATCTCCAGTTCAGGTTATCATCATCTCTTAGGATGATTTTGTACAGATAAAACACAGATGAATATAGCTGATTGTGTGATTTAATGTACATTATTTATATGTCGCCATTACTGCTTTTGTAGCTATTTAATTTTAATCTTGCCTCCTAATCCTCACTTCATCTGGTTTTTTATTATTTCTATTTGATATTTCCCATGCATAACCACTTAATGGAAAATTTCTTAAAAGAAAATCAAGTACTCTCAGCGAGTGTAAGGACGTGAATACAAGTATTGTTATATTGATGTAAAAAACATAAAAGTGCAGAATGCACCTTTTCTTACCCATGTTCCTATTTGCAAAGAAACATGATCATGCCTTCTACTGCTGACGTCTATTACCAACTAGATGCAACTTGCACAATCTACTAGATACAAATTAGACAGCTAAGGAAAAGGAATTAAAATAGATGTTTTCTGCCCTCAGTGTTCAGATGCTGATGAGGATGATGCAGTCAGTAGCACCACTAGTGTCCATTTTTCATAGAATCATAGAATAGTTTCAGTTGTAAAGGGCCTTAAGATCATCGAGTTCCAATCCCCCTGCCGTGGGCAGGGACACCTCGCATGAAACCATGTCACCCAAGACTCCATCCAACCTGGCCTTGAACACTGCCAGCGAAGGAACATTCACAACTTCCTTGGGCAACCCGTTCCAGTGCTTCGCTATCCTCAGATATATATCAAAAAAGATATATATTTTGATATATATCTTATATCAAAAGATATAAGAACTTCTTCCTTATATCTAGTCTAAACTTTTCCTGTTTAAGTTTGAACCCATTACCCTTTATCATACCACTGTAGTCCCTAATGATGAGTTCCTCCCCAGCAAACCTTATAGGCCCCCTTTGGATACTGGAAGGCTGCTATGAGGTCTCCATGCAGCCTTCTCTTCTCCATGCTGAACAGCCCCAACTTTCTCAGCCTGTCTTCATATGGGAGGTGCTCCAGTACCCTGCTCATCCTTGTGGCCCTCCTCTGGACTTGTTCCAGCGCTTCCATGTCCTTTTTATGTTGAGGATACCAGAACTGTACACAATACTCCAAGTGGGGTCTTTTTGTTGTTATTGCTCTCCTTATTTTTCCAGTTATCTGGAATCGTACTAATTTCCAGAGGTTTGGTCAGGATCAAGACTGCAATGTGGTGAGTACTGTACAAGCACAGAATAATCTGTGTATCTAACTATTTACACGATCTCACTGCTTCTTCCTGAAGACTATATTGCTGACTTGCAGCACTTCCTTTCTAAAAGTAAATATAAAATCCTAAGTAGATGTAAAATCCTAGGTCTTCTAATGTCAAACATCTACATTTCAAGATCTTGAAACTGCAAAATTGTGTTGTGTATTTTCTTTAAAATAGTGGGGACTCTGTTTTATATGCACAAGGTATTTCTGTTTTCTCTTATCTACTTTGTTTCTGAACAAAGACTTTTTTTTTATTTCTTTAAAAAAAAACCAGATTATGTAAGATCATATTTTATGTTCTCAACACAGCAACAGTTGTAAAAATATTAAAGAAATATTTGCAGGATGTATGGTATGTCCCCTTTTTCTACTAGGCCAAGAAATATTGAAAGAAATGGCAGTACAGATGAGGGAGCTGTATTGATGACATGCTTGCTGCTGTCTCAGTTCCTCTTAAGTGTTTGGTCAGGGTGCAGGAAAAAAACATCTTAAAGTGAGCTTTACAGTGATCATCACCTCAAATTAAAATGAAGTGGTAAACATGAAACAATAAAGAATTAGAAAAGGCCATGCTGCCCTGAAATATTATGGTGTGGGACAGGCGCTGATAGAGAACGTTGTGATCAATCTGTTTGGTGTCATAACTTGAAAAAGAAGCATAACATTTTCTATACGTACAAACTTAAAATTGAAATTCTGTTCTGTCGCCTATCTTTATGTGAGGTATTGCTAAAGGCCCTGCTTTTGCAACCTTCAGAACAGATTGCTATGAATATGGAGGCACAGGTGGTTATTGCTGGAACTTCAGAGGGGTGGAGACAGCTTTTTATATAGATCAGCTGGGGTTCAAAACGTTATTTGACAAACAGCATCATCCCTTTCAGTGAGTTGCTCGAGAGTGAATCAGCTGGAAATGCAGTATTAAATATGAATATTTTTCTAGAGCCACTTTATATTGTAAAATATATTTATATTCTAAAATACAAGTTGAGAGCTCCTATTGACATCTTTCCCCCATGTCATTAAAAAATGTCAATCTAAATTAATGTGAAACTTAGTTATTTGCATTTTAAAAAATAAATCAGATTTATTTACTTATAATTTCACTGAATTCATTTTTTCCTAGATGTGCGTTGCATATGTGGCTTTGATTTATTACCCTTTATCTTAAAAGTAAAGAAATATTTCCTTGATCAAATATGAGTATCCATTTATCAATAAAATAAAAATATGTTCTTGACATTTTTATTTTATTTTTAGTGGGATATAGTTTGTATCTTTTAATTTATTCCTCTTGATATTTTTAATCCTTCTGAATCAACATTGTTTCATAGTGAATTTCAGTGTCTTTGTTGTCATACAGCTTTTAATGTGTTTGATTTTTCACATTTAATATCTGCTTAATTTATTTTTTTGCTTCTCAAATGTTTTATAGGCACTACACCAATGCTGATACTGTATTTGTGTTGGCTTAGAAGTTCCTTGTAATTTAAAATCTCACTGGTAGATCTCAGGGAGGAGACTGGCTTGGGCTTTCACATCCAAGAAATGTAATCCATACTGGCTTTCTGCAAGTTTACTATCTCAGTGATGTATGGCATTTGACATAACTTCTCTGAAAAGCCTATGCAAAATTTCTTGGATTTGGATACATGATATAATTCTAGTTTTGGTTCACATCTTTTCAAGCATTTCTTTTTGCATTCTACCTCCAGTAGCTCAGGCATCTTACCTGAAGCCATCCTCCATTGCTTAGTTTGGAATCAGTCCATATATAAGTGCAGGGTCACTTGGATGTTGCCCCAGACTCAGCCTGGGTTTTCTAATAGTACAATTGAGCAAAGTGCACTGTTTGAAGAAACTGACTGAAGCTGTGAATCTTTTCCCGTAATCCAGAAGTCTCGCAAAGTCTAGGATTGTCTAGCTATTTCTTCTTGATATATTATAGTTTAACAACATAAAGGAAATTGTTAATCACTGTTACTCTCCTGGCTCACCTTGAGCTGTTTCTCATTGAGTTACAAACACAACCTTTTTTATTGAGCACTTGAAAATATGGATTTCTTCTGTTCAGTGTTCATCCCATATACCATAGGTGCCCCCACAAGTGCATGCAAATGGGTGAAATGCCTGAAACCTACCGTTAGTCCCAAACTTTAGATATTAAAGTACTTGATGTCTTTAATCTTCAGAAGTCTATGAGAAAAGCAGATGAGCACTACCTCTGAAAAATAGCCATTTCACTTCATATTTGAGTCAGTTGACCTCTAGAAGACAGTAGATCCTGTATTTTGTCTTCACAGGGGAGGTGCTCCAGCTCCCTGATCATCCTCGTGGCCCTCCTCTGGACTTGTTCCAACACTTCCATGCCTTTTTATTATGTTGAGGACACCAGAACTGCACACAATACTCCAAGTGAGGTCTCAGGAGAGCAGAGTAGAGGGGCAGGATCTCCTCCCTCGACCTGCTGATCACGCTTCTTTTGATGCAGCCCAGGATACGATTGGCTTTCTGGGCTGTGAGCGCACACTGCAGTCAGCTCATGTTCATTTTCTCATCGACCAACACCCCCATGACCTTCTCCGCAGGGCTGTTCTGAATCTCTTCTCCACCCAACTTGTAGCTATTATTATCATGTAATATTACATGAGAATTGATGCTACTTAATTTTATTTTTTTATTGTGAACTTTTAAATGAGAACAGATCCAAGTCAGTATTCATTGCTCTTTGAAGAATGATGTTAGCAATCTCCATTACTTTCTGAAAAACAAACTTTATCTAGATGGATGGCTGATACACTGTCAAAATTCAACTGATGGTATTACTGCATGTCCATTTTTCAAAGTTAAAACTGAATTTTAATGAATCTTTGGAATAGTGATGCTAACATTTTAAATTTAATATTTAATGGCTATTAAACATATCAAAATGTTAATTCTATACTAAGCATTTTATATTTAATCTTATATTTAGAAGTTTTATGTTAAAGACTGAAATTCAACAGAATCCTAAAGCTATGCCATTCAGTTACAAAAACACTGGCTCTATAAAAATAAATATTCAAAGTTCAACACCCATATATAACACACAACTTTATATTTAAAACTTTGAACTAGTTTTAACTGCAAAATTATTTATAACACATTCATGAACCTACAGGCTTCTTCAGGATCTCTGCTTGCAAACGGTTTTACAATTGTGAAAGCTTTGATTGTAAGAGGTCAAGGATTTTGTATTGCATCGTTTGGCATTACCCATGGTTGTCACTGCTCATGCCTTAGATTACATATTTAGAATAGCATCAATGTAAATAATCCATGAAGACAAAACTGAAGGTGACCATGTATGCTTCAGAAACACTATAAGAATTGGGAGCAGCACCTTCTGCAGAGAAAGAGGCAGTGGTTCTGTATGAGTCATGCAATGCAAATTTTCGTCTGTGTCCCAGGAGTCAACCTGCACATTCTCCCCAGATTTGTAACAGCTCTCAGGAAAGCAGAAAACAAATGATATAGTCTTCATGGTCTGAGACATTACTGGTTTTTCTGGTACGTGAACACTAAAAATGTGATGTCTGGTTATTTGTCTTTATTTTTTTAATCTTAATCTGATATCCAAATGAGTAAGAAGTTAATAACTTATTATTTCACGGAAATTAAAGGCAAAATTGAGACACTGCTCATGATATATCAAGGAATTGTCAGAACAAAGAATCAAGTTTACAGTGTTGGCTAAGAACTATACCAAAGCTGAAACTTTGTCATATTATGACAGTGATTTATGCACTACCATTATCACCCCTCTCTTTTCTCTTATTCTTACCAGCAAAACTGCAGCTGACACTGTCAGTGACACCAGATGAAACACCTGTGTCACCATTTTTTGCCTATCATTCATAAGAACTACTGTGGTCAGTAATCAGAAATAACATTTACACCAAAGGCCATTTCTGCTATAATAATCAAGTTCCTGCCAACTGTTCCCATCTGAGACAGAAACCAAAAGAATTATTATTTGATAACAGGTCACATTTCACCTCATTAGAAAGGGAGATCTTCTTGATAAAGAGAAACAACTGACATGGCAGATTATCAGGGAGTTATCCTCAAGGTAAGAGGGAAATTTAATTCTTTAACGAACATTTGGAAAATTAGTTGCAAATAGGTAATCTGGGAGATGAACAGTCATAACTCTTTACTGCATACTTCCTTCAAGTCTGCAAAAGTACCATCAAAATGGATTAGCAATATATGTATGTATTAGTTATATATAATACTGGATATTTAAACAAAATTTTTTAATTGTAACTGTAGTTGCCTGTCTCCTTATTACAAGATTGTTTCCTAATTTCAAAACACGAGAGTTTTGCTAACATTGGCAGTGTGTCAGAGTATCTGTGCTCAACAGTAGAGGACATTATTGATATTTTATCATGCTTAATACAAAGGAGTGTTGTGTCTGGATGTATAGAATCTTAATGAGTATTGTCACTTATTGTTGTTACTACCTTTTGCTACCCTGCCATTTTTATCCTGTAGGATCGACTTGAGCTTAATTTATTCTTTCTATCCTAACTGTACAGCACCACGTTTTCTCAGCTGTTTTGGTTTCACATTGTTGCTAGATGTGAAGCAGGGGAACAGAATATCTTTCTTCTCCTATCCCTCAGCAAATATTTGTCTTTTTGCATACTGTTCTATGCAGTACATGAAGGGCAGTAGGCTGTGGCATTTTTGGTTGGTGCATCGCGTTGTAATAAGTTCCCACATGTTCACCTGGAAGTAAAACTAATTTTGCATGCAACTAATTTCTGTTTTATTTCTATATTTCATAAATTCTAACACTCATACTTGAATGAGAAATCAATTTTAGGAAAATGACCTAATTAAGTTTTCTTTTTCTAGATGTAATGAAACCACAGACTTGTGCCTTGCTATATTACAAAAGAATAATAAAGTTTTAAATGGTAACTTTATTGAAAAAACTCTTAGAAAGATAAATAATTTAATAATTTTACTGTAACACAAGACTATGGTCAGACTGAAGAGTTAATTTCACTTTCTCAGAGTGGGAAAGGAGCAAAGCACAAAAATTTTTGTGGAACAGGCCAAGTTGCAAGTAATTTCACCTTGTTATAGCACAAAATTTTGAAGAGGCTATCTAATTTCTATGTCACAACTAGAAACTAAAGCAATTTTCAGCAGTGGCTGTGTATTATGCAACATTTTCTAAGTTTTAATTTCATCAACTGTATCAGTTGACAACTGGTTTTGTGCCTTCATTAATTCAAATGAAGGCACAATAATTTATATCAGAATTTTTATCACCTGTTGTGGTTTAAGGCCAGCTGACAACCCAGAAACCACACATCCATTCACTCACTTCCTCCCCTTTCTTCCCCCCCGTCCCACTCCCAGGAGGATGGGGAGGAGAATCGAAAGAATGTAACTCCCATGGGTTGAGATAAGAACAGTCCAGTAACTAAGGTATAACACAAACCACTAATACTGCAACCAGTAATAATAATGATAAGGGAAATAACAAGCGAAGAGAATACAACTGCTCACCACCTGCCAACTGACACCCCGCCCGACCCGAGCAGTCTAGTCATTCCAAGTAACAGCCCCAGTTTATATAGTGGGCATGACGTGCTGTGGCATGGAATACCTCTTTGGTTAGTTTCGGTCAGGTGTCCTGTCTGTGCTTCCTCCAAGCTTCCCCTCTTCTCTGGCAGAGCATGAGACTCAGAAAGTCCTTCGTCAGAGTAAACATTACGGAGCAGCAACTAAAACCATCGGAGTTATTAGCACTGTTCCCAGGCTGAAAGTAAAAAACACAGCACTGCACCAGCTAGTAAGGAGAAAAATGACTGCTACTGCTGAACCTAGGGCAGTAACCACCCGTTATTCCATACCATTCACATCATGCTCAGATCCCACATTTTCAATATACCATCACTCTTATATAGAAATATATATATATAAAATATATCCACACAGAGAGAGAGAGAACATTCCTTAGTGTATGGACCAATCCCTATAAAGCTGCTGCGTCCATTCGGTCCATGATGTCAGGCTCCATCTCTTGTAACAGTCTTTCAGAACAGGAGAGGCTGTGTGCAGTGTTGGATCGTTGCCTGCTGATGATACCGCAGAATTCGTCAGGTTTCATCACAGTTCATTCTTTGTAGGGATGATGGTCGGAGGGAAGTCAGGGCCAGTCACTGGCAACCTGAAGACATCTGGTTGGTGGGCTATAAAAGGCAGCAACATACAATTGCGTTCATTGGCTGTTTTCCCCTAAAATCAAATCCCCTTGAGGTACACATTGGACTTCCCCATCTTCCCGCATTACCCACCAGGTATATCTGGGTCCTTGAGCAAAAGCAATCCCATGAGTGGGTTTGCTTTAGCTAAACAGGAATAACCCAGACTGTCTTTCCCAGCAAATTGTACATGGTGGAAGGGGAGGCTGCTCGGGTATGCTCACTGTGCTCATCTTCTGCATTATGTACTGCTGGTAGAGGAGTGCTCTGGGTGCTCTGGTTTGTGTGGGTGTCTTCAGTTCTGGCTATCCCAGCACTGGTCCTGGTCTCAAACCTCTACATCCCTGACTCCAAAAGCTGAGGGGTCAACCCTGAATCTCCCCTGGAGCTTTCTGCCAGAGGCATCAGGTAGGACCATTCTCCAAGGCTGTGGTGTACAGTACATTTTTTACATCTGGCCTGCTCCAGACTGATCTGAGGGCTGCTGCATGAGCTATCTCATGTTTAATTTGCTCAAAGGCTTGTTGTTGCTCACGGCGCCATTTAAAATCATTCTTCTTCCAGATCACATAATAGAGAGGGCTTACAATCAAACTGTAATTTGGGATGTGCATCCTCTAGGACCCCACAACACCCAAGAAAGCTTGTGTTTCTTTCTTATCAGTTGGTGGCGACATTGCTGTTATCTTGTTGATCACATCTGTGGGGATCTGGCGGCGTCCTCTTGTCATTTTATTCCCAAAAATTGAATCTCCTGTGCAGGTCCCTTGACCTTACTCTGTTTTATGGCAAAACCGGCTTTCAGCAGGATTTGGATTATTTTCCTCCCTTTCTCAAAGACTTCTTCCGCTGTATCACCCCACATGATAATGTCATCAATGTATTACAGGTGTTCTGGAGCTTGCCCCTGTAACAGTGCAGTCTGGATTACTCTATGGCAGACGGTAGGGCTGTGTTTCCACCCCTGGGGCAGTCGGTTCCAAGTGTACTGGACGCCCCTCCAAGTACTCCAAGAACTGTGGCCTGCACTCTGCTGCCAGAGGAATTGAGAAACAGGCATTGACAATATCAATCGTGGCATACCGCTTGGCTGCCTTTGACTCCAATTCAGACTGAAGCTCTAGCATGTCTGGTACGGCAGCACTCAAGGATGGGGTAACTTCGTTCAGGCCATGATAGTCTACTGTTAGTCTCCACTCTCCATTAGACTTTCACACTGGCCATATGGGGCTATTGAAGGGTGAGTGGGTCCTACTGATCACTCCTTGGCTCTCCAGTGTACGGATCAGCTTATGGATGGGAGTCAGGGAGTCTTGGTTGGTGCGATATTGCCGCCGGTGCACTGTTGCGGTTGCGATTGGCACTTGTTGTTCTTCGACCTTCAGCAACCCCACAGCAGAAGGATCCTCTGAGAGACCAGGCAAAGTGGACAGCTGCTCCATTTCCTCTGTCTCCAAAGCAGCAATACCAAAAGCCCATGGATGCCCTTTTGGGTCTTTGAAGTACCCTCTCCTGAGGTAATCTATGCCAAGGATACATGGAGCCTCTGGACCAGTCACAATGGGTTGGTTTTGCCATTTCGTTCCAGTCAGGCTGATGTCAGCCTCCAGTACAGTCAATTCTTGGGATCCTCCTGTCTCTCCAGAAATATAAATGGGTTCCACCCCTTGACAGCTTGATGGCATCAGGGTATACTGTGCACCGGTATCTACTAGAGCCTTATACTTCTGTGGGACTGATGTGCCAGGCCATCTGATCCACACGGTCCAGTAAACCCAATTGTCCCCTACCTCCACCTGACTGGAGGCGGGGCCCCTCTAGTAGTCACCACAACGTTGGACACTTAAGTCTTGTAGAAAGGGATTATTCTTCTTCATCACAGGAGCTGGAGTAAAATCAGCTCTTCCACTCCATCTGGGAACCTGTTCACCAGAGACTGAAGCCACATTTTTCATAAGGTGATCATCCTTGAGCTTTGTTGTCCTCTTCAATTCACGCACCGTTCCTCCAGAGCTGAGGTAGGTTTTCCATCCCACTTCATCATGTCTTCTCCATGATCCCGCAGGTAAAACCATAGGGTGGCCCATGGTGTATACCTTCTATATCTTCTCTCTCGAGCAGTAGGACACCTTTTGTTAATAGCTGAGATGTGGGTTGGTACACGTGGGGAACCGGATAGATTGGATCGATAATCTCTCAATTGTTTAAACTCCTGAGAGAATTTTTCCACAGCTGAAATGATGGAAGGGTTGAGATTGTCTTTGAACTCTCAGAGTTGATGAATCATTTCATCCACTGTTGGTGGTACTATATCATTCCAGGTTATTGCTGCCAATGAGTGGGCATATGACGGCGATGCATTCCTTGCAAATTTCTGCCACATGGGTCATGTACATTCGACTTCATCTGGACCTATGGGCCCTTCCAAGTAATTGTCCCCAGTTTATATAGTGGGCATGAAGTGCTGTGGTTTTGAATACCTCTTTGGTTAGTTTCGGTCAGATGCCTTGTCTCTGCTTCCTCCTGACTTCCCCTCCTCCCTGGCAGAGCATGAGACTCAGAAAGTCCTTGGTCAGAGTAAACATTACTGAGCAGCAAGTAAAAACATCGGTGTTATCGGCGCTGTTCCCAGGCTGAAAACCAAAACCACAGCACTTCACCAGCTACTAAGAAGGATAAAAATGACTGCTACTGCTGAACCCAGAACATCACCATACAAACACAAAAACTATAAAAATTAGTCTTCTTTTCCTAGGTTTCAAATTTCCAGTTGTGCTTTCTTATTTCATCCTCAGTGGGAATAGCAGGGTGTTTGCTAATGTATCATACAGCCCCATTTCTTTAGATTCTTTCTCTAGTAATTTTTTTCCAAAATAGCCTAGTCCTCACCTTATGCCATTTTAATGCTGTCCTTATGTCCTTTATAATCAAGCTGTCATGAGCCAGTATTTCAAGAAGCACTGAGGTGTCCTAGCTCTGTACTTAACTTCAAGATTCTCTACTCTATTGCAATAATGGTCCAGTACCCATCCAAGGTTTCTCCAGAGTTCTCCAGTGTTCTAAATATTTCCCATGTCAGAAATGGTATTTACTAATTCTAATTGACAAGCGACTGTTTCAAATTCTTGTATTCAAGTATGTATACTTTGTTACTTCCACTCTGGACCAACCAAAACATCTAGAACTCCTGTAATTCTGTTACTTAAAAAAACCTTGGTGCATAAAAGTATGCACTGGGGAGGAAGAGCTGCTCTCTTACATACTGTAGAAGGGATGTAGGTGTAAATGATAAGTGTGAGATTTTTTAAATAGGAAAGAGGTGGTTTGAGAAAGAGCCAAATAAAATAAATCTTGAGGTAAAACGTAAAGGTATAGAATTTATGTAATAGAAAAAGAGGTATTTGGAAGATATTATGGTTGAAGACCTTCTGGGAAAGACATACTCAGATAGTTTTGTCCTCCAAACTTCTCAGAGGAAAACCTAGCAAATATTTTAGATGAAAGTTTTAAGATAGTCTGCAGCTATTCCCTGAAGTCCTATACAAGCCTTATTAGGTTAGGTAAAGTATTAAGACTTATTCAACTGTTGCCAGTTATCATCTTAGTATAACTGATTCAGTGTGAGAACCCAACTCATATCTCATCAATAGTGGAAGCAACTCCAATTTATGTGGCCTTTCACATGTCTCAAACACACAGTTATTTAATAGCTTCTCCAATAGCTATTTTGTTTCTACATAAGGGTTTCGGCATAACCTTTTACTCCTTATTAACAGATATTACTGAAAAAGATACCATTGAAAAGATAGTGAATTTTTAAGGCATGTAAACCTTAAATTGTTTGGGAAAAAAAAGAATGATACAACAGTCACAATTTTTTTGCAAAGGTAGATTCAATGTTCTGGTGAAAAAGTTAAGAAAAAAATTGTGGATACATTTTTATTATTTACAATTTT
Organism: Myiopsitta monachus; assembly: GCA_017639245.1. Classification (NCBI taxonomy): domain Eukaryota; kingdom Metazoa; phylum Chordata; class Aves; order Psittaciformes; family Psittacidae; genus Myiopsitta; species Myiopsitta monachus. Next base: position 86,925,867 of record CM029918.1, read on the forward strand.
TTTTTCTTATTTTTTTATTCATTTAATATCATAATACAATTAAGAAGAAATTAACAGCTTCAATTGCCGGAGCTGCTTATGTTCAGAAGAAAAAACTTTAAAATGATAAATATATGAAAAAAGTGTCTGGTTATAAGCATGCATATTTGTATTACCTATATAATAACTGAAAAATAACATTATGTGTGGCATGAAACTGAGCATTCTATATGTTTTTCCTACTCATCATTATCCACATGTGGGATCTAGATAATAATTTCTCTTTTGAATGGAATTTGCATGTATCTTTTGGCATGACTGGAACAAGCTGCTCCATGTCAAACATGGACTATACTTAGTATTTCCTTCTACTTTAAGGCAGCCCACATCCGTTTGCTTTTAGTACTTTACCCAGACCGATTTCAGGACTTTATGTAAGAGGACATGAACTAGTATTAGTGTTTCTATTACTAAACCTTGTGCAAGATATTTTTCTTAAATTTTTGTGAGGGTTTTTTTTTTTTTTTTTTATAACCCCCTTCTGTGTGCAAATTTGTGCTCTGTCCTTTCTTGAAGTTCACACCTGCAAATGGTTATGCACAGCAATAAATATCTATTCTGCTTAGCATGTGTTTCAGGTAATACAATATGTTGGACTTTGGACATTCCATAAAACAGTACTAAAACTCCTCTTGACTTCAGCAGTACTAAAAATTAGGCAATATGTAGTATTTCTACATCAAATTGTATTCAATAAGTTGTGAATCTGTGTCATGGAGGCCTGTCCTTAAAAGCAAAGGTGCTAAAGAAGAATTTATTTGGTGGTCAGGGACATGAATTTTTCTTTAAATCAAGCTGTTCCTTGATTACAGAAGCCTTGTAGCTTAACTTGATTTTGTACAACACAGATCAGTGACAAGATGTCATGGCTTTCAGTTTTAATTTACAGTAGTTTCTGGAAACCATACTTGCTCATTTCCAGCTGGGATCCAAGTGATCAGGGCTCAGCTCCAGCATGTGTCACAAACTACCTCTGTGATATTAAGTGGTTTAATCTTCTCATGGCTCAGTTCTCTACCTATAAACGCCATCAATGAAGATATTTTTTGTCTATTTATTTGCTATGCTGCCTCTTAACTCTGGAAGATTTTTTGGGGAAAAATCTGTCCCTCATTTTACATAGGTACATTTTCAACGTAAACTCAGTACAGTTGTAGACCAAGGCCTCTATGCACTGCTACACTCCATAACACTAACAATAATACAAATATTTTGTTAGGTTTCTTTTGGCATGTGATTCTTGCTAAGGTTTAAAATTCAGCGTATCACTCAGACCAGCTGTGGTTCAAAGATCCTCACCCTAAAGTCCCACTGGCTAGCAGGAAGATAAATGTGGCCAAGAAATAAAAAATAATGAATAGGAAATTCAGACTTCATCTTAAAAAAATCTGAGGTAGCATTTTCCCCCCTTATTCCTCCCAAAAAAGGGTCAAAATTCATTTTTATTATTCAGTTTAAAAAAAACAGACATGTAAAAATATGCATTCTCATTTCACAAGAACCCCACAAACAGTGATTTTCATGTAAGACCAAAAGAATTCTGTATAGCAGTCTATACAGTAGTCTCTCAGGTTCAATGTACATAAAATTTGTGGAATGAAGCTTATAGTAAAGTACAGTAGTTGAAGTTTGCCATCTTTTGTAGCTGAACTGACTTCCATACAAGCATTCACAAAGTCTGCAAGTCAAATTCTGCTGATCTAAACAATGGGTATCTTTGAAAATTTTGGACTTCACAGAAGTTAAGCAGTAAGGAATGAAAGATGAGAAAGAAACTTTGTATGCTTAACAAAATGTCTTCTCATCACCATCTTCAGATGTAGACAAGTCAGCCCAGAGAATCAATGATTTTCACACAGAATTTCTGTCAGAAAATGATTTGAATTCCCCAAGTGTTCTTAAAATTGTAAATAAGGACCTAGTAATTGTTCATGCTTGGAACAAAGATGTTATTAAGTAATAAAATCTTTATAAACATCACTTAATCACCCATAAAATAAACCAATGACATACTGTTATAATTTACATTTTAAATTAAAAAATGTGACCAAAATATAGGGATTAATTTAACATCTGTTTAGCTTGGGTGGGCAGGTGGGGTCTGATCTTGTTAAATCAAAAATACTATACCTTTGTGCTTACACAATAACAAGAAATATAGAGCAGAGTATTAAAGGACTGACTGACGAAAGTAGTGGACATGAGCTCATGCAGTGTAGTAATTATTCATATCTTGGGAATGTGCCCCTCTGCAAAGGGATGTATAAAGGTATTATACGAGTTGAGGTCACAGATTGAGCGTGAAAGTGGGCTAAGACCATTGTCCCTTAGTTCCATGTTGCATTTAGTAAATGGACATAGCTAGGTGATGTTGGAGAGCAATTTCTCAGTCACTGTCTAGAGGTTCTCCTTTCACTTCCCTTCCTCTTCCCATTGTCTAATACAAGAGGTTCATGCCTTTAACTTTTGTGCTTCCCATACTTAAAGTTAAAAAGAGTTAATACAAAGTGACAATGACTAGAATTACACTTCTGAATGGAAAAAAGAGAAATCACTTGCAGTAGTATTTTTCTTTAAGTTTAGATTGAACTATTTAACTATATGACGTTAAAGCAAGTTTCTTATCACCTATAAGTCAAATTCCTGTTTCATTTAAATTGATGCAAAGCTGGAGAGGGAAAGCAATGAATGACATGAGTAGGTTTTTCATGAGCAAAATGGAAAAATCACTTTTTTTTTTTTTTTCAGAGTCGTTCTGTTATTATAATTAGGTGGAAGTAGACACAGCCATCTGGCAAACAAATAACACTCTCTAAGCTTCCCTTTGGCTTGACAGTTTCCCTCTTTCCCAACAAAAAGAAGCAAAATTTCTGCCGTCTTTTTTTTTTTTTTTTGATTTTTTTAATTTGTTTGTTTGTTTGTTTGTGGGTTTTTTTTGTTTTGTTTTGTTTTTTTGTTTTTTTTTTTTTTTTTAAGATGGGAAAAACCTGGGAACAATAAGGAAAAGATTTATTTTCCTAAATCTCAGATTACCTGCAATAGTGACTGAAGACAGAGGCAAGCTAAAGTTCCTTTCATGTTTTCAGAGTTTTGACTCTGAAAGAAATGACACATAATCTTCAGTTAAATAGGGAATTTCCCCAGTATCAAAGGATGTGTAAGGCAATTTGTAAGACCTGTTTAAGAACTTAAATATCTCATGTGTAGGGAGTTTTAGTATCAAAAACCTAGTTTTAGTATCAAAACCTACATTTTTAGTATCAAAGCCTAGTGCATGGAAGATGTGGATCTAAACATACATACACAATATGAACAGATTGAACAGATATGTAACTTTTTCTTCTTTGGAAGAAAATCTTAAAATATTTCATCCAGAAAAAATGAAATTGACTTATTCAAAAATATCTCGCTGGAGCTTCATAAACTCTCCAGCTGCAGATCTCCAACAGAATAGGATGGCTTGGGGCATCTTCACAGCTTCAGCCTGCAAAGTTATGGGAAAAACAAAGATGTGATCTTGGAAAACTTGAGATCCCATCTATAATCTTTCAAAAGATTTACAAGGCTTCATTCATAATCCAGTCGAATTGATATATACCTATTCCAGTACAAATTTTCGGACAGGAATGTTTCCAATTGGAAACATATACAGAACTTAGAGGAAGTCTAGTACACTTCAGTCATACAATTTTACATGTAAACTCTCTCAGTCCATGCCTTTGTCTTCCTCTCTTGTTTTCGATATATATCAAAAAATCATAGAATCATAGAACGGTTTGGGTTGGAAAGGACATTAAGATCATCTACTTCCAACCCCCCTGCCATGGGCAGGGACACCTCACACTAAACCATGCCACCCAAGGCTCTGTCCAACCTGGCCTTCAACACCGCCAGTGATACAGCATTCACAACTTCTTTGGGCAACCCATTCCACTGCCTCACCACCCTTACAGGAAAGAATTTCTTCCTCATATCCAATCTAAACTTCCCCTGTTTAAGCTTGAACCCATTACCCCTTGTCCTATCACTACAGTCCCTAATGAAGAGTCCCTCCCCAGCATCCCTATAGGCTCCCTTCAGATATTGGAAGGCTGCTATGAGGTCTTCATGCAGCCTTCCCTTCTCCAGGCTGAACAGCAACAGCTTTCTTATCCTATCTTCATACAGGAGGTGCTCCATTCCCCTCATCATCCTCATGGGCCTCCCCTGGACTTGTTCCAGCAGTTCCATGTCCTTTTTATTTTGAGGACACCAGAACTGCACACAATACTCCAAGTGAGGTCTCACAAGAGCAGAGTAGAGGGATAGGATCACCTCTTTCGACCTGCTGGTCATGCTCCTTTTATGTTAGGGACAGGCTGGAGAGTATGGAGCTCTGTCTGGGGACAGCTGAGCACTCAATAAAGAGTTTGTGGGTCAGGGTTAAAGGGCGAACAACAATGGGTGACATTATTGTGGGGATCTCTTACAGACCACCTGACCAAGAGGACACGGTGGATGAAGCACTCTATAGACAGATAGGAACAGCCTCACGCTCGCAGGCCCTTGTTCTCATGGGGGACTTCAACCACCCTGATATCTGTTGGGGTGATGATACAGCCCAGCACAAGCAATCTGGTAAGTTCCTCAACTGTGTGGAAGACAACTTCCTTCTGCAAGTAATAGAAGAGCCAACAAGGAGAGGTGCCATGCTTAACCTCATGCTCACCAACAGGGAAGGGCTGGTTGGAAATATGACGCTTCAGGGCAGCCTTGATTGCAGCGATCATGAGATGGTTGAATTCAAGATCCTCAGGACAGTGAGAAGAGCATGCAGTAAGCTCACTGCCCTGGACTTCAAGACAGCAGGCTTTGGCCTCTTCAGGAACATGATCAGTAAGATTCCTTGGGTATAGCACACTGCCACCTCATATTCCTTTTCTCATCAACCAACACCCCCAAGTCCTTCTCTGCAGGGCTGCTCTGAATCTCTTCTCTGCCCAACCTAGAGCTGTGCCTGGGATTGCTCCCACCCATCTGTAGGACCTTGCACTTGGCATGGTTAAATTTCATCAGGTTGGCAACAGCCCACCTCACAAGCATGTCAAGGTCCCTCTGTATGGCATCCCTTCCCTCCAGTGTATCAACCGAACCACACAGCTTGGTGTTATTGGGCAACTTGCTGAGGGCGCACTCAATCCCACTGTCTATGTCACTGACAAAGATGTTGAACAAGACCGGTCCCAACACTGATCTCTGAGGGACACCACTCCTTACTGGTCTCCAGCTGGACATTGAGCTGTTGAACACAGCTCTTTGCATGCAGCCATCCAGGCAGTTCTTTATCCACCGAGTGGTCCACCTATCAAATTGATATCCCTCCAACTTAGAGACAAGGATATCGTGTAGGACAATGTCGAACGCTTTGCACAAGTCCAGGTAGATGACATCAACTGTTCTACCCCTGTTCATCAGTTCCGTTGCCCCACCAACATAAATCAGTTTCTTGTGTCAGTAAGGAAAAAATTATGTTTTAGAACCTATCATATGCTAGTAGTTAAAATGGTTACATTTTTATGTTAGTATCTGAAGTTTTAAACAGCAGAAGTTTATTGCAAAGTACTGGCACAATCTTGACACTTTTTTTTTTTTTAATACTTAATGCTAAATTTACTTAAGTCTTTGCATGACAGTAGCATCTGGAGAGTTTTTCTGTTGTTAAGTAGTTAGGATCACTAGTTTTCCACTTCTGGAAAATGTTTCTTTCAGGGAGGTAAAAGGATTTACAATTAGGGAAAAAAAAGCCAAGAATTATAGTATTATGAGCATGACATCTCTGTCTGAGAGTCCTAATTGCCAGAAACAGAAACGCTGGCTCACACACCACATCAAAATAAATAAGAAAATATCATTAAAAGTAAGTTTGGAACCCTAATTTTCTTCTATAATGTTGTATATTTCTACCAATCTGTGACAATGTGAGGCTGTCACAGAGTATAAGCAGTACTTGTAAAAGTATGAACAGGTGGCCTTGTATTCAACAGAATAGCAAGATTTCAGCTGTCTGCATGAATTTAAAAAAGCTAAGGGAAAGAAGAAATAATTAAAATGAAAATGCAATAAAAAGTCTGTCTGCCAAATGTTTAGTGTCTGGCTCTGGACCCAGGCCCACTAGGACCTGCCCTCTGTAGGCTGCGACACTCATCAGTAAAGTCCTTATCTGCTCTCTGGAATGTTTCTGGATTTTATCAAACAATTTTTTTAATACTAAATTTGTAAAAAATCTAGGAAACCTTAAGCCAGCATTTCGGAACAATTTTTTTTTTTTTAATTAAAACATAAAATGGCTAGCCCTAGGCAAGTGGGAAGATAAATGAATGCAAACCAGTGCTCTGTGCTGCATCCGCATGGCATACTGCAAAGTAGGAAATTTCAGTGCTCTCCTACAAAAACCCAGAGTAGCTATTTAGAAACATGAAAGCAAAACAAAATGTTAGGAGTGAATGCTGAAGTTGCTTTTGAGGCATAGGATTTAAAAAGTAACGATTAAATGGTTTCCACTTTCTTGCAAAAAAAAAAGCCATGACCACCTGTTGCTCGAGACATTCAGTGCCAGAGCAATGTAGAAGTCTTCACGGAAGTAAAATGCTAAAATAAATTCTGTCTCCCTGCTCTGCAAAGTGGTAAAGGTTTTATTGATCTCTTAGGCCTTGTCACCCATACAAAGCTGACACCAAGACACAGCAGCAAAGCAACTTTTACCTTCCTGAAGGGGAAGATGGAGGCCACCTCAGATAATAATGACATCTCAGATGGCATTCTTTATCTCTTCTTAGGATCTAAACTATGTGTTTACAGAGGCAGAATCCATAGACCTGGCTATCCGCATCCACTGTGTAACTCAGAATTATGGCCTATATACATCCAGGCAGTAGAACCAGCAGTGCTAGAGAGGTACTCAGCCAATCAGCCAAAGGCTTTCTGCTTCCAAGTGCATTGACTTCCCTAGGATCTAAGAATTCTGCTTGCTTGGTCCACATTGATCTTCAGCAGTCACCTGTCTCCTGTGGAATGACTTAATTGTAGACACCTGAAGTTGATATCCCTCTATCTTGTACAGAGTCTACACTTATTTTGAGACCCTACTGGATTCCTTTATTCTTGTCCTTCATGCATACTTCAAAGGCTTGTGTTTAGCCCCCTAGTTAGTAAGATCCTTGGCAATGGGCTGTTGTTCAAATCTATGCTTACTAGCAGAGAATAGGAGAGAGACAGTGGTGAAGTGTCCTGGGATCAGAAGTAGCAGTCATTTTTCTCCTTCTTAGTAGCTGGTGCAGCACTGTGTTTTTGACTTTCGGCCTGGGAACAGCGCTGATAACACCGATGCTTTTGGTTGCTGCTCAGTAATGTTTACTCTGACCAAGGACTTCCTGAGTCTCATGCTCTGCCAGGGAGGAGGGGAAGGCCGTGAGGAAGCAGAAGCAGGACACCTGACCCAAACTGACCAAAGAGATTATTCCATACCACAGCATGTCATACCCGGGATGTAAAAATGGAGGACAAAGACCTGGAAGAGGGGGGGGATTTGCTGCTGGGTCGGGCTGGGCATCGGTGGTGAGCGGTTGTATTCTCTTTCCTTGTTGTTTTCCCTTGTCATTATTATTATTGGTGGTAGCAGCAGTGATTTGTGCTATACCTTAGTTACTGAACTGTTCTTATCTCAACCTGAGGGAGTTGCATTCTTTTGATTCTCCTCCCCATTCCCCCGGGAGCTGGGGGGAAGACAGAGGGGGGGAGTGAGTGAGCGAACTGTGTGGCTGACTGAGCTTAAACCATGACATGAAGGCAAAAGGATTTGATTGTGCAATGGTATAACTCTTCTACTGTATATGTAATTAAAGAGCCATGTTTTAGACAGTGGGTTAGCTGATGAGACTTCCTCTGCTAGCAAAGGGCTGGCCCAGAATACCCAGCTAGTTTTACGGCCCAAATGCGATAAATACTTACACTAATTCTACCATGCTTTCCCTGAATATAGCCAGACACAATTCATAAATGCAGTCTTGAATTTTATTATTTACTAATAAAATCTGATAAACCAGTTCATCTCCTTTTCCTAGACAGTGAATTACAGAAGCTGAATCTGCCCTGAAAAATTCAAATTGTAGGTTGGACATTAGTAGAAACATGAGATCAGGACTGAACTGGGTAATTTGAATCACTTGCTTACAGACCAGTTAATAATTTTCACACACTTTCCATTATAAAACCATCTTGTGGCTGCATGGGCGGGTTCAGTAATTCTGCTGTCATGAGTACAATTATAAAATAAACATAAGGGACTAAATGAGAGACTGAGAGAATGAAATTGCCAGCTGGAAGCCTTAGCAAAATGATATTCTATGACCTTGGGAACCATTCAGTACAATTGAACCTTGTCTATCCTTGGCAATATATTCACAACAAATTTAACTGACTGCTCCTCTCTGAACTTTGGGACTATATGGAACTGATCTTGTCTATGAAGATTACATGTTCAATAAAGCCTCTTCATATGTGAGGTTTTTGTTACCCTGTGGCTAGTGCGTAGGCTGCAGTATGGTTTAGAAATACTTTACATATTTTGTTATCAAGATTTTAGCTGTTATGGTTACTGTGGTGACATTTCTTTCCCTGACCAACCCCTGCCTTTTTTTCCTCCTTGTTCTTCCTCCTGATTTTTTTTTATTCACATATTTTTCAATGTTCTTTTGTGCTTTTTAACATCTTTGATTTTTCAAAATTCATATATTCTGATATTAATTGGATGCTCTTTGCTCTCAGTGACTTTATAAAGCACAGCCCATGCCTCCTGGAAGAAGGTTCTTTTTTAAACTTTCTTTTGATTAAGGCATTTTCAAAACAGAAACTAGGTGACAGGCAAAAGCAGTAAGAAAATAAAAGCTTTCCACATATAATCCCCTCCCAACTATTGCAAAATATATAGTCTATTAAATATTCCTGAAGATCAAGACAACAGAGTGTCAGTCTTCCTTCAGGTGTTGGATCTCTCTGTTAGCAGAACAAACAAAAATTATAGCAATGGTTATGCATAAATAGGGAAGTATTCTGGAGATGCACACTACCTGCATTTGGAGAGGAGGAAAGGTAGATCAGTGTGAAACTGCCCATAGTTCAAGGCCAACCCATCTGTGTCTGGAGAAGTCCTGGATTTGTTTTATCTTAAAGGAGTCCAGTTCAGGTGCTGCAAGATCACTCTGTTATATGAATCTGAAAATATAATGAAGTGGCTACAACCAGGAGATAATCTTCAAGAGTGCAATCATAAGGCAGATGTGCTTGGGATATCCGTACACCTCTGGTCATTATTATTTTTCCCACGGTTTAGGGTGCTATAATCCATGCAATGTAGTGCATCTGGATACAGTATGCAACAGAGCATAGCACTGAAATCCAAGAAGGTGTACTTTTAAAATAAAGAATATATAAGCTGTTTGAAGCATCCACTGTGGGTAAGGGAACAAACAGGCACAAATAACTACCATAACAGAGTTATCCTAGGAAGTTTCTTTCCATACAGCCTATTCAACTAGATGTAGCTTATGTAAACACAGTGGAAAGAAAATATTAATGTATAGTACTAAAATGCTCAAACTTAAATGTCTTTAAAAAGTTCACTTTTTCAGTACTGCTGATCACTCCCAAATTCATTAATACTTTCTGCAATTCTATATGTTTCACAAGTTTTGTCAGTTGCATACAAATCTAAAACTAACTGCTAACATCATTTCGAGTTGCATTTTTCATATGCATGTGTATATATGAACCCTGGAGTTTTTAGAAAAAGAGACAGTCTAGCCTCTGGCCTTTGTATTTTATATACATATACATAAAACTCCATTTATACATTTCTAAGGGGTTTCAATTAGAGTCCTAACAAACTTTACATTTAGGTGAAATTTTCATTTATACTGTAACTCAAATGCTTCTCAGTATTAAAGAGCACCTTAAGAATAAGCAATAAGATATCTTACAATAATTTTTTGTATGACATGTTGAAGATGGACATTTGATTATATAGATAAACCAACAAATTTAATATCTCCACTTGCCTCAATGACCAGGAACTTCCTTCATCCCATTGAAAGTGCAACAAATATTACTATATTTCACTTTGATACAAACCCTACTTCTTTTATTTTGGCTGTCCAAGTACTAAAATGAATTTGAATACAGTAATTTGCTATACAAGGAAGAGAGTACAGGAAGGTACTGAAGTGTGCTTCCCATGAAGCAAAATGGCATAGAAACCACAGTCTCACTTAGGCCTGAGTTCATCCCATAAACTGTATGGCCTTAACTGAGTCTTCCAAGCCGGCATCACACAGATCCATGGAATTTTACTTAATTGGTGAGAAGACAGAGTTCACTGGAGAGCAATTTAGATGGTGTGTGGGCTTGCAAGTGTAAAGCAAAGGGGTTTGTGACTGATGGGTCTGAGGAAAAGAACTGCTCCTGCATCTGCACCAGCTGCAACTTTCCCAGGGCTGATGCTTCCCAGCTTAAGTAAATTGCATTGCTGTAACTGAAATGGGACATGATGAAGGAATGAGTTATCATTGCTGGCCTTAGAGAAGACAGGATGCAATCCTGAAGCCAGTAGGAGATAGTAGCAAGCATTTCTTGCAAACCCTGAAATATAAGAATTTTATTACTGTCATAAATAATTTACAATATTTCTCAGCACTTTGTCAGCTAAGTATCTACAAAATAGGTCACACAAAACCAAAGAAACCTTAAAATGCTCAATTATCCCTTTAGAATCCTATTGATTTGTTTCTAAAACTTGTTCCCAAGAGTTTACTGAGTTAAAGATATTTATATCCACTTTTTTTTTTTGGATTTAATAAAATAATTTACCAGAACTGTGGATTTCCACCTTGTCATGTTGAAATTTCCATATTTACCTAAACTTATTTTCAACTTCAACTAAAGTCCTAATGCTAGGGTGAATTACAACCTTCATTTCAGAGCTAGAGGTATCCACAGAATACGTTCATTATATAGAACATTTCTATTCTCTGCTGCCCTGCTACTAATAGAAATGTTCTTATTCAGCCTCCTTTCAGCTGCCTGTATGGAGGCAGTCACAAAGACCACCTAGCCTCCAGCTGCTGCTCCAGAGCAATACAGGTTTCCTGTAGGGCCTGCCTGCTGTCTACCAGTGACACCTTGTCCTACCTTAGGACATCTCAAGTGGCACCAGGAGCTTTTGTTTAGGCAACTGGATTGGGCTTTTTCCAATACAGTCATAGTCTGTCAGGGAGAGAAAAAAAGAAATTCTTGTCATTTTAGAAATCTTTTTAATTGATCTTAAAATATCTCCCAGAGTTAGTCTGTTTGTTTTTTTTACTGAGGTAACTTTCCATGGTTATGTGTCCTCTTGTAGGGCCAAGCAGCCTTTGAGAACCACAGCCTTGGTAAGGACTGATTTTCTACACTACATAACAACATGAAGAAAATGCCTCCATTTTTCTTAGCGGAATAATAACAACCTCATTTACAAGGCACTGAGGACTAGAATAGTCTTTGTGTGACATTTATTAGATACTGTCTTAAACTTACCAACATATGACTTTTAAAAACGGTAAACCAGGAGATGTACGTTAAGCCGATTAATCTGCATGCAGTTTTATATACTACAGCTATTGAAGCATATTGGTATTGGGACTGACTACAGTTATTTTCACATTTAAACAAATACAAAGTCTTTTAACAAATGCATTTTTCATGTTAAGCCAGACCCCAGATGTAAACTGTGCTTTTATACTAAGGTAACTCCAGTGATGTCAAAGGAGCTGCAACAACTCCAGCATCATGCTGACCCAGTTACCCAAGATGACATTCCTGGTGATTGTCTGTTCCAGGATTGTCTGTTCCAGGTTCCTTTCAGCTACTGCATTGCATTGTTTCTAAATAATATGGGGATTTTTTAGAGGCTCTTAATATTAATATTAGTCAGTGTCAGTTTTTTGCTTGTGTTGTATTTAACATGGTAGGTGACATGCTGGTTTACTATTTACTCCGTTACAGGTTTATGCTGGAATGAAATCAGTACATGAAAATCTGAAGATGATAGTATAATATAATAATGATGATAATTATATAATTTAATTTGAAATATGTGTGAACTTTTCTAGTGACGCTTTATTCTTGTTATACTTTTTCTGCATTTCTGGTAAAGGTACAAGTAGGTTCTTCTAAATTTATTCATATAACTTGAGTATCCACAAAAATTATTTGTCTTTTGTGTCATCTGAACATCTTGGTTATAATGTTGAGGGTATTCTCAAGACACTTCAACTCTCTCAGCTGATGTCAGCCAACAGGCACACAGGTCAGCCAGAAAGCTGTTTAAGGATGTACACAAGAAAAACAACAGGGAAAAAATAAAAACAAGGAACATCATGGGCCATATGCCTTACAGTTAAAGGAAGATCCCTGTACGGGAAAAAAAAAGGAGGCTTTAAATATACAAATAATTATAGTGTCCCTTTTGAGGCCACTTTCATTTCAACAAATGAAGCAAAGAGATGCTGTGGCATTGGATTAGAAAGCTTTTGTCATCAAATTGGTGGTTGCCTCAACTGATTCTAACAATTAACCCAGTTTATCCAGTGGCTTCATGGCAAGAAAGATAATTTTAAATGTTTTTACTTACACCAGCCTGCCTACAACTCTTACAGGTTCAGTGCTAAAAGATTTAAAGGAAATGCAAAGCAAAAGAGGCCTTCTTCAATCTGTTGGTTATTGTCTTGCCAAATCAGCCGTCTGTATACAGAGCCAGTTTCTGTATCACTTGTGGCCTTTCCTTGGCTTCTGCTTAGAGAGCTTAAGAACTGTTTGTTGTTTAATAGAGCCCTCAGAGATCATTCTTGGAGAGAGTTATTTCTGTAAACCAGAGTACATAGACTGAAAATCTTTTATAAAGTCTTGAAATCAGAGCAATTGGATGCACTCTTCCCCTGTTAAATATTCACTGGGAAACAGCAAACCAAATTTGAGGTCTGCATCCCCAAATTTTTGTCGTTCAGTTATTTACCACAGTCAGGGGCATTGTTTCGTGTCTATGTGAACACTTCTCAAGTGAATCAATGCTGTCATCACATATGAAGGTAACTTACTGTATTGCAGAATTAGGCCAATGATAGAGAGCAAATTTCTCTGTCAGAAATAGTAGCACTGGCAACTTAACAAGAACTTGTGTTTGAGACACAGCATAGACATCCATATAAACATGCATGTTTACAATTACTAGCTATATGAGTCTGGAAGCAATGCATTAGAGGTTTGGGTTTTTTTAATCTATGTAAGAGAAATATTTAAAGAAAATAAAAAAAAACACAAAAACTTTTTTATTTCATTAGTGAAACAAAACAAAACAAAACTGAAACAAAACAAAACAAGCAAACCCTAAAATATATTGTATAGAACAGAATAGAAAATAATTTGTTTGAGCTGAGTATAAAAAAGTTTGGTGATGTTGATTGATACTAATTGATACTAATTGATACTAATGTGAAGTTTTCTGAATTTTCTGAATTTTTTCTGAATTTTCCCCTTTTTTGGCTGAATATCTTCTTCCAGAATTAACCTCAAATTAAGGAATCATTTCCATCTTTCCAATCACATCTTCATAACAAGAAACTTTTCACTGAAGAAAAACAAAATGCCAGCATTATTAATTTGCATCCACTAAATCAATAGCAGAGCTTTTTGGTTTTCTGTCCTATTCTCAAAGAATAAATGCAAGCAATCTATTCAGATTGCATTAATATTAATAGCTATAATTTCAATTTGAATTCTTACTAATTCTTGGCACTTTGTATAGCTGACAGCTAGAGAAAGAGCAGTATCATCATGTCTACAACAGGACATATCTGCAGAGATGGGCCTGACCAAATTAGTTGAAGTCTTGAAATTACGAGAGTTACATGCAGAGAAGGACTTGGTGGTGTTGGTCTATGAGAAAATGAACATGAGCTGACTGCAGTGTGCACTTGCAGCCTAGAAAGCCAACCTTGTCTTGGGCTGAATCAAAAGGAGTGTGACCAGCAGGTCGAGGGAGGTGATCCTGCCCCTCTACTCTGCTCCTGTGAGACCTCACTTGGAGTACTTTGTGCAGCTCTGATGTTCTCAACATAAAAAGGACATGGAACTTTTGGAACAAGTCCAGAGGAGGGTCACAAGGATGATCAGGGGACTGGAGCACCTCCTGTATGAAGATAGGATGAGAAAGTTGGGGCTATTCAGTCTGGAGAAGAGAGGGCTGTGTGGAGACCTCATAGCAGCCTTCCAATATCTGAAGAGGGCCGATAGGGATGCTGGGGAGGGACTCTTCATGAGGGACTGTAATGATAGGACAAGGGGTAATGGGTTCAGAGTTAAACAGGGGAAGGTTAGATTGGATATGAGAAAGAAATTCTTTACTGGGAGGGTGGTGAGGCCCTGGAATGGGTTGCTGAGGGAAGTTGTCAATGCTCCATCACTGGCAGTGTTGAAGGCTGGGTTGAACAGTGCCTTGGGTGGCATGGTTTAGTGTGAGGCGTCCCTGCCCATGGCAGGGGGGTTGGAACTAGGTGATCTTAAGGTCCTTTCCAACCGTAACTATTCTATGATTCTATAATTCTATGTTCACCTCCTGTGGTACTGCTTTGTGCATATAGACACACTCTAGTGTTGAAAATAGAGATTTTTCAAAATCCTAGTCAGTTATGTCTGACTGTGAAGATATCAGCAGAATGTCACTCTGCCAATGAGTCAAACGTTGCAGTACCATTGTGGCTTCAACCCTTTCAGTTGTCAGAATAAGTTGCCATGAGGTTATGGTAAGTTGTCATAATGAGTCCAGGGTAAGTGATGAGGGGGATACCCCAACGAGAAAAATGATCAGAATTCATGTAAGGCATCAGACAGATGGACAAGTGAAGGTTTTTCTATTCTTGTTCTTTTTCTTTTGCAAGACAATGGGATGTGCATGGAATAATATATGACTTAGCAGAAACACTGGTAACAGAATCAGAACTTTTAAAATTACTTGAAATTGTTAATCAGAACCAGTCTTCAGTAAATCAGGTTTAGTTGAACTCACCTAGTGGAAAATACAGGGTCATTTAGATATAATTTTTTACGTTTTTTCCTTTTAATTTTAGCAGAAATTAAATAGAGGTAAAAATCAATGTTCACAAAATCACAGAATTGTTAGGTTTGGAAGGAACCTCTGGAAATCATCCTTAAGGTTTGAGGGTTTCTTTTAGTAGCATTCAAAAACATATATTCAGTGAATATGCGGTTCATTGATCTTTAATTGAATGATATTCCACACACATCAGCCACAGCCTTCTCTTGTGACAGTAAATCCAGAACATACTACAGTGTCTGACATGGCTTTTCAAGGGTGTTTGATTCTCAGCTACATTTATAATACTTAAAAATGATATTAACCAGCTTTATAATTCTGCATTTTTTGCTGATCCATCCTATTTCATTTTCTAAAATATACTGCATGAAATATTAACTTCATTATTTTGACCCTGCCTGAATTTTTCCTGAGTCCTGGAAAATGTTCAGCTGAAGCTACCAGGACATCACAGAACACTCTGGAAAAAGAAAACTTATTTCCCCATAAATGTCAGTAAAGGCATTTCAGAATAACAAACCAAGCATGATTTAAGTATTCTGAGGTCTTATTTGTTCATATTGTTCAAAAGATTCCTCAGTTGCTCTATTTGTGAACAACTATCATGAAAATATACTGAAACCACTGGGAAAATAGGCATAAATGCCTTCAGAGGCCATGCAACAGATGGAGTGGTGCTGGATCAAAGGAGTATGAGCACTTTCCCTCAATTTCTCACCAGCTGAGACTCTTTCGGTTTTAAGGGAACTTATGTCTTCTGGGCAGATTATTGACTTCTTGCCCTTACTCTTTGGGGACCCACTGGATGGGTCCTACTCCATTTTATTTACTAGTGTAGACATAGCTATTAAATTTAGGATTTGATGTCAGAGTACAGGGGAGTGGATCTGGCAGGAGCTGGGAAACCAAGCAATGCTGAGGAGTGGGGAACATGAGTGGCTAAGAACATTGCAGCTGAAATCCCAACAGATGGTCTTCAGGAAGTAAAGAAACATGAAGCTAGTGAAATTACAGCTTGTGAGAGAAAAAGAAAGCTGGAATAGTTACTGAGTGAGGTACCTTCTTAATCCTTTCTCTCTTTTTCTCCTTTTAGCTTGTGGCCCCTTTGAGGAAGACAGAGGGTATGAAAGCTGGAGAGAAACCTCTAATTTGATCTATGGGTTATGTGGCCACCAGCCATGCCCATATCCTGAATCACTGAGAAGCAATTGCAACTTGAAATCTGCCACCAAAGCCATGCTTGAGCCTCCATATCCTCATCATTGCTGCCTATCATGCAGAGAAACTTTAACAAGAATACAGTAGTCCTGTTGGTGGCAAACACTGAATAAACAGACCTCTCTGCCAATATAAACATTCCCAGTTCTCTTACTTCCTGGGCCCCGCCTCCTTTCAGCACCAGCACAAGTTCCTCTTGCCTCACTGACACAAGCAAGCTCCTTGTGCCATCTCAAGCTCATTTTCCCATGAGCTTCTTAGGTGGGACTCCAAGGAGAGTTAAAACCAACACCTTATTCACATAAACCCTGACTTAGACCATACCTCTGTGGCTTCAGTGTAGCATAAATTGTTTTAATGATTTGCCTTACATTTGCTTTTCCATTTTCACATAAAGAAAACAGAACATATGCAAAGCACACTCTGTCAATATTAATATAAAATCCAGATGTCTGTTTTGTCAGCCTACTGCCTTATACTGGACGTTTGGATATTATAATTTGCTATTGATTGGTAAATTATTTAAGGGAACAAGATGTGGGTGCATTAGAGTGCATACTACATTGCAGCTACTGCAGCTAGCGTCCTAGGTTCAAGAAATACAGAAGTGAATGATTTCAGGTCTCAAGAACAAAAAAAATAACTGGCTGTTTGCATTGATATTTCACAGAACTGTGAACACATCAAAATATGCAAGCAGGTGGTCATACATGAATATGTTACTGTTATTTATTTAAACAGGATTTACTTTCATGTTTCAAGAAATACTGTTGCACTGAGATAGTGTAATCTTCCCAACATAGCTTCTTCTGCCACCCATCTCCAGGCCTTGGAGGAACTCCTATTGTTGTGCATGTTTGCCATGCGATTTAAGATTCATCTAGGGTGGCATATAACCTAAATGACACTATTCTAAGCAAGAACAAATTTACCCAAAGTCTCCTGTGATGATGTTAAGTTGTACATTTTGTGAGTACTCATTTTTCATCTAATGGTTTAGTTCTGATGACTTTTCCTTGGATTAGTTAATGTTGACATTTCAAATGACAATTTTACTGTTGGGTAGAAATGAAAGCAATTTACCATGCAGTTTCCAAATGATTCATTGTTAGGAATGAGGAATTGCTCTCAAGAGCGCTGGTTGCACAGTAGCCATGAAGACCACTGCCAGTAAAAACAGCTTTTTTACTGAATTAGAGGTGCTACCTATGGCAACTTAAAATGGACTTTACATGACTGCTGTGTAGTTGTGTGAGGTGGCTGGTCCATCATGCTCTATACTTACCACAAACACGTGGCCTTCACACAGAATATGCTAAGCAAATTCTGGGTACTGCAGTCAAATATTCCTCCATTCCTATCTGGAAGTGATGATAGAACTTGATCTTGGTCTCAGATAAAATATTTATTCAGCAGTACTCCATATGAAGAAAGTTATGCAAAATCTTATATCTAAAGATACATTGTTAATGCTCTGCCAAATTCTGATCTTAAATATGTGTGGAAAAAACTCATATTGCATCAATTGAATTAGTCAAAACTAATTGGTAAACATGACAGTAAGCTTTAGCACATGATGTCAAATATATCATAGAATCATAGAATCATAGAATAGTTACGGGTTGGAAAGGACCTTAAGATCATCTAGTTCCAACCCCCCTGCCATGGGCAGGGACACCTCACACTAAACCATGCCACCCAAGGCACTGTTCAACCCAGCCTTCAACACTGCCAGTGATGGAGCATTCACAACTTCCCTCAGCAACCCATTCCAGGGCCTCACCACCCTCACAGTAAAGAATTTCTTTCTCATATCCAATCTAACCTTCCCCTGTTTAACTCTGAACCCATTACCCCTTGTCCTATCATTACAGTCCCTCATGAAGAGTCCCTCCCCAGCATCCCTATTGGCCCTCTTCAGATATTGGAAGGCTGCTATGAGGTCTCCACACAGCCCTCTCTTCTCCAGACTGAATAGCCCCAACTTTCTCATCCTATCTTCATACAGGGAGGTGCTCCAGTCCCCTGATCATCCTTGTGACCCTCCTTTGGACTTGTTCCAAAAGTTCCATGTCCTTTTTATGTTGAGGACACCAGAACTGCACGCAATAATCCAAGTGAGGTCTCACAAGAGCAGATCTGCACATACATATCTGAAAAGAAGAATGAATTTGCAAACACAGAGCCAAATTGAAGATTTCTCACTGATTTTTCTGGGCTTTGCTTCATACCATAAGTAATTTCAGGTTCAAATGCGATGTACTTAGTAATTACTGCATAAGAAAGAAAACATCCACTGTTCTAACAAACGGTTTTTGGTTGGTTTTTTTTTTTTTTTTTAAGTAGTTAACAATTTTCTGATTTTGTCGCATGAAAAGTTTTCCTGAAAGAATTTTGCCAATGTGCAACATAGTTCCAAAGCTGTATCTGATGCAGTTAAGCCAATACTGTTACCCTGGATTCAAATGCTAGTGAGTGCAGCAGGATTTTTCCCTTTTCTTCAGAAATGGAATTGAAACTTTGTTTTTAAATAGTAACTGTCTGTGAAATTATTCAGTAACTTTCTACAAAAGTAGTCCAGAATTTGTCTTAAGTAATGAGAACAGAATATAAATGTTATTTCTAATAAAATATTTTTATGAGCTGTTTTTTCCCTGGTTTTGCAAAGTTGTATTTAAATTTCTGATTAATAGCATTTGAAAAAATTTGGTCTGTGACTGGACCTGCAAACAATGTAGTGCATATGCAAGTGTGGGACAGAGCTCATATTAGAGAAGCTTAGAGTTTACCTTGTTATTTAATCTGCTT
This sequence comes from Myiopsitta monachus, assembly GCA_017639245.1. Lineage (NCBI taxonomy): Eukaryota > Metazoa > Chordata > Aves > Psittaciformes > Psittacidae > Myiopsitta > Myiopsitta monachus. Next base: position 86,945,110 of record CM029918.1, read on the forward strand.
ATTGTTCAAAAGGTCTGAAAAGCAAATCAAATGTTAGAAAAGAATAGAATAGAAAATAGGAATTCTAACTCCATTACAAAGAGAATACAATAGCAGGGGAAGGAGAAGGAGGAAGTTAAGAAGAGAAGGGCAAGAAGAACAGTTTCTATACAACAAACAAAGCAAGAAATAAGGAAGGAATATATAGTCCATTAAAATAATGAGTGGTGTATGGCAGGGAATGATTGTTCACTATCTTTCACTTTCCAGCACAAGATGATGAGAAAATAAGAGTATCTTTAGTCTGGAACTCTGTAAATACTAAAAGTTCGAATGGTTTAAAATACATGATTGGAAAAAAATACTGGGAGAAAATCTATAGTCATCAAATAAAAAGCATCACCTCTGAATGTTCCTGGCCAATATTCATGGAAATCTTTCCTATATTCTGGGCCTGCTTTTACCCTTTTTCTTAGACTTCAAATGCTATATAGGGATACTTCTATTGAAAAATGGACTACAGAGGGGTGTTTGGTTTTAGCTGGTACAAGCTTTCCTGTGTTTTCATTCAGAAACTGCCTCCCAATTGAAGTCATGGCCTGTAAATATCAATTGTCCAGAGCAGGTGAAGGGCCTCAGTCGTCACAGGAAATTACACAAACTTCTTGACCACCACTGCAGTATAAGTTTGGTTTAAAAGGTTAAAAGTACAAAGGAAAGACAAGAATAAAATATCACAGAAGACTTGATAAGACAGATATAGAAATCTTTATTTAAAAGATGGTATTTTAAAATGGTAAATCTTTATCCTGTTACTCCTCATTTTTCAATATCTGCAACAAGATTAAACAGCATATGTGGGATTATTGCATAGTTTGATTTTACTCATAATTCACCAAGCAATAATGCTATGTCCCAAGTTTGCAACGCTTGCTGATCTCAGGAAAGATTACTTGCTGTAAGGACTATCTGTGCAAAGTTTTGGTCAACATGGCTGGATATCCTTTTCTGTGCTGACAGCACATGAACCACAAGCAAGGTACTGCCCACAGATACTTACAAATGCCTTTTAACAAGCTGGAGGTCTTTGATTCTGCTCTCAGTGCACCAAACAGGATAGCTGCCATCACTTGAGTGGAAATTCATGTGGGATTTTAACTGCTGTGGGCTCCCAACTTTTAGTTTCTTTTTCCCAGAACTGACCGTAAGTCTCTGTCGCTTGCTGGGGTGATCTTCAGAGGCCTGAAGGTTGTTTCAGCTCCAGTGGCAATGCATGAGATAGTGCTGTGCATCATCTTGAGGCAATCTTTGTGAGTGTTGCATCTGCTTGAAACAGAATGGCTGCCAACCTGTTAGGTTTAGCCCTTTTTCATATTTGATTACCTATACACCTCAGCAAATACCTTTGGGAAGTATTAGTTGAGATATATTTGCAAAACAACAGTTACGCAATTTTTCCAGCTATAGTGATTCAAAGTTCCACACAAAAGAGTGCAGCATGATTTTGAGACACTGAAGAACTAATTCATTTATATTTTCTTTAAATATTATTCTTTAAGATTTCCAAGTATTCCAATATCCAATATTGGATTTTCCAATATTTCCAAGCCTTTCAAATTCAGCCTAACAATACTACTGCCAACCTGAGACATATTAGGCAAAAATGTTCTTTCAATTTTGAGGAAAAAACAGTGGTTAGTGAGCTTCTCTCATGCCTTCATTGGTTATAAACTCAGCATAAATTCAGCCTTTTGACTCCTATAAGCAGTTTAAGATTTCTTGGAGGCAGATAACGTGTATAATAATTCAACATATTTATCTTGTCTACCTGTTCTCTGTTAGCAGGTTGTCAATTATTAGGACACATGTTGTCTGTCTATATCTTTGTACACCCAGAAAAGTAACCAGGTAAGAACAGTTTCCTGCTCAAATTGTTTAGGTTCTTCTGTTGTATGAAACCTATGCAACCATAATAATAATACATGAATGGCTTTTTTGTCTTCTCTAAACACATTGATTTCTGTCTTCACTGAGGTTCATGTCATCAGAGGATAGTCATAGCAAAAAAACATCAAGGACTTCTGCAGACTAGTGCAATGTCAGACATAAAGTGTCAGACTGAAAACTGACACGTCCCAGTCACTCAGTATAAACCCAGAACATTCGTTAGTCTTGAGACACATTTAGTGACAGTGACATCTCAGTAAGTGATTTAGTGGAAGAATAAATTGTTAAGCTTGTACAGATAATTCCAAACACAAACTCAATCCCTACAGGAATAGCCATCAAAACAACAGAAGTATATCTATCTTTTTCATCAAACCAAAATATGTCTCAGTGTAATGTAAGTCATTTTTAACTGCTGTAGTTGATGTGAAACCACTGCTGGGATCAATTTTCTTTGAGAATTCTCCATTTATCAAGTTTATTTTACAAATTACAGTTATGTGGCTGGCTTTGGTGGTGTGGACTGTCTGAAGTTTAAAAGCAGACCTCAGGGAATAGCAAAGGTGTGAATGATTAAAGAGGGGAAGTTTAGATTGGATATAAGGAAGAAATTCTTGACTGTTAGGGTGGTGAGGCACTGGAATGGGTTGCCCAGGGAAGCCAGTGGATGCTCCATTGCTGGCGGTGTTCAAGGCCAGGTTGGACAGAGCCTTGGGTAACATGGTTTAGCCTGAGGTGTCCCTGTCCATGGCAGGGGGTTTGGAACTAGATGATCTTAATGTCCTTTCCAACCCTAACTATTCTATGATTCTATGATTCTATGATTGTGCTGTAAATGCTGCTCTAATGCAAATGCTGAGAAAAAAAATAGCAATGCAGGTTCTATGTGAATCAAACAAAAAAATAAAGAATGCGCTAATAACCCTATGACAGATTTTTAAGCAGTCAAGGGATGATGTTGTTTACAAGGTATTGAGCCAATCAATATTTGTTCGAAACTGATAGTGAAGGAGGAGTTAGAAATTGGAGAAGCTTAAGCAGGATATTTTATGATTTTGTTTAGTACAAGCAAGATCTCCAAGGACTGGACTATGGTTACCATAAGTCATTATTTAAAGAGTGTTCTAGGGATTTACTTAGAAATTACATATCAATGCATTTAGCCTCATATGGGACGAAAGTGTTTCACAAGATCAAATAAAGATACCCTTTGTAAAATCGACAGTCTGAGAACAGCCAAATGTTCTCAGGAAGTGGAAATCATGCTTGAGCTGGTTGGAATTCCTGGCAGATATTGTTACTGCAGAGGTGTGGGGTGATTTGCTAGATTAGCAAGCAAAAACCACAGAATTTTCACTGTAGTTATTCAGATATCTTGATCATATAAATATCCCAGAATTTTAAACTATGTGGATGAATGTTCTTTGCTTCAAGGATGAGTAGAACTGGCTGATGAAATTCAAGGTGTTTCTTAAATTTTTTTGGCTGAAGATTTTTAAGCCATTATCATATTTAAACCTTTCTTTTAAGATTCCTGGGATATTGTAGGATTTGACATAATAACAATATTAATAATAATAATTTGTGAATTCTCCTGTTTCAGCACTATTAAGACCAAGAGAAGTGCAAATGAGGCAGGAGGCAGAAAGTATTTCAAAATGGTTTTGAGTTTCTCTAAACTGTGTACTGCCACCTGGAAGAGCCAGCAAAGCAGCAGAAGGATGGTGTATTTTCACTACAGTAAATGGAACTTAATTTGGATTGATTAGTTTGTGAACACAAGGCATGTTTAGTACAAGCTTCGCAGTGCTTTGCAATACTCTTCTCTAAACACATTTGATGCTATAATCACTTTGAGGTGAATGGTTTTGTTTTTTGTTTAGTGCACCAAACCACAGCTGACCTACTGGGATCAGCTGAATTTTTTTTTCTTTTGCTACCAGTGGTGAAACATACTCAGGTAACTTTTCTTGGAAAATGGGATATTAGATGAGCACACAGAGAGGAGACAGCGTCAGAGAGTACTGAAGTTCCAAGAAGAACTTCTTTAGGAATAGTAAATTTTGCAGCTTGGATGACTTGATATTTTATTATTTCCATTAAATTCCCAGATTGCATGGATTAGACAGAAGTTGTTTAGCAAAATGAACAACTGTCAAATGAAAGTTTTCCAACAGACCTTAAGGAAAGAGCTTCAATTGCCAAATCAGATCAAGAGTAAATTATTTGAGTGACGTGGGATTACAGTAAGCTATAGTAACAGCTGGATTCTCAAAATAAATATATCCCAAGTTATTCAATAAAGTTCAAGAACCTTTTGTGCATTGAAAATACTGGAGATTGTTACTGGAGGAGTGACAAACACTTGTCAAGGGAAGATTTTAACCTGTACCTCTTAAGTAACTTAGGGTTTGAGATGACAAACAATCAAAAAAGGCAATATATAAATAGTGGTTTATGTTAAACTCTCACAATGAAACCTTTCCTCATGGCTGAAAATTAAGGCTTCTGTTCTGACTTAAAGGAAATTGGACAATAGACTGAAATCTCCCTTGCCTTTATATGAAAAAAAAATTAAATTAATGTTACAACATACAGGAGAAATGAAAATTAAAGAAGAAATTTTCTTCCTCTTTAACTGCTATCAGGAGATCTTCAGCAGAATTAATACTATCTGTCTCCCAGATCTTTTAGGCTTCTTAGAATAAAGTGTCTCCCACACTTCTGTTTGTCAAATGGCTACCACTCTTACCAAGGAAAACAAGTGACTCTGAGAGTTGAGGAGCATTTCTGCTCTCTTCTTGAAGTCACATTCTGGGTTTTGTGCATGTCAGTTGTGGCAAATTGGAACAGCACTATCCCTAAGGCTTTGATGAAAGTTTAAGATGAATGCTGAATCTGCTGTGGAAATTTTCCCACTTAACATTGGGCTTAATATTAATCATTGTGAAATCTCACTGGGGCCCACTCTCCCTGAAGAATCATAGAATCTTAGAATGGTTTGGGTTGGAAAGGACCTTGAAGCTACTCTAATTCCAATCCCCCTGCCATGTGCAGGGACACCTTCCACTAGACCAGGTTGCTCAAAACCCTGTCCAGCCTGGCTTTGAATACTGCCAGGGATGGGGCATCCACAGCTTCTCTGGGTAACTTGTTCCAGTGTCTTACTACCATCACAGTGAAGAAGTGAAGAAGGGAACTCACAAAATCTAGGGGTACATTTTTATTTTCTATGGCTATTTTGCTAAGTTTCTAGAGTTAAAATTGTGACTCCTACTGATTCTTATTTTTGATTCAGCCACTGAAATGTTCCCAAGATTTTCGATTTAGCACTAGACTTGGTTTTTTGGCCTTGGATATATTGAAATTGTTAAGCTTGTTAGAAGTAGATGTTAGTTCAGATGGAATTGAAAACAGATTTCTGAGGCAATGAGTCTAAAGTAATAAATTATTGACACATTTCATTACTTCCACTGCAGTCTAAAATATTGAACAAATGACTAATATAAATTCACAGCTTAGATAGATTTTGGAACAAAGTAAAGCCATGAATTCTTTATGGTCAAACATGATATCTAATCACTCATGTAACAGTGCTTTGCTTTAAACTGCAGATGTCATTTTTGGACTACATTTCACATTCGGGGGTTGATGAGCAAAATTTGGATGATTCCTTTTGTTATGTGAATTATCCTGTTTTACAATCTGACATCTATTGTTGCGGGGTGGAAATCTACAGAAAACTTGGCTTCAGTCATACTGCTTTAATGGCTTAACTGTTATTTAGAACAGAAAATGGCAATGTCGACAGATCAAAGTCTTCTCAAAACTAAAGTGAATTCCTTGGATACTCCAGAAATCTGTATCCACACTGGATCGTATTATCTATCATTCTCGTAGTAATAATTTTATGTCTGTCCCATAAACACAGAGCAGATGCAGGTTCCCCCTTCTCTTAACACCCTCATGTATCCAGCATCAGGAGAGGCTGGCTTAGTGTGCAGTACATTTACATAACTGTCTCTGTCCAGCAGACTTTTTTAGTGCTTTATTAACCCATTCAAGGGCTGACCTTCAGGTTGACTGAAAGTGGTGAGAAATTCAGTGTATTGTCTAGACAATACAGATCACCAGATCCTTGTTTTGTGGAATAGAACTCCATTTTTTTCCACCGAATGAAGCAGCAGGCATTCAGGAGGCTATAGTAAGATTTGTGCTTTTTCTTCATTGTGACACATTTCATTTCCATGTGGGCTACTTGACTGAAAGTGTGTTTGAATTGGGCCAGGGGCAAAGGCAAAAAGGTGTATACAGCAAGAAAGACTTCTTTCACCACCTGGAAATGGAAGAGGACTCCTGTTACTTTTCGTAGTTTTTCACATCATCTCCTTGAGAGCTTCAGGATGAATAGTAGGAAGTGGACTGAACTTATATTGCTTGCATAAGTTCTGATTGCTTTCAAGTTATGTGCTATTTTTGTAAGGGCTTGAGGAAAACAGTGGGGTTGCTTTGAGTTTTCCTGAAAAAGACACATAACAAAAAATACTCAATTTTCCCATGAAATTCTGTGCAAGACATCACAGTAAGGAATATTTCCTTTTCGCAGCTTATCATTTCTTACTTTATGCAATTGCATTTCTGGAAGAGCTGAATCAGTTGTTGTGCTTTTGTTATAGAAACACTAAAATACGAATACAATTTCAGACAACTAACCATGCCCTTATGTTACTAAGATAGAGAGGGAAGTGGCAGGAAATGGAAATTTTTATTATATTTTTATTTTCAGAAATCCAATAATTATTGTTTCTTATTTATATTTAATTGTTGGTTTCCTCAGTGGAATTTGGGGTGGAAAGGGAAGAGCCAAAAAAACCCCACAACACCAAAATATGCAGACATGTCAGTGGAAACCCAATGACTTCATTCTGAGGTTTTCAATGAAACCACAAATATTTCTAAAAAGAAAGATCCCAGCTCTGAATATTTCTGTTTAATAACAAATCTGTGGAAATCCTTGTTTTGTAGAAATAAAGGAGCATGATTTTGATGTTTGGTTGTTGAGGAAAGAATTTCTAGTTCAAATTTTTTTTAAAACACCTCATTTAGTAGCATCATTCACCTTTTGTAGCCTTGGAAACTTTAAAAACCAAATCTAGAATAAAAGTCAGATGCATCACTCCTTTATTCGGTAATATACTTCATTGCATTATAGAAATTTTATATATATTTGGCCAAGTCCTGTGAAACATGAAAATATTAATTGCCTCAAAACAAATATTTGGAGAAAGTTAATCCACATAAGCTACTAACATTTCAGGTGTTGATATCTACGAAACTAAACAACAATTAAGCTACTATAAAAAGGTATAAAGGATAGGAAGAAATAATCCTCAAAACTGGGTAAAAAAACACATATGAACGTAAAAAATTATCTGTGAATTCTGCAGCATTATTCACAGAAATTATCTGCAATACAAGCAAATTACTACGGATAGAAAAAATAGCATAAAAGTTTCAACTATGGGTTTTGAATCTATTTTTATTTTATGTCCTACTTATGTATATATGTTGAGTATTGCTGAACCAATAAACAATCAGTTCACAAAAGTTCGGTTTCCATTTTTTTTCCCTAAGTTATAAGCTGCCCAAAAAAATGGAGAGCAAGAAAATGCAACTAGACACAACAAAAGAGAATTCTGCCACTCAGGAATTAAAGCAAGCTAATTTCTATTGTTTCATTTTATCCTTTTTTCATTTTACTTGAAAATAATTTTTGAAGAGTCATGACAAAAAAAGTAAGGCTATTCAGCTAAGGGATGAAGTGTTTAAAAGTAATGAAGTTGGAATTATTTTTGCACCATCTCCTGAGAGATAGTTTACATATACTGTCACATATATTTTTCCGTACACAGAGACATGCATGGGAAATATGTTTGCATGTAGGAGGCCGCTGCCTGAATATGGCATTACTTACTGTGGGCCACCCACAACAACACTGTACTGAAGTAACTGTTCACTACCAGCAATGATTCAGTTAACCTTTGATTAAACACAGGAATTTAAACTATGGAAAGGTCTGAAACCTGACACAGTCCTTTGACACCTCAGTGTCTGTCATTAAAGATAATCCTGAGTAAGGTACTGATTTCTGAAAATAGAATTAAACTACTTTGGTTGTCGATCTTAACCCTTCCATATTACAAATGTAACCCTGCTGTGTTAGGAGACTTCCTGAATTACTGATTCTCCTTTCAAGTCCACATGTTTGTGAAGGAGTTTTAGGGGGAGCACAGGGGCCAGCGAACACAAATGGGCAACTCCATTTTCAGCAAATGAAGTGACTGTCCAGGTTGTATTGAACAGTGGATCACAGAAAAACTCCCAGGACTTCAAAGTCTGATCGTGCCCCATCCTTCCTTCACTTTTTCACACTTCATATAGATTGAGACATTGAATTAGAAAGCCAGACAACATGTTGCTTGTTGTTTCTTTGTTAAAAAATCTTTTCTTTGCCTAAGCATCACTAATGCCATGCCACTAGTTTTAGCTTTGTCTACATGGAGATTATGCTCCATCTTTTGCCACTGTTTCTGGTGGATAGGAAGTACTTTCCTGTGATGAAGGCCTTGAGATGATCTAAGAAGCTTGTGCTCTCAGAAATGCTTTTACTCCTTTTCAACTACTACATTTTTCACCCTTTTTTTCCACTCTGTTTACTCAAATCACTAAGAAAATCTCAGTGGGAGTCTCCTGGTATTTCCTCAGCCTGCTGCTCTTTTCTTCCATACATTAAACACTGGGAAACAGTGACAAGGTTTCATTTTTGTATATCACCTGGGTATACAAAATAAAGAAGTCAGAGGAGTACAACTCAGCAGCAGATTTTCATTGGAAATAAATGTGTGGTGATCCAAAGTCTATAAAATATGAGAGTCTTTAGATCTATACTGTTATTGAAAACTTGCCCATTGGTTCTTTGGATGGGTTGTGTGTTGCATCTGATCTGGAATAAGCAAGGTCATGGCTGAGAATAGCTCAGGCACTGACTGCCCTGCAGAGACAGTTCTTACGCCCCTTATCACCAGCAATGCTGTTGGGGAGCAGGAAACTACACCATAGAAGAGCTGTTCTTGAAACTACAGCAGTAGTCCAACCTGAACAAAGCAGACCCTGCCCAAGAGCTGAAGATTTCTCTTGAAGCTGAAGATGAACACTGACTAGATCCACAGATGACAGTGCCTCCCCAGCCCTCACCAAGCTGCCCCAATGCTGCTGTGTGCTGGAATGCCCATCAGTTTTTCCAAACCACTGGCAATCTGTTATGTGACATTTAGAGAGAAAACATTTTTCTTTTTCCCCAGCAGAATATTGTCAATCTGCCTTGTCAACCTGTACCTTGGCAGTGCACATAGGATGTTCCTAGCTCCCAGGCTACTCACAGCAAACTGAAAAGGGAAAGAAGAATCTTTATGCTGTTATCTTTTAGACCCAAGATTCATGAGCATAGAGCCTATGAAGGACAGCTTGGTCCTTGACAAGTCTTTAAGTAGCAGCTACTTGACTTCGTCCCAAAGGGCGGTTGTGCAGCTGCGGTCTCTTAAAATTAAAGCCCATCTTGCATGTCTGTAGCTAAATTTCTGGTTCTTCTTCACAGGTGTCATATGAAAGAACAGTAAAAAAAATTTCAAAATTATTAGTTGAACAGGGTTGTTGAAATTTTCAGTATGAATGGAGCTGTTTAGGATCATGCCCATATTAACATTTTTAAAGCATTTCCACATGAGCGTTTTAGAAGGAAAAAGAAAAACAAGAAAAAGAGAAGAAAAAAAGCAACCTAAGGAAGCTTCAGTCTGAAGCTGGTGAATGCAAACAAGGAAAGACAGCAAGGGTTGAAAAGACTCCCTCAGGTACATGGCCTTTATGGAAGAGGGGAGGTGAAATCTTACCCTTGTCGGTGAAGCTCATTTCACAGTACCTAAGAGGGCATTGCATTTTGGCAGGGTCCTGCTGGTTAGGTATTAGTGTTGTTTACTGTGCAGTCATTGTTCCTGATAACAACATCCAGATAACTAAGTGGAGATAAATACTTTGGGATGCATAGAGTAACCTGATATTTCTTGGTGGAATACCAAGTTTATCCCTTCCATGACACTAATCTCATAATTCACTTGCTGAGCACTAAAGGTTTCTCTTACAAATCAGATCTATTTGATAATCCATTCAGAGTTTTGACATACTGAGTACATTGCTGTTCACGCTACTTCCTTGGTAACAGCTTAATACAGCGATTTGAAGATGCTAGCAGAAAAGTCAGGCAGGTGCATGCATAAATGGAGTTTGCCCAAATTCCCATTGATGATGAAGGAACCTGATGGACTGTGAAATCCTTGTTTTTCCTACCTTCTTATTTTGCGTGCAAGCCTCACTGAATGTTGCTTCTGACAAAGAGAATACAGAAGGAATAATTTCAACTAGCCTCCCCTAACTTCATTTTTTATTATTATTTTTGTGAAGAAAAGACAATGTTTTGTTTAATTTTGCTTTAATTTGCATTATGTTCCAGATTAAAGGCCACAAATTCAGGGTCTATTTGGATAGACACTGAACCTGTCCCAACTTTCTAGGGGCTAAAGACATCAATAGATACAGTGTTAAAACTCCTAGAAAAAGGATGGTCAGGGGGATAATTCAGTCCGTATTGAAGCCACCTGACTGTCCATGCAGTCACAAATGTTAGTACTTCAAAAGGCTTCACAATGACTTTACTATCTAGGTTCACTCGCCTTTGCTAGGAGTAAAATTGCTGTGCATTAGGACAGTAATTTTCTCCTATTCACTAGGTGGGCCATGCTCTGAAAGTACTGGTTCCTTAATGTGCTCTTAAAAGGATAGACAATGGGAAAATATCCCATTTAAGAAATCTGTGGCATTATATGCACACCAGAGTAACACTAAGGTTTCTTCTCTAAGTCAACAAACTGCAGAAACACATCCTCAAAATATTTCAGTGTCTAACTCATAAGTGGAAACTCCAAGCTAGACATAAACATGTAAAATAATGACGCTGAATTGGGCCCCTTCAGATATATGTTAGCAATCCTGAAAAGGGTTATTTAAGTTAGTGTGGGATGTGGCACCTGAGCTTCTTCGTGGCAAGAGCTTCATCTGACCTGAAGAAGATAAAAACCAAGAGGAAAGACTTTAGTCGCATTTTCACCAAAGGGCCCCAGTTGCGTGCAGACCAGATGAGATTCAAACTGCAGTCCAGGGCACAGCTTCCATGAAAAATGGCCTTTCAGCCGTTAAAACTCCATTCAAAACGCTGCTTTTTCTCATGTACATGCATCAAACGCCTATGTTTCTTTGCAGCCGAGGTGCTCAGACTGAAATATTCAGGGATTGTATAACAGCACCAGCTCCTCCATGCTGTACCACAGGCACTGTGTAAACCTTGATGCAGAGCCAGAACACCTGGGCAGCCAGGAGCAAGTCAGTGTTTGCCTGTTGTGCCTGTGGCCTGAAGGCAACCAAACTTCTGGTTTTGTTTCATCCCCATTCACTTTTATTTGTTCAGATCAGCTAAGATCATAGCTTTTAAGACTCACAATGGACAAGAGGGTATGAACAACTGGATTTCTTCAGCTTTCTAAATATTAATTCACTTCTGGTTTCTGTAAGAAAATGACATGGTGTTCTACTAATATCTAAGGTTATCTGTGACCTTGTGACCTGCAAATCGTAACCTTAATGAGACTCTGGTTTGAACACTGGAAAGTAAAAGGTCAGAGAAATGAGATAGCTTATGTATGGCAACAGGATTAGCAGTTTGGGCTGCTCTGTATTAATTTGAACCATCTTATGGCCAATAACACTCCAGTGGTCTTAAGAGAATAAAAGGAATTCTTGAACTCTTGAAAAGACATTGTATTTTTACTATTGCTAAATATGATTCTAGAGTAAATTAAGATACCAAAATGAGTTGATTATTTGGGGAGTTAAAACCAAAAATTATAGGTTATATTTTCATTTCCCAATTATTCTTCATTGAGTCAAAAACCTTACTGAAAAGTGATTCTTGGACTGTGCAATAAAACCTGTGTGTGAGACAGCAGCAAGAGACTTTCAAGATAATGTATTATGCATAAGTTGGTTAAATGTAGGTTGGAAGAACAAATTGAACTCTTGTATTTACAAATGCTCAGCATCTGTCTTGAAAACTATTTTAATGTGTTTTTTAAAAATACAGTTCAGCTCCTGTCTTAATTCTATAGCTTTCTTTTCTTTGCTTCTTTCTTAGGCCTCCTGATGTGCCCTCCATATACATATCTCTGGTGAAAACTGAGATAAACATGACATGACTTTTTAGAAGGGTTTTGTGAAACTCCACTTTCTCCATCACCTATATTTTTTGAGCAACTTTTTTACCCTATAAATGTCATTATCGTCTTTAGGGAAGGTCTATGTTGCTGTAAAGCCAATACATTTTAATCCTTTTGGGATGAACTGAGCTAAGTATATTTAATACTGAAAGCACATACCTAAACATAGAATTAACTTGAACCATTTGTGCTGAACATTCTATTTGTTTTAGTCCCTTTAGTTTCCTTTTTTTCGATCCTTTATTGCATGCGTAGTTGACTTCAGCAATGGAAATGGACCTTTGGAAAACCTTAGTTTTGAACCGTAGTTGGCAGCAGACAGCAGAAACGTTAGAAATAAGGACTGAGTCTTCGAGTAAGCTGAGATAGCAGTATAGTTTGCTTTGTTGTAGGATGAGTTCTTTACTGTTTTCTCCACACATCTAATAGGCATTTAAACTATGTGTTCTATATATTTGCATTATACCTGGTTGTACTGAAAATATATTTTTGCTTCTTTTTTCTCTGAATACTTAAATGTGCAAAATGTTAACTTGAACAGGTTACTCACTTTAGAAATGTCCTTTAATTTCCTTTACTATTCATTGACTTGCAACAGTATTATTTAATCTATTTTATATTATATCAAACTGAGGAATTTTTTCTGACATAGTCTGTGGAGCAGCTCACAGTGGCTGGAAAGGAGATTCAGGAGATGCTGGTGTCGTGAGTTTGCACATCACACAATGGAAAAGAAGCAGTGACAAAGCTGCTGCCTCCTGCCTAAACCTCTGTTAATAAACCCGCAGTCAGAATCACAGAGGGAAGTTTTCCTTCTCTTCATTTTACACTTGTGGGTACTCAAAACTGCTTGTGCTTAAAAATTCATTTTTACAGCACAAACCCCAATGTATTTATTATTGTCTTTTCCCAAAGCCTTGAAACTCTAAACAAACACCAAAGCTTTTGTAACACGGTAAATGTTGCATGTATCAGTCTTCTGTTAGCGCCACTAAACACATCTCCACCTACATGTTTAGGGAACTGCCTGTCTCCTCTTGTGGTAAAACTAGCATTAGTTTCTTAATCTAATAAACCGAACTAATTGGTGGAAAAGCCTTTAGCTATGTGTTTGTATCATCTTTGGCTTGTGAGTAGGTAGTCTAAAAGCCCTCACTTTCACTCCACAGGGGCTGCTTGACTATGTGCACAGCCTGGAGGTGTGGAGAGACATCATCTTGTGAGAAACTGCCATTACAGTGGCTCTTGGGCTGTGTTTCTCTCCACTCTGGGGACAGGGAGCTATTCCAGGAGAAATGGGTAGGAGGGAAGCAGGAGCGCTTGATGGCTCTTCCATTGCCTGGACTTACGTGGCTTTCTCCTAGAAAGATTTCAGCAGCTGCTGTTCAATCTGCAGGGATAGGCCAGGATTTGTGGGATCCAGGACCTGCAATGCTGTTGCTTCAAGGAATTCCAGATTTCCTGGGAGGACTGAAAAAAAGCCCTTAGAAATTACAATATTGGTGCCTGGCAGTGTGACACTCCATGTGAAGGCAGAACAGAAGATCGGAGACTAAAACCTCGGCATGATTCCAGGAGGAGAATTTTGCCAGGGGGATTTGCAGAACAAATAGTGCTAAGGGAAGCTATCAAAGAGAGATTAAATAAACAGCTTTGGTGGATGAAAGATGAACTCCAAGCAGAAGTTTTTGAATTAAAAAAAAAAAAAGAAAAAAGGAAGGAAAGGTTTGTTTCAAAGGAAGGGTATATATCCATATATCCAGGAGTTCAGCTCCATTACTCAAAAGAAAACAAACCAGTGGTTCAACAATGAAGGTGAATGAGATCAGATCCGAGATTTGTAGTTTCCTTTAAAGCAGACAATGATTCTAAATATAAGCATGAGAGGGCTGCAAAAGGATGGAGGTCCACATCTTTTAGTGGAAGAGTAAATATTATCCAAAGCTGATTTATCTACTGGTGGATTCTTGTATCATGCAAAAAGCATGAACTGTTTCTCAGGCTACATGTTACCAAAAATTCCTCTAAGAAGGGACTGCTTTTTAAGCATTGCTTTGGATTTTACCAGATGTCAATGTATCTTCATGGCATTGTAAATATTAAATAAAAGCAGCAAGTAAAATGTTGACACTGTTCCTTTTAGGCTTTGGAAAATAAATTGACACTACTTATCCTCTAGTAAATACAATAATATATTCCTCTGCTTAATTCTTCATTTTCTTTTTTTCTGTGCTTTCATCTTTGTCATTTCTTCATACTCTTTTCATCAGTGACTTCCTTCTTTCATTACTTTTGCCTTCAGCTGCCTAATCTGATTCCTTTACTTCCTTAGCTGTCTTATCCTATAACAGCCATTATCTCACTCAACTCTTTCTTACCTGCTTCCATGCATCAGGATTCTCCAATTTTCCTGCTCCTTGTTTTAGAGTTTCTTTCCCTTCCCACTCACCCCCTACTCTCCCCATCCCCATCTCCCAGAAGCATATCCCTATGAATTACTCTCCTGGAGTCCTATTAGGGTTTCTAGGGTTAACTTGGCAAAGCATCAGATTTCTGTTTAAGTAGCAACAAGGTAGGTATGTGCCTATTTTACCCTCCATGGCCTTGCAGGGCAAAGGACTGTCAAGAAAGGTTCCTTCCCCATGGTTTGGCTGTCCCCGTAGATAAATGTGTGGTTGTGAACACAAGCTTCTGCAAGTCTTTGGTCTTCAGTTAAATCTGTTGCTTATCTTCCTGTGACTACATCCAGGCAGCAGAAGGCAAGCATTGCCAGCAGTGCACAGCAGCACTATTCAAGTGTCTTCCTGTTGGCACTTGCACTTTTGATTTATTTAATTTTTTGTGCTTTCTGGATTTTGTTTTTCTATTATTGGCCTGAGATTACAGTTCCTCTAGATAAAATTTAAAAGAGGCCTTTTTAATTGGCTGTGTCAAGCTTTCTCAGACATAAGGATTTCTTCTGTGTGTACGTCTGTGTGTGTGCATGCGTGTGTGTATGTATGCATACCACAAGTCAGAGTTAGGCAACACCAGCAGCATCAGCTGTATTCAGGGGTTATTGCCTCTCTTCTCAAGCTGTCCAGCTTATGTAAAAGACTGTAGGTAGGAATGCCTCTTGGAACAACTGCAGCACATTCTGGTTGTAAATTAAGCTTGATCCTACCTGGAGAGTTCAGCTCTTATTGTGATTGCAGTTTCAGTTTTGTTCTTCCCAAAGGAGAAGCGAGTGCTGTGCCAATCCCAAATGAGGTCATTTGAGGCATGGTCAGAGCTGTGATCTGAGCTGCAGATCTGCAGGGAAGTAAGTTGTTATTATAGCTGGAAAGGCTTTTAAGGAACTGTGTCTTGGGAACCTGATGTACAGATGATTATAAATGTAGATGACTTGCCTACTTAACAGGCCAGTGCTTGATTTTAGGGCACTCGAAAGAGAGTGCATTAAATTACATCTCCAGCCTTAAAAGATATTAAAAATTAAGGATCTGTATGCCATGGAAAGCACATCTTTGGATTTGTGAAACTTTTGTTTTTGTAAACCAGGAAGAAATAATAAAGTTACCGTTACCACTGACAAGTGACTATATTTTTTGTTTCTTTCAAGGCAAGCAAAATTTTAACATAAATCAAATTCAGAGACACCATTTTTGCTAAGTGTAACTCTTCAATTCATGCAGTTCATGCATATTCAAGTTAAAGAGTAAAATGTGCATTTATGTATGTAGCTCCTCACAGCTTTAGTGTTCATTTAAAAAGCTAGGTTGGTCTGAATGAATGAGTCCAATTAAGCAAAAAATCCTGAGAAAATCAGGATAAATTTACCACAAAGACATGTTTAAACTATTCCGTGTAGTGTTAAAAGGTATACAAATGGAGCAAGAGGCATTTCTGGCTAAGAGATTAATGGAGATTTGTCACTGCCATGCAACATGAGTGAATGGGTGATAGAACATATCATAAGCCAAGATTAAAAACCGTCACACTTCAATTCTTATCTTTGTGGAATTCAAGAAACATTTTATTTTAAAGATTGATAGAGTTGCAGGATTTGAACTTAAAATTAGAAATATAGGGCCCATCATTTTAATCAAGGACATTGAATAAAAATACTGAAATATGGATTTGAAAGATTAGTAATATAGATTTCTGGAAAATCTGTAATCAGACTCCCTTTCTAGGCTTTGTGTGAATTTATTAATATTTCATACAAGGAGAGATGTTGGCTTGAAAAATGTTGTTAGCCGGTCACAGAAAGGTATACTTAAAACAAAGCAATACATGGACTCTGCAATTTTTGATAATGTTTTATTATAAAGGATAGGAAACCAAATCCACATTTTTTTTCAAACCCAGATAAATAAACAGTAAATATCATGCTTTTTATTTTAAATGTGGTTTTTCTTTTGCAATAGGATCTGCAAAAATAGCTTTACTAAATTGAAGACCTGCAAAAATATATCTGTTGAGAATATGGAGAAAGACAGACCACATATTTTGAGCATAAATGAAGACCATTAAAAAAACTGCTGGAATCTGAGACAAAACAGCTCTGTGAAAAAACTGCTGAGTAAGGAGTAGTTTGGTAACTTATTCAGCAGAAAACAGCAAATTAACCCTTAAGCAAGATTACTTCGTATATATATATAAATATATACAAATACACAAAAAACCCAAAGATCTTCCTGCTTAAAACCAAAGAGAACCATGTGGGGCCTTGTGATCTTTAAAAAAGCATGTTTAAAAAAATCCTATTCCATGGAAATAAAGGGTAGGGGGAGAGAGAGGGAAAGGGAAGGGGAAGAGGTAAAAATGCAGGCAGTTGCTCTGTCACCATTCTTTAAAAAATAGTCAGATCTTTTTTGTGCCTGGTCTCAGGAACAGTTCCATGAATGAAATAAAGCAACAGACAAAAAAGTCACCACATGCAGATTTTGCATGTCATGTTCATCATAGTTTGCTTGATGAAAATATTATTTTTGATTTCAGTGGAAGCAGACTAAACTTTTTCATTTTATATATAGCAGAAAAAGAATGACTGCAAGCTACTTTCCCAAATGGATTTTATTCATATGACTAAATCACAAGAGACTGTAAATGGAAAGAGTTTTCTCTATACCCTCATGGGCCACCCAACTATTTTGTTGCTTGCTGCTTTAGGAACTTGATCTCCTCCAAGGGCTGAAATTTGCATCTTGCCCCCCACTTCTCCAACATTTTCATATAACAAAATTACATGCTAACAACCTTTAAGCAGTCTTCTAAAAATTCTTATAATATTTATATCCTTTTGAGGTTTGTATCCTCAGAGTGGGGTCAGGGCTGCCTGTACAAATCAAATGACCATTACAGGAAATATAAACATGTTATTTACAATTTCACAACTCTTTATTTTCTATACTACTCTGATGAGTATTTTTTTATAGTTGTAGCCTAAGCACTGTGTAGAGCTGGCATGCTTCTGATATTCACCAAAATGTAATAATAAAGAAAAATAATGATAAGTTGAGCGCATGCAAGGATACTGTAAAATGAATCCTTTGCCTTAAGCTATTCATTTATGTAATTTTTATATACCCTAACAGTTTGCCTTCCTGTTTACTTTTAATGGAAATATTCCATGCAAAATCCTATATTTTCTTTAGGATAATATTTCACATTCTTTAAACCTTCCATTAATTTTTCTACACGACATTCAGACTGCCTTTAATGAAAGAAGGGAAAAATCTCAAAACACAGCTACTTTTATTATCACACTATAAATCCTAGCTCAGGGATTATGCCAATTATCTGATTTACTCCTACAGAGCAATTGAAAAATTTATGCTTATTACCCTTATCATTCTTTATATGTTTGACTCAGTTTATTTATGAGAAACATGTCCTTAAAGAATTTAATGAAAAATAACGCTCACACAAATTATTTGACTCTGGGATTAACATAAATCCATCCACTATCCAAATTCAGTTCATTTAAGAAAAACAGTATTTGGAGTGGTCGTCTTGAGTGCTTTAAGATGAGTTTGAAAAAACGTGTCTCTGTAATCCATTTTCATGGGATTTTGGCATTTCACTGCTGAATAACATTCTACTCAATAGACTGTAGTTGACATATTTCAGTTCTTCAGAGTCCGAAGCTGTTGCTGAATAATCTTGTGCATTTTTGCACCTTTTTTTTTAAAAAAAAAGACATCCACTGACAAGCACCAGGTTTGGGCCAAATAAAAAGATCCAGGTGTTCTTTGGAAAATTATTGCAGCCACTTTCTTCTAAACCAAGCCTCCCCTGTCACGAAAATGGGGGAGTTTTTCTGGGGTGACTTGGGGAGTTTTTGTAGGTTATGGGGTGATAATGAAGCAACTTTCCATCATCCCTACATGTTGCTTTGAAGAAGCCCTCCACCTTTTACCTTCAAACTGTGATAGTGGTGCTGCTGAGGGCAGTGTTATCCTGGTTTGTTCTGGGAAACACCACTGAATGCCTTTAAAAATCCAAGGGACGAATCATCATGGTGGTGGAGCGCAAGGAGTAGCTGGGGCCTTTGAAGTAGTGCCACTTGATGCCATTGAGCTTTCCATGGTTTTGCCCAGCTGTATAGAACATCCCATTGAGATTGGAGGGACCGCAGGCATCAAACCACCACCCTGAAAACATTAAAATGAACAATTAAACTACCAGTGCACTAAGCATTTTTATCTTATTTAATAGGTTTAGCTGATTATCAAATTCTGGTGTTCCCAGGCTCATTAATACTCCTAGTGTGGTAGTGGGGAAGATATTTTAATGTTTTCTTTTTTTTTCTCTTCTATGCCATTCTATAACCAGTGGTGCTGGAGATTGAACACTTGTACTTACAGAGTTGGAAAAGTATCTAAGTAAGTCTTAACTCATTACTGTTTTATATGCAGTATGTGAAGCAAAAGCAAGAAAAACAACGACAAATAAACAGCTTTTCATATTTAGACAGTACTACAGTTCATCCGTCTAATGTAAAACTCAGAGAAAGACTATAATTTGTAAGTCTTTTTGCATAATTTCTCTTGTTTGGTTATTTTGAGTATAAGCATGGTTCAATTTTATTTACCAATTCGTTTCTATTGCTTTAATTGTGATTGTTCGATTGCTCAAGTTTCTTATTCTCTCAGGTCAGATGTGCTTAGCAAACATAGGTTATGAGTGCTGTGGTGCTGCCCTCTTATAGCAGTTACAATACTATAGCAATAGATAATCTGTATTCACAGTATTGTACAGGGAAACAGGCAGACTCTTTAAGATTTTTGATAAAAGTATAAACAAGACTCAGGAAATGAATGGAAGGACTAAGTTAAGAAGACAAACGTAATACTGTAGGGGGTGACAGTTAGAATACCTGTGTGCATGGACAGATGGTTTAGACGACTACCTGAGTGTGCATGCATCTAGGTGACAGTATGGCCAATTTCAATCAAGATATATTCACTGCAGGTACAGTCTGGGCCAGAACAGTGACATTCACTCCTCAATCTTATTATTTTGAATATGAAAATCTATATTTAATCTTGAGCCTCCTAATCTTGATCTTGAAATGTGACAAATATTTTTGCATCAGCAGTGTCAGGAGGGTCCTCACATTTGAGATTTGTTCACTTCTCTGCAAAACCCCTGAGTAAGTTCTCACCTGGCACTTAGAAATCTGACAAATGCCTATTCATTTTTATTTACTTTTTTTAAGGGGTTTGCAGACATTATTTACTTAGGTGCCTACAGGTAACAGGAAATTACTAGTTACTTGTACACCACTGACTACAAAAAAGATACTAAAAATATTACTGGTTGATATCAAATTTAGGCTTAGAAAGCCACTAAGTGCATTTTGTGTCCCTGCAAGATGCAGCTTCCTACTCGTTAACCCTTTGAACTCTGTGTGCAGTAGCATATATTTTATTCCACTGGAAAGACAGGGCAAAAATGTCTTGCCTGGATGTCTGTAATTCTAGTTCACTGCTCCACCTGCATTTTAGGACTATTCTGAAAAGTGAGGTGGCAGAGATTTAGAAAAAAAGCCCAGAACTTTGCTTTCAGAGAGCAAACCAGAAATCTGTTTTTTACAGAATGGCCCAGTGAACTGTTGTGTTGGCACAACTGATGGAGTATTAAATTGAGAAGTTAGGATAAAAAAGAAATGTAGCAGTTCAGGAACTTTTCAACCAGAGTTTTCTGCCAGAGAAAATACATGTAAAGCCATACCTTCACCTTTGTGAGTGCTCTGTCAACACAGCACTGAAAATAAACCAGGAATATTTGCCAAGTACTTGTGAATATTACTAAAAAGGACAGAGGTTTTGCTACCATTTGCACGACTGAATGCAGAAAACCCAAGCTTACTAGAAGTGTAGCTTTGGTTGCAAACTGTATGCAAATAAGCCATCTCACCTTTAGACTTCTGCAGTAGAAGTATGCATATATGTCTTTAACCAATGGAGAAAATTGAGTCAGTGGTGAAAAAGATAGTGAGTCTTCAAATCTATTTTGAATTGTTGCTTTAAATTTAAAATGAAATTAATCAGACAACTGTCTTGCTTACATTCCCAAGATCTTCTCTTGTTAAGGTGAACTTTGGACTGCCATGGGAGTTTTAAGGTGAACTCCAAATAACGTGCAACTTGGCAACACCAATATTACAGAGTACAAACTGACAAAGATAAACTAGGTGACACTCCAGCTACGTGGACAGTAGTGGGAGATTTGTTGTATATCTTGATGGGAATAGAATTTTCTCTCCAACAACTGACAGGGTATTTGTGCAATGTAACAGAAAGATGCTTAGCTCAGACTAAGGAAGACAGAATGAGTCCCCATACTGTAAAAAGCTAATATTCTCAATGTCAAAAATATATTAACCTCTATTTGTCAAGAAAGATTTCTGCTGAGTTTGGGGGGGTATTTTTTCTTATTTGGCTGGTGGGTTGTTTTTTAGTTTTTTTATTTCTCCATAATAATACTTATGTCTCTGTAAATCTTTACCACAAGTCTTATGTATCTTTCCATGTAATATGGTTGTACTGAACATTTACCCCCATGTATGAAGGCAAGTAATATATAAGGATTGGATGGTGACTTTTGCTTTTGGTTTTTAAATGCCACTTTATTTTCAAAAGTTATTTCAGCCTGCACATCACAGCACTGTAATAGTCCCAACATCCCCTGCAAACCTTTTTCAAGCTCTACTGGTAGCAACAAACTCAGCTAGTGAGTGCCTACTGAATGCTGCGTGTGCCACAGTGGACTGAAACACAGGATTTTAAATTTTCAACATGTTTTATACTCTGACTTCTGGAAAAGGAATTCAGCTGTTAGAAGTTCCTTTTAGACAATGTGCACTGCCCTAGAAAATCATCCAAATTCATCAGATACAGTGGTTAGCCTCGTATCTACCTATAATGAATGCATTGTGTAAAGTTATTTTAAACTATACTTTACTACTACTGATCTGATACTGACCGTGATTAGCCTTCAGATCCAGGGCTTACTCTGTCCTTTGTATTCAGATCCATGTAATTTATGTTTCTAGTCTTGCAAAGTAATTTCTTAGATTTTGGATAATATTTAGCAGGCTTTTTTCAGAAGTAACACTTCATAATAAAATCTTAAGGGAAGAATTTATGCCAGACAAGTTCTGGCAAACTTCTATTTTGATACAATCGACCTCTCTTTGATTACAATGTTTTACCTAAGGGGGCAATAAACAAGAGAAGTCATCTTACAGCTGATATTTTACTGTAATCACAGTATGATCTTATAGAAACTTAAGACAAAGTTAAACATGGAAAATCTAATCCTCATTTTTCAAAGCTGGAACACAGATGCAGATGGGTTCTGTTTATGGTGTTGGGATGTGGAGACTTGTCAAGCTTTTCTAGTTACCATTTCATCTTAAAGGAAAAGCAATGGATGTATAAATGGCCTTTTTAGGCTGAAGATTTTCAGCTATGCCTTACAAAATCTCTGTTAAAAATGGAATCAGTTGAAGAAACACAAAATTTTACAAAACTTGTGTGAGGACTTGCTTAAATCTCTTATTACAATTTTCTTTCAAAATGTGTTTTAATGAGCATTATTCCTGCTAGTAAGATTGAATGAAATTTTTTAAGGTATTTCTTAATACTACACTACATGTTGGGTTTACTTTCTCTCTGTCTTTCTTTTTGTAAGTTTGTTTGTTTCTTTGTTCTTTCCATATAGTTATTTCTCTCCATCCTCCCCTACAGTCTTCTCAAAGCTCCTCATTCCCCATAGGGCCTCAGATTATCACAATACTTCCTACTGCATGTTTCAACATCAAAATCTATATCTTTGAATAGATAGATATAAAGGAAGTAATTTTTCAGACACCTTGCATATTGTGGGAAAGAGGAATGGAAACAGTGACCTTCTTGGTAGTTGTAAATGGGGGAACAGAAAATAGAGGTTTCTGAAAGAGATACTTGCAGCAGTGCCATTGGAGACAACACCAAATAAAGCAGCCCCAGAGCCATGAGGAAAGATTCCCAGTAGCTAAATGTTGACTCATTCCCTGAGGTTCATAGGATTTTTTTCCCATGAAGAATCTTGTTTATGTTTCACTACAAGGTAATGGCTTTCCCAAATAAATATCAGGTCTTCTCTGAATGGCAGTAAGATTTTAACCTTGAAGATTATAACCTTTGGTAATAATTTCTGTGGGATATTTAATTCGGGCAAGATAACTCATGAAGTATGGGCATTATGAGAAATAATAATGGAAGCAAGATTTTAAGTGACTAATGAAGTGGGAAAGAGGAGGTTTTCATGAGGAGGTTAAGAGTGTTTTTATTCAGAACACAGGTAGTTTCATCAAGATGTTGGGATCACAAAATCACTAATTTCTTATCAGAGCTGAGGATTGACTCAGTCTTTTGAGTTTAGTCCACCTGTAATAATTTGTATAGCTCCCGCAGCATTACCGTCTCTGTTTGCAGTAAACATCCTTAGGTCTTAAAGTCTATTATCCAAACAAAAAATAATTTAGCTAATACCTTGATAAGTTGTTTGAAGGTTCATCTATACAAATAAACTTGAATCTTCACTGCAGACAGCTGCTCTTCTGGAGCAGCTAAGGCATGTTCACACTTTAAGGATGCCTGTTTAATCTTTAGTCATTGTTGCTACTACTGCTGGGAAGTTGTTACATTTCATGTCAGCTCTTTTAGTTAAATAAATATTTTTTGAATGCTTCAGCCTGCTTAAACCACCTATCACCAGATATTTCAGCTCCATTGACCTGCCTGTACTATATCATTGGCCAAATATGAATGTACATTGAGATAAATTGCATGAATTCTTGCAAAAAAACCCCACCCTTCCTAATGAAGGAGCATTGCTCAAATTAGTAGTGATATTACAAGAAAAAAAAATACAGCCATCTTTTATAATGGTTTTCTGAAGTCATAAGTATAATTTTTATATGATAATATCTTCTTTGTCAAAAGCAACATAGAAAAGGCTTTTGCACGCCAAAGCTAACATCTCTCCATTTTTGGCTTGTGGTATTAATTGTAATTAAGCATATATGTATGTAAAATTCTTTGTTAGTAGCCCAGTGCTCATCATTTCATGAGTGCACTGTAAATCTAACATGCATTGGGAATGTGCTAATGATCATTCAGGTTTGATGAAAGATTCTTAGTTACATATATAGTAAAAGAAGTAAAAGCATAAAAGTAAAAGAATAGTAAAAGAATAGTCATCTAAACCCTGCATATTTGATGGCAGACCCTTTCCTCACATGTCTCTGCTCTCTCTCCTCAGTACACTCCAAATGCAGTGAGATCAATATAAACCATTCAATAAGATCCAGAGTATGCTTTAATGGTACATTTTTTTGGGTTTATGAGAAAAATGGATCCTATGAAAAGCCAGATTTATTTCCAACCCTCTGGGTTTGTCCGTAAAATTTAGTGAATTTGGCACCACAGCCAATAAGAACACTTTCTAATGCAAAAATGTTAAAACAGTCTTCATTGTTCAAAAGACATAACAATTTATTTTATGTAACGTTTCAAGAAGTTGAAATGTACTTTAAAGAATTTAGATGGTTATACTTTGACTGTTTGACTTCGCATTGGTAACTGGGTGTAATTTTGGCTGATGCCTCAAGCTGTATGTGGAGCCACTGGATAGGATCCAAAAGAGGAGGAAAGCATCCAAAATATAGAAGGAAAGATTTTAGGTTGTTTAGTCCAGAATTCAAAAGACAGATTGCCAGCAATCTCAAATCCATAAAAAACACTGCTGAAAAAAAAGCAGCTCTGTAAGCTGCTCAGAATGTAAAGGAATGGTCTATTCTTTCCAGTGATGGAGGATAGGACAAGATGGAACACAAGTAAATTGTCAGAGAATTGGTTTAGCAAACAAATGAAGTTTTCTTATATAAACTGTAGCCAAACTCGATAACAGATTATATTATGGGAATGAATTTCTATCACTAGAAATCTTGAAGATGGATGAAAATACAAAAATAAATAGGTAGAGAGGAGTCTGTCTTGGAGAGGGACTAAATGACCTCTGGAATCCATTTCCAAGGCTATGTTCTTTTATTCATTAGGGTATTGGATTGACCAGACTGTTATTAGCAATTGGTACTCGACATTCTGAAGATTTAACCAGAATTTAGCTGTGAGGACATAGGATGAAAAAGCATTAACTTTTCATTCAACAGCATAACATAATCCTATTTATAAGGACCTTTTTGTAAGGTAAAAAGAATATGAAACATTTCTGTTCACTTCTAATCTGTATGGTGGTTATATTTCTGTATTTAAAATTTTAGGCAATATAAATGATACTTCATGAATGGTGTTTTCAAATTAACTTTGTTATGGAAGCAACGATATACATAAAGCCTAAAAACTGATGTTTGCCTATGTAAGTAGATGTATATTCAGGGGTTCATGCTGGATACCTTTAAGCGTGCTGAGGTTGCTACTTAGAAGTTTTTGTTTCAAACACAACATAAAAGAAACAGTGGCTTTTTCTGACTGGATTATGTATGGACAGATCTCTGTATTCAGCCAAGTAGTTCTCTCCAAGCCATGATCGGAATTCTCCATACCATTCTTGCCAGAGATTCATAAAGTGTACCACTTGGAGAGAAGAAAGCAGTGAAACAATAAAAAATTAGTGCACCACTGTTTGGGATCGTCATTGAGCACTCTCATTTAATAGATGAGAAATCCACTGAGGTTTAAAAAATACATGGGAACTCTCTCAGACTTGGGAAGCCCCTGAGATGCAAAAGATACTGGGAAAATACTCCAGGGAAGTATCATTTATTTGTATTGTTCTTAAGCCCAAATTAAAGCACCTGCTGCTGACTACTGTCAGAGACAGGAGACTGCAGCTGGATAGACCTCTTCTTCCAGTAAAATATAAGAAGTTATTTCAGTAATTCTATGCTGTTTCAGCCCTAGAAAGACATATAGAAAGTCTGTCTGTCACTTTGTCAAAGTATTTCAGGGATCACAGGTTTAGAAACATTCTTGTTTGTGACCTGAAGCCGGGTAAATACCTTGAATGCAGCCAATCCAAAACAAAGCAAATCACCTTAAGACTCTTTTACTATGGGCCAAGTTGCCATAGGCCACTTTCTACTGACTGAAAACAATTGCACAAACAACTTCTAGGGCTCAGCTGACAGGTGGTATCCTGGCAGGATGCTCTAACTTGGCCTTGTGCCCACAAATATGATCTAGAGACGTTAAATGTTCTACTGTTGGAAATCTATCTGAAGCACTTGGACATCAACTCAGTATTTCATTCTGGTGACAGTCTGTTAACATTATAAGTGCTATTTCTTGCAAAATAGCTGTGTATGTAGTTCACTGGAGTACTCTCCAAAACAATGCTTGAAATGGTGTGAGGATATAACATTTTTATTAGTTTACTGGCCTGAGATATTGTACTAGTTCTTAAAAGATATTTTCATGATAGAATTGTGTTTTTTTTACTGTTTTGACATATATGAAGTTTAAATGAAGTAATTATTTGAATAAATATATTTTGTCTCCCTTTAAAGTAAACATAGCATGCTTAGTTTAAATTTTTCAAGGTACAAAAAAGCACCTAAATCATTTAACTACCGTGTGTAGTTCACAGGGGCTAAGAATCCAGCTCGTTCATGTAATTTTGAAGTCATTTACTTAAAACAGCATTAAGATAAAGTCAAGGAGATTGGCTCTCGAAAGAACAAGGAACACACACACAATTCTATTGATGTTACCATATTAGTTTCCCAGTATTTATTTATTTCTTAATCGGGGGGGGGGAGAGGGGGGAAGAAAGGAGAAAAGAGGATAATAGTTTTGATATAGACTAAATAAAACTGACAACTAGTAAGATCACCGAGAGAAATGTATTCTTCCCTTACATTTTTATTTTCAGCCTTGACTATAACCATATCACAATCTTCAGCTTCAGCTTATCTCAGTCTTTATTCCTGACATAAATATATTCAGTTCACCTCATAGAGATAACATGCTCACCCAAACTGTCAAGATAGCTTGAAACCTGCCTGTAGATTTCATATCATTCATCATTAAAAGCTCTCTGTGATGTTGCCAAAACTAACAGAGTCTAGTATCGTTTGGAAAAAAGAGGTTTTCCAAAACCTGTTATCATTGCTACTTTTCTTAATTAGTCATTGTCTTTGGACCAAAACTGAAATTACTCACTAAACAAATGTTTTGATACTTAATTAAATGTCTGATATTTTTCAAGGAGTGAGGAAGTCATTTCAAGGAGCAAAGCATAGGAGAGTGGGGAGGATTCTAGCATGATTAAAGCTTTTTCTTGAACTACATATTACTCAGTGCTGTGCAACCTACCTCCAGAAGACTCAGAACTCAGAATCTAGTCCAAAAGACTAGACTCATCTATCCCCAAAGGCTAGC
Organism: Myiopsitta monachus; assembly: GCA_017639245.1. Taxonomy (NCBI): domain Eukaryota; kingdom Metazoa; phylum Chordata; class Aves; order Psittaciformes; family Psittacidae; genus Myiopsitta; species Myiopsitta monachus. The sequence goes on from CM029918.1 coordinate 86,972,354, forward strand.
TGCATCTCCTCTCATTCTGCAGTGCTTTGTTCTATTTGTGGTTTCCTCAGCTTTTGATAATTCTCTCCCTTCCTTCATATTCCTTTAATTTTCTACCAGTATATTACAATATGTGGTTTTCCTGTTGATTTACAGGACTGCTGCTGCAAAATACATATGAACCTTGTGGAGTGGCTGTTCAACAGCAAGTTGACCTTTGTGGGGCATTGACCTGCCATAGAAGTCAGGGCAGGAAAATAAACAAAATCCTCAGCTCCCAGAATTAGCCGTCTGGGAGCAGAGGTATTTCCAGGCAGCTTGAGTACATGAATGAGTCTGCACTTCAGCACAGACAGAGCTCACATTTAGGAGCTTCTCTGGCCTGCCCTGGAAGTAAGAGACTTTAATTTAGCATGATCTCTAAAGGGAAAGGTCAACAATCTTAATTAAAATAAACACTGAATTCTTATCCATTATCTGCTCTAGAACTATCTGGCTAGCTTCTTTTATTTTGTAGAAATGGAAAGGTAACATATGATCACCTGTCTACTATAAGAAGTTTGCCATGCTGACGTTTAATATGGTGTCACTAAGGGAAGTTAGGGAAGTTTGAAAAATTGGCTCTTTGAAGACTTTCCCAACTGTGTCATTTCCAATTGGCAAAAGAGAATAAGGAGCTAGGTTCTGATTTGATATAAATTCCCAGTGATGGGAACCTATCTTCTGTCAACAGATGATAGCTTTAGAGGCTCATATATTCCTGAATGTGGCCTGAGATGAATTAATTCTGAGTGCCAGTAATGACAAATAATATCAGTTCAGCAGTCTGATCCAAAATACTGAATAATTTGCATGCTATATTTTTTTTAACACAAAAGATAGATATCAGTGAGGGAGAGTCTCTGAAGAAGATCAGATGTGAAAATAAGGAGGTTTTTTGTCATATAGTTAATGAACCAAAGAATTCCAATTTTATCTTTCTGCTTTAATGTGGTGTCCTAGAGACAAAACATGAGTTTACCCATATAGGGATTAGGAATAAACATTATTTTCCAGCAAAGTTCTCTCTCTTTTTTAGAGCTTTAGGTGTCTGTATGGGGTGATCATCTCAGATTTTCCTCCTCTGAACTGGAGGGAACAAACATCAGTCATATATACTGTACATGACTTGGTGCTTTAAACTGTCCCAGTATAATTTCTCTGAGTTTTCCACACCTCAACTTTTCTTTCTTTTCTTCCACAGTTCGACTGAGCTCACTAAGGTTACTCTCTTAAATCTTTCAGAACAGCTATGTGCCACAATTTGAACAGGGTGTTGCAGGTCCAGTATTTCACAGGTGAGTTATTTGGCCATTGCATTTATTACATTTATAGAAACATATGTATTACAAACATAAAAGAGAGAAAGCTGAATCACTATAATTATTCCAAAAATAGAATCACGCCCGTAAGTGAAGTAGATAATTTATTGCAAATCCAGATTCTGATTATTTTTAAGCTTTACTTTCTAAAGCCCATTTCCCTGCATTCTTTTTCTTCTTCTGGCTAATTCTCCTACTTATTACAAAGTTTCTTCCCTCTTCTTCATCTCTTAACTTCTCTCTTACTTTGCCTTTCTTGCCTCAACAATACCTTATGCTTTCACACTTGAAATTGTCCAGTGAAGAAGTATATTGACTGCATCTCTGAGTAATTCCTTCCCTGCTGATAGGAATCTTGAGGTATTGGCACTACCACAATAAGTACAACAGAAAAGAGTAGGTGTAATAATAATAAAAGGAATTTTCACACAGTACTTACACATCTGTGAGTGCAACTTCATCCATGGTTGTTTTAGGAAAACAGAGTAGATTCCTATCAATGTACCACATATTTTCAGAGCTGTACTCACCTCCAGTCAACATGAGAGCACATTTACACATGCAGTTGTCATTGTCAGCATCTTTTGTACTGAATTCAGCACCATGTAAAATCAGGCTACTCTGTTTTCCAGCTGTTCCACTGTGGCCTTTTAAATACAGCCTGAAAGAGCAAGAAAAAACAAAGAATCAGTGTTGGCAAAAAGAAAAAAAAATATCCAGGTCTCCTTCCACATCAGGTTTGCCTTGCATGAAGTTCACTCAGAAAATGCAGAAATGTTTTGTATTTTGGCTCAATCTCTTTGTTTCAGGTGAAAAATGGGAACATTCTGGGGTTTTCAATGTATCCATAGTAGCACATTGTCCCTGCCACAGAGCAGAACTGAGCACAAGAAATCTGAAAATGCTGCAAAGTGGAGGGAGCCAAGAGACTGAAGAGAGAATGAAGAGAGGTGTCAAGAGATCTGTAACACATTGACAGGACAACTGAGAATTTGGGTAGCTGGTCTCTTTACTGTGGCGCAGAAACAGCACTTCCACTTAACAGCAGCCACATTATTAATCCCTGGGCTCGATTTTGACAGCTTCAGAATTTTTAATTTCACCAGTTGCAACACAAGCCAGCAACCCTCTTCTGCCAAAGCTGTCTCTGAATGATGAATGGAGAATAACTTAAGAGTTCAAGTCACAAAAGTCTTCATGACTTGCAATGCTAAATATCCCTTTTCTTAAGGAGTTTTGTCAACTAGTTGAAACCACAACCATGAGCTAGGAGCCTGAGCAAGGATGAGAACATTTCTAGTGCCCAGTGCTATAATGCCCAAAGCCAAGCATGTCAGCTGCAGAAATGGTGAATGGAGTATCTCTGTCCCAGCAAGTAAACATGGGGGACCTGTTCACATCTGACCCGAGTTCACATTTACAGCGAGAGTTCAAATGCACAAGACATCTGTGAAGACAGGATAAGAGAGGAGAGGAGGGGAGGGCAGAAGAGAGCAGAGGAAAGGCTTTAGAAGCTTTGTGAGACAGAGATCACTAGGAGACAGATGCTCACAGCAAAAACTACTCCTGTACATAACTACCTACATCAGATATCTGACCAGTATGCTCTTGGTTTTTTCATAAAACATTGCTGGAAGATGAAGGTATCCTTTGCCATAATAGCTTCACATGCAGGAAGGAAGATACAGGCGACAGTGTCTACCTGAGAAATATGAAGCCATAAACCTTACATCCCAGGGGCAAGCCCAGCCACTGGGGCAAGAGAGGGGAAGCAGCATCCCTCACCTGTCTCGCTGGAGCTCTATAGGCAGGAATATTTGAGCCACAGGGCTAACTAAAATATGATTTTCTATCTCATTAGATATATTTCCTCACTGAAGAGAAGGTGAGAAACATCAGTTCTGTTTGTCCTAGAGTTATTGAAGAGGGGCAAGTATATCTCTCAAATATTGAATTTGAAATGCATAAGGAGCCACAGGAGTAGAAGCAGGAGTTAAGTGTGTTAAGTTGGGTGTCATGGTTTAAGTCCAGCTGGTAACTCACCACCACACAACCATTTGCTCATTCCTCCCCTACCCCTGCCTCAGGGCAAGATGGGAAGGAAAACTGAAAGAATGTAAACCCCACGGGTTGAGATAAGAACAGTCCATTAACTAAAATATAATATAAAACTATAATTATACACTAATAATTATAATGATACAGGAAATAACAAGGAGAGAGAATATAAAACTAAAAGGGGAAAGGAACAATAAACATGAGTGATGCACAATACAATTGCTCACCACCTACTGACCAATACCCAGCCTGACCCTAGCGATGATCTGCTGTTCTAGGTAACCCTTCCCAATTTATATACTGGGCATGATGCGCTGTGTTATGGAATACCCCTTTGGCTAGTTTGGGTGAGGTGTTCTGTCTCTGCTTGTTTTGCTTTCCTGGCTTCTTGTGCCACTGCTCACTGACAGAACACAAGAGACAGAAAAGTCCTTGATCAGGATAAGCATTACTGAGCAACAACTAAAACATTGGTGTGTTATCAGCAGTGTTCTTAGACTGAAGCCAAAACAGAGCACTGCACTGGCTACAAGGAAGAAGAAAAATAACTCTTACAGCTGAACCCAGGGCACTGGGTTTTACAGCTGTGAGTGATATCCTAGAAAATGCTTCCTAACTTCTCCCACAAACAGAGTGCCTTAAACATCACCTAATTTTCAACAAAATTATTCCTATGTGTCTTTTCTCCATCTTTAACAATGGAAACAATCAATGCTGAGAATGAGCATGTTAAAATAAAAAATATTATTAAGAGAACTGTCAGGGCTACCCTTCCAATGTACTTACACTGCTTACCTTCATTTGATTTTAATCTTGCGTGTCACTTGATCTGAGCCCGATAATTAAATATCATTGGACTTAAACCTTAGAGTAAATTTTATGTATAAATATGAACATGTGCATGCACATATAAAAATTCTTGGATTAAATATAAACACCATGGATAATCAAAGACCTTTGGGTAGCACAAAAATGAATAAGGCAAAGTGTGAGCCTCAATAAAAGGTCATGAAGATTCTTAGAAATTTAACAACAAACAACCTAGGAACAGATATTTAGAAGGGTCATTGCATTACTCTATTGTTCAATCACAGTGGCAATTAGCCCATAATTACTGTGTTTCTCTACAATGGATGATTGTTTTAGACAAGATTTCACTAAGATCTTTCTTGCTTGTGCTCATTTCTTTGTTTCATACAAAAGAAAAGCTGGAATTGATCCCATCTTCATTCACTGGACTTTTGCCTTGTTTTGCAAGCTGTGCCTAATTTTTTGCAGAACGAAATAAACTTCCCTGCGATTGTGTTGATAGAAAAATTACTTTGTCACATGATATCTACAATCTGATTTTAAGTGGCCATACATTCTCATTGTATCAGCAACACCAGAGCTCACAGAAGTCTCATAAAATCAGTATAAAAAGCAAATGTTGTTTACTTAAATCAGAAAGACAATTCTAGCCAGATCTTTTTACTAACAAACACTATAAAACCCACTTAGTCCAGTAAAAATAATCATATAATGTAACAAAACAGTAAAGAAATTCATAATTCTTGTTGTGCAATGTTTTTCCCAAAGGGTTGGAGCATTAGGTTTATTTACAAGCTCATACGCCTGCCCTGATATTTTATAGATTCCTCTCAGCACAGACTTAGATCTTGCCAGTTATTTTTGAATTTCCCTCAACACCATTTGTCTGGTAGGTCTCCACTGACTTTAAAAGGATAAAAGCTTAGCATAGCTCCAAACTCTATTAGGCTTCCCATACTACAGAGTGTACAGGAGAAACATAGGGTGAAATTCTCTTGCTTTGGGCCTTCCTTCCTGAATTAACATTGCCCAAAAATTAGGAAAAAAATGGTACTGCAAAAGTTGGCCTTGATGCAGTCTATTCTTTTCCTTCTGACCTTCAGTTCAAGCTACATGGGTCTGAACTAGCCTGGCTTGAGATAGGAAGTCTATTAGCTCCCAGGAAGCAGTTGATATCTTACCACTCTAGACTTAGTTATTTTTTTAGTATTCTCAGATTCAGAATAGTAGGATTGAACCTTTAAAAATAAACTCTGAATAACTACTAGGATGTAATTTCTCTCCCTTAGAAAACATGAGATTCAGGGTAGAGCTTTTCTTGGTTGTTCTTGAAGGAGACAAAGGAAAGAATGTCCAAAATAAAAGGCAACTCCTTCCAGCTAAAAGTCAAGGAGCAGTTTCAGGACTACATCTCCTGTCTTCCTATTTGCACATAGCAGGGAAATACTGAAGATCGAGAAGAGCAGTGGAAACACTGCTCAGATTTACAGATTAAGCAGGAAAAGCAAATTCATGCTCAAATAAGTGAGAAGAATATATCAACTTTGCTACTGAAGTAGCAAAGAACTTATATCCAGCTTTTTTAGTGAGCAATATGCACTTTGTCTGTAAATAAACAAAAAAACATACTTGCTTACTGCAAACATTAGCAACCATCATTAGGAGATGTAAAGTACCATCTTAACTACCTCAGTGTGCATGGAGTTAAGTATTTTAATGAGATAACATCAAATTTTATCATTATGACAGTGCTAAAAATTTGTGCACAAATCTCCATGACAGGAATCCGTAAACATGAGTATGGGTATAAGATTCTTAACCATTAAATAGAGACAAACAGGAGTCTTGAAGAAGGATTTAAAATATTCAGCATGATGAATGGAGAGGAACACATCAAAGTCTGCCTTTGGGAAATGCTGTCTCCAAATTCCCACCTCCTGTTGTCTCTCTCTGCAGACTAAAATGTCTCTTTCTGCCACCTGCTCATTCCACAGGGCTGGCAGGAAGGAATCACAAATTCTGATCCTTCCTCAAGGGTAGGGTTCTTAATTTTGATAGAAAGGGTCATTGAACAAAATGGATGCCTGAGGATCAGAAACTTATAATCAGATTTTCCTATACTAAGCCCTCTCCTCACTGTATTTCCATTCTTTCCTAACTTCAACAGGAGCAGAGGGCATCTACATCTCAGCTGTTCTTCTGATCCATTGCTCATCACTTCCACCTGGTGTGTGGGAATATGTCTACACAGATACATGTGGGAAAATGCAAGCTCCCACTGACTGTCCTTCATGTACAACATGTGAAAGGCATTTTTGTTTTTAAAACCCATATGCCTGCCATTATTTTGCCCTCTAGTTTTGAAATGTCTGAGGTTGAAGAAGGCTTTACCTTTTTAACTTGCATCTTCCATCTGGTTCACATTTGCATTTAAATTTTAGCTTCAGTCTGTGAAATGAAATTCTCTCCTAAAGATGCTGAATTTGATGGAGTTTTATAAATTACTATGTTAGTCAACCACATTTCATTTCCAATGATATTTAGGTGATCAAGACCCTTTGTGAACCAAAGCCCGCTGGACTGCAACCATTTAGGAAAACCCAGTAAGAGATTATCCTCAGGTTACTCTTTCAATTCTAGACATTAATTGTAATAACATTAAGTAATAACCTCCCCACCCCCCCCCAAAAAAAAAAAACCAAAAAAAAGGCAACCAAACAAAAAAAAAAAAAAAAAAAACCACAAAAAAAAACCCTAAACACACTCAAAACGAGATAGCAGTTCTATTTTCTATTTTAAGTTCAGATTTTTTTTTCTCAGAAAATGTTTTTATTATTTATTTGGTCATGTGAAATTATTTGTTTATCAATGAATAAAACATAATTTCTACCGAAATAATATCAAATTTAGTTGGTTCCTTGTAAATTTTCCCAATGTGCCTTTTCCTGAACATATTGCAAAGTAGCATGAAGTCTCCCAGTGGTAACAGTTGCCCCTGAATAGCAAAAGCACCTTTGTAATAAAGACATCTTCCAAATATTTAATGATAGATAATGTGTTGTGGACAGGAGACAAATTGAAATAATCACTCTAGAGAAAAACTGTTGTCACTGAGGTTGAGGTTAAAATGTCTGCCAAAATGCTGTTAAATGTAGAACTAACCATAATGTGGTAACTGTCTGGGAAGCCTAGCCCTGGAATTCAACTTTTTCAAAATTTAATACTCTCACTAAAGCATAAAAAGAAACTTCCCTTGCTGTGCCAATTTGCAGATTAAGTGGAAAGACCATCTCTTTGCTGGAGATAGAGTATGAGCCATCTCTGTGACTGGGGAGATTGCTGTGAGTTTGAACTGGTTTAACTGGGTTGCAGAGTAAAAGGCATCATAGTCAGTGCTTTTGTCCAGATAAAAGCTAGATTGCCTGGACACCCATTCGCATCCTTTTCTCATCCTTAGGAAATGAAGATTCTTTTCAAACATGACATACTTTTTCAGGGAAAATGTTTTATCTAGATTTCGTTAGGGGCGTGAATACTCTCCTTATGAAAACAAACAAAATTAAACCAAATCCCAGTATTTCATCATAAATCAAGATTGGTTAACTAACAAGAACTTAACACCAGATGAGGTAAGTAATCATTAGAAGTCAATTAAAAACCACTCTCAAATAAAGGAAAATACTTTGGTGAAACTGAAGAAACTAAATAGAGTGGAAGATGATGAAAACACCACTACTCTCAAAATTTCATGCTGTTGCTAAGCCACTTATCCGAGTTGCAAGAACAATTCAGCACCTTTATCATTGTTCATCCTTGAAGGGCTGATGTAAAAGTACCAAAGAGAAGAAATAGAATGTCAGAGTTACTATCTGACTGGGGAAAACCTGTAATAGCAACCATAAAAATCCAACAATATTAATTTTTTCCCACTCCTAACTTTAGTCCAAACTTGAGAAACAGTGTGTGTGAATTTCTCGCACTCTTTATTTAATTTTATTGTATTCCTAATAGAGTTTGTAACTCTGCAAACAGTAGGCACGATGGTTCTGAAAAATGTCAAAAAAATCCAACCCTGAATAACACAATAAGTAGCTCTGACAACTCGAACAGATTTTTAATTTGGCTCTTAGTATTCTTGCTTCCAGCACATGAAGATGATTTTGTCTCACAATTCCTTAGAAAAGTGTAAGATGAGATTACCTCTGTATTTCTTTGCTGCTCTGTAGCAATGACTCACTGCTGTAATAATTAAATTTGACATTATATAATTATGCTCATTCTCCTGTAGAGACAAGTGAAATGTGCCCAACAAAAAAAATATTCACTTAATATATCCAGACTAAGAACACATAACTTCTGATTTTAAAGGCAAAGTAGTAATACGGAACATAATAATAAATGCATATGACCATTTTTCCTTTAGAATTGTTTCAGTACAGCCTGTCTATGGGTCAACAAACACTACGCAGAAGAGGTATCCTTCCCTGAGATGACACACTGTCAACAGAAAAGCTTGTTTTCTCTGTGAGAGCTTGTGCTAATATTAGCTTCTGTTTGAACCATGCATGCTTGACAGGTCAAAGGAGAAAAATACGTTTATTCTGGAAAGTGAACAAGTAAAAATAACTTAGCAATTAATAAGAAACACAGGTACACATTACAGTAAACGATACAATAGTCTAGTGAGCCTTGCTATTGTACTGAATGTGAATTTAACAAATAATACAACAAATTTTATTTTTCTATATTAAATTTCTTTAATAATTGACTGAAGAGCTGTACTCATTGGGAGCAGGTATAGTGAACAGGGGTAGTTAAAAGACATCCAGATTTTCTGTCTGAGATATTTTTCCTACCATAAGGCAAATAGCCTGTCATACCACTGCGTGCAGACAAATGGTGCTTTGTCAAAGCTTACAAAAATGTTTAAAAATATGTTTATCCTGGACAGTGAACAAGCAAACATATGCTTCTACTACTTGAAATACATGCTACAGAAGCCACAGAAACAGTCACTGTGGCAGTGTGAGCTGCTAGGTTTGCATCTGATGTCAGAAACATAGTGGTGATGGAGAGGAAACATACGGCAACACTGTTTTTACTGCTGACAGTGACAGAAACATATTTAAAGGCTACTATCACAATGATGTGTTGAACAGAATTAATTCCCTCTACTCTAATCTCTCACCAAACAGAGCATGGAAGAGATAAATCAATCCAATACCACCATTTTCTGTTAAAACTCTTTCTCAGCACAGTACTTATTAAAATAGTCACCCGTCTTATTTTTTTCGCATGAAAATCTGAAATAAAACTTTTCAGCACTTAATTACTTTTTATATTAATGAGTAGTTAAAATCTCATTACAGAAAAAAATATTAATAAAATCTCACTCTCCCACTAGCCTTATAAATGCTAAGATTTCCTGTTGCTACCAAAACTACCACTTTGCCCTGATTGATGGCTATATAATACATAAAACACTAATGCTAGAAGTATAGGGTCTCTATTAATTTCAAACTAGAAATAACTACAAATGATCAATGTTTTAGACAGGCATATAAACACTGAACATATACTAAGATGATAATGCAAATTGTTTTGATAATATTGAAGATGGATGAACTTCTTAAAAAATAAAATACAAACTTAGAACTTGTCTGAACATTTGCCCAAGACACAGGCAAAGCCAAGGCTAGAGAGATTTGGTTAACTTAAAATGTAACGTGAAATGTAAAAATATTTTTTTCCCTACTCAGCTACGATTCTCCAGTTTGGCTGAAGCCAACAACAGAAATGCCAAAATTCATTCTCAAGGGATTTTTCAGCACAGAAATATGGGGACCCTCCAAAGAAACTCATATTTTAAAAGTTTCTAAGCTTTATATAAGTAATCAGACCTTCTGTTGCTCATCTATACTGAATTGTTTAACCTTGTGGTGTTTGCGTACTTTTATTTAAGGATTTGTTTTGTGGCCATTGAAGCTAGTAGAAAAGTTCAGAGAACACTGGTTTGAAATGCTATTTATCTGTAAATTGATTAATCCTGTTCGAAAATCCAGTAAAAGAGACCCACGCAACTCTAGTAAAATTAATCTTAATAGTTATTCCAAAATGAGCTTGGAGTGCTGTGAAGATATATTCTAATAGTGGATTTATACTTTAGTTGTACCGAGGGTGACATTAATTATCCGCTGTCATACACATAGGTTGTACATTATCTTAATTAACTCATTCAGATAAAATAGAAATGGAAAACTTCATCTATCGGCATGCTGTGCATGCTCACTTTTACCCTAATGACTACTGAAGAGATACTAGCTTCTTGTTATGCCACAATGTCATTGAAAATATCAGTTACGGGCCATAGCAAAATATATATCACACAGTTTACTTAATTGAAATTAATTAATCATAAGTAACCATTAAAGTTGCAAATACCATAGGTAGACCTATGTTAAAAATTTATATAAACCTCCCTGAGGTATGTTAGTGTTTGGAAGTCAATGTGTTCAAACAGTACATAATCATTGTGGTTTCAGGGGGGTGTTAGGGATATTTTTTTTTTTTTTTATGGTGGGGTTTTTAATTGGTTTGTTTCTTCTTAAAGAGTATCCTGGAATTATGAGAAATTAGTTACAGTTTTGCTTTAAGAGGGTTAAGTACTATAAGTGCATCTCTACCGGTGAATCTTGCTAATTAAAACTTTACTATGCTGTATGTTGTATGTAATTTGAAGAAAAACCTGTGAAGACAGTGTTTAAATGCATAATTTCTTTTATGCATTTAATATAAGAAAATAAAAAAAAAATTTAAGAAAATATAGATAATTTAATTTTCTTGTTCCTCCCAGTATTTTCTTGAAACCATGATATGAGGAAAACCTATTTAAGGATGCTTGTTATTAATTTATAAATATCCTTTTACAAAATAGAGTTTCAAAATCCTAAATCTCTAACATTTTCATTGAAAAAAATACATTATTTTTGAAGTTAGCGATTACATATACTTATTTTGCATATGCTGGAATAACAAACTATTACATTCTACTTTCAATTGCATGAAAATTCAGAGTTTTATTCATAGGTAAGTTTTTTTTCATTAGAAAGTTACTTAGTAAAGGGGATGAATTTTGTACATGCCTAATTCTTCAGATTCCATAGATTATGATTGTTTGGTTTGGTTTGGGTTTTTTTTTAATTATCAAACAATATAGATAATTTTCTAAGCGGAGAAAGCTTTTTATTAGCATTTTATTTTAGCTGGGTACTGGATCAGCATTGTTTTCTTAATTATGGAGGTTCAGTCAAATGTTTGTGCAGCTTAGCAGAGACCTAAGCAGTCTACCTGAAACAAGTCACTATCCTAAGGACTCAGACTGCCTTTCAGAACAGAAGTTGGTGTGATTTTTTGATTTTTTTTTTTTCCTTAACTGATACTGGCTCCTTCTTCAATATTAGACTGTTTCTCTAAAGTTCTGTGGTCATGATAACATCTCAGGTCACAAATCAGGCAGTGAGATAAGTAACCCTTAAGCAGGCCTGCCCTGCAGGTAAACCGCATCAACAATGTATAGTTAAACAAAATATTCAGTTTGCTATAAAAGCAAGTAGTAAGAATCAGATAAGAGAAAAGCTGAAATATAAGAACAAAACCAAGGACCAGCACTGAGACAATGTCTTCAGATTCCAAAGATTTTGCATAAACCAAATGGAATAGTGTCCTTCAAATGACCTGTTCCAAAATAGTCACTGAGGCTAAAGTAACTTCTATAGGGAAACAGCTTTTGTGATTCACTTTATGGAAATATTTACAACTTTACACAGTGTAAGTAAAACGCTGTCATTCTGTTCAATAATCTTGCTTTCTTCATGCAGGATTTATATTGTTGTGTGTAATGGCTAAGGTTGACAGCTAAAAAAAAGCAAAACAATGATAGATACACTAGTTCACAGAATCCCTGACTTGAAATATGAGTACTGAACATTCTTTGCTTTTTTTCAAATTGAATATTGAATATGGCGTAACCTGTAATCACCATTGAGAAATTATTTAAATATTGAATTGGAGATAACAACTAGATTGAATAATCTTTCCTCCCATGTTTCCACTTGCACAACAGTTACTTGAAACTGTGTAAGGCATGTTTAAAATATCACAGAATCATAGAATCATTATGTTGGAAAAGACCTTTATGACCATCAAGTTCAACTGTCAGCCTTATACTGCCAAGTCCACAACTAAACCATGTCCCTAAGTGTCACATCTACATTTCTTTTAAATACCTCCAAGGATTGTGATTCCACCACTTTCCTGAGAAGTTTGTTCTAATGCTTGACAGTGCTTTTGTGGAAGAAATTTTTCCTAATATCCAGTCTAAACCTCCACTGGTGCAACTTGAGGTCATTTCTTCTTGTCCTATCATGTGCTACTTGGAAGAAAAGACTGACATCCATCTCACTACAACCTCCTTTCAAGTCATCCTAGAGAGCAATAACGTCTCCCTGGAGCCTCCTTTTTTCCAGATTAAACAATTCCAGTCCTGTCAGCCACTCCCCATAAGAAACTAAACCATTCATTGCCCTTCTCTGGTCTCCAGCAGTCTATGGTGGGATTTTTTCTCTTTTTGGAAAGGATGTATTTAAGGAAATGAATCATTATTGATAGAAGTGAAAAATAGTCTGCAGTTAATTCTTCATAATTTATTTTATTTTTTTTTAATTTTCTATTCTGTGCTAGTAGTGCAATCTTCTTTTACAATTGTTCTCCTTTGGGCATTTGAAGATTCTGACTTCGAATATTTTCCAGTGTTAATGACCTAATGACCTTCTCAAATCATACTACAGTATATATACTATAATGTGGCTGGAATGGAATGAGTTTGCAGCTGCCAACAGACTATGATAGAAAGAAATAATGAATAACACATTAAAATAAATACTTTGGGTTCTGCATGAGATTTTCAAGATTCACGATGGGATTCATGTCAAGAGATGTGTGCTTCCCTTCGGGTGAATCCCAGAGAAAAATGCAGGTGTATTTTTGGGGGACATTACTTTCAAAGCAAATCATTAATTAGCATTTCCATTCACTTGCCTATGTTTCAGCCTTTTAAATCCTGATGAATAAGCTAGTTCATAATTTATGAATTTCTACAACTTAAATCAATGGTCTTAATCTAGTAGCTGTGTACACAGACTCATGACACCAGTAAACAGGAAAGGATATTGAAGATGTAGGGATAACAGGAAATTACTTTGGAGATGTCTTTGTGGGGATGACAGGAAATGCAGTCATTTCCAAATATAGAAACAATGTAAGGTAGCATTAATGGCAAGGTGGTCGCTTTCTGGCAACGTTTGATTTTTGGTTTTTTTTCTTACATTTTGCTGTCATCTTACAGTCTGTGCAAGGGTAATGAAACAAGAGTGACTTGACCTTCAGTGAGAGCTCTGGTAGCCATACCTCAGCAAAGTACTTAGTATGTGCTTAAAATACAACTTAAAGAAAAGGTGTCTAAGTGCATTGCTGAATGAGGGCATAAGTACACTAAAAAAAAATTAAAAATGAGATGAGGGGAAAAAGGATGTGAAAGAGGTGAGAAAGAGAAAGGAAAGGCATCTGTTACTCATCTAGTATAATTCACACCATCAATATGACAATTAGTCTTCTTATTAAAGGTTTATGGCATTGAAACTCCTGGCTTGATTACTCATTATTAGCTGTATTGTACATCTTGCTACACTTATCCTCTGGCCTTTATATCCATTATCATACAAAGGTTAGACTTTCATTATAAGGGCATGTATCTAGGAAAAGGTAACAAATTTTGGAAATGACTGATGTACAGAGAGTTACTGTGAAATGTATATAGTTATTTGAAAAATAAATATTGGCTTCACTGTTTGCTTGGTTTTCTTACTGCAAAATTAAGCTTAAAAAATGCCAAAATGAGCTATGTGACACTAAGACCTCTGTAGAAAAATATAAACAGACTGTTAAAGCATATTTTAATTCCCTTGGTGTCTTTTGTGGGCAATAAACAGTCACATATGAGTGAAAGGTTCACTGACTGTCACCCATTTGTGATCCAACTTCTTTGCTGGTGCCACACTGACCAGGCTAATAGAGATCAGAATGTCTTACATGCTTTTTACCCCCTAAAACCACAGGTCATGACCTTATAAGAGCTATGATTCATGATAATGACTTCTTTGGTTCAAATGGCGTTGAGATTGGTACAAAATGGTTTTACCACAGTGCAATTGAGTTATAACACTAAATAAAAGAAAATAGAACACAAACACTGCACATGAACTTTGGTCAAGTGTGGTGAGCACTGATTTAGAATTGAAAACACTTCAGCCTATTGTATCTAATTAAAGAAAGGGCTGGAGACTAAACTCTGTATAGCACCAGGCACTCAGTTATCCTTTATTAATTAGGCTTCCATTGTTATTGAGTACCTCGTTCTTCCATGATAATAAAGAAAGTATATTTAAACTTTGCAGACCAAACAATAAAAAGTGCCCTGCATCAGATGCCACAATACTTCCGTGCTCTGATGTTCAAAGTTGTTATCTGTTTGTAGGTTTATGTAAATTACTAGCTCTTTAGACTTGTTGTGTACCTCTTTGGCTCTAACTCATCCACTGCATTGCTGTAGACCAAATAATGAATAATATCACTTCTTGTTACCATTACTTTGGAGAAAGACACAGAAAAATCAAGCATATTTACATTTGATAGGGAACTCCACACCCCTCCTTCCCCCCCCCCCCCCAAAAAAAAAAAACAACAAAAAAAACAAAACACCACAAGAAACCAACATCTTAAAGACTGATACAATGAATGATTCTGGAAAAATCTGGGATGATACTTTCCTGAAATTCTTTCCAAGCCCACAGGTATGCGTGACTTTTTGAATTCATGTATGAAGCAAACTCACAGAAAATATGCCATCACTGGTATTCTCCTGAAAATGTAGTGAATTAATACAGAAAGAGTTCTCAAAATCACGCTCAAGAAACACTTGCCAGTAGAGCTGCTAATGATTAAAAGGGGAAAAAAATCCCAACCAAACTGGAGTTGGTAACAGACTTCAGAGATTTTAACCACAAACGTACTAGATTAAATAAGGGTCACTAAGAATTTCTGCATGTTTTTCGCAGGGAGATGAAAGCTTTCTCTGTCAAGTCTCTCAGCAGACATGAGCTCATTCTGCCTGCACTCTATCCTGGCTAGAAGCAGTACTGTCGCAATAAGCACGACACAGAACCTACTCAAGGGCAGAATGCATTAGCTTGGAATTGAAGCCACACTGGCAGGTCTACGGAGCTTCTGATTAGCTCAGAGAGTGGGCAGAGAATGAACATCTCTGTTAGAAACCATACAGTGGGGACTTTCAGGTTCCATTCTTTGTTTCTGTATTGTGGAGAATTTAAGTTTGAATTTTGGTCAATGGTGAGAATTGTTAACATTTTTTAAAACTTTCCACAAAGCATTATTTCTTTTATCTGGATATACTATCATTATTGCTAATTAAATTCATCATAATCTTGTAAACACTTAGTGGTCATGTTTACTCTGATGGAGACCATGGTCACCCACAGGAAGAACATAATTTTTCTAATTGAAATCAGAGACACATCTCATTCTTTGTATCCACATTTCAGAATTTCTGGGCTGGCATTTGGAAGTGTCAGTTTCTTCAGTCTTGATAATGGCTAGGACCTGTCTAGGTTAAATATTTCGAGCTGTACCTGAACTTGGATCCTGAAAATGTACTCCACTGCCTAGCATCCATGCATAATAGTGAAGAGAATGGCATAATGGAACATACATGAAAGAAACTATTCTAATACAGAGATATTTTGCAAGCCTTATTTCTTCTGAAATATTTTTCCTCATTCTGCATTTTACTTTTGCATGAGTCTCTCACAGTCCTTTACTGTTTGCACTCTTAAACTTCTATATGCATTATATTGCAATTTTATGTTATTAATGTATTAATGCAAACAACGGTGATGCTGTATCCGTCTAGAAGTTTTGACATGTCCTTAGACATATTCTTTACACTTCATACACAAATTTTCCCCATGCTAATCTACATTCTGATAATCATTATGAGTTTTAGAGAGTTTTAACACTGATGATGCTATACAAAAATAAATTTAAATAAAGAGAAAAAGTGACAGCAAGAATACTCAAATGTTGATTTAGAAAATTATTGTAACATTTCAAGCCAGTTATTGTGTTATTTAGATTTTTATGGAAATAGAGACAAATATTGCATAATTTATGACTTTGTGATGGATACCCTGAATTTAAAGACCATCTGATCTTGGAGATGTCTGGATAATTTTAACATATAAAAAAAAAATCCTCTTGGGTGGCAAATATCCAGAAGTGTCTCAGTTTCACAAGGTTCTTTTATTCAGGAACTGTTTCATGCCAAAGCTCAGCAGAGAAGAAGAAACTATGTTACTGATTTCTATTAATACAAACATCAGTAGGTTTAAACTCTTTCAAATGCTTTGACAGAAGTAAATGAAAAAAAAAACATTGCTCTTCTTGGTGTTGTTACTGGCAAAAGTGGGAGGTCTTACCTTGGGGACAGTGAGGTCCATTCACACCAGGATTTTATAAATTTTGTTAAAATACCTGTTTCACATTCTTTCTTAATACAAATGTGTAGAGGTGGCATAAAGCAAGACAGCATTAAAAGAGAGCGACACTGTGTAAGAAGACTAACAATATAGATTACTTATAAAGATAATTTCAACAGGATTAGATTAGTTGCTTTAAATTGGAGAACACCTCCCCCCCCCAAAAAAAAAAAATGGCTATGACCTTATGAAAGCCTGTGCAGCTTTCTCTTAAGTACCCCATCATGCTCTGTCTGTCCCTGATAGCTGGGGAATAGCTGGTGCATTCTCCACTGAGCTACAATATGTAACAAATAAGAACGCTACCGAGTTTCCACAGGTATATTTTACTGCCAATACTTAAATGTGTTAGAGTTCTCTCGGTTGTGTGCCCATGCAGTAGCCCTGAACAGGGATTTCACTAGTGCTGCTCTTGCTTTACATGATATTGCTCTCACACTACTAAGATATTTTCGGTAGAGATGTTTACCAGATAATAGTAGTTTTGCTACCAGTGGTTGTTACTCTATACTCTTCATGCTCTATACTCTTCATGTAACAACTTATTGATCTGAATGCTTATCCAGCATGTAGGAGTTATGGTTTCTATTCACCAAGGAAGAGGAAGGTTTAAAACGACAAAGCTTCCCTCACAATGGTGCCATAACCAGCAACATGCATCCTGCTGCAAAAGTTGTTCAAAATTGATTGAGCCGTAGAGGGAGTACAAGTGTAAGTCTGTAGCAGAATTGTTTTAGAATGTTCAGGACTTCAGAGGTAGTCCTCATTATGTCATTTAGTCGAACTCTATTTAATTCAAACTGAGACTTCCTTCTCCACCTCACTGACAAGCAACCTGGTACCTACTCATTCACTGAGTAGTGAATTCTTCTCCACGCTGTATCAGAGTTTCATTGACTAGCCTGTTCCCTTGCAGGAAGATTGCTGCTTTTTCTTGGGAATCTATAACTATGGTCTGGATCCTCTCTGGCAAATTAATGCATTAACCTAGGGTTTTTCATTTACTTCCTGAGTAAGACAGGGCATTGTCTTATACTTTCAGGCTGTGGGCTGTGAACCATCAGTGGATATAAATAGATGCCTTGCTATTTTCAGTATTTCCTAATGGTTAACTCTTGGCAGCTGTCTGCTCTGTGTGTTGCCTGATTTGGCTTCTGTCTAAGGAGCTTATCTCTCCCTAGGCAAGCACAGAGAATCGAGTGTCTCAGATAGGGTTCTGCAGTCTGTTCCTAGGGCCTATGTTAGCACTGAAAATCCTAGGGCTTTAATGTTAGCACTGAAAATCTTTATCTCACCTACCTGTAGGAAACTACGTCTGATTTGTGAATAAACACTTAAATTCATTAAATCCAGGGTGATGTTTAAATCTAGTAAACTGTTACAAACCATTTTTTACTGGCTCATGTAATCAGTAGTTTGAATTGACATGTTTGTTTTATTTTAGATAAGCTTTATGGGAAAATAAGATACTTTTGTTCTTACTCATACATTTTCCTTTTCTTAAAAAATGAATCCAGGGGCCTGGGGGAGGAGATAATGACATGCCCACTATGTCCCATAGTGATAGCTGAGGTAGAATATATTGGAAAACAAGTTTCTCTCCATCTATGTGGTTGAAAATCCATGAAAAACCAAAGGAAAAAAAGGATTCTAGAAACATAAGAACACTATAAAATGTAATTATTGAAAGTTTCTTATCAATAGCCTATTAACCCTCTTAGAAGGTGGGTTTTGCAGGTACATAAAAAATAAATATATGGGGAAGAGTTATCCAGTTTTGGTGAAGGAAATATATCAGTCTGGGGAAGGCAATTGAATATTAACCAGTTGAGGGAAAAGGACAGAGAAAAGCAAGACTGAAGGCAACAACAATTTAGAGATGACTTGAAAGGTCTAGTAATGAAAATAGACTAATAGATGTCCACCTTTTATTGATGAATTAAGTGGATATACAAAAATGGCAAGGTTGTTGTATCAGATATATTCTGAGTAACACACACTCTTGGAGAGTAAAAGGTTGTTGTATAACCAGTGTATACGTTATAAAGTACTTTTATAAAATATCAAGTAAAGACTTTCCCAGATTTTAGGGAACACCTCTGTTGGTTTCCCTCCATATCCTAGACATTGTTGCAGTAAAAAGCTGTAGTACATCTGTGACCAAATAAAGCACAAAAAGAAATATTAGGGGGCTTTATTAGTGTTTTTTAGCACTATTTTTAAGATAATATGTTACTTCTGAACTGACCTTGCATACATGAACATCATTTGACTTCGGTAAAAAAGAGAGATATTTATTTTGCATGAAATACAGTTAATATTTAAGATTAATTGATTCAGAAAGGTGAGGAAATTTGTCTTCTTCTAAGTATATTACTCTAACTGAAAATGTAGATAGTCTTTATCTAAAGGGCCTGAAGACTAATAGCACCTTTCATTTTATATAGAACTGTTTAAGACTTAGAAGGATAATGAGGAAATATGCCAATACCTAATTTTTTCAGATGAAATAATACATCTTCTGTGTATGAAATTGTTTGTGTTATGATACCTAAAATGATCCACATAACATAATTTCAAATTAAATTTCTCACTTGTAATGATATTTAAGTTATGAGCTAAGAAAACTAATTATCAATGTCTTTCTGTCACGTGAAAGAGATATTTCAGTGAGCTATGGTAGTACAATACCTCACTGATAGTTCTGTAATAATTTCTGACATTTGAAAATCTATTATTATGCTTGATATGGACAGATATAGTTTGGTATTGAATGTCAGTTGTAGCTGGGTTTGGTAAACCTGGGCTTTCAAGGTTGCAACCTGTGCTCTTTCTTTCATTCGAACATTGCAGACAGTCACTAGGTTTTGCAGAGCTTCCAATAATGAAGTTTCAGAATGGTAGTAAAGAATTACATACCCCTTCATGGAGGTCTTACTTTGATAAAGTGAATCCATTTTCTTGCTTCTCGGAGGCAATACAAACGAAAAAAGCTTTGGTGCTTGCAACCACCCCAGCCAACTTCCCACAAAATGGGCATGTGATGGGAGAAAGTGCTCCACTACTCCTAATTCACTACCAAGAGACTCTTCCCCTCTTTCCCTCAGGATCTGCACATCATTCCCTCTTCTATCAATTCCCATCATTCTCTCTCACTATTCACTTCTCTATGCAGTAGCTCATTTACAATACTTAGTACCATAGAATCACAGAAACATAGAATAGATTGGATTGGAAGGGACCTTTAAAGGTCACCTAGTCCAACCCTCCCTACTGTTGACAGGGTCATCTTCAACTAGGACAAGGTTGCTCAAGGACCTATCCAACCTAGATTTGAATATTTCTGGGGATGGAGCATCTACCACCTCTCTGGGAAACCTGTTACAGTTTTTCACCACCCTCATCATAAAAAAGTTTCTTCCTTATACCTAGTATTAAAACTCTCCTCTTTTATTTTAAAACCATTTTCCCTTGCTCTATCACAACAGTCTCTACTAAAATATCTGTTTCCATCTTTCTTATGACCCTCTTTTAAGTACTGAAATGCTGCTCTGAGGTCTCCTCAGAATCCTTCTCTTCTCTGAGGTGAACAATCCCAGCTCTCTCAGCCCTTTTTCATGTAGAAGAGGTGCTCCAGCCCTCTGATCATTTCTGTGATCCTTCTCTGAACCCTCCTTACAAACAAGGTCCATCTCTTTCCTGTGCTGAGAACTCCATAGCTGAAGGCAGTACTAAAGGAGAGGAAAAATCACATCCCTTGATCTGCTGGCCATGCCCCTTTTGGTGCAGCCCAGAATGCTGTTGGCTTTCTATATACATATAGGTGTGTATATATATATATATATATATATGTAGTTGGCACCTGATCCAGGTGCAGGACCTCGCACTCGGCCTTGTTGAACCTCATGAGGTTCTTTTGGACCCTACCTCTAGAGCTTGTTTGCATCCCTCTGGATAGTGTGGTGTCCCTCTGGCGCACCAAGCGCATCACTCAGCTTGATAGTATCTGCAAACTGGTTAAGTGTGCACTTGATCCCACTGTCTATGTCATTGGTAAAGGTACTAATCAACACTGGTCCTAATAGTGGTGATCCCTTGTCACCAGTCTCCTTCTGGACATTGATTCATTGACCACTACACTCTGGGTGTGACCATCCTGACAAATTTCTCATGCAATGAATGGCCCAAAATCAAATCCCTATCTTTCCAATTTAGAGGAATGTGTTTTGAAGGGAACTGTGTCAAAGGCCTTATAGAAGTTCAGAGAGAAGACATCCATAGCTCTTCCCTTGTCCACTGATGTAGTCACTCCACCATACATGGACAGTAGGTAGGACTTGCCTTCAGTGAAGCCATGCTGGCTGCCTTGAATCACCTCCCTGTCCTGCACATGCCTTAAGCATAGCTTCTAGGAGGATGTATTCCATGATTTTCCTAAGCACAGTGGTGAAGCTGACAGGTTGGTAGTTCCCAGGGTTCTGCTTTCTACGCTTTTAAAAATGGGTACAATGTTTCCCCTTTCCAGTCCCGGGACTTCACCTAACTGCAACGACATTTCAAATAATATGGGGAGTGCTTGTCAACTACATCAGCCAATTTCCTCAGGACCCTGGGATGCACCTTGTCAGGTCCTACAGACTTATGCATGTTTAGGTTCCTCAGCTGACCTTTTTCTGGGTGATGTACCTATAGAAGCCTTTATTATTCCCTGCATGTCTTGGCAAGTTCAGCTTCAGTGGTGCCTTGGTCTTCTTGACCCTGTACCTGCACAGCCAGGTAGAACCCCTATACTCTTACCAGAATACTTGTCCCTGTTTCTAGTGCCTGTGCATTTACTTCTTGCCCTTTAGTTTGACCAGCAGGTTTCAACTCATCCATATGGGTCTCTTGCCTTCCTCACTTGATTACTTACACCTGAGAGCTCTTGTGCTCTTTGGAAAATGTCCTTAAAGATCTGCCAGCTCTGATCTCCTCCCTTGGCCCTAAAGGCAGGATCCCAGGGAGTCCTGTTTACTAGCTCTCTGACCAGCTACAGCCTAGGCTGCCTCTAATCATGATGTCACCTATTAGTCACTTGTGCTGGTGACCAACAGGTCCAGTATCACATCCCCACTGGTGGGGCTATTGCCCTGCTCAAGAAGTTATCTCAGTGATTTCCAGGAGTCTCCTGGATTGCCTATAGCTCACCAGGCTACTTTTCTAGTAGATGTGAGGGTGGTTGAAGTCGCCAAGCAGGACAAGAGGCTAAGAGTGCAACGACTCCTGTAGCTGGAGTAAGAAGGCCTTGTCAATAGGTTCCCCTTGATCAGCAAGCCTGTAGCAGATGGCAACCATGAGGTTTCCTTTGTTTGACTTGGTGTCTGACTCTTACCCATGAGCTTCCAACCTGCATTGGTTATTCTCCAGAGACAGCTCTTCACATTCTATCCATTGCTTGACATAAAGGGCGATGCCTCTGCCCTTCCTTCCTTGCATGTCCTCTCTGTACAGCCTGTAGCCACTGGCAGCGACACTCGAGTTACGGATTTGTTCCACAAAGTTTCAGGAATAGCAACTAGGTCATAGCTTTCTAGCAACACTGTAGCTTCAGACTCCTCTTGTTTGTGGCCCACCCTGCGTGCATTGGTGCATAGGCACTTCAGCTGGGCTGTATGCCATATCACCTGCTTAAAGGAACAACCCTTAATTCCCTTGAGGTATTTCACTGGTGTTTCACTGTTAGCTCCTACTACCTCAGGAGCCCCTAGATCACCTTCATAAGACTTCAACTGTGTTCCAGCATAGCCAGAACATCTCACTGCATTCTTATTATATTCCTTAACACAGAAGAAAAAGCCTGTCTTCCTGCTTCAGGGTAGTCATAGCTACAATATAGTGAACTATAAATTAGCTTTAAGTAATTAGAGGTGGGAAATGATTAGCTGTGTATACATAGGGATTTAAATGGATTAAGTTAATTTTTAATATTCATAAACTCCACAAGTATATTTGCACCAACTTTCATTTAGTCAGAGAAAATGTTATATTTAATTTCTGCTTATATTTGGAGGTACTGCATGAACTGCCACTGAGCTTTAGTAACAACAATGGCCTGGTTCCAGAAAGACCTCTGGTTAATAAGCATTGGATCGAATCACTGTACTTACAGTATTTGGACTTTATGAAGTATTATTAGACTGACAGTGTTCTTAAGTAGAATAAAGTTATTTCAGCCAGATATTTATATATACATAGAGACATTACATCTCTTTCCATATTATCTATTTTTTACCATTGTTTTGTGAAAAAATATGCAATATATTTTTAAATAATGGAAAGTATTCATACCACAGATATCATCCTGTCTCTTAATAGGATTTTGCATGGATATTCCCTCTGAAGTAGTCTTGCAAATTGAATTTCGAGCTTCCAAAGAAAACTGAATTACTATGGGTTTAAATTTTTGTACAATATCTGTTTCCTGAGTTGTTTTGTAGTTTTCAAAGTTGGCAAGAAAAATACCAGGGTCTGGGCACAGGACTGGGTCTCAGAGGATCCTATCCTACGTGTTCTTCACTGGATTTTTCTTCGCCTCATAAGAATGGACCCTTTGAAACTTTACTGTGACACAAGTAGCACAGATGAAGCTAGGCAGATCATAGAATCATAGAATAGTTAGGGTTGGAAAGGACCTTAAGATCATCTAGTTCCAACCACCCTGCCGTGGGCAGGGACACCTCACACTAAACCATGCCACCCAAGGCTCTCTCCTACCTGGCCTTTAACACCGTCAGCGATGGAGCATTCACAACTTCCCTGGGCAGCCCATTCCAGTGCCTCACCACCCTTACAGTAAAGAATTTCTTCCTCACATCCAATCTAAACTTCCTCTGTTTAACTCTGAACCCATTACCCCTTGTCCTCTCACTACAGTCTACACTACTCTCTACTCACTACTCACTACTCACTACTCTCACTACATGAAGAGACCCTCCTAGCATCCCTATAGGCTCCCTTCAGATACTGGAAGGCTGCTACGCGGTCTCCACGCAGCCTTCTCTTCAGGCTCAACAGCCCCAACTTTCTCAGGCTATCTTATGGGAGGTGCTCCAGTCTCCTGATCATCCTCATGGCCCTCCTTTGGAATTGTTCCAACAGTTCCATGTCGTTTTTATGTTGAGGACACCAGAACTGCACTATTCAGAGAAACTTACAAGTCAGTTTTACCTAAGCTGCTCAAATGAAACAAGAAGAAACTATCTTACTGATTGCAAATGCATTACCAAAAAGCCTGGGCTATAATAAAGAATCAAAATAACATTTAAAAATGTGGTTTGCTATGCCCAAGTGGCAGCCTAATAGCCTAGAAGCCTGTTAATGTCCTGCTTCTGCAATAACAACTGTGTGTGGAACATATTTTAAATTAAAGATGCATAAACCCAGCTGTCCCCATAAAAGTCATACTCTCAAATAATACTTCCTTTACTACTGATTACAGTGTTTTCATTAGTATAATTTAAAGACTTTTTACTTTACAGAAAGAAAAGTGAGAAATTTTGATACGAAATTCCAGCATTAGTTCAAGAGTGGTGATTAAATAAATCAATAGCTTCCACCTTAAAAAAAAAATAAAAAAAAAATCAAAGTTTAACATTACATCAAGGCATCCGGCTCCAGGCTACATACCTAGTTTGACTAAGAAAACAGATAGAAATAATACTATTGCTGAAACTAAATATACAAACTCTTAAATAAGCAAGAAATAAAAAATCCAGTACTCAGTGAACCAAAACCTCCTTACTATCAGTTCCCATAAAGGTTAACAGTTTTTAGTTTGCATTCAACAACTGATCTGGTTTCCGAATGCAAAGGCTAGAGAGACTCAGTATTTTGTAGAGGTTGGAAGCTGTGCTCCCTAATTTATATGAATCACAAGATTATAGCAGTGGTTTCAAGTAATTTGAATCAATTCAATGACTCTCCTGTTTACAACAAATTCCATCAACTTCTTGCATCTGAAGAACCATACATCTGATTTTTCTCTACATAACTGATATTCTAACAAACAGTCTCTTGCTTGATCCACTAACAATATATCTATGTCCTCTCCCATTTTGTTGTAAGATTTACTAATCTCTTTCTGATGCTGGTTCCAATATAAAGACTGTTCTCCATAGAGTATCAAAGACCAGCCATCACCTTAAGTCCATGATTCATTCACAGAAATTAGGATGCTCTCTCTCCATCATCAGTTTTGACCTATACCAACCCTAACTATTCTATGATTCTATTATAATCCCAAAGTTATGCTCACCTCAGCAGCACTGCCTCATCTTTTAATCGTATTCCTCCATGGATAGGACCAGTGGCAGTGAGTCGTGGCAGCAATGGAAAGCTTTTCTAAATAAAAGAATGACTAAATAGTGGAATATATTGTCATAGGGAGGTGAGAGTGTACTTTCTAAGGGTTTTGAGGTACAAATAGCTCAGCCAATTAAAAATTATTTTTCCCCATTGTCTATCCCATGCCTTGCTTGGAAGTACTGCTCCTGCATCATGAATAACAAAACCAGATGCACGTGCAGACTGAAGTTGCTGCTGTTCAAAATACAGCATCAGTATATCTGTTTTCATTAAATAGTGTGCAGGATTATGAAGTGTGGTGCCTGAAATCCCAACACATGGTTACTTTTCAAGTTTAATTCTGGAAGGTCTGAGGACAGAAGTCAGAGCAGCAGAGTGTCATACATATACAGGTCCTAAGAACATTGAATAATGTCAGCTAGCTATCAAAAATGAGTTGGGTAGAGTCTACAAAGGAAAAGAGGAGAGGCTGTGTGTCTTTTAGAAGTGTCTTTCAACTTCCATTTTTATAGTATATAAAATGTGAATAACTCCTTTGACTTAAATTAAGAAACACTGCACTAAATTGGGTTTGTAAGATCTGATTTTTCTTACTCTATGGAGGTTTTACTTGCCATAGTGTAAGAAAGACTTGCAAAGAGACTGTCAGAAATAGTTTTCATCATATTTACAAACAGCCTTCTGTGTAACCATTTTGTGTAGATAAGAAGCCTAAAGATATTCTAAAGGAAATTAATTACGTAGATACTTCTATGCTATTGAAGCTTTCACATGTGGTGTAGCATTGATTTTCCTATTTCAGTTATCACTTATCATTATACATTTACTGCTTTGGTATCCATAGAATCATAGAATCATAGAATAGTTAGGGTTGGACAGGGACTTAAGATCATCTAGTTCCAACCCACCTGCCATGGGCAGGGACACCTCACACTAAACCATACCACCCAAGGCTCTGTCCAACGTGGCCTTGAACACTGCCAGCGATGGAGCATTCACAGCTTCCTTGGGCAACCCATTCCATCTTCTCAATTTTCTTCTGTTTGGTCATCATCTGGGATAAATAGCTTTTATTCTGCATTCCCAGAAACCCTTTTGGAGCTATCTCATTTTAAAAGAGAAACAAGTATATATTTAATATACATGTGTTCAGCATTAACCTTTTTAATCACAGATTCTTTGGGCTAATAAAAAGTAGTAAAGAGAATACAAACAACCAGAGTAAAAACAGAACCCTTCTGAAATCACCAATTGGGAGTTATCCAGACTGAATCGAACTTTGCATACTGTTGGGGCTGGATTTTGGAAAAACAGCATGAA
The DNA here is from genome assembly GCA_017639245.1 of Myiopsitta monachus. NCBI lineage: Eukaryota > Metazoa > Chordata > Aves > Psittaciformes > Psittacidae > Myiopsitta > Myiopsitta monachus. The sequence goes on from CM029918.1 coordinate 86,998,893, forward strand.
AATGGTTTTCCATGTTTTCTCAGACCCATTTTATTCCTTCATGGTCTTTGTTTTCTTTTTTCTTTTTTACTATTTATTATATTCAAACATTTTTTGTGTGCATGTATGTCTTCCAAATGTATGACATACTCATAGCGTAAATGAAAGGTGTTCCACTTTCTGAGCTTTTCCTTTCATTTCAATACCCTCTGTTTCAGATCACCTTGACCTACTGCCCAGACCAGCTCAGAAAGTTGTCTCTTTACTGGTTATTATTTCTTAGTGAACTTGTGTTGTTTGAAACTAATGTAGAGTGCAGCCAGCCTACAATTACCTATTTTTGCGAAGAAGCACTTAATGTGGGTCACTAGCAGAAAATCCTAATAGCTTCCAAAAGAAGACATTATGTTTTTCTGGTAAAATTATTTCAAATTAACAGTAACTAAAATTTTGAAAAGCTACGCTGTTCTGTGCTTGAGCTATTGAAAGCAAGCATGAAAAAGGCCTGGCAATTGTGAAGGATAGGCGCTGCGAGCAGGATGTTGTGAACCATGATCTTCAGCTTCAGAGGAATCATTTAAATTCTTAATGGCAGCTCTTCAGATAAAGAGAAAACAGCATTCTCTGAAGGGTAGCCAGCTGTTTAAGGCTCAATAATCAGGCTTTTATTTGGCCTGCCTTCTGGAGTTGCTTCTATCACGGATAGTGATGCTGGCAAGCAAAATAAAGAGTTTTATGTCATAGGATATATTCTTGTAATGCTTTCTTAAAGAGCCCAACATAATTTTAGCCTGAAAAATGTCTGCTGGACATAGATTTGTCTGTACTAAGCACAACTGCATTTGACAAGCATTAAAAAAAAAATGGATTTGCATGTGGCTTACTCATCATGATTTCCAGAAATGTCACCATGTACTCAGGTATTTTCTTTTAATATTCAGATATGTTTGAGTAGAAATAAACTTAAAGGGCCAGCAGAGATGGACAGAGCCTTTATACCTCTTCATTTTTTCCTCTCTTTTTATTCCAGGATGCGAATGGAACTGATTCCCTGGTCCTCAGACAAAGAAAGTTCAGTTGTACTGTAAGAAGGCCACACAGACAGCATAAGTAGAACTCATCCTACCCTTTTATTGGACTACGGAGTAGGACAGAAACCAAAATTACAGTCATTTGTCCAAGTCAAATTCTTTCTGATTTTTGTGGAAAAGTGACTTGAACATGGGTAGCAGAATTTATCACTACTACTCAAAATTATACTTTTGAGACTTGCATACACTTTTGGAAGACATCTCTTTTTTCTTGTTCAGAAGGAAGAATTTTCATTTGTCACAGTCTGCAACAGAATTCCCAGACTGTTGGAGGGATAACAGTGCAGCCCTTCCCAAAACTTGCCATGTTTCATGGGCCTATGATGAGTAGAAATCCTTTAAGCATTTCCAAGTTACTCTACTATCTTACTGCAAATGTAGTCTAGCATTTTGAAATAAAACTAGGAATTCTCTTGCTATTTTGACATGAATGATCCAAGGTGAATCTGGAAAAAAAATCTTCCCTTAACATAAGCTTTAACAAAAGTTAAATTGTCAATATCCCTCCAATTCCTTAACAATACATGTTGCCTCTATCCAGTCCAGAATAAACGCGAACAAAAAAGACACTGTCTTATTAGGAAATTCAATGACCTTAATTCACCCTCTGAGTAATATTCTTTGCATTTTTTTGGATTTTCTTCATAATTTTTAGAGCTATGCTTAACTGTCCTTTGAAATTTTTCCTCAATTGACAAGTGTTTGTCCCATCCTTTCCTTATATTTTTTAACATCTTCTACCAATGTTTAAGGTCACACATCACCCACTTTTACACTGTCAATTTTATGTTTTGCACAAATACTTCTAACTTCTCTTTTGAGAAATTTCCTTTACTTATATTTATTCATTTCTTAAAAGTGCCTCAGAATGGGTGCTCCATCTTCCCAAAATCTGATGAAAATGCCATGAGCAGTGCCAGAAGCTGCTGGAGGCAATGGAGGACAGGGCTGTCCTTCGTGTGCCTTGTTTATGCAGGATTTAAACTCATATAGATTGCTTCTAAATGTAGCTTTTGCACTTCTACATTACGCAGTAGTGCCTTCTGACAAAACCCTGAGTATTTCTGAGAATCAAGCAACTTGAATTTAAAAATCTGAATGCCAACCTAGTTTCACACTCTGTGACTTGAATGTTTATTTTTACAATATGTTTGGTTCTGTCCTAAGTCTTATGATGTGTTGCAATAAATAATTTAGAATGTTTTTTTCTAAGTTTCATGATCTTTTTCCAGCATGTCTCCAGTACTGCTCAGATGAAGAAATGAGTTAAAAAAATCACATGCAATGAAATTACTAAGGTCATACATATCTCTTGTGTCTCTAAGTTGTTCTTTGAGTTTATTTTGGGGATTGGGTTTTTTAATAAACAGATTTAAGTTTCCTGCTTTTTCATTTTTGAAAGAATGCATGGGAGAAAAATATTATTTGAAAAAGTTTAATTTTATGTCTTTTTTGAACTATAATACGTGGCATGCTGCTGCTCATGATGAATCAAGGCTATCTAGTACCTGACACTTTGTTTTGTGTTTATCATCTCCTCACAATAAGATCCAGCATTCTGGTTTTTGTCTTCTCTTACACTGAATTTTTAGCTTGGAAATATCAAATGTTTTAACGACATTTTTTGTCTTTTATTCCCATGTCCGTGATTTCATTTTTATGCTTCTGAGGTAAAAAAATCCTTCAAGTTGTAATGAAGAATCCATATCCTTTTTCTATTCAATCAGGTTTGAGTTCTGATAGTCTCAGATGTGATTAAAGTTATGCATGTTTTTTAGCAGTTATACCAACCAGCATGATTAATAGGTCATCCATTGTTCTTAGAAATGTTACATTTATTCTAACCTTCCATCACTGAGAAATTAGATTTCAATTTCATTTTTACCTTCTCTATTCACTTTTGATGAAAATCCATATCATATTATTGTCCTTTCTTATATTTAACAAGCGAAAAATGAACAATATTTGTCACTCAGCAGAGTCAGAAGAATTTCAAGAGATTCTTACCTGTAATTCTGCTTTTCATTTCCTATGTGAAATCTGTCATACTGTGAATATGCCCGGTTTCCTTCCCAGTCCATTAATTCAATTCTTAGAGAATATTGCCTCTGACTTGTTATTGTAAAGACAAATTCATTTCCCAGCCAATGTTCACCTGATGGGCTACCAAAACCCTAGAAAAAAGTTGGCAAAATAACTAGATGTAATTGCTGCAACTGATAGAACTTTTGTACAATAATAAAACCATCAATATATTTTACCTATACATATTAATTACTGATCATAGCTTTCTGTGCTCCAGTTTGATTACCTCTACAATGAGTTTACTAATACACACTCTGTAGGAGTGTTGTGCAGTTTAGCTAATATTTGAAAGGGCAGTTGAAGTTATCAGTGGAAAATCACTTCCCAATTACAAGATATTAATAGTGTGATGCTATATTTGCACATCCTTCAATGGGAATACTGGATAGTCATATTCTATAACATATTTCATATAGTGTTAAACTTAGTTATCATTAAGGCAGTTAAATCAAAACAGAATTCTGCTATACAATATAAAAGGTTAAAGAATTTAATTTAGCCTAGGCTACACACTGAATTCAAGTTAAATGTGGATATCTCATGTCTTAACTTCTAAAGAAGAATGGACCATTCCTCTGCTGTCAAGTTTCTGCCACAACCAAAGGAAAGCTTTTAGTTTAAAATCCTCTTCTGCATATAAGATCTACTGGATAGGTGTCCATGAGTGATCCTCAGTTGCAGCATTTATATACTTCATTCTTTTGTTTTAACTGACCTACTTGAGCAGATATTTGGTGCTCACTATTACTAGAGGCTTAGAAGATGTGCCACATTTGCCTATGCTGAGCAGAGTACACTAGCTTATGTTTCAAATCATAATCAGCCTTTTGGCTTAGAGACCATCAAGTGATACTTATAACAAAGTGTTTAGTCTGCAAGAATTGAAATTCAGTAGTCTGTGGTGAGTCTCAGAGAAGACTCAAATTTAAATATAGGAGGATATTAATAGTTGGCTTTTCCTTTCCTGCACACTATTTTATTATACTCTTTCTCAAGTAGATGTTTTCCTATGTAAGTTCCTATAAATACTGGTTTTAGATAATACTGATGATATCTTGCTTTGACATCAGTTTTCCAGTGTGAAATACTGCTCCTCGAGCTTTCCTCTGGTGATGCATCTATATCTCTCACCTGCTGTTTTGATTGCATTCACATGCATATTTGGCTTCATACATGCTTCCTAAAATACAAAAAACTTGTTCCTCACCTGCATAAACCCTGTCTACAGCTGACATACTGTTCTGTATGTTTTCACTGTTTACTACTTGTTCCTTCGACCCTTTCCATCTCCTAATCTTCTCTCTTTGCCCTGTGACTGTCACACATGGTCTCTCTTGTTCTAGCAGCTTTGGCAGTGTCATACCAAGTAGTCTGTGGTTTGTCTCTGATATCCCCTTTCACCATTGGTCATTGCCACTTGTCTCAGGAAGGCAAAATGGGCTCTACAGCGACTACAGTTTGTCTCCCTAAAATCCAGAAGGTAGAAGTTGGAGCATAGGTGTTCATATACCAGCCAAAGTACCTTTCTCTGCAGTCTACATGGTTTCTGATTCACAGAAGGTATAATACTATTCTTATCAGCTGTCTCTTTTTGACAGAAGATTTTCAGGAAATCCTTTCTCCCTTTTTCCCAATGCTGGCAAGCTGAGGTGACTCCCCTTTGAACTGTGGCTCTATTGAATTATATGTGTCTTATCTTATTTAGATTGATGTCTATTCGGGATGTAATGCATGTGTTTTTTTAACATTATGTGTTCCCATATGCGTTCTATATAAACTTCAGGCACCACATATAACTATTCTGAAATAATAATATATTTTCTTCTTCACATTTACACTTCATTCTTCCTTTTCACATGTACTACTACACTAAGATGAAAATCTGTCACTAAGTGGTTTGCTCTTCTGACCAGAGGAAATGAAGTTGCAGCAAAAGGGAACTGGAGGAATATAAAAAGCAGTATAAGATTATGAGGAATGCTACCACATTAGTTAGAAAAAAATGCTTCTTACTATAAGGAGCTACAATATTGAAACTCAGAAATGCCTAAACTAACAATGATTTTTTTTTTTTTCTTGTCAAGGGCAACTTCTTTTTTTAAAAAAATCCTTGCTTATATGAAAAGAAAACCAAGGAAGTAAATGGAATACAAAACATGTCTCTGAAACAAGGAATGTTCCTAAGAAGTTGCGCATTTTATTAAACACTTAATATGGCTGGGAAAAACAATAAACAAACAGGCACTTAAATTTTCATAGATCTGAAACAGAGAGGATCAGTACATTTCTGTTGAGTACAGAGTTGGGAGCCATCTCTTCAAGTATAATTTTATTATGCCAAACTCTACTGCTTCCAACCTGTATTTAGTCTGCATTTTATGGTCACTATTTCAAACCTGAAGAAAGACTTGCATGCTTGCTAGTTTTTCCAGATACTTTGGCTGACTTACTGACTACACAGCTTTCCCTGTTTGCATCTTGGACTGACAGTGCTGCAAAAACACTACTATCTTGATGCTTCTGTGCCCAGAAGAGAATGACATGCAATTAGCAAAACCCCCTGAAAATCATAATTAAAACTTCCACTTTCATTTCCAGTCCTGAGGGTGACAAAGAAAATGGTTGTGCCACGTTCTTTTGATTTGCCTTCAAGATATATAGTCTTCAAAGTATAAAACATCAAATCAAATCAAATATATATTTTTTTTAATTTCCTCATTCAGCCATAAAGCTTAAGGAAAACAAGTTTTTGCAGTTGTTATACCCACCTGTCCTTTATTTTTTTGCAATATTTTTTGAGCACTTTTGAGATTGGGATAGAAATCACAAGAACTTGAAGCACAGTAAGTTTTCAGGAGAACTGTTGTCTGGGATGAACTGCCGCTGAGAGAAATTGTGAAAAGGAAGCTCAGCAGCTGCCTATTTCAATTTCCTATCATCAGGTGCACACCAGCCAGCCAGGCACAAATGCTGATCGTGCATTGCCTTAGAGAATCCTTAAATATCTGGGAAAGATTTGAGGGATATAAAAGGGGAACTCAAGTTATTGCCACAGAGGCTCTTAGAAAATAATAGGGATTTGGAGATTATTAGTAACAATAATGGGACTTCTATGAAGGACACAGGACAAAAATCCACAGAAAAGCAGACCTCATTAATTTTGCTTTTTAATGAGACAATTCAGTAGTTGTTCAGTAACAAAAATTCAGTAAGGAAATCCAACCATTTTAGTTAGTGATATCAACACAAGCCGTTTATGTTTATACTGCTGCTTAAATCTGTGGGCTACCAAGTGTTAAGGTGACTTCAGTCTTGCCTAAGACCATTCCTGTCATCTTCTATAGACAAGGAGTTTGCATTTGAGAATGCCATAGAGCATAGTTCTAAATTTTAAAAGTTGACACTGGGACTCACCTATTCAGACTCATAGCTGCCATGAACTGTTTTTGTTTCCCAGTACATGCATACTCTGCCAACATACTAATTGGGTTTTGCATTCATATTGCTATAGCAAATACTTTCAGAATTATTTGTGTTAAAGTTTTGTACCTAAACTCAAGGAAGTACATTAAGTGCTCCTAGTCATCCTCAGCTATCAATCTACTAGGAAAAGGAGCATCGGTATTTCATGAATGTGTTTGTTTGTAGTTAACTACATTTGAAGTCCCTCTGAAACCCAGTGGGTAGTAAACACTATTCCAAAATTGCATTTTAAATGACTATGAGACACTATTTTGTCATTAACTTTCTATATTTTGCTCATTGCATATTTCCAAGTAGAGGAATTAATTGTTATAATTTACATCTTATTCCAAATATACTAATTTTCCACTGAAATTTCCTTAACATTTTGGAAGGACAGGCAAATCAGAGCCTTTAAGTTCCCAAAAGAGTGCTTACTGTAATAGGAAAAATTCAGAAATTTCCAAAAGTTTTCAGAGGTCTCCTACATCATCCTCGTCAGCACTCTGGAAGTTAGGAGAATATAGCAGGGAAAGACTCATATGTACTAAAATGAAGCAAAGGAGTTTTATAGCCCTTTATGCCTGTAACAATATAGTATATTGTGTAAATTCTAATATAGTGACCAATAGTTATGTGAATAATAAATAAATAGTAATTTGATCTTTTGTATGCATTAAAACACATACAACCAGGAATCACAGACACAAGACCATGATTTCATAATTTCATAAATTTTATATATTTTATACATCAGCTTGTTTCCAATTGCATGATGATTAACAGTCAAAACTACTAAGGCACTCACAAGTACAAAGAAACAGGCTTCAGTAATTGTTTTAAAAATAATCTTAAGAATTTACAAGTTGATGCTTATTCAAAAATAATAAGTAGGGTGCAAAAGAGTTTTATTAGCTTTGGCGAAATCTGTGGGGGCATTCGGCTTGAATCATGTTACTCCAAGTTCATTAAACAATTATCTCTCTTACATTATTTATTTTGTCTGATAATGCTCATAGGAAGCTTTGACTTTTTATAGACAAAATAAAATTGAAACCAGACATAGTCAATATATCCTATGGGTTCATCTCCTGTCAAACAATTCACTGAATAAGCAGATAATAAATCAGTGTTTTACAGCAGCAGTGTCTTCTCAGAAGCCATAAAGAATATTCAGCTCCTTTTGTCTTAGCTGAGAATGTGGAATAGATACTGTTCGAGAAGATAAGTTCTAAAAAGTCAATATATATCTTCATTTACAACACATTTAATTATTCATTACAATATTTTAAATAAAGATGTGGGCTATAGAAATGACTTCAACTTCCTCAGAGAACAAATGTCCTAATAATGCTAAATATTCAGAATTATTTCCACAAAATACTAATTAATACTTATTGGCAAGTTCTAAAAATATGTTTAGATTAAAGCCAGAAGTACCTTCTCAAAAGACTAAAAAAACCGTTACATTCTTGACAGTTTAAGGAATTAAATGTTTGTATAATCACTCCAAGTTTGAAACATGTGTCTCAAAATCTTCATATGCTGCAACAATTCAGGCTGTTGCTCTTTGTTCTAGAACAAATATATTAGTAGACCTACAGAAGTTCAGCTTTTCCTTTTTCTCTTGCAAAACATACAGCATAAGTTTATCAGACTTCCACTGTCTAGGCAATGGTCTCCAAGCATTTGTTTCCTACAGTGACCCATATACAACAGCCACTGCATTATCCACAGGTCTTGATTTCAAACTAACTTCCCTACTTCTTAACTAAAAACAGGAGAACATTTGCTACGCAGAAAGTTTATACTGAGACCCTCTCTCCCAAACCACCTTCTTCACTCTGAATGGATCATGGAATATACAGGCACTTAGTGTGGCTACTAGCAACTGCATCCCAGGGAGATGGGTATGTTTTAAAGAAAAGAAAACTCAGGTTTTATGATCCAAGAAAGATGAATTAGGAGCGTAAGAGATCTTTGTGTGGTGTTCTTTCCAAAGAAATAAATTGTTTGGTTCAGGGCTTTTAGCCCTGATTTAAAATCTTAAAAAAAAAAAAATCTAAAAAAAAAAGTACTCTGGTTTCAGCTTCAGGCAAAACGAAAGAACATTTGGAGATAGGGCTTCATTCTCTTTTCCTTTCAAAAGACACCGATTCATTCCATATACCAAAGATGTTCATGACTAGGAGTGTAGATACTACAGGAAAGATCAACAGTCAAACCATCTGTATGTAAACTCGATCAGGGATTTGAATCTCTGCCCCAGAATCTGCCTAAATACCCCAAGCATCGAACTTAACGGGCTGCTTTTTTTCTCTCTTGCTTCAGCTGGACTGCTACTCCAAATAGTTTAAGAAAAACAGGTGATTCACACCAGTATCAAAAAGTTATAGTGCTAATTTTGCATGTTAGCCCCAAAGTGAAGGGCTCCTCCAGTGAGTCCCAAATGAAACAGATCAGGCAGGAGATTCTCATCCCTGAAGAAAAGTCTGTTCCATGATGAAAGCACACACCTATCAATTGGTAGGACCTCTGCTACAATTCTAGTAAATGTTAGAATCACTGATTTGTGAAACAACCTCTTAAAAGCTCACCTGGCTCTTGTAAAGTAGCATTTCCATCTTTTGGTTAAAAAGCATCTTTAATAGTATTAATCTTTCTCATGGTGCTCTGCTACAGGATGTTAGCATAATTAAGATGAATCATCATATCATTACATAAAATGAGTTAGCTTTTATATGTATGGTATGCCTTACATGGTTATATTAAGAGCCTTTGGATGACCACATGAGTCTAAGTGGCATTCATTAATGGTGTTAAATTGAAACACTTGTGGCAGAACAGGCACAAGTATATAGCCATGTGTCAACACAAGTCTTGAAACTGATGTTATCCAGTTATATTTGCGTAGGGAAGACCGTGCTGAGTATCACACATTAAAAACACAACTGTGCTCCAACACTAAATTGTGTATAATCTTACATCCAAAAATATGTCCTAAAATAAAGATGCTTCCTTGTGTGGTAACACCTTCTCTGGTGCCTAATCTAGTGATCCAAAGCCCTCTGAAACAAATATTGTTTCATTCTTGCTCTCTGAGATCATACTGTTGAAATGCACACTGTAGATTAAGCCTTGTTCAGTACCAAGTTTCATGCACATGCTTTCAGAAAACTTAATATGATCCCTCACTAATTTGATATCACGTCTGCCTCCACTGGACATGCTGGATTTAGATTTTAGGAGAAGCAGAGTACATGCTGGCTCTTTTTATGACGCTGATGAAAGTGACAATTATCTGAGTAACAGTTGCAGTCAGAAGTGACTTTTTATTAAACGAGCATGACGTGTCATCCTTTATCACAAAGGGGTGGGTCTCCATGAAAGTCGTTACTCACACAATATCGTAATACACATTCCAGTCACCAAAAATCATTTCCTTATATCCAAATTACTTTGTAAATGTTTGAAAGAAACAAATTACTTCCATGTCATCTATCCCAGTCTCTTGAAGTAAATGATTTTTTTCAGATGTAACTAACTCATGACATTGAAGTGTACTATCGTCAGAAATGTATTTGTGGCTACATGTTACAAAATTATTCATGCCTGAAGTGTGCTTTTTTTTTTTTTTATCCCCTTGTACTCACATAACTCACTCTCATTTTATGTTGCTTATTTAAGCAACATAATTCAATACCACCACCACTCCCAACTAGTCTTGTTTGTTTACGGGACAGAAGCACCATGCCTTCTATCTCTTCCAAGGACATACATTCTCTAGTTTTTGCCTTTCTCACAGGTGTTTCCTGTCCTCAAATCCTTCATTTTGCAGGAAGGCTCATGTCGAAGTTGCAACATCATTTAGAACTTTCTTCAGACTACTGGCAGGGAAAGAACATGAAACTGTTTCTGCAGAAGAAATTATGAGCTATTCCTCTAGCTATCTAGCTAGATGGATGTAGTACACACACTGCTATGAAAGCTTTCCACCTTCCCCAAAACTTTCAGTATTACTTTCCTATTTCTAAGTTGTCTTCAAAATACCTCCTCATGTTCTTTGAACCAACAATTCTTTCCCTCAGAACAGGCTTGCCAAGCCATAAAGGAAAGGAGAAACTGTGAAGACAGGCTTTGAACAACCTCTGCTTCTCTGCTAAGCAGAAGAAAGCAAAACAGAATAACCCACGTGCTAATGATAAAATCTTTCTTCTCAGCTCTGAAATCAAGGCAGCGCTGTGTAAAAACTCTCGTTGAAGGAAGACATGGGCTCTTATTATAAAATCCAGTTAGCTAACTATCAGGAGCATATTTATCTTTGTATAATTAGATATCTTTGTCCCTGGAGGAGGGATCCTTCAAAGACAAGCAATCAGGGGGTAATAAGAGTGAAGATTAAAATCTATGTCAATATCAGATCAATCAACAAACATATGCACATTAAATATTTTTTTTCTTTGCTTATGTTTCTTTGAGTTACTGTTTGTGACAAAATAATAGACAACTTGAATTAGCTCAAGCCATAATCAGTGGAGGAAACTTCTAATTGTCATAAAACCACAGGCCTGTTCATAGCTAGGAATCTGTAGCTGACATATATATATATATATATATATATACACACAAATTTTCCACTTGCCAATAAAGGTCCATTTTCTTTAGTCTAAACGCAAAAATTTATTATGAATGATGATCCTTAAATATGAGCTTTTCACAAACTCATTCAGTCTGGAATAGTCACAGGAAGAGCAATGTTACTACCTTCAGAGCTGTTTGATAGTATTTGAGTTCTTATTTAAAGAACACAGGAATGTGGCAAATATCTCAATAATATTAGACTACTGTGAATGCAAAAAGTGAGAAGATTTTATGGCCATATCAATGCATAACATAGCTTAAATACTTATAATACAGAAAAGGATTTAAAATTAGTTCAGAACAGCTAGCTTTAACAAAACCAAGAATTATGATAATGTTTCCACAACATGAGCATTCAAATTATGAGCAAATTTATTTTTTCTGTCAAGAACAATCTTCTCAGCCAAGCCACATGGTTTATGTAATTTTTGTTTAAAGAAAAACACATCTGAAGTTATTTTCTACTAAAATAATGGAACAAGAACCATGAGGCTTATACAAACATATTTAAAATGTGCCTTGTGCATTTGTGTGCAATCAGCCTCTCACTTGAAAAGCAAGCAAATAATCTAATGTGACTGGAAGGAGTTGGAGCTCTGTCTGTAGTTGTTTGATTCTTCAAGTGTTTGGGGAGAAAAAAGAATCTGCACACTCTTTGTAAATGGACAAAACTGCGACAGAAAAATAGCCATCACCAATTAATGTTACAAAAGAGAAACAGCACAACAGCTTGAGTTTTTGCCCCTTTGTCCAGGTCAAACACAATGTTAATTGTGGGGAGGACCTATTTTGAAAAAGAAAAAAGTGCAAGTTAGTATTGCTACTGAAGCAATATAGAGTTTAGAGACAGGAAAGTTAGGCAGAAAGAATATTATCAAAACTGAAACCTGGAACTGGAACCTTCACAAGATAAATTAAAATAAGACTTAAAACAGATAGATACCATAAAAGGAATTAAAAGGTCATATTCTGAAACAGGAGCTAGACATTTTGTAAATAAAAATGAAATGTAAATAACATCTGGAAGTTTTCAGAATGAACTGGAAGAGTGTACTAAGAAATAAAACCTTTGTTGGAATGGTAGCTCTTGCTATAATTCAGGTACATCTATATGTCCAAATACCAACTTGCAGTCTGTAGGACTTGCAAGGACTAGGAAGGTGAAAACATGAGGTGACCAGCAACTTGACTGTCATAAATTAGGAGGTCTTCCAGGAAAAGGGTGGTACCTATGTACAAACTAGAGCTTACTCAGAGGTGAACTCTATGAAGTATATGATAAAGTAAAAACCATCAAGCCTTGAAGGCTTGAATCAAAGACTTACAGTCCAAAGAGATGTTCAGCCGTCTTTCAGGTAAGCAGAAGACACAGATCACCATATTTGTTATACTAGTTACAATTTACGGATGCGCAAAGGAAGGTCAGATTATTCCAGATAATATAATGCAAATGCCCACTAGAACTTCATACAGCAATACTTCCTGAGAAAGTTCTTTTAGCCAAATCTGTGGCCTCAGTACTGCAGAATTTAAGCCTTTGAAGAGCTTAAGTTTTCTTGCTCTGGCATCATACCACATTGGCACTACAGAGCTAGCCAAATTTGACCCAAAAGCTTTGCGACAGAAGTAAAAAAAACTCCAGCAGAAATGGAAATGATTTTGTAGGCGTGCTTTTCAGGCACATACAAATCTTAGTGGTGATTTCTGAGATAAATTGGCAGGAGGCTTGCATTAACCACTGAACTGATGTTGGACCTTTAGATGCTAATCAGGAACATGAGATTAAGGGGGTGTGTAATTCACTGCTGGATGTCATTCTTGCCTCAGAGAACCAAAAGAAGAAACAGCTGCCGGTCAAGAAGATGGGATGTGGTCGCCATAAAGCTATGAGAAATTCAGCTATGAGGCTAACACATACGAGTAGTCCTAATCTAATTCATGACATGGTGAATGATTAAAAAAGTGACGGCTTTCTTTCATCAGAGAAAGAAAAATAGCAATGTTGTAGCAATAAAGCATGAAGTACAATTAACTACTGACATATGGGGGTGAAAAAAACTGAAAACAAAAAACAACAAACTAAACAACCAAACCTGGTTAAGACAAGAATTATTGCAAGCTGGCTAAGTCATGAAATTTCAAATAGCTATTGAGAGTGTTTCTCCAATGACAGAAAGCAAGAAAATAATTTTAAAGGTCTGAGGAAGCCCCCAATAAATTTGTCCCCCCAAAAGCCCCGCTAGGAAACTGATAGTGAATTTGGGCTATTGAGTGTAGAATAGCATTGGTGAAATTCATGGGAACTAATAAACCAGAAATATTCAAAGTCTAAAGAATAGGGAATCCAACAATCCATCACAAAATCGACACAAATAGAGACAGTAACTGGGAAAGATTCATTTATCCAAGAACTGAAAAGCTGGAAATTGAGCAAGAACTCTTGATAGCCACATTATCACATGAGCTAATAATTTGCTTGGATTTGATTACTGCTAATGACTGCCTAATTAATGCCAGAAACTGTCTTAGAAGCAAGCTTGTGGAAATCCCCCTTCTAAAAGCAGCTCAGGTTGACAGATGGTAAGAAGTAATTTAAAAAATTATATTCCCTTTCTAGAGGTCAAAACTCTAATAGTGTTTTGCATTCCTTCCTCAGGCAAGGAAATATGAATAATGGCTGAAACCTGCTGCAGGGTGATCTTAGCTGCTGTTGTTAAATTTTTTGTTGCTCCATTTCATATTTTTCTGATAAGCAGTGGATAGTACAATGGAAAATCCATTGCAAAATGTGAAAGAACAGATGTAGTAGGAGCTGATAAGAAAAGTATGGGAGGCTGAACTCACAGGGTTTCCTCTGAATTTCTTCCAATTACTGTTGGAACAAATAGTATGAAACTGAAATGGCCCAATGGCACAAAGGCACAGCACAAGACTAAAACCAGAACTGGCTAATACTGGTAAGCACATATGCTACTAAGGAAGAAGATGCCACAACCAATCTTGCACAGCAATAAATCTGCATAAAAGATTTTGTATTCATTAGCTACTGCTTTAGTTACCAAAGAAAGGGTAACTTCATTTTATAGAGTGGAGGTTCGATGTCAGGGGAAATGGATCCAAAACAAGAAGAAGAAGAAAAAGTTGGTATCACTATTACTGTAGTATCACTGACATTGTGGCAATTAACGTATGTACGTTGCTGTAGATTTCCTACTTTCAGAAGATTTGTTGCTGCTTTATCTCTCTTTTAACTTGTTTCCTTTTTTGGTGTCTGGAAAATACATTGAACAGGAACTGAAGTACTTCCATGTAAGCTGAAGGCAGCAGCATGAAACTGAATCAACAATGATTGCCTCATTGTTGCCAGGGCACTCCTGTAACCCAGCAGCACTGTTACTCATCTTCCCGGAGAATACTCCATGCTCACCCATCCCAAGCTACCCGCTATAAGGATCTCAGCTGAGAGTCAAGGAAAATGTGCAATGGCCTCCTAAACTGGAACAGCCATTAATTTGTGAGGGCATTAGCAATACTGCATCTTGGTGGCCTGAGTCCTTGTCCAGCTCAAAAGCTGGCAATCAGTAATTAGTTGTAACAGAATAACTTCCACAGTTTTCCAGATTCTTTTCCAAAAAGAAGTAAATGCACTGAAACTAAAGCCCCAGAGATTACTTACTGTTGTTATAATATTGTTTATTACTGTTGAATCAGGGGCCCTAGTGAGATACAAGCATTACAAAAACATCTTAGCAAATCTGGAAAGCTGTATCTGAGCTACTTGCTGAAAGAACATATATTAAGTTCAACTACTCCAAGTAAGACCAAGTACCATTGTGCTCCTCATCACATTACCCAGTTTCCCATTGGGAGAAACACCAGATGGATGTGTCAGGAAGAAGAAGGAATGTGATCCAATAGATATCACACAACATCTCTGAACTTCTAATTATAGGAAATTAATAATTTAATTAAGGGAATTAAGCCTGTGGTGTCATTGCCTTGAAGCTCAGACACCGTCACATATTCCAGTGAATTACAGAGCATCCAACAGCCTCAAACATTCAACATTTGGTGATATGAGATAATCACAGAAGGGAGCCTATGTTAGCTACCCTGATGAAATAATTTCTAGAAGAGACAGGCCTAAATACCGCCTTTTCTCATTACTTACTTATAGGATAGCTATCAGTAAAAGTCCAAAACAGACCTTTTTATTTGACAGAAGTGATCTCTTAGAAGACTATGGCATTCTTAAAGAGAAGCAAAACTAATTTAGACTGCTTGAGACAGACAAAACCAACATAATCGATCCTGAATAGGCTCACACTGTTTTAAAGGAAAATTTGAGAAAAATGTTTGACTAAGTGAAGGGATATTTGTGTGTGTGGGGGAAAGACCACATTGGAAAACTTTAAAAATATGGGCTGTTTTTATTAAATGGTCTAAGAAAAAGCACAGGACAGAAAAATTGAATAGACCTCTGCAATTTGCACAATATGCATAAATTAAACTAGCCCATGTGTAGAGAATGACTTAGGTTGCATATACAAATCCTAATTTTCTCATAAGTAGAACTGGTAGAATTTTCAAATTTTCTTTTCCCCAAAATAAATGATGCTTAATATTTTATTTGACTCTGAACTTAAATAAAGTAAAACATATTTCAAGTCTCCTGCTAAATTAAAACATCACAAATTTTGAAATATATTACATCCTCTGGTTATCCATAGTAGCAGAGACCTGACCCAGATGGTTAGTTTTTATCCCTATAATTTACACTTTCAAGTAATATAAAAATATTGAAAAGGAAGCATCCATTAAGTCCAAAATGACATTCTTCTTCAATAATTTAATATTACATCTATTTCTGAAATGTTATGTTCTGTAACAGAACTTTTTCCAAAAGAAGTTTTTACTGAACTAAAATTGCTTTTATTTTTAAACATTATATATCCTCTCTTCATTTAGTGCCTTCTGAAAACTGCTGGAAGAAAGATGATCCTCTTCCAGGCTGATAACACAGCTCTGAAAACTTTACTGGGAATGTCACTGAAATCCAAACCAGTCCTCAGGGACTCAAAGAAAGGAGCTCCATCAGAAAGTTTGAGCATTCAGCAAATGAAATAAAATCAGAAGTTATTTAGATTGGAGTAAATTTTTTTCTTTTTTTGAGTTGGCGACAAGAAAATATCCAGCTGAAGTCATGTCATCTGTAATTTGGTAAGTTATTTATTTTCTTTTAATCCTTTTTGAAGTATCAACATTTCCAGTACATTAGCTTGATTGGCAGAGGTGTTGTATGGCTTGGGATAAGCCCCAGTAAAACTTTTCATTTCCATCTGAGATGCTCCAAGTTTTGAAGAAGTTACCCTCAGCTGGAAACATCCATACATCAGGAACACCATCACATGCCTATTACACCTTAATGTCACAGCAAGTGAAAACTTCAGGGCAGACAGCAATATTATTTAGTGCATATGCCTGGGCCTGACCTCACTTTAATCTCAGTAACTGATCTGAAAGAAACCCTAAGGCATGGGAAATAATACCCAACTAATTGAGTAAAAAGAATATGATTTTCAAAAGTAACAGACACAACAAAAGGTAGCTCATGAAAGACTGCAGGACCACACCACACCATATCACTGTAGACAGTCTATCTATCTGTTAAAGATAATAGGAAGTACTGCTTGAAATATAATGTCTATGAACTGTACAACTATTCCACATTTTTTATCTTACCATTTTGTATTCTTTCCAGCTTTTTTGAAAATCCAGGCTCCCATCTTCTCGGTGCTGTATAACTGTCCACCCTCCTCCAGCAATTTCCATATTGCAAAATACCTATGCAGTAATTAGAATAAAATTTAAAAAATAAAACAAACAAAACTTGCACTGGAATTCTGTAATCTTAAGGGGGAAAAAGTAGAGAGAGAACTATATGTGAATGACAGAACTAAGGAAGCCTGTTTTCTTATGGATTCATGCCTATGCCCTTGATGGTATCTTCATTCACTTGATTACAACCAGAGCTCTCCTTATGTTCAGTGTAATTCTCTCAATGTTTCCTTTCAGCACATCACTAAAGAAAGTCTCCCCATCATCCCTCTCTGTATCCTCAGCTTTCCTCTTCACATTCCCTCCGTTCTCCTTTTCTATTTTTTCTGCAGTATCCCTGCAACCACTCACTTCCTCTTAACAAATAAGAGTGTTTCAGAGATAATAATGTTTTCTATTTAAGAGTGTTATTCTGTCTGAGAAAGAAATTCAGGAATTCTTACAGAAAATACACATTCAGGAAGTCCAGAACATATCACAGATTATATTTTGTTTTGCTTTGAATTATATCAAGAATAATCAAAATTGATATCTAATTTTCATTCATTTTCATCCTTCTTACATCATACTTTCAAAAGTAAAGAGGATAAATGATTAAAAAAGTGCAAATACTGCATATCTGATATCTGATACTGAGTATCAATTCACTTTTCTTGGAATATGGCAAGTGGTAGTATTCATTTCTATTCTTATTTTTGTATGATACTTGATTTTAAGATCCATTTCTCCGTGTTACTTGTTCAATAAATTTTCACTGATTTTCATTCCCATCCACTCATCAGTGCCATATTGGCACTGCAACTATTCTAAATTTAATTTGCCTGTGCTGTTGAAATGTTATTTCCCTCCTTATAAGTAAGACATCAATATATAAGAGGGTTGAAGAGTAATCACCCATCAGCTTGGCTTTTGGCGTTTGCATTGAGAGTTGATCCGTTCAGCACTGCTCAGTAATAGAAAGCTTTAAGTTGCTTTGCCAAATTGAAGGTTACTATTCAGTTAAATAAAAATTCATTCCTCAGTTGACTAAAGAACAATATTCTACCCTCAGGCAAAGCAATTCCAAATCTTTCTTACTCATAAGCATTGTCTTAGTAATCCTGTGCAAGTGCTTTTGTTCTAATTTGCTGCAGGCATGCTGAGTGAAGTTCCCGTGTAGGTATAGGAAGGAAACAGGATACTGAACAGTGCAAACATGCGAACTTGATCAAGGGTAACCACAAGAAAACCCACAATTTGCTAGACAAATATTTTGGCCTTATTCCTCCTTCGGGAAAGACACTGTGAGTCAAAACATTTATCTACAGGATTTAATTTCTTTAGTCTGATTTACAGTGAGAATTTCTAAATGATGGATTTACTTTCCTTATAAGTAATTTCAAGCTCCCATAAATCCATTGCCAATTTTTGAAGCATTAAATCCTCAACTGTATTAAGACTAGTCATTTCAAAGATGTGCACAAACAAATGGTAGGTTTTTCATACTAAAATATAATAAAATACCTATAAAAAGACGTTGATGTTTTCTGAATATTATAGTAAATTAAAATTGAAAACTGCACAATGAAAGATTTATCAGCAGTCTATTATTCACAAGCCATCACTGTGTGGTCTGGCACTTTCCACACTGGTAGACGCAAACACCTGCTGTATTAACAGCTATTTAGTGCCAAGCTGATTATAGATGTTCAGTGTGGGTAGCTGTAGCCAGCAAATGGCCTGAACTGGCTTCTGTCCCAGACAAGGTCAGGGCACTCAGCCACTAAACACCTTTTAACATGTTCTGATATTCAACCCTCTGCCAAAAAAGAAAAGGATGAAGAAAAGTGACTTTGAATTTGCATTCATCTCTAGATTCTGAATTTATTGTCAATAAAATAATCTGATATAGATTAAAAGAGCACCTAAAGCATTGCACTCTTGCCCTTCCTTAGACACAAAATTCAAAGAAAAAAATGCTCAAGCTCCTAACAGGTAAGTATGGGATTATTTATACATATTTTAGATTTATCACTAATTTACATTTTTGGCATGGAGCAACAAGCTCAAGACCAGCCATTTGACATTCAGGAAATGTGTCTCTGCTATGCAGAAGCCTGAAGTTAACCATGTTGGGATGTCAGTTTCCACAGTATATGGGGCTAGAATACATTCAATGATTTAAAGCTCTGGAAGATATGCTCAGAGACACCATCAATGACAATTTGATAGGATGTTTATAGTCAGGAAGTAGAAGGGAAGGAGTGAAGCTGCATTCATGGAAGCAGTGGAATTGGTTTTGCAGAGCACAAAACCCCCAGATATATAGAACCTGCCAGCAATTACAGTGTTGCATTTTCAGTGCACTGCAACCAGAAGTTTTTAGAAGTCATGGTTGTGAGAGCACTGAGGGAGACAGTAGGAGAGTCAAATACACAGCTCCAAGGAAAGATACAGGGGTTCTGTGTGTGCTCAAACCAGTCCTTCTGGCCTACTTTGTATCCTGAAGGTGACATGGTACCTTCAGCTCCAAAATGGTGACAACCTCTCTCTCACTGCTCCTCTGCTCATTTCCGCCTGGTAGCTGAAACCAGGTCTGCAAGGGATTGAGAGGTCTCTTCTTGCCTTTGCTCTCACTATGGCCTAGGGACAATTATTTGCCAACACCATCAGGCATTGTGCTCACACATATCAAAGCCAACCAATTAATTAGCTTAATAAGCCTACATTTTTCTCTTCCCATCTCAAAATATGGAATATTATTCAGATTCTTTTAAGCACAAATGATCACTAGTTTTTGGTGCACGGCTGGAAGACTAACAAACTAAACTAATGAACTTCTGGAGCTAGGAACATGAAAGAAAAAGTGCAATCGAAATTTGTGTGTATATCTAAATGCATATAAATGGTATGGAGCTGGAAGCACAGAGGATCATTTTCTATGAATATATGAAGGTAAAATCATTAAAAAAAAGAACTGACAGTAACATATGTATATATGACTGTCGTGGTTTAAGGGATATATTCTATTGGATGTCAGGATTTTAGTAACTATCCCTCAGGAAATGTAAAATGAAATTAAGGTATAGTTTTGTGACCATGAAGTATAAAATTACTATAAATGAGACAGTTGCCAGCGGTTGTTTTACAGATGATAACAATATATTAGGCCTCTTAAAATACGTCAGGATTGTGCAATGCATTGTGGTAATCCAGATAAATAAGCTGGCTTTGAACAAGAGGGTATTTCTGCATGAAGTACCTATCAGGATATTAGCTTGGGATCCAGAGCAATCTAACTGTGTCAGTGTGGTGCTACCTCTGGGCTAACTATTCCTGGCACAGTGCTGCATTCATGCGATTTTGAAACTACCTCAGCTGAAGTTAGTTCAGTTATCTCTGCACAGCACTAACTTGCAGACTGTTAATATGACCTTAATGTCTGCAAAAACATCTGTTAAAGCAATCACTTGACTAACATGAATGTGCCCAGGATCAGCTCTTGCTGTGTTATCACTAGGGCAAGAAAGAAACAGGTGACAGCACAAATGCCCTCAACGCACACACCCCCACACACACACACACCCCCCACACACACCCCATTTTCTTGCTAAAACAGGAAGCCTCCAGGAAAAAATAAGGCAATAATATCAGCTGAATTGTGTTGCCTGTATTAATTGATAGCAGTGTCTTCAAACAGGAATAGAGCAGAAACCCTGGGGGTTTCCATAATGTCACAGTCCTTATATTACTGGTGAAGTGGGTTAAAGTAAGTATATCAGAAGCATCAGTGTCACAGTGTGTTCATATAGCCACTGTTTTTCATTGCAACCCAGAATCTGGGAATGGTTTATGAGCTTTAATAAGGATAAGAAAAACCATTGCCAGCTTGCAGATGCAATTTGGACTTCAATGTTTCATCTCTGCTTGAAATGGAACAGATTCTACAGAATTGTTTTTATTTTTCTTGTCCTGTTCAGTAATGCTTAATGAAGTGTCTGAATTTTGAGTCTTGTCAACTATTTTTCCATTCACATTCACCAGTTATATTGATCTTTGCCCATAGCACTCTCCCATCCCAGTTCTACTGATATAATAATGAACTCTAGTTCTTTAGGAAAATATAATATTTGACATTTACAGGCTTCAAAAGGCCTCTAGTAAAACCAAATTCACCATAGAAATATGTTTTACATGTTTTAATATCATCATAAAATGACTAGAGACAATAACATTGATAATATTTGTTATTGTATTGTTCTGTTTGCACTATCACCATTTTATCCAGTAAGAAAAAATTCACCAGATAGATGTGGTTCCCTCTCTCCTGTTCAGCCCACTTTCTGGACATTATATTTTCCTCTCCCAGGTAATCAGCTCTTGTCCTTTTGGGGGACTGGTCCTAATAGTGATCCATCAGGGCAGCTAGCATTCCTCCACGTAAAAGTTAGGCTTAGGTTACTCGCTCATGTTCCTAGCTTAAGATATCTTAGCAACTAGTGCCTTCCAAAAAAACAGCCTCATTTACAGACTAATGTTCTATTTTTATCAAAAAAACTCTCCCAGATATTTTTTTTTTTGAGAAGGGCAGGATTATACGTGCTTCCTCATTTTGAACAGTGCTAACATCCAGTATGTTGTGTTCTTTACAGCCAAAACCACTCCCCCTGCTCCCTACCAGAAAAAAAATCTTTATTTTAAAAACTACTCATTCTGTTATTTCTTTCCCTGTGCTACCAGATAGTCCCTCCCATCATCTTCCTCATTATAGCACCTTACTAATACTCTTCTAAACTTTATCATAGAGTTATTTGCAGCCATAGTTTGATTCAAGTGAACCTGCCAAGTAGGAGAAAGTGAGTCAGTTATCGAGTGTATGTTGAAACTGAGGAAGGATTCTCTGTCAGCAAGAAAGAAGAATGTCTGGAGTAATAGTTTCTCATTTTCTTCACTCTACTGTATTTTTTTCAATATCAAATATAGCCCCAGTTATTTATACCAGTAAAACAGTGTACAGGATGAGAACTTCAATAAAGGCTCTGAAAGTTCCTTTAAAGACAAGCAACATCATATTAACAAATAAGAAAATAAAACAAGTATTTACCTTCTTAGGATCTGAGACGTTGTTAATATAAATAGTGTAGACCCCACTTTTGTTAAAACCAGATTGGTACACATCTGCGCAGTCTCTGAAAGGCTTTTCTTCTTCTTTTTTTACATTTTTTAGTAAAACTGCAAAACAAACAAAAAACCACAGTGAGTTACAATAGCAATCTTAAGCATTTCTGCATCAAGGATGTCCACTTTTGCACACTGTATTCCTTTTAAACATGCACACTAACAACTGTACTACAGTTGTTAGTGCATTTTGTAAATTCTATTAAAGAACTAATATGAAACTTGCAAGCAGATGGCAGAGTAGGCACCAGAAGAAGTTAAGTAATTACGTAAATAGATAAACAGAGCATCCTGTCTATATAGAGATGTGAACACAGAACATTCCTTCCGAATGCAAAGGTCTGTGCCTCTGACTCAAGCTGTACCTGGGAGGTTGCCAAAGAATGCCCCAGAGATGGCACATAGAGGTGGAAAACTTGTTCAGTTTTGCAATCTGACACAGATGTGAGCATGGATCTGCTAAGGCAGCAATGCAGAACCATGGAAGGAGGAACCTTGTGCCCTCCTTCATGAGGTACTGCTTTTTGAGCAGCCGATGGACTTGGGGCAAGGGACATTTTGCTTAAGTTATAATTTTTTCTTTCAGAGAATTATTTCATTATTTTCATATCTACATTCATAAAAGTTGCTAGATACAATCAGTGGAAAAAATAAGAAAAATCAGTGTTACCATAGTCAGCACTACCAGAGTCAGCTGTTTAGAGCCATAGCTTATTTCATTTATTTTTGGCCCAGAACAGAACAATTAATATTAGAACACCAGTGCAGACCTTGATACTGTATATTGCAGAAAGACCACATATATGAATCTAAGCTGAGAAATCAGGAAGGGAAGATGTTTAAGGATCCCAGTCTTGAAGAACCAAGAGATTCCCTGTGGAAGGAGTAACATCTGAATGTGTTCCTTCACTTTCACAAACAAAAGTAACATGACCCACACATTACTGAAGGATATGACTTCATTCCAACAACACATACTTTAAGCACATCAGTATTCCCATGGAAATCCATCAGTCTATTCAGATTCTTAAAGTTAAACATGTCCTTAAGTGCTGTGCAGGGCCCAGGCCAGCACTTCATTAATCCCTACAATAAGGAAACAATATTTAAGTTCTCCACACTCACTCATCGTCTGGTGACAGACACATCTTTCTCATTTTTGGCTTGAAAGTGTGAGTTACAGGTACAAACGGGACCATGACTTACTCACTTTCAATAAAGTAGCCTGTGCTGCAAAACTCGTGTTTAATGACAACAGTGTGCAAAAAAGCAGCAGCATAACATGTGGGACTATCAGGGCCATAAAATCATATGCAATAATGCCAAGGATTTGCAGATTGATATATTATCTCCCCTTTAAACACATCAAAGCAGTATTTTAGGATGGCAAATTTCTGCCAACTGTCAGATAAACTGGCATTAATGCCATTTCACAGAGGGGGAAACTGAGGAAAATGAAGGTTAAAAGTTTTACTTTGATGATTTTGTAAGAAGGTGAAAATAGAAAAATAGCGAGAAAACAAATTCTGAACTGTAAGATTATCTTGCCCTCTAGGTCAGAATTTTAGAGATATAACACTTTTTTCTCTTGTATGTGTTTTATTTTGTTACTTTAAAATTTTATTTTAACAAAAACGAGACAAAACAGCCCCTCACTCCTCCATTTCCCTGTATTTTCTACATATCATTATTTTTATCCATAAATAAAATGAAACCATAAATAAAAATCAAACTTGGTTCATATATTTGCAGTATGAACTTCAATTGGAAAATCCATGGCTTTGAGAATTGGCCACATTTGGAAAAGATAGTGCTGGCAATGCAGTAGATGACAGTATTTCCATGAGGTGGCAGGGAATGAGGTCCTCAGCAAAGTTTGCATTAACAATGCACTCACAAAAATGACATTTTATGGATAAGACATAGAACTGAGGCCTTCAGGATTTGTGTTAATTAAAGACTTCATGGTACTTTCCTGTAAGCAGATGGTGTTAATATCAGTGGTAAAAGTCCAATCTGAATAATTGTTTGGGGCTGGAGCCAAAGCCTAGAGGAGTAAGAGCAAAACTTCTCATTGATTTCAGGGGTCTTTATATTAGATCCATTCTTCTGGGCCTGAATTTCTGTAATGCTGTTATTTCAACTGCAGACACCAGTATCTCCTGTCTAAAAATATATATTTAATTGTGCAGAGGCAGGGCGTTCATTTCCTTAAGTCTTAAAGTACATACTTTTTAATATCTATATATAGAGAGATTATCTTACCGCTATTTAACTTTTATACGCACATTGAAAACCACTTGGAAATAACTACTTAACAATCAAGGAAATTTGAATTTGGCTCCTTTTTAACTGAAAGTTAGACCAAAAGAAAAAAAAAAATAAAAAGAAAAAAACGTAACTATATCCTAAAGTTCATGTTATTTCAATTTTAAGCAAAGTAAGATTTTAATTTCAGTTATTAGAATTACATTTGAAAATAGTTTTTCTAGGGAGATGGATCTCTAGGAAGCATACTTAAAAATTTTTTTCCTATATTTTAAGACTAGATAAAACCCCACAATAAAACTGCCATTGCTGTAAGAGGTGAAGGTGACAAGTACAGACAGATGTCCATAGATATGCCTAGTTCCTTCCAGCCTTCCCCTCGGTATCAGACAGCTGAAATACCTGAGATTGCAGACATGCAGATGTGTTATTTTCCTACAAATTAAGCAACCCAACACCCTTCTTTTACAGCAGTGGGTTTTATTCAGTGAACCACTGTAGCCAGAATACAGTTTCCTTGGGTGCCTCTCACCCTCTCTCAGGAACTGGTGCTCCCAGCTGGAAGAAAAGCTCAGCTCCTTGTGAAGGAGCTGAACTATTAGAGAATTACAGATTGCAGCATGGTATATTAAGCATAACCAGCACAAAGTCTAGTTTTTCTTAATACATCAGACTGTAGTTTGCAAGAACAACCCAAAGTTATCAGAAAATTAATACTCAGGAATGTTACTGGTAATGTTCTTTCAGGGCAAACTATGTTTTTTCTAAGGTTTCCTGTTGTTTTCATAACTTAATATTCCATGCGATTTCCAAGCCACTTCTACCTACTCTAGCTCAAGACTGTTTTTTCTATAACATTTCATAGACTTTGAATCCTTTCTACATTAAGTGAAGTTCCTGAATGATGCATTGGCTCACATATGGTAGGTGTGTAAATAAATAAAAGAGCAAGGCTCAAAAACATATTTCTAAACCAAAATATGTTCCATTATGTTTCTTTGTTCAGCTTCAAGATCTTAACTGACTTTACACAGATTTTAATGTTAGTTATGCTGCGTTCAAATACAATGCTTATGCCAAAGTTTTATGTACCTGAAGAAAAAGATAAGTCTATGTCAAGAAAAATAATATTATCATTTCTAAAACCTCATGCTTAGCCAAAATTTGGAGCCCTGGAGGGATTTTTGATTGCCTTTTCTGGATGAATAACTGGTGATGAAGTCATGCTCCTTTGAAGCAATGATGCCTATATGGAAAATCCTGCATTTCTGAACAGGGGAATTAACAAGAAAAATTAAGTTCTTATTTCACTGAACTTCGAATGGTTTTCCAGTTAATTTTTAGCC
The DNA here is from genome assembly GCA_017639245.1 of Myiopsitta monachus. Taxonomy (NCBI): domain Eukaryota; kingdom Metazoa; phylum Chordata; class Aves; order Psittaciformes; family Psittacidae; genus Myiopsitta; species Myiopsitta monachus. The sequence goes on from CM029918.1 coordinate 87,024,760, forward strand.
CAATAACTTTCTTCTTGGGCTGTGATACCTGTGTTTCCCTCCTTTATGAATTATTTATTTCAGTTATCAGTCTTCCAGCTGTTTCTTTTCCTTGATGCCCTGTGTGAGTCTACCCAAGTGTTCTGCTACTCCTCCTAACAGGGTATTAACCTTCAGTACAAAGCCAGTGTGAGTATTTGAGGTTATAGTCTCTTCAGATTTCTCAGAAAAGGTTACTGACACTTGCAAGTGAGAGAGTTCAAAGATGTAAGGTTTTAGCAGCCTTCCAGTATCTGAAGGGGGTCTATAGGGACTCTGGGAAGGGACTCTTCATTAGGGACTCTAGTGAGAGGACAAGGGGTAATGGGTTCAAACTTAAACAGGGGAGGTTTAGATTATATATAAGGTAGAAATTTTTTACTGTAAGGGTGGTGAGGTACTAGAATGGGTTGCCCAGGGAAGCTGTGAATGCTCCATCACTGGCTGTGTTCAAGGCCGTGTTGGACATAGCCTTGGATGGCATGGTTTAGTGTGAAGTGTCCCTGCCCATGGCAGGGGGGTTGGAACTAGATGATCTTAATATCCTTTCTAACCCTAATTATTCTATGATTCCATGATTCCTAGCTGTATGAAAATCATCTAGTCTTATGTCTAGTACGAAAAAATACTGAAGAAATAATATGCTTGACTTTTAAATTGAGACTTTCTTTTTAGTTTTGAGAAAATGAAGTGGTTATTTCATTGCTTTTCAAGTCCCCATCAGATATTGGGTAAATGTATAGTGCAGTTCGTAAGCAGGAAAGAACGATAAACTGTAGTTCATTAAGTTGACTGAATCAATAAAACCACATTCATATTTACTAAATTATTTAATATCTGAACTGTCATATTTGTGAAATCTGTTGAGGCTGAGTTAATCAAGAGAGTCTTATGTCCTTCAGCAATATTGCCTGCAAATAAAAGGCAGCTGTTGGGTTTTTTGTTTCCCTGATAGTGACTTACTTGGACAGATATGCAGAGATTTCTGCAGTGTTTTAGTGAATTATTATATTTTCATTGTTTTAATGTTTCATATACATTATTTTTCATTTTCTTATAGGATTTAATCATCACTATATCAAGCAAAAGGCACTTAAAAAATATCTTTATGCTTTTGAAGTCAGAAAGGGAAAATTTCTCTCCATATTTGCAAATATAATTGACCTAGATTTTAGCTGCTCTATCAAAAGGATCTGAGCTGAAAATTTCTGTCCCCAGATGAGCAACTTCTAAAAAAATCAGAAAGGATAAGGTTGTGAATTGATGGGATTTACCTACAGCTGTAGCATTCCAGGACAGGTCATTCAAGGACCACCAAATGGCATTTGCTGTTCAGATCCAGACTGCAAATAAATTTTGCCTCGATCTTGTCAGGGTTCCAGATGCATTGTGAGGAATCCTGCATTTCTACAGGAGACCCTGTATGTCTTACCTCTTTCCCAGCCATTTGGGTGCAGCTGCTGTGCACCACCACATTTCCAGGTTGTAATGGCAAATAGTGCCTGGCTCACAAAGAATCAAGCCAGGAACAGTTTGCTAATGTTATCAAAAGGATGTCCTTCAAATATTCCCAGTGAGGAGGCCTGGAACATGGCCTACACATGTATATACGTTCCCAGTCTTAGCAGCAGGAACCACAAACAGATCTGACAGAGAAAGGTCAAAGATTATTTTTGCTTTGAGGAGGAAAAATACGCAAAGAGTTACAGCCACTCAGTTTTTGCTGACTTATGGCCAGAGGTATAATCTGTTGTTTCAATGGCCTAGTCTTGCATATACCAATCTTGACTTGAGAGCAGCCATTAAACTGCAACCTAATAACTGACAGTGATGTCCAACTATTCCATGCAACAAGACAACTGTGTGACAACGCAGTTGTGCTGCAAATGCTATACAAACCACAGGGAATAGTACAAGCCTGGAGGCTGACTTCAAGTCAGATATGGTCTCAAGAAAACCACTGTGCTGCCTACTGAGTTAAATGATAGGCATGTAAGAGCACATTTGTGTTACTGTCAAAAAGGACTTGAAAAGTGCATTTTCTGGATTTTAGTTTGTTCAGGTACATAATACGTATTATATGTTTTTCCTCTCAAAAAAAAGTATTTCTGGATTATCAAAGCTACCACCATTACACAATATAGCCAATGTGAAAAAGAATCAGAAAATTATGATCCATTGAGATATATGAAATTAAAAAATACTGAAGTTACTTGTTATTGGTAAAACATTAGGAACTTTTTAGTGCAGTTACATGCACTTAGTATCCAATTCTAAATTATTACAAAGGCAAACTACCACGACGTGATTCAAAACCTTTCTGTCTACACTTCCTCCTGTATTAAAACTATGTTTTATTTTTATCTACAAAAAGTTTGAATATCATCATAAAAAAAGGGTGGGGAGAGATGGATGTCTTAGAGTCCAGCTGTCTTCTCAGATAAGTCATTGCTTGTGCATGCTTGTGCACTCACGCTTGTTTATTAGATGGGTTTACTAGAGGGGGTGAGAGAAAGTTTGACTGGAGTTTGGACATGTATTTTCCTTTCAGCAAAATATACATTCATCAAAATTATTTTCAAAGAAATATTTCTTTGTGAGATTGCTCTGAATCTGACAAAAAGAGCGGGCCAAAGGCAAATTGGAAAAAAAAGTTCATTTTGACATACTGAAATAAAATATTTCTCTTCTGGGAGCTATTGCTCCATAATCAAGTATATAGATTGTAAATTTGAGAATTCTAATTATAAAACTGTCATGGGTTCAGCAGTGGCAGTCATTTTTCTCTTTCTTGGTGGCTGGTGCAGCACTGTGCTTTTGATTTTGGGCCTGGAAGCAACGCTGATGACACCAGTGTTTGTAGTTGCTGCTTGGGGGTGTTTTGGTTTGACCAGGGACTTTTCTGGGCCTCGTGCTATGCCAGGGAGGAGGGGAGCCGAGAAGGAGGGGAGAGCTGGGAGGAAGCAGAGACAGGACACCTGACCCAAACTGACCAAAGAGGTTATTCCATACCACACAGCACGTCATGTCCAGGATGTGAGGTCAGGGAGGGGGAGACCCGGAAGGCGGTGGGAGTGGACTGGGGGTGCACGGCATGGCCAGGCTTTTGGTACTGGGGGTTTTGCTGCTGGGGGCTGCACTGGCTGGGTTGGGCTTGGTGAGCAGTTGTATTCTCTTTCCTTGTATTTCTCTTGTATTATTACTGGTGGTAGCAGTAGTGATTTGTGTTATACCTTAGTTACTAAACTGTTCTTATCTCAACCTGTGCGAGTTGCATTTGTTTAATTCTCCTCCCCATCCCCTGGGACTGGGGGAAGAAAGAGGGGAGTGAGTGAGAGAGTAAAACTTCATGAGTTATTAGCCTGGGTGAGGCTTAAACCACGACAAAAACTATATTTCCAAGGCTCCCACTAATCCCCAGTGAAGTTATGAGAGTAGATACACCAGGTTACGTTGCTACTTCAGACTCTGCAGTGTCTCAGCTTCAGCATCAGAGGCCCTAAGAGTAATTCCTTCCTCACCAGACTTGATCTTTTAATCTTCACTGCTCTTCTGTTTTTTCTTTGCTTGTGCCCTCATAATTACTTATATTCTTATTTTATTTTGCCTTTAGTCCTTTTCTGCCCCAGGAGTACCCTAAGGTTTTGCAAGGGCTGGGCTAACACCTGGCCCAAAAAAGGAGTCTTCAGCAGGAGCAGATGTCCAAAGCAGATGACTAGAGAACAGCGTAAGAGCAAGCAAGCATATCCAGGAATTTACAGCATAGGCGCTTCCTCTGCCAGATATAATATCTGGATATCTAATAGCCTCTGAAAAAAAATTCTTCCATGAATTTCTCCAGTTGCTTTTTTGAAGCCACATGAATTTTAATCATTCAGTCTCTACACATACCATGTGAAGGGCAGTCTCACATTGTTAAACTTCTAACCAGTACATTTCCACTGATGAACATTCATTCTTAGCTGAAAGTGTCAGTAATTCTGCATCCATACTCTACAAGCACCCTAAAATTTCTACTGCATTCTCATTTTATTATCTTTTACACTGCCTAAAGTATCACAGACATGCTTAATGAATATATTTCACATATTAGATCACCTGTCTGTGTAGTTTTTTCCATCTTTCATTTTGTTGTTTGGTTTTCTGTTTTGTTTTGGGGTGGGTTTTTTTGAGATGTGGGGTCCAATATTTTACACAGTATTTGAGCACATTGTGAATTATAATGTGGTACAATATTTTTTCCGATTTCCATTCTATTCCTTTGTAATAATTTATAAAAAACCTATTTTCATTCTGACTACTAATAGGCGAGTATCACCTCCTGTGTCTTTCATTCAAGATTTCCTTGGGAGCTTAGCTTGAGTTTACATGGGTATTTTAGAAGGTGGGAGAAAACAGAACTCTACAATTCCTTCCTAATGCTTGCTTACCTGCTGAATGACTAGAATAGAAAATATCAGCCATCATTTAAATGTTCAGAGTTTATCACAGCATGAGTAAATATGGGTGTACATATATACACACACATTTTTACCGTCTAAGGGATCACTTAGTCATAACTCAAAACCCAGTGCAACGGCAGGGTGGCACTAAAAGCAGCAGGGCTGCTCTTCCCATTTCTGTTGGTTGTAGGCTGTCCTTATAGCCAGAGAATGAATCTCCTAATAAGAGAGGTGTTTTGGGTACAGGGAGGGGAGGAATAAGGCGGGGAGAGGAAGAAGAGGGAGAAGGCTTGGAGTTTTTGTTAGCTTTCTTTGTTGTCTTCTTGTTGTTTGTTTCTTTGTTTGTTATGCAGGTTTATTATTCCACTGGAGCAGCTCAGTGGTCAGGTTCATCCTGTCAACCCACAATCACGAGACTGGATGAAGAAGTGCAAGGATTTTGTTTCCAAGGAGCAAAAGCAAAAATAGTCCCTTTGCCAGCAACCTCCTGCCATTCATGGCTATGTGCATACCACCGACTGCACATGAGAGGCCCAAAGGGATGTGCAATCCTAGCATAACTACCTGGCCATGCTGAAATGCAGTTACTAAAGCTATGGTGATTCTACGAGCCTAGGAACTAGCCCAGTCTCAGATTTGTTAGGAACACCAAGGTTCATGACATATGGAACTTCAGATCCATATTTTTAAGGTGGGGAGGAAGGAGAAAAGGTGTAGCCAATTAAATGTGTCACATCAACACCGAAAGAAATGTTTTAGCAGCTTACAGAATATTACTCTTCCCTCTCACACACCCTCAAAGAGTCTGAAGTAAGAAAGGCAAAACAATAGCACAGCAAAAGTACTCCAACTACTTATTAAATAAATCATTTAAAGCAGAGTTTCCCTCCTGTAGTGCTGCAGGAATTGACTCGGTCTTGGAAAACATTCACATCGTGAGCTTTCATCCTCTCCAGGGCATAATTATTTACTACCCAATAAATTATCAACAGTTATCAAGGTTTTTTCCCAATAAATCCAGTCTTAGTGACTGGTAACAACAATAATACCTCGATTCACTGTACATTTGAAAGACATCACTTAGGAATACCATAAAGTGGTCCTCATTAGTGAGCTGAAATAGAATGCCTTATGGCCTATTTACAAAGAGATAAAGATACTTAATTATCCAGCTGCAATATAGTTCCCTAAGAGTTTCTGCTTGGGACAGCAATTTTCTGAGTAAGCAGCCTTTCACTGAGATGAGAACTAAAGAAGTCTTTCACTAAATGCTACAAGAGAGATTAAGCCACTGGTTTTGTTTAATATTTGTAGCGTCCATATTTCTTTACTTGATTTATACTTTTCCACACAGGCACCCTAATGTGCATTTAGTGTTTCCAGCTGAAGAATGGCAGGCATACAAAGAAATTTTTCACTAACAAGTCATTTGGGTGACACCAACAGTGTTGTTAGTTGGTTTATATATTCTAATATTCCCTGAATATCTTTAATGTAACTGAATAATACCATTTTCACAAAGCAGACTGAAGAGAAATTTGGCACTGACGTGTGTTGTAGAAATAAGAGTGCATAATTGATTTTAATATTAACAATCAATAATCTAAATGTAAATATGTGTACTTAAGATATTGATTTTTCATCACTAACAAATATTGACCTCCTGCTGTGATGATCAGCAAGTTAATAGGGATAAAATATGGGAATCCACAATTCTGTTTTGAAGAATTTAAATATTTTTCCAGTTACGTAAATTTCAGATGCTGCACATTCAGGTTGACTTATTTCAGTACAGAATACAGAATCTCTATTAAACCACACCCTGGCTTGAACCTACCTAATGCACTTTGTGTCATTTTATTACAGAGCATAACTTGCAAATTAAGGTATCCTTGCCTGAGCAAGGTATGAAAATATTTTTATCTTAAAATCATGATGATTTGGAATTAGTATTATTAGTCAGTTAGTTAAAAAGATACACAAGAATATAAAATTAGTCTGTCTCAATGTAGATACTGATCAAATAAATAACATATCTCTAATATCTAATAACTAATATCACTCTTTAACAGATAATATGGAGAAAAAGATATTTGCAGATGCAATTCATCTCATCCTAAGATAACACACTTTACAAAAGTGCCTTTGTTGACACTAAAAGAAGTCCAGACCAGGAATTTACATCTACACTGTAAATGTTAGGTGGGTCAGATGAGGCTGACCCCCTAAAATATCTTACTTGAGCTTTCTGAACATCTCTGAAGATGCATATCAATACAGAAAGACCACAAGGGAAACACGAAATTTATAGCACTTGGAAAGAAAAAAACAAGAAGAAAAAAATAAAGTTGGTGCCAATGTGTACGTTTAACTGAGCTTTTATGCATCTGTACAAAGAGAACCTGGCCTCTGACTGAAGCCCTGTAGCATTCACTTTCTACCTCTGTGGGTCCATGTGCTCAATCACATCCAGCTACAGTAAGGATAAAGCGACCACTCTTCTCTTCCATGACACTAAATACAAAATCAAAATTATTTTTTCCCCCAGCTTTCAAAATATAAAGGCAGATGAAAATATGAAATGCATCTTTACAATAGTGAGCTTTGCTAATTGTGGGTGGACATTTTTTGACAATGATTTTCTCATCTTTTTTTAAACTCAGGGTTTTTCTGCTATTGTTGTCCTAAAAAAAGTGAAACAGCTTGCTCATAAAATCCCTAAAGCAGGAAAAGGTCGAGAGAAACTGAGCAAATGGATATTTTCTGTATTCTTGAACACACATATTGTAAAGCTTAGCTGAAGCTATTTGCTTTGATATCTCTAGGGATCAAAATAGGACTTCATGACAGAATAAAATGTCTGTCACTTCATTCATAAATTCTTTTCTTATAACCATGTCTCAAGCAGAGTCTTGATCCACCTGCAACCTACAGCTTGCAGACTGTTGGTCAGAAATTTCTATGCATCTGGCAAAAATCTAATTTTGTTCACTTCTATGCTTCAGAAGAAAAATAATCAAGTGACTGATAAGCCAGACTATAGGTTCCTGCCTCACTAGTTATGTCTCATCATGTTGAAAAAACGTTAGCAATGTCAAGGATGAGGTACAAAGCTGATGCAAGTACCTTTAATAATGAATAGATATTGTTAGAGAAATGGTACTAGACAAAACATGCTCAAAATATATCTCAGATGAGTACCAATGCTATTATTTCTGTGCACAGAAGAAAAATGACCAAGAACTGTATCACACAACCTCATTCTTCTACACTGAAAAACATTAGATTTAAATACCCTCATTACTGTATTACAATATGGGGTTGAATCAATATAATATATAAAATTTCTCTTGCTGAACACAGTCCAAACAGTAAGATGCAAAATTATCTTTCAGAATATCTGAATTTCTTGTTCTACCCTGGGATATTCACTGGGATATTTTTTTTTTATGTTTTAAATACTAGCTCTTATTATATAAAGTGTCTTTGAAGTCCTTCTAATGAAGTAGGACAGGATCACTGCTGGGGTAATTCTGCTTATGTCAATGGAGTTTCCCCTGTGCCTGTAACCTTCAGGTGATTTCTTTGAAGTTCTCATTCTATTCTCATGATCTTCACTTTGGCGTAACTTTTGACATCATAACAACTGTGGTCTAAAGAAGTGGAAAAGACTACTTACTGTTCAATGTTATGAATACATTAACTGCTATGCCTTTTAAAAACATGAATTCCACTCAAATTATTTGGACTTTTTTTTTTTCTGTATAATTTTCTAAAATGTGAAAACTACCCATAAAACACGGGATTTGTACCATTTTAGAAGTGCCAGACCCACTAACCATGTTATTTATTTCATTAACTCAATAGGTACTTCCGGGGAGGTAAATTCCTAGCATTCATTAGGGACTGTAGTGATAGGACAAGGGGCAATTGGCTCAAACTTAAACAGGGAAGGTTTAGATTACATATAAGGTAGAAATTCTATACTGTTAGGGTGGTAAGGCACTGGAATGGGTTGCCCAGGGAAGCTGTGAATGCTCCATTGCTGGCAGTGTTCAAGGCCAGGTTGGACAGAGCCTTGGGTGCCGTGGTTTAGTGGGAGGTGTCCCTGCCCATGGCAGGGGGGTTGGAACTAGATGATCTGAAGGTCCTTTCCAACCCCAACTATTCTGTGATTCTATGATTCTATACTTGTGTATTATTTAGAGAATTAAGCTTAGCTTGTTGTCAGCACTCAAGAGGAAGCTAATGTGTCATTTCTCTCCTATTATTAGGAGGTCACAAAACCAGACATTAATAACAAAACTTTCTCTACTGTTCCATTAGTCCTCTGAAGTATATAAGTTTAGACCAAACATTTTAACAAGGTATATTATTATGCAGTCTGACAGACAACATAAATTCCAGGAAAAGCAAAAGTTTATGGTTAAATATACTTTCCTGTTGAATTTTTACATCCCCCTATCCTGTGGCTAGGAGCATCTGAGCAGCTATCCTAAATTATGTAAGTTAATCTCAACACGGTCTCCACTCTAGATATGCTGTCTTAAGCTGGAATAAAAAGACAAACTATTTGAAAATGTATGTGACTTCTCAATGGGCACATTTTGTGATGCTGGCCTTGAGACATAATTTCCCATTAGACTGATACAATTTATAAATTACTTGGCTTGAACTTGTGTACACTTTGTTGATTATAATATTATCTACTGCTTAATGTAATTTGTAGTACTTGGGGGTAGTGTTGGGTTTGGTTTTTTTGGGGTTTTTTTTGTTTGTTTTTTGCTTGTTGTTGTTTTGGGGTGGTTTTTTTTTTGGTTGCTTGGTTGGTTGGGGGTTTTGAGTAATGTTTGTGAAACTTTCTACTTAGCTCTACATATCCATTTCATAAGTAATTTTTCTGATGCAGAAACTTAGGAAGTCTGTCACTAAACTATTTACTGTGTTACAAATTTATTGTTTGACAGTGACAGGAATGTGCTAAAATGTCTTATCCATCCTCAGAAAAACAACACACAAAAGAGTATGAGGAATGAATAGTTTAAAGAAAATAATCACAAAATCTTTGATGACCTTTGCAAAGACTGATGTGATCTGCATCCAACTCTTATGCGCTACAAGTGAAGGACTTTTAGTCTTAGAGAAAGTCATGTAATATCCCTTTGGTAATTAATTAAGCCTTCACCTCAATGTTTCTGTTTCTCCATCTTTTCTTGGGGAAAAATAAAACTTTCAGGAATTTCTATACATTTGAATTTGGAGTTTAGCCTAGCCTTGAGAAAGCTACTTTATACTTTCACCATACTGAACAATCATTTCATTTGGAAAACTAGTGTCTGAAAGTGCTGCCTTTTAAAAATTACATTGTAGAAATTTATTGGCAACCACTGCCAAGATTGTTGCTTCTGCCTAAAAAGTACATAGACACTGTGACAAATCTATTAAGCCATAGACACAGGCCAAAATGGAGACATGCGAGTCCCCATGGTGTCCTGCATATATTGGACTCTCTGTAGGTTTTCTGGCCAATTAAAGTGTCTTTTTTAAGGATTACATGCAACTGAAATCCTAGAATCACTCACGCTGGGACAGAGGAGGGTGGTATTTTGGAAACCAAACTCACAAATAATTCCAAGTTTTACAGGTGGTCCCCATCCCAGTGCTGGTCTGCACCAAAACTGACACTGAAAATGGGATCTGGATTTTATATTTACGTCCACCTATATTTTAAGGAATTATCTTTTGTGTGGTTTCTATTTTTTTTTTCTTCTTCATTTGCCTTTATATCCTGCAAAAATTCTCTTGAAGTTTGCCTAGCCATGGTAAAAGTACTGAAAAAGATTTCTTAGGGTTGTCATCCAGTGCTGGGAACTGTTAGCTAGGCTCCTCAGTGTGTAAAACTAAACAAAAGCAGCTTTTGTTTAGTCCTGTACTTCTGCATGTTCAGCTATGCTATTCACAGGCTGCTAACAGGCAAACTTCTGAGTGCTTCCCAAATTATTTAAATTAATCTAAAAATAAATTTTCTGATACAATTACGTCATTACTGGATGAAATTTATCTCATGTTTTGTAAGCAAAAAAGCAATGTTTACAACCAGGTTGGTATAAAATGAAGTTGTGTAGTTGTACTATTATCATTTTATAAAAAATAATTTAAAACCCAGGCATTTCTGCTTCACAAATTGTAAAATCATGAATTCTATGACTCTTGCAACGTAATTTTCCTGTTGCTTTACTTCTCCTGGGGAGGTCTTTTTAGATTTCTTGATATAGGTAATCATTTTTAATATATCATGGAATCATAGAATGGTTTGGTTTGGAAAGGACCTTAAAGATCATCCAGTTCCAGCCCACTACCATGGGCAGTGACACCGTCCACTAGAACAGGTTCTCAACACCCCATTCAGCCTGGTCTTGAACGCTGCCAGAGGTGAGGCAGCCACAACTTTTCTCCGCAAGCTGTGACAGTGCCTCAGCACCCTTATAGTGAAGAATTCTTTCCTAATATCTAATTCAAATCTACCCTTGTGTGAGCTTAAATCCATTCTCCCTTGCTCGGTCACTACATGCCCTTGTAAAAGGTTCCTCTCCAGATTTCTTGCAGTCCCTCTTCAGGTATTGGAAGACTGTTATAAGGTCCCCACCTCGAGCATGAAAATTATGTTGCAGAAATAAGTTTCTAATTTCTGGTTGAAAAATACAACAAAGGTTCTTAGAAACATTCTGAAAATATCATGGGATTTAGATGTACTTTGCAATTCCTCTCAACTCTTGTGTTTACCCTTAGGAATTTACTCACTATTGACAATCTGGCTTCCTAGACTTGATGCCCTGCTTAGATTATGCTTCCTTTCAAAGATAAGTGGCCCTAGTTAAAAGCCTGATGCTTTTAGAGGACCTATCCTTTGCTAGCTCTTTAGCTTTCTAAGAATTCAAAAGTCTTTATCACTCCCAATAATGTCTAGCAACCTTTACTTAAGCAAATACAATTTTTTTATCAATGGAAAACACATCTCAATTTTGGATTGTTCCTTTTCTCTCTGCCATTAGTTATTTTGCATGCTTCTATGGCAGCATCCCACATACCTTCTTTCCCATCTAATAGTTCTGTATGTTACAACTCTCTCTCCTCATATGAAAAACATTCGTGGTCTCTAATTATTTCCATTGTCATTATTCTTTTCTGGACCATTTCTATTTCTACTATATCCTTTATGAAAGTAGATGACTGAGATTTACTAAAGTATGAGGCAGAAGGGGTGTCACTGATTTATGTATCACATTTTGTTATTCTCTGTCTCCCAATAAATACCAGTTCTCACAGCATATTTTATGTTTGGAACATTAGTTCACACATAAAGACTTGTGTAAGACTATCTAAAATTGATGGGTTTGTGCAAATTTAGAGTAGCTCCAAGATACTTCCCAGCATGCATACTTTTGTATCTTCACATATATTTGCACAGACTGAAGCTGATTAATTTTTGATACAACCAAATGCTTTCATATTGTGTCTCCAGTAGAGTTGTCTTGTGCTCCAGCATAATATTATCATTTTAACTTAAGCTGCTTGGCTCCTTTTTCCACAGAGAATAAGTGGAAACATATCTGCAATTATTTTTCTTCAAATAAAAAATATCCAAGGAAAATTCTGAACATAATAATACACAAGAGGTAATGGAGTCTAAAGTAGAGTTTGAGTTAGACCATTAAAATTATATTTAGGCATTAGACTTTGCTGAGCATCTTCTCTTGTTTCCACTGTTCCTCAGAAGTAAAATTCTGCTGAAAATTCAAGTTTTCAGGCACCTGAATTTATACCCAGGAGCCCAATTTGAAACATCTACTTCTGTATCCTCACTCAAAGCTTTTATAAGAAGCAGCTGAAGATATGAAGTTTAGGAAAAATGTTGTTTTGTTTGCTTTTTTCTTCTTCGAGTCAAATTCAAAACAGTCAGAAAATCTTCCTAACCTTAAAAAGAACTTGCAGTATATCCCTGTATGAGGATAATATATCTTTCATTTCGATATTAATTTTAAAGTACTCCTGAGCTCTGTTAGAACACTCTGAACAGAGCTTTGCCAGGTTTCTTTGCCAGAAGACTGTAAAACATAATAAAGGATTTGCATTGCATCACAATGTTTCTCTATTGATATGAGAACAGCCTACTATGAAGGATGTTATTTAATTCAAAATGCTGGGCAACTATATAACAGAATAAGCAGACGGGAACATTTAGAATGAACATGGGGGAGGAAAAAGGTTTTTTTAAAAAGAAGTGTTCTATCAACACAGGCCCAAGCTTGCAGCAGTTCCAAAGAAAGAGATATAATCCTCGTCACTGGAGCAGTTCAGATTTAAGCCACACAAGTTGCATGGGAATATATAGTAGAGAGCAAACCCACACTGCCTTGAGCTGAATAGTTTGAATGACCTAATATGTCTTCTGCCTTTTAAACAGAGTATTGAATGACGATGCAGGTGATGAGGTTTGACTGGGGGGACAGGGTTGTTTTTTGAGGACTTTGTTTGGGTTTCATTTTGTTTTGGCTTTCTTTTCCTTTCATTTTTTAGATAATTTATGGCACTTACAGCTCTAAAATTACAATGAGCAAATATGCTGGCCTCTTTGCACTGCTGGTACTTAACCTTGCATACACCTCTTTCATCCGTGCTTCCACACTCACTGAATGACTAGCACAGCTCACACATCCCTAGTTTCTCTCTAGGATCCTTTATCAGAAGGGTTTTGATGACTTTCTTCTGGATGGATATTAATTTATTTCCTTAACTTTCTTTCCCCCAGTATTTTTAACCTTCTGCACGCTATACCAGGCACAGCAGTGAATCCCCTCTTAGCTGCTATTTTTAGTATATGCCTTTTCTCTTACAATCTCCCTTACATTACTTCTTCCCTCTCTTCTGTATGACTTTGTCTTGCTTTTTGTGGTCACTTATTTGTTCTTTCCAGTGTCCCATTTCCATCCTTTACAGTAGTCTCCATTCATTCATTTCCCTTGACCAGTTCTGATGAATTTATTTCCAGAGGCATTCTACATTGTCTTTAGCATTTGAAAATTGCTATCTTTCCTGATTTCTGTCTCTTTAAGAAAGCGGCTTACTAAGAAAGGCAGACTTGAGAGTTGTACTAGAGTTTTGTCAACCTTTTTTCCAAGCATGTTATTTCTATCTTTTGTGTTTGTACGGTGCTTAATGCACCCAGAAAAAAACAAAGTGCAGCAAGGCAGAAGGAGGAATAATGACCCCTTATTATAAATAAAATCTCATTCAAGAGAAGAAATTCATCTTTTGGATGTCTACAGCTCCATAAGTGCCTACATTCATGTTCATCAACATCATAACCTATATACATAGGTATAAAGTTTTGGGTTACTTTCCTTTGTTTAACACCCTGTTCTCTCCATTGATGGTAAAGGACATCTAGAGTCACTTAGACATATGCATCTATAAACATCCAAGGTTGGCTGGATTACTCCTAGCAAAAGGAGATGTTCAGAGCAAGAAATCAGTATTACTAATGTGAAGTCAATGCAATTATGGCCTACTCAACTATGGTCAAGTTTTAACAACTCAATGATATTAAATAAAAAGAAAAAAAAGAAATACTGCTGTTAGTACAAGGGTCAGCCTTAGCGTTGCTCAAACCTTATTTGCTTTGTGGGTTCTCACCGGCTAGTTTGTTCTTTTCTTTCTTGGAATAAGCTCATTAAGCTTTGCCTTTTCAAAAATTCAGGACTTACTTCAGAAAAAATTTGCCAGAACTTCTAATATTTATAAAGCTTCTTTCTTACCTCCTTCCTTAGAACAAAGGGTGATCAGAGTGTGAACTGTATCCATCAGTTCAAGCTGCTGTTTCTGCAGGACACTATTATTGCTTGTTGCCTTGTTTAACTGCTTCTCTAGTTCCTGGATTATGTAGCTTTGTCGTGTGACCAAGCTCTGTAGGTTCTCTTTTTCTTCCTTCAAAGTGTCCAGTTCCTCTTTATGTCTCTCTTCCATTTCTAAAATTCTGTGCTCAAGTAAACTAAAATGAAATAAAACAATTAGTAGATATTATTTCATGACAATATATTTATTGAGAAAACAAAACTTCTATTTTCATCATAGACTTCAGTAAATAAAATTTATTCTAAAAATGTTCCATCTACTAATTCAGCCCACTGAATTATGAATTAGTGGGCTAACTTAGATTTTCTCTATCAACTAGCCAGATATAACTGATATCTGAGGTTCCATGTCCAGTTTTTACACTCATCCAAGTACATGAGCATAGGGCCAGTAACACGTGTTATGTACAAGTTCAGGCAGAAAAGCCTAAGGTAAACAAAAAAAAGAGAAGAGAAAGGTGTTGAAGAGGACATCATTGGTAGTATGAGTGGGATGAGATGATAAGAGATAGAAATCAAGCACAAACTAAGGAAGATTTTGTGAAGGGTCTTGCCACTGAATGGGAGATAAGCATTAGGGGCTGTGGAGTAACATCAAGGTATATGGAACCCACAATAATAACACCATTTGATGTGGTCTGTAATGTTAGGAAAGAAATTGTGAGCCAGATGAGTGGTATATGTTTCACATGAAGTATAATACTGTTTCCACAAAGGATAAATCAGAAGCTTGCCTTTTAAGATATTTTTCACTTCTTTTCCTTGAGTCCACATACATATTTTCCTGCCCACTTCCCTCCACCCCTTCACCTTTCTGGTTCCAAAAAACCTCCTCATACAAGAAACTGTTGGATATCATACTATGCAACCTGCTTGCATCAATTTTTATAAATAATATTTCACACGTATGGAAACACTTTCTCCTGATCAGTATTCTTTTTCCAATATGCTCTGTGTCCTGAGTCGGAAGTGCACAATTTGCAAAGATCAAAGGCATATCTGATTATCTATAGAAGAATAGAGGAGCTGTGCATAAAGGGCATCTAATATCTGTCAACAGTGAAAAAGAAGTTTTTTCAGGCCAATGCTTTAATGCTGTGGCGGGAGCTTAGAGTAAATAATTTAATAATATTAGATAAAGAAACTAATTCAATCCCTCTGCTTCTTTCTGTTCAGTAATACTACACTAGGCATCAACAAGTGTTTCTCATGCCCATAAACCAACTGGTGGTTACAAACTTGCCAACAAACTACTTCCTGTTTAAGTCAGTCTTTTGTTTTATTTATTTGCACTCTCCCCCCCCCCCCCCCCCCCTTTGTTTTTACTTCTGGATTATAGTTCAGTGGCAAAATACCTGCATAATTTCAGGTCATTTAACCTAACTGAAGAATGTAATAAAATCCACATGGAGGGCTTTTTTTTTTTCTACTAGATGTCACAGGGCCTTAACATGAGCTGTTACAAATAATAACAATGCAAAGATTAAATTCAGCCCTTGGATTTGCTGTACAAGTTAGAGTGGCATAATACTTTTTTCTTTCTTTTTCTAAAGAAAAGAAAGCAAGCAGCAATTTTTTTTTTTTCTGAAACATTATAAATGTGGGACTTGCAAAGACACTGAAGAAAATACACTTTGTAATACCAACATACCTACTTCTGAGAAAGTTAGCAGGATCTGGGTAAAGGAGGAGAAAAAGAAAAGATGGGAATGGAAAACATTTTTTGTGGGGTCCCAAATGCAAAGGGAAACATGATATCTCATTTTCAAAGGCTCAATAATTAGTAAGAAGCGTAACAAGATTCAGTAGACAGGAATCAAATGATAGAAAGTTTCATTCAGAAACAAAAGACAATAAATTATTTTAATACCTTATCAGACCTGTATCTGATTTTTATTCATTACTTGAACTCTAACATTAAACATGATGCCATTATGCTCTAGATTCACATCTATTTTTTTGAGAAAATTTCTGTGGAAGTCATTGAGCCTTTTTTATGCAGAAGGTCAGACTGATTTGTTTAGTTAGAATCTGCTGAAGAAGTTCTGATGAAACTAGTAGTCATACAATATTGTTAAAAAAATGTTCTAGGCAAATTTTATTGGTTCTGTCCATTTTTTTCACAGAAATTATAGAAATGTTCTTCTGACTTGCTTTTAACTTTGCTGATAAATTGTATATCAATGCACTTTGATTAGGAAAAAGACAGACCCTGGACTACAATCTGTGATAGAATGGATAATAGGTATGACCACATCCCAGTCTGACATCTTACAGCTCATTAAAATGTTATGCTTTGATAATGTAAGAGAAGATGCAGTTCTTGAAGTCAGATTATTGCTTTATAGCTAAATGCTAAGTGAAGATAAAAAAGGTCTCTTTACCTTTGTGTGGATCCCAGTATAGTACAGGTCATTTTCCTAATTCTACAACATTCTATTTCTATGTCCACATCTAAATGATTTCCATATCTGAATGTTTCCATGTAAAAGAAAGAGCCTTTGATAGCCACAATTATTGCTTTTCATTATTTGTTTCCCACCATGGCCTTCCTAAGACCATAGTAAATGAACCCATGGTGGTGACAGTCTTGTAGCAATACTGGCCATGCCGATAAAAACATGGAAGAAGCCAACAGTCTTTCGTGCCTCCCGGTTTGCCGTCTATGGAGACAGACAGCAAGCAGATGTTTTTCAGCTTTAGTAATAATACATCCCAATATTTATGAGTGGTGTGTCAACATGTGGAAAGTTGGTAATGTCTTAGCACTTGGTTCCTTTACAGTTTTCTTTGTGGTTTAAAAATCATGTTGTTATGAAAGGCGAAACTAAACTATTTAAAGGAATGCATATGCATTTATGCAATGATCTTTCTATATCCATAAATCTGCAACAGATAAGAATAAGTCCTGAGGATAGGACCACTCCCTGGGAGAAATACAAAACATTCATTGTATTTTACTAGGAATCAGTGAGAAACTTTTGGTCAAAGCTCTAAATAAAGAAAAACAAAAACTGCACAAAGATAGAGGATTTCTGTATTGGCCTGTTCCAAAAGGAGGAAATCCTTCCATAGCATGAGAAAAGCTGCTCTTATAAGATTTGATTCCAATGTGGCCAGAATTGTTAATTTCTGTTGTTAAATTCAAACTTATTACAGCTCATTTGAATTAAAAAATGTGCTAGAAACCTCATGAAAAAGTCTTGAAACAGGTTGAAACCAATTACAAAGATATTTAGATATTTTTTTAGCAGTTGCAAGAGCAGTCTGCTCTCTCTTTTTTTGCTTGTGACATTAGACAATTTCTAATAGACTAATACAATGAAGAAATAACTTTGCTGAGTGATTGGGAAAGATATTTTCCCATTTTTTTAAAAGAGACATTTTAAAGACAAGGTTAAAATGAAATTATTTCTACTAGTTTTCATTAATTTCTATTGTTGCCATAAAATATTAAACAATATATAAAACAAAGAGAAGGCTGCCTCTATGCCAATTAATCCAACAATATGTAAAGGCTGACTAAATTTGCTATATAACATTCTTTCATGACAGGTTCCAGTAAAATGTTATGGGCATGATCTAATGACTGTTTCTTTTTTACAGTAACTTTGCTCTATGTTTCCTATACTTTTGAAATTCCTATTTATATCCTATCTATTTGAAAGTCCCGCATGTTTTAAAATAGATTGTTTTAAAATAGTTACTGACCTAGACAGATGAAGTAGTCATGGGCACTACAATACTCACACTAAAAATAAATCGCCATTGACTAGAAATATCATATATATACATATGTGTGTAGGTATATATGCACACATGCACATATAGGTATGAATGTGCATTTTTTTAGGATTGCAGCCTTCAATCTGGGGAAACAAATTGGCCATCTGGGGAGCAGAATGAAGTTGTGAAGAAACAGATGTTGTTGCTAGTCTGGATAAATAATGGTATTATCCACTGGACAATGACTCTTTGGAGTCATTATCTAGAAGACAGTTAAATTAAAACCAAACATGCACGCACACCCCCCAGACAACCTTAGTTTTTCTAAAGGTTAACCATGTCTCAATGTCTAACCTACTGATCTTGGCAAGGCTGGGACTCTATTTTCAACCATACAAATGATGTGTTAACTTTGTCAGGATATAAGCCAGTAGGATGCCTGGGTGCAACTGTGCTATGTCCAGCTGATTCAGAAAAAGACCTCTGATAATGCTGGAGAGGGTAGAAGGCCCATACAGAAGTCAAAGAATGACTTCCAGTGAAAGCTGTTGTCTTTTTGAAAGGTGATGAAGTAGAACATACAGAAAGCACTCTGGTAACTCTCTGGGGAGGAAGGAAAGTCTGGTTTAGACAATCTGCCTTATAAGGTAGATAGTTTACTCACTAATCCATTCCAGACCACAGCAGTTTAAGGGATTTTTTTATCTTTGTTTTCAGAGGCCTCAGTTTAGATATGTGAGAACAGGATACAGACCAGATCTTAGAGATGGGCATCTTTCTCACGAAAATAATCTCTTAAAAAATCTGGATTTATTAAAAATATATGCTAAACCACTAATTTTGTTGAACAATTCAATAAAAACAACTAATGTAGAAAAGAATTCTTTGGCTGTATACCTGTGGTTTTCTTATATTATTATGTATAAGAAGACAAAAAAGGTAGAGAATTTAAATGCATACTTTTGAGTCCAAGAATGCTATATTCTTATTGAGAGAGCTTCTTTGTACTTTCTTTTACATGAGTAAAATTTTCCTTATATTGTTAGGTGCTGACCACTCATTCTTACTTTGCTGGTCTGATATTCTCTTATGAGTTTAAGGAATTGAAAAATCATATGTCCCCGTATTCCTCAAGGCCAGTAACTGGTCATCAAGCATCACTAAGCCGATATATTTTGTATATCAGTGATACATTGAAATCACAAATATCAACCAGAAAAATCTGAATTTATTTTTTTAGTACATGTAAAATCTGCAATTAAAACTAATCATATATATTTCTCCATCTTTCACACAGTCAGATGGAAATGTAAGAATCATTGAGTCCTCACTATTCACAGGACACAACAGTTCTTGTACTGACTGTGTTACTGTAGTTTGATTGCCTGCAAATTCAAGTTAGATTTTATATTTAAATTTCACTTCCACTATATATTGCTGGAAGATCCAGAATTCCATTATATTTTTCTCATTTGTTTCCTGTGAATAAATAAGTTGTTTTCACACTTGCATATTGAAACAAATGGCACACAATAAGTTAAATGCAGATGGTACACTATGGGAAAAAAGAGGAGGTGATAAAGGAACTTTAGCAGGGGAATCTTTCAAGAATAAATCAAAATAGTTTTTAGAAAGCTCTTGTGGGAAAAAAATAACTGCAGTGGAAGAAACTACCATTTACATTATAGTGGGTGTGAACCCACAAAACTAAATTATTTATGGCATGAGAGCACTTAATAGAAACATGATTCTGGGGCAAATGTGACTGTACTTATGCCATGGAATATCTTTCACATCAGTGGGATAAATAGAAAAAAATTGGCCACTCTTCCCAACAGAGGCAGGAAGTAAAGAGAAAGGCCAATAATAGACATATCTCTTTCTCTAAAGATCATGCATCAGTCCCTTGTTGATATACAGTGTTCATTTACTTTAATGTACTGTAGTACATCAACGATCAGTTATTATTACTGTGATACTTTGCATTATTTTAATCCAAAATCCATTTTTTGATAGCAATTAAGACAATTATTTTATTTTAGCACAGAGAAAGAAATTATCTGCCTACAGTACACCATCTCTTTTGATTATTTTTGTGATAATAGTTCCTACACTCATTCCCACTGTGGCATGCACCTACTGCAAAAGAAAGGCCCCTTCCAAACATGCTTACAGTCCACACAGGCGATGTGGATAAAAGTTTTCTCTATTTTATTGGTGTGAAAGTGATATGGAGAAGGACAAAGACATTTTAATTGCAAATAACTACTGAACATAGCCTGATGGGTAATCTATAAGTACTGCTTAAAGCTAAGTCAAACTAAAAACGAAATCATTGGCGTGCTCAGAAACCTGAGGTCTGCTGAGATCACCAAGATGTGTCCCATAGTGAACTTGATATATATGTAATTGATTTCAGGATCAGGGCCTACAAGGCCAAGTCTAAGCATCTCTTTGTTAGGAGTAGATGATGATACAAGAGCTGACTCTACATATTTTAGTGGAATCATAACACTAACCTTTCCCTAATTTTGTCATTTTCAAGGAGGAAATATAGAGCCTGGAAATGTATGCCAGGTACTTTTTTTCATAACAAGATGAAACTCCATGTGCTTTTTCATTTATTCGCAAACAAATTTACTTCTAAGAGAAAGAATTGGGTATAAAATGTGTTTTTTAACATATCCCTCCTTTTCTTCTGAAAAAACAAGGCAGACCATTTTGTCATGTCATAGACCATTTCATCATAATGTCAGCCAAGTCAAAGGTCAACTTAAGTAAAACTTACTTGTTTACTGATATGAAGGTTTTACACCCTGACACATTGCTAAGATATATACATAAATACAGATTATTAAGTACACAAGACAATCTCTTGAGCAGCCAATAAAATTTTGTTACTTCTCATTGTAGAAGATAAAAATGGAAGTATTTATATATCTAACTAATGCTTGGGCTAATCCCAAATTGAAATAGGTTTTTAAAATATGCAGGATGAACTGTCTCTTGCACGTGCTTACTCTTTTTATAGAGTACCGAAAGAGCCCATATATGCACTTCGGGTGAATTATTTAATTTTGAGATATCTGAAGTTAATTCTGCAGTAATTTATTCATATTTCCAGCTGGTCAAGGGAAATTTGTGGAGTTCAAGACTTTTCAATGTAATCCAACTTCTCCAGAATGACATCTGCTGGAATTACTGGTTATAAACAGTTGTTAAATCATCAAATTGATTTTCATAACCAGTAGCAAAAATGGTAGATTATTTGACGAACTTTGCAACTAGACATAACTAGCAAAAACATCTTATTAACAATATTTTCTATTTTTCATCACTATCCAGCCATGGGACACAGATGAGCCTGTCTGACAAGATGATTGTGCCTTGAAGAAGACATATTCAGGAAAGGGTAAAACCACTGCATGATAGCATTGACAAGTGAGTGGCAATAGCGAAAAAAGAATGCTGCAGACACCAAGGTCAGAGAAGAAGGAGAGAAGGAGGTTCCTCCGCAGCCCACGGAGAGACCATATTGGAGAAGATATTTCTCATGTGGAACTTCACAGTGGAGCAGGATGAGATGTTCAGAAGAAAGCTTCAGCCTGTGGAGAGCCCATGTTGAAGAAGTGAAGGACTGCAGCCCATGGGAAAGAACCATGCTTTCCCTTTCCCATAGAGAAGGGAAAGTGGAAAAGGAAGGACCAGGTGAACTGATCACAGCCCTCATTCCTCATCCAACTTTGAGCAATTGCATTGCTCAAAGGCAGGGCAGCAGAAGAGCCAGGAGTGAATCTGAGCATAGGAAGAAGAGGAGGTATGGGGGAAGGGTCTTTTTGGCTTTGTTATTATTTCTAATCATGCTATGCTGTTATTAATTGGCAATAAATTAAGATGTTTTGCCCTTGGCAGTACCTGCTAGGTGATCTCCCTGTCTTTACTTCGACCACAGGATTTTTTATTGTATTTTCTCCCTCTCTCCAGTTGATGAGGGGGAGTAAGAGAGTAGCTGGGTGGGCATCTGGCAGCCAGAGAAGGTCAGTACATCACACTGAGATACTGGATTGTTAAATCCAACAGGTACTGAGTCCTGTGTTACAGAAGCACCTGTCCAAGTGAGGTACTCTTTGTGCAAAAGACGTACTTTTCTGAAGCGGACAAAGGGACAACACCGGAAATTCTTCTTGACTCTCACTTCACTGCTTAAGAAGTTATGTTCTGCTAAACAGTTTTTTCTTCAACCTAAACCCCAAACATTTACCATTCACTTATTCTTTATTCCTTAAATGGAGCATGGCTTCAAGTATGCTATATACGAATGAGTCCACAGAGAGAGATCCTTCCTTGTATCAATTAAAATTAGAAAGATGAACTTTAAGTTAGTTGATAATATCATAATTTGTTATTAATATTTTTCTACCTGAAAATGCTCATACAAGTTATCCTTATGCTTTTCAGTGGGAGGAACTGTGGCCATGTGACTAAGTTGTCACAAAGCAAACTGAATTGTAAACTTACAGTTTATATGAAAAGTAGTAAAAATCAACTTACATTTAGCATACATGAGCTAACACAGTGTAAGTTCACACCCTAGCACTTTTAGCCATTTTATAAATATTACCTATACTTTCCACTTACCATATTTGTATCTTTGTTTTCATCAGTTTCTTAGAACAAAGTACACACAGACGACTTTGTGATGAACAGATTAAAAATGCAAAACACCAACTACTCGTTCGTACCTGTTTTTCTCATGAATTTTCAGGATTTCATGTGTTTGTTGTAGCAGCTGTTTTTCTAGCTTGTATGTTGACAGTGAATTTTCTAGTAGTTGAATTTCAAGTCTGGATGTTTGATTTAGCACCTTAAGGATAAATTAAAGACATTAGTGTTTATATTGTCCTGGGTATGATTCTATAGCAACATAATACGGCCATTTCATTCCGATTTGATGATTCATCAAAAATTGTTTCTATATCCTTTTTTAACCTCAGCTGCTCAGCTGGTGCAAATGAAGTCACTCAGGCTACACTGATATGTACCAGCTGATATTCTGGCACCTTGTTTACTGTAGAATAATACTAGACCGGCAGAAAAAGGAAAAGTGACTGCCAAATAAACTTCATTTCAGTGGAAAGAACATGAGGCATGCCTCAAACATGAATTCCTACAAAGCGTGCTTCAACCAGAAGAGCGCAAGAGTACTTGGACCACAGCCAAAGTGTTGCATCTGCTATTTTGTAAATAGAGCTCATGCTTTAGTTTGTCCCTGAGTTCTCTCTTTTGCTGTGTTGGCAGAAGACTGGTGTCTGCTTATGTTATCACAACTTGCACTTTTACACAGATTCTTAAGATGCAGGCTGTGATCCTAAACGTTGCCTTATGCAATTGTCTTTCACTTCAATGGTGGTCTGCATCAATAGCTCAGTTTACTAGGTGTATCAGACTGAAAGAGGCCTTTTAACTAGAAGAAAGATAATAGAATCTAACAAAAAATATTTCAGAAGTGGAAATAACAGAATGCTTTCAAGAGTGAAAGCAATAATGTTAATTAATATTAGCAAATTTTATTGGGATTTGTCATTCATTACATAGAGACTGAAGCAGTGTGTGTTTATTTTTGCAGAAATATGTGCATACAACTGAGATGCAATCATTTCTGGAACTGAAAATGCTGCCTCCTTAATGGAATCTATCAGATGTTTCTTGGAAGGATATGTATCATTATCATCATAGGATCATGTGGTAGCATTTTCTCATGCAGGCCTGATAAGAATTCGTTACAGAATATAAAGAAAAGAGAATGGCTCTCAAAATGGCCAAGTGTCCTATTTCTGTTTGAAATTGCTGATGTTCACAAAGCAACTCGAGCTGGTCTTGTTTCAGGGTACAGTGGCTGAAAAACTGGACATTGTGCGAAGCTGTTATGTTTTTCAAGGTTGATACATCTGGAAATGACAGGAGGCAGCACCACAGTTTCAGAAGGACATGGCATAAATTGAGTGTGTATTACAAAGGCTGGCAAGAAGACAGGAAACCTCCAGCAGATTTCCAAAGAGGATACCTCTGTGGAGTAGCCTACAAAATGCCAGTAGAGCTTCAGGCAGAGAAGAAAGCCTAAAGGGAATCCATGGGATTTTGGATTGACCAGGGATTAAGAGGGGTCAGTGAGATTTAAGGACATGTAGGCTCTATCTTCAATCTTTCAGACTCCCCCTTACTCTGCTATGAGTCCTCATTACATGCATGAGATCCTGGCCTGCTTTTCTCCTTCTTGTATTCAACAGACCTTCACCTCCCTGCCATGCAGCTGGCTACCTCCAACATTACCAAGAGCAGTCTCTTTTCACTTTCTTCAGCCATCTCCACCAGTCTTTTGTAATTGATGGTAGAGCCAGTGACTACAGGGACTTTCTTATACTACTGAAACAGAGGAAGTGGGAAGTGCCCCCACTGAGCTGAGAGTCAGAGCAAGTACTGCAGAAAAAATAAGGAAAACATATATATATATCTTAAACTGCTAAAAGAACTAAAAAGGTCAAAAATAGTAGAATCTTTGCAATAAGCGCAGTGTGAATTTGTATTCTGTGTTATGATAGTGACACTCTTGTCACTTCAAGACAGTGATTTTAGTGCTAGGGATCAGATATATGGAGATGGCTCTTTGTATTCATGTGATATTATACAATTTTACAGTAACAACAAATACACAGTGTTTTATAAAGAAGCTGGTGCTTGTTCCTCTTAATGGCTTAAAAGCTTCAGATATACACTACTTTTCAAATAGCTGGAAACGTCTTGCAGAAAATAAGCAAACTTTCTTGTAATAATAAAGAGGCAAACAGCAGTGGAGATCAAAGGCTCTGCTTTAGCCTGAAACTCTTTTTAGCTTGACACCTGTATCATTCACAGTTGGTAGTTGGGCTGTTTATTTGAAGACAAATGATGATTTAGTTTGCTGGACAGTCCCACCTGCCTTATGTGCACAGAGCTAAATACACTGACCAAATGAAATCAGAAGGCAGACACATAACAAGGGTCAGTCGTCATCACTGTTGGTACCAAGAAGCAGAGCATGTGTGTTTCTTGGAGTCATGTGTTGAAATGTTTTGTGTGGTGATGCATTAGAATAGGAAGAGGATGATAAAAGCTCTCTGCAATTAACAGCTTTTAGAAAACCACTCTAGGAACATACCTGGGTTTCAACATCTGTGAGTTTTCTTGTCTGCTCTGCTGTCTGGCTGAGGAGGCTGGTCCCTATCTCTAGCATGGTGGCGGTGTGGTTCTGCACAGCATTCTGCTGCAGCTGCACCATCTCCGATTTCATGTTTTCCACAATGTAGTTCTCAAGCTGTAAAAGAGAAAGGGTTGTAGCTATGGTATTTTTTTCTATTTAGGCATTCTGGTGACATCAGGGTGGAGAGATGACATTCTTGCCAAAAGGGGAAATTTCAACCTTTTCAGGGGATCCCAAGTCTCAGCTGACCCTGTGATTGTGGGGGTAGGGACCTGACTATCTGTGTAGCCCTTTCCAGTCACAGAGTCCCAGTGTTTTTCCAAGTATCACAGCCTGCTGGTATGAACTGAAGCTGGTCCAGCCTGCCTCAATCTGTGTTAAGGTTGCAGTGGACATCTGTGGTAGAGATGTAATGACAGTTTTGATTTGTTTTACTTAACATAGTCAGGGTCATTCCCCTTCTAGCTACCTAGGTCTTTGCCCAGCCACAGCACACCAGAAACTCAGGAATAGTCTACAGTATAATGAGATTTTTTGTTACTTATACAAGCAGTGTTCTGGAATCTTGCTTGGTGGGCTCCAAAAAGTATTAACATAAGAAAGGTGGCCCAGAACATTTTTTTTTCAATACATTCCACTGCAATCAGTTGGAGCCCACTCAGTGAAGGACATCCAGTGAAGATATGGTCCTCAGTTTCTTTCTGTGGCTTATCTTTTTTTTTGTGGTTAGCCAGTTCCAGGCTTAAGCAACCACTGTATTACCTAATCATGTCAGTCACATTGGACCTGCTTCTGCAACAGCAAGCATATTTCATTGTGAAAGGTAAGCCTCACAACTATATAGGATGAACCAGATGGAGTTTATTTAAAGGCTGAAGAAAGGAGCAGAAGTCAGATTTGCAGTATGATTAATAAGACAGGCTGCTTTCATCTTATCTATAAGCATACTTATGCTTAGGGATAACTACTGTATGTTCTGGTGAGACACATCACCTGAGCTTACAAAGGATTCATCAAAATGTAATTATTTATGTGCACCTCCTACTGGTTTTATAAACACTTTGACAGAGAAAGAACAATGCCAAAGTGTAAAATATTTTCTGCATAAACAGTTGTTAGTATTCTATTTGTTTATTTGCTTACACCAGTTTGGAGAAGCACATAATACTCATGTTGCTCAAAACCAAACTGGATTTCTTACAGTTTCAGACAACAAAAACGTTTGCTTGAATTGCCAGGCAACCACTCTGTGTTGAAAACCTGCAGTGTTTTAAGTGGCGGGGAAAATCTATTCTTGAATATTCTGATGAGTATTAAAATGAGATTTAACAGCCAAAGGAAAAATTCATTGCAAAACAACGTCTTCAATGGATGTCACCTTTTTCCACTCCAAGTCTAAGTTCACTGCTCTGTTTTAGTTTATTACTGTGAGATGTGTTACAAATATTATGCTATTTCAAGGGAAATTTTACAGATCCATCACATTTCTACACCATGCTTTTATGTTCAGAAGTATTTTGCCTATATATCTCTTTCACATCCAATAATGTATTTTTAGGAGCCCTTTGCTTCTTGTTTTCTAACCATTTTCATTTTTCCCCCCAAACTATCGCTTTGCAAATAATTTCTATGAAGGAGCCCCACAAACTGCATGGTCCATATTCTCCAAATTCTAGTCCAGACACTGGAATATCTGAACAAGAATTTAAAATTTCTCCCACAGCTTTCAACTCCTAATGAAACACAGGACTCTCAAGACATAGTACTGCCCATGATGGGGTACCAACACTGCACATTTCTCCCATCCAATGTCTTCTATTTCCAGACAGGAACATAGCATGTCTGCGATGAGGTTGTACAGTACTTGATTTGTTAGTCCACAGCTTTCTGCAACTGCTTTGTTTAACATAGCTACATGGTACACGTGTATACTGGATGTCTGGGAAAACCCATGAAAAAATACGGTAGCTACACTTCTTATACATCAGAAATCAGAAATTATATATTTTCACACATCAATAAAACTAAACATGGATAGGAATATAAATATAAAAAGACAAAAAATATTACATTTCTTACATATTTCCCCTGTTGCTTTACTCACATTACAGAAAGGATTGTGCTTAAAAAATCTAATTGCATCCGTGTGGAGTAAAGCAGGTTTTGATTAGCAAGAGCACAGGTGCAGTTTGAGACATATTGGGACAACTTGCATTTTTAATTATTGTAGGTTAACACACTCCCCATAGTATCCATTCTTGGGCAATTGCCCTTGGTTGCTTAGCCCTAAAACAAGCCTCTGATTAAATCTGAGACTGACTCATAACAACAAAGCTGATTTTCCCATTTCAGAATTACTCATCAAATGCTTTTGTAAATATTTGTTGTTCACTACACTTCCACAATAGTTTCTATGAGCACATCTCAGGAGTATCAGGAGCTACTCACTCAGGCCAAGGAAGGCAGAACAAGGACTGAAAATCTGTACAGGTTCTGTTACATTAATTCCCCTTCTTCCCTTCACCCACTTCTTTTAGTTTGCTCAGGAGATTTATTGGTTGCAATACTGGTCCTGTTAAAATCAATGGCAAAATTCCTATTGACTTCAGTAGGCCAAGACTTCACCTATTATTTTTATTGCAGGAAACCAGCATTTACCGGGATCATTATGGCCAAGCAGTGAGTTTTATCTGAAACCTTCCATTCTTTGGAGACATTGTATTAAGTGTACTGAACCTTAGGCTGAGTTTTCTTTGTGGTTAGTTAAGAGGAATAGCATTTAACAGGTGATAAAAGTATCCTTGCAGGGTGGCCTCGCGGAAAATGTGATATGAAGAAACCTATTCATGAAGTAAATTCCAGAACATTTAGGAGTTGAAGTCATCTTTTTGAATCCTTTCATCCTGTAATTAAGTTAATTCAATTTGTCCAGACACTGCATTAAACACTAAATGTATAATATATGATGAAATACTCTTTTCAGTGAATCTACATTTTGCATTAGGATTTTCAAATCCATACATTACTCTTTCTTCTTATGTCAGATACTTTTTTTTTTTTTCAAAAATGAAACAGAATTCTTTTCTGCATTCTTTTTCCCCAATTCCACCCCTCTCACTATATGGCTTTCTATAGTACATTGATGCCCTTTTTTATTAATTTGGCTGCATCTGCTTTCAGTAAGATCTCTTATATTGCACAGGAGTTTTCAGTAATGCAGGCTTACCGGTGGGATGCATAATAACATTGTAACATTCTCAGAAATAAAACTGTCAGAAGGTTCAGTGTTACTGTTTAATAAACATTCCAGATGATTATGCATTAGAAGTATCTAGCTTTTTCTGGGCAATGTTTATTGAATAATCTTCATAGAAACCACCCAAAAACTAACAGAACTATTAAAATGGAAACTGTAACTTAGGGTCTAAGTAAACGGTAATGGTCTGTGGCAGACGGCTTATAAATAAAATAAGGGCTTTTTCTTTTTCTTTGATCAAGCAAAGTTAGTCCCATGTAATTATATGTTAAGGACTGCTATGATATCCAGATGACATGAGGTTTTCATATAGTGCAAGTTAAAGCAACAATAGACTGCTCTCCCTCTCATAGTATATTTTGCACATCATTTGGAGTAATGGAAAGACAGTGCAGAAGTGATATTCTGTAAGAACTTGTCTTGTCTGTCTTGCCTTGCATACCTAAAGATGTACTAATAATACTATAACACAAAAATCAATGGAAGTTCAATTCTTTCTCTTTTTTTCAGTCTGAGGGAGGGTTATACTTACTCACACTGACAAAATGCCTTGGGGAGACAGATATAAAAGCGGTATTTGATGTAATTTGTATTTTAGAAATACACAGACAGACTTAGTGGGAAAAAGCTGGAAGAGGTTGAAATATATAAAATAGAATTTCTTTGACTTTCACAGAAGTATAAAGGTTTTAGGAAGGAGTTTATCACCGAGGAAAACAATTTTATTTGTGTATTGAAAAGGATGAAATAATATTTATTAAAACCAGAAGCAAACAAAAAAACCCCAAAACCCGCATCTTCTAAGAGCTATTTGTGTATGAGAAAAGATGGATAAAATGACAAATTCACAATGGCACTGCCTTCTTGTGTTACAAATCCAAGGAACATTGACAAACCACAATATACCTTTCCACTATTTCTGACTGTATGTGATCAGCGGGAAACAGGATAAAATGAACATGGATGGCATGTAAAAGTAATGAATAATGTTCAGATGAAATGTTAACTTGCTAATCTGTACCTGATGTGGAACAGCCTTATCTGGGCTTGTCAAGGAAAGTGCACATCAGACAGAAAAAAAATTGATGAACAATGTAGATACACAATCAAATAGACAATGAAGATAACTACCTTTCCAAATTTATCTTCAGTTATTTAATAAGATTGTAATATAAATTTCACCAAAGGAGGCAAGAAGTGATCCATTTGAGGAAAAACATTCTCAGATCTTCAGGAACTGATTGCCTACCTTGAGATCATACAGGATGTATACTGATAATTTCAGTGAATTTATAAAATCAACCTTGCTGAGCTAAAGTGAAAGATTCTAATGACTGGATACACAGAATGGACTCACAGAAATGCCTGTTGGGATACGTAATATATGAAGCTTTCAGAAAGAAATTGTTGGTTATGAAATATACATAAATGTTATTCTCAGCACACAGTGACCAAACACTGTTCAATTCAGCCCCAGATGACTGTTACTGAGATTTCTAATCCAGGTGACTTCCAATATACTAATCACACTTGTCCTCATGGTGGTTCAGTTTGGTTTTAAAGCAATTTTCAGTTGTATAAAAGTTCGCTATGAATGCAGCAAACTAGATAAAAAAATCTTTTATCAAAGTAAAAATAATAAAATAAAAAAAAAAATAAAACCACAGACAGTATAGTGTCTGCAGGAGATTTGTTTCCAGTTCTGAATGTTGCAATTCAAGAAAGGTGTTCATTATTTTCTTGGAGAGTGTATGGAAGACAAAGAGTGGTCATAAATCTAGAAAACTGGAGGACTTTGGGAAATTTAGCTTAATAGGAAGGCTAACAAGAAAATAACTGACTAGAAGAACATAAAGCTTCAAAGAGAAAGAGAATAATCTGTTTTCCACATCCATGAAGCTGCAGTAAGTGAAGTTTAACTTTTACATATTTCTAACAGTACAGGTAATAAAATAATGATAGGGATTCTCTGGGGAAACTGCTAAAACTCCAAAACTAAAGAATATTTCAGGTAAAGATCAGGCAGATTATATGGCATTTTATAGTTCTTTCTAGTTGTTTTTTTTTTTTTTTCATTCTTTTCAGGTTTTGATTACTTCTGACTTAATCTCACAGAATCAGTTTTTGGAATCAAACTCTAGAAAAATAATAGTCAGAGATGAGGTGTCATGGGTTCAGCAGTAGCAGTCACTTTCCTCCTTCTTGGTAGCTGGTGCAGTGCTGAGTTTTTGATTTTGGGGCCTTGGAACTGCGCTGATAACACCAGTGTTTTCAGTTACAGCTTGGTAGTGTTTCGTCTGGACAAGGACTTTCTGAGTCTCATGCTATGCCAGGGAGGAGGGGAAGCCGGCAGGAAGCAGAGACAGGACACCTGAGCCAAACTGACCAAAGAGGTAATTCCATACCATAGCACGTCATGCCCAGGATGTGAAGATGGGGAGCAGAGACCCGGAAGGGTGTGGTGGTGCAGTGGGAGGTTCGCTGCTGGGGGGTGCACTGGCTGGGTCGGGCTTGGTGAGCAGTTGTATTCTTTTTCCTTGTATTTCTCTTGTATTATTACTGGTGGTAACAGTAGTGATTTGTGTTATACCTTAGTTACTAAACTGTTCTTATCTCAACCTGTGAAAGTTGCATTTTTTTTCAATTCTCCTTCCCATTCCCCTGGGACTGGTGGAAGAAAAAGAGGGGAGTGAGTGAGTAAAACTTCGTGAGTTTTAGAGGCTTAAACCATGACATGAGGTTTGGAAAATTCACTTCCTCATGAAACTTTTAGAAGGAAGTCAATAAAAATGAGGAATCTCATGAATTAAATCCATAACAATTAAAAGAAATCTAACAAACCAAACTAAGCACACATAATGAACTAAATAAACAGAACTTTTCCGTATAGACAAATAAGTAAACTAAAGAAAGTCACTCAAGATGTTTCTAAACCTACAAATATAGCTCATTAGGGATGCAGTCTGCAGAACCATCTGAGAAATTATTGTGTGAACCAGCTCTACAATTATAAAATGACAGCAATTTGTTGCACTCAAGTTACTTCTGTTTGTTAGGTGCTTAAGAAACTACAGTCCCGGAAAATCAATCAATTTGTTGACATTAGAGCTTGTGTTAGTGGTGGCTTGGCACCTCTGTACCACATTATGTTATACAGTAAAGTACATAAAATGTAATAGGCAACAATGGAAAATGATGGCAGAAGAATACATTGTATGACATCCCAATGGAATCTTTGTAAACTGGAAGCAGAAGTATTTTTATCAAGGACTGTCATGTGCATAGAAATAGTCTTTGCAACATTAGTCACGGCAAGATATGGGGAACAGAGTTCTTTGTTTCAAGATATCCAAAGACCTCCCGCTAGGTTTACCTAATAGCATAATATTAAATATATGGGTAATTTTTGGAAGTCAGAAGATTGAGTTTCGGCTCTTCACAAAGTATCTGGCTTATCAGAGGCAGTGTATTGGCTTAGGCCAAATATTGACTGCACTGGCCTGATAATTCAATCTGAGATTTCTAGTATGTTAGCTTCAATAAATCTTTTCAATTTGTTTTCAAAGTTTCATATCGCTCTAAAAGCTAACCCACTTCTAAACTAAAACTCAAAAGACTGTATAAGTGAAATTTATTTTTTCATTTCAAGAGTAAATAACTCCTGTTATTACAAAAGTATACAAAACACTTTAAGAACCAATTTCAATAACTTTTGTATGAATATTAGATCTCTCTTTTAACCTTAGGCTTGATAAAGTCAATAATTGAAAATTACATAAAATGTGACTAAAGTCTCATAAGGAAACTACTTATAACAAGTAAATCATAAAAATATGTTCTTATTTTCTACTGATTAGTAATATTTTTGGTTCAAAGAATTAGCCAGTTTCATGTTAACCTTTACAAATTTTAGCACAGCATGAGCTGTATTTTTCTTTCTTGATCTAACCTTCCAAACTACTTAATTCTGCAAACTAAATTCATTTGATTATACAGTTGACTTCAAATCTGAACCATCCCAAATATACACTGAAGGGAAAGGCATAATTGTAGAAAAAAGCAACATCTGTGATCTTACCCTAAACAAAGTAACATCCATGGGGATTTAAAAAAATATATAATTTCTATTAAAGTGTGTATCTAATTAATTTTCTCTGCCAAAGAGAGGAGTACTCTCTTTTAGTGAGGAGTACTTTTCAGAATGACTAGTTCTGGAACAACTTCTGTGTAGAAGAATATTTAGACACCTTAAGGCTCATTCCTAGAGAATGGTCATATGACTTATGACGAAAATTAGTTCCTGAAATATCTCCTTACTATACTACATATGGCTGTTTAAAAATGTGATCTCAAACTGCATAAATAGTTCTTTTTGCTATATTGCCCTGCCAGCTTATAGTTAAGCTTTCAATGAACTTGGGAATCTGTAGCATAATTTAAAACCTATATATAACATTTTGTCTTATAAGAGGTAGTGCAATGTTCTAACATTGTATTTCTTAATCCATTTTTAATTCTGTTTGGTTCCTTACACTCATCACTGTGACATATAAGTGTATTGTTGGCATTTGGTGTATGAAAACACCTTTCCCAGAAAGGCCGTGAAATTAACTCACCTGCATTACCTCCTCATATTTGCACAAGTGTCTTTTTTCTGTAGTGCCTTATATAAATATCACAGAAAGGGAATCTCTTTATTCACTGCCATGAGCTTTGCCTTTGGTTCTTTATCTTAGGTTCCCCCGATGAAGAAATCAGACACCCTTTTTCTTACCATTTGCCCATTTTTCTGTGTATGTTGCAACTTCCTTGAAGATTTCCTTTAAGACGCAAAGTCTCAAAGTCACCTGGAGACCCAAGGCAACACATTATGACGGTGGCTATCAATTGCTTTCAGTGTTTACCTGCAATCATTTTGTAATGCATAACTGGGAAGTTTAGATGCAATGAAAGCACTGAAAGTACTGCAATTTCAGTATACATGGGGCTACAGGAATGCACGGGAATCCCCTGGGCCACCAAACAACTTCCCCACTGTTCCAGGCAACTACTTATTTTTACCTTCAACCCAGAGGGATCCACAAAACATCTACCCCCTGCATCCCACCAGTCTTAAAACACTCAGTGGAACTTATGATATCTGCACTATGTGTTCACATCCTCCATGTGTGTGCTTCTATCATAAATAACCTAGTGGTGAGAAAAGCTGAAAATAATCTCATATATTTTGCTAGGTTACAGGAAATAATACAAGCTTCCTAAAGTTTCAGTGTTTCCAGAAATGTATTGTGTTCTTCCTGCCTTTGATGCCCGCAGTATTTTACAGGCACTGGTAAGAACTGAGCAATGGTAGGTGGGGTTTTGCCTTCTCCAAGACCAGAGGAGGTGTCACAGAGAGCCAGTGATCCTTGTGGCCATGATTACACATCTAACTGTACCTCAAAACATAGGAAAAAATAGAAACAGAACATAACTGCAGTGACAGCATGATTCATGGTCTGCTCAACTGCTACCAACTTCTGTCAGTGAAGCCTTTGACAAGCTAGAGCACCTGAAGAGCAAAGGTGTTTGTAAGCAGATGTGATCCATCACCTCAGCATGTCTTGCTTAGCAAAAAATTTTTAAAAGAATCCTATCTACACTACAATTATAATATTTAAATCAAGAGGCCTGTTCTTTTCTCCTCCTTTCCCTTGCCTAATAATGGCAAGTATTATTTAATTTTAATTGTCTTGCATTCAGCATTTGGCTTCAACACCATGATTCCAGTTTATATTGAAGACTGAGGTTCTTGACCGCTGGTACTTAATACAGCAAAGAGCAAAGCCTCTATGTGCTCTAAAATCTATTCCCCCGCAACACCCAGGGAGGTAGAGGCCTGAAATCTGTTGAACTAATTCAGCCTACCAGCAATTAATAACTAGACAAGGGTTTATATATTCTCTCACATAATATTTATACGCATAGATTTAAAAAGTGTATATATAATAACTCCCTGAAATTATGGGTTACAATGTAAGTAGACAGCAACATTCATTTGTATCCTATAAAGTCTGGTTATATTTATGGTTCTTAACCTTCATTACAATAATTTGGACACAAGCAATTCAATGATAGATGTTCTGAATACATGACAATGTTTACCTTAGTTTTACTACAGACATTAAAAATGATATTCATGTACCTCTGCTGGAATTATTTTCTAATTTTAAGGCACAAATAAATGAAATTTCCAGAAGCATCTGTAGCAGTAAACTAACAACTTCAGTTTCCCACAGCACTATAAAAAAAGTTAACTACTAGTACAAAGTCCAACACCTTTCCTTTCCATTCATGAAATTCTATATATAAACCCATTAATCTCTAAGTGCATCCAGACATACCTACAACTCGCAGCATTAACATGAATGTGTAACTCCACATATGGGTGAGTTAGTCCTGCCAAAATATGTGCAGTCTTAGAAACTTTGTTTTCTTCCTCTGCTGATGGATCTGATTGTTTTAATACATGTCAATCAGTGAATTTAAATGCATAAATAAAAGTGGTGTCAAATTCCCAATATTATAATATAAACATAATTTTTTCAGATTGAAAAGATATTCAGTACACATGTACATATATTTACATATGCACATACATGTATGCATATATAAAATAAGGGTGGGTTCATTCCACTGAATACATTGTAAAAAAACTGTTTTAATAGGAGCAGTGGAAAGATCTGAAGATCACTAAACCATATTGTGAAATATCAGGTACTCAAATTAGCTTGAAGAAAAGGCTATGAAACTTAGTAAGATAAAAATGCCTTGGTTTATCTGAAAGGCATAGTTCAAGGTCCATTTACTTTTATGGCTTTTAATAATTGTATAGAAAGATAAGACCTTTTTTCATAGGAAATATGAGAGCAGCCAAAGCATATAAAGACAGTTCTAGTCCCTCTTTTGATTACATTCCTCTGGAGATTTTGAAAGGGCACAATCACAGGTTTCCTTTAAGCAAACATTTGCTAATGCAATCTCCTTCATCCCCAGCTGCAGGAGCGAGATTCAGGATATGATCATGAGGATCAATTCCTTGCTCCTACTTCTTGAATGCCACAGCCTCTGAGTGAGAGATGTAAAACTGCAGGTTTTCTACAGAACTCGTATTCTGGGAATAAGTATTATCATTTTCCCATTTCCCTCCTTAGGTTTATCATATTCACAGCTCTTCCTGGAAGTCAGTGTTAATGGAAGGCATTCCTTTGTAAGTCATGAAATCATGAGCTAAAGTGGGGAAGCTTTCAGCCTTCAATTTTATATCTGCTAACTTACTGTTACTAATTTATCTTTCTATGTCTGATGCACAGTTCCTATCACAGTTGCTAACAAAGGTAGGACAAATAAATTAACATATGAAAAACTATTATGTGCATACATAAGTGCACACACGGAACAACAGATGTAGCAAATGATAGACTGAGGAAGAGGGGCACATATTAGAAATGGATTGCTGGACAAAGAGATGAGCAGGGTTTTTTTGCCGCAATTTGAAAACATACCTGATTTTTCCAGGGAAAACAGAAGCCACCAAATGTGTTCACAAATGCTATGCTCAATGTCCAAGTGAAAACCAATTAGACATGAACTGTTTAACATGCACGCATGCTCAATACAGATTCAAGGAATTGCACTAAAAATGAAATGGAATAGGCTTAATTATTTTGAAATAGTAAGAAACTGTTCAGATGTCTTTGATGTATCCTTTAGACTATCTTACTAGGAATAACTTCCCGGTGATCCCAGGCATACTGGCAACCATGGCTGATCCTACATTCCCGTCGAGGTGGCACGATGTCTGTCAGACTCACTCTTTCACTGATTAAGTTGCTACTTCTGTTTGCAAATTTCCACACAGTGTCCCAGTGCCTGAAGTGATAGCAATCACAGCCATTTCCGATTTGTAATCCAGGAACTTGCACTGGTCCTTGTCCCAGCACAGCTTCACAGTTCACAAATATAAAGTGGCAGCTCTTCTGGCATGATTAATGCAGTGAAAACACAGAGAAAAGATGAGACTTACCAGTTATTTCAAGTCCCACCTTCACTCAGATATATGAATTCTTAGCTTTTATCATTAGTTTTGCTTTTTTGATCTTCCTTCTACAATACTTTTAATTTTACAGTAAATCTCAAGTAGGTCACTTATAACAATAAAACTGATGTTTTCTTACCAAGTAAAACCGCATTCAGAAGAGTGGTTTTGCAGTAACTCAGAAGCCTTTACAATGTAATCAAAAAAACACTGAAAAAACCAACATATCAAAATAAAAGGACTATTAAATAAAAAGAAAATATCCCAGGCATTTAAAACATATTGTAACTCTTCAGAATCAGAGATGACCAGGGCTTGAAATCAAATGCAGATATTCCTGAACTTTCAAGTATTTAAATTCAGTATTTCAATTCAATCTCATTTTCATGATGATAGCCATGTGGTGCTGTTCTTCTCCCTCAGGGGTAAGGAAAAATATCTTTTGTACTGACTTTGTAGTTGCCATACATCAGTGTAGATTTTCAGGTCATTAGTTTGACCACATTTGCAGAACATATAGGAATTAGGCTGGCATTCCTCATGACTACAGGTATTCGATCGAAAGAAGAATTGACATCAATAATGTTCATATCTATAACACTCTGTACTATAATAGCAGAGAACAGAGTGTCCATGAATCCTTCAAAAAGTTTGGCAGCTGTTTCACTGAGATGTCGGTCGAAATCATGTTAATAGTTATACATTCTGCCCATTAGCTGGCAATAACATTGTAGTCAGAACATTATAGCATGGCAATTGCTTCTGTACCAAAAACAGATGAAAAAGCTTTTCAGGCACTGAAAGAATGCTGTGACTGTGACTCTAATCATACTCATATCTATTCCTCCCAGAGGCCCCAAGGAAACTGTATTGGTTACCGCAAACTACATCTGAATCCTGACATATTAAAGTTGATGGAGGTTTTGCAGTTAATCTCAATTTGACCAGGATTTCACCCCTGAGATTTCACTTTTCTTTTGACTTTCAGCTCCAGGACAGGTAAAAATATCATCCCAGACCCAACAGGAATGCTATTATTTTATTATCAATTGGCTGTCTGCGATTCTAATCTGCTCTGAAACCAAACATTGGAGTTTGTAATTTTTCTGTAAACCTATTAACATGCTATTCAAGATTATTTTCTTGTGAAAAGTATGCTGTTAACATCCGTGCAAGTGTGCACATAGGGATCATTAACCATTATTCCGTTTGGACTGAACTGCTAACTTCTAGACATAAAAAGATAGCTAAAACACAACTGCTGCCGTTCCACTTGAAATAAATTACTACACTACCATAAATTCCCGGCAAGAAAAGGGAAGGTGAGATGTAAATTTCTGCACAATGTGTAGAGTGTTCAATGGATTTCTGTGTGATAACAGTGGAAGTAGTGGCAGTGTCAGTGTGATGACAAAGAAGCCAGAAAACAGACTTCGTTCCTTTCTTTGCAAGTGGACTGCAAGGCCATCACGAAGGTGTTTTCTTTAAAAGGAAGCATACAGGAAGGATTACATAAAATGTGCAAAATCTCAAGAGTTCCAGTGGAGAACTGAACTTCCTGAAAGGTCGGGATTTTGGGGGTTTCTTTGAAGCTTATCTTTTTGCCTCTCTGCAGTTCCAGTAGCAGATCTTTCACAGCTGGGCAGCAGCAATAGCTCTGCTTTCACAACACCCCAAAGGAGGTGTCATTCCAAGCAGACCTGTGCTCCACTGCTGCCATATGGGAGAAGGTCATGGCATGAAAACGCCTTCATCATCATCATTCACAAACCCCATGGCACGTGACACTATAGGCTCAGCTGGAACACTGCAATAGCTTGGCTGATCTGAACGACTTCTCCAGGTAGGACTTCTATTTGCCAAACAAAACTAAATAACGTATCTCAAACGTACCACAAAACTCTGCTCTAATTTAAAGTTCCTTATCCAAACTGACAGCTGAGTGTGTAGGAAATGTGATTCTCCCTCCTTTTCTTCATGCTCTATCTGTGTTAGTTTCGGTTTCTTCAGGGTTCCGTTTTATCTGGGGTGGCTGCAGAGCTTTTCACTGACATTCAGACAAACCATCTTGCTTTCAGATTCCTTTTTGCTAGTTACAAAAAATTACAGAAAAGTAGTCTATCCTTTTTCCCTTGTCGCAGCTCCCAGAAACATAGCACAGACCAGGGGTTCACCCAGCCCTTCTTGAATGTAACACATTCATAATCCTGCTTCTATTTTTGTTAGGCAGAAAGGATATGGACCCTGGATCACTGGTAGTTGCAGCTGATTATTCTTGAGACAGCCCAGTACAAAGATTTAGTCTATTCTCCACTTTCCTGGTGGTGACAGTGTACTCATGCATGTGAGAGTCAATCCTGTAATAAGTAAGAAGTAGCTTCTGTTCCTGTCTGCCAGAAAAGATTGTGTTCAACATATGAGTCAGTGAATTAATCAGGTAAAAAGAAAGCTGACACTGATAACTCATCTGCTGCTAAAATGAGAGTCCCTGGTTAATAGTTACAACTATAAAGCACATTGAAATACAAGTGAGCATCTAAAAAAAACAAGTGAAGATTGATCCTTATGGCTTCCTGGCTTCTGTGAAATTTCCACAAGGGTTCTAGCTTTGTCTGATAAGGAGTCCTTTGATATACCTGTGAAATAAGCAAACTAAAACATGGGCTGCTCCAGTAACTTTCCTTATGTGGTAGCTCTAAATTCCCTTAGTAAGTATAGGGCAAACACTGCCTTTATGAATGTAAACTCTACCAAAATAACAAAGCTGTGATTATATGCTACATAAGTATTGATAGAAGAAAGGTTTCCTACCACTTATTTCTTACTCCAGGGTTTTATACTGGTTAGTAAACAAATATCCTCAGAAACAGAAAAGGAACTTTTCTATGTGTGATTCAAATATGATGTCAGCCCCATTAGTATTGCATTGCTAAGATGCTTCAAACAATTAGTGACATTTAAAAGAATGAAGCTACAAGTCACAAATATGAAGAGCAGCTCAGTGTTTCACTGTGATGTTTTAGAAAAGCAGAGGGTCTTGGTACAGACTACACTGTAGAGCAGCTGAACCAGCACCGAGATTACTGCAATGGATCTTCGTAATCCCCATTTTTTAACACATGGTTTTGCAAAGCCTAGAGTGGTAAGAAAGTTTTTTAATATAAATTGGCTTTCCAAGTCCTGAAATGTTAATCAGATTGGTATTTTATTTGATTTCTTTTATACTTAAAGCCTATTCTACTCTTGCATGAGCTCTAAAGCTTTCATTGAGAAGAGTGAGATGAGTGCTAAAATTAAATTGAAACATACAATATATAAATAACTCTGGTGGACCAAACAGTAGGAGAAATATATTTTAGGTAATGATCCTGAAATGTCAAGGAAGGAAATAGATGATCAAATAGTTTTATTCAATCTGTAGTTCCAAGGATACTGTGAACAGCTGCCCTTTGGTACATCATCAAAATGATTGCTTTATAATAAATAGTGTGACTTTTAAGTGATGTAAATATCCTTCCAGAGTAAGTTTACGTAAAATAAGATATAAACACAAAAATCCCTACTGGTTTATTGCCTCTTACAGGGATGATTAAAATTTATTTTAAACAGTTACGTGTTTGTAATTTAAAAATAAAATGGTATGGCTTCTGCACAGAAAATTGTGTGAGAGAAATACATTGGAATACAAAGTGCAGGCCAGTCTTTCTGCTTGAAATAGTTTATCTCACTTAAAAAGAAAAGAGCATGTAACAGAACATCAGGATTGCTGAAAAAATGTGACAGCTATACTTCACTATATTTGTTAACTTTCAAAATCAGATTAAATTAGTTAGTTCAACTGTCCCCTTAATTTTGTTTAAAACTGCATTTGCTTCTCAAATTCAGTGAAACTTTGATACCATCAAAGGACAAGCTAGTTAGCTCATTCAATTAAATTTAAATTCATACAGTTTTTCCAACATAAATAAATAATCCAAATATTTTCATCTAGACAAATCAAATGTGATGTTCAGTTAAGGGAACAGAACATTCTGTAAAAATTTAAATCCACACAG
The DNA here is from genome assembly GCA_017639245.1 of Myiopsitta monachus. Lineage (NCBI taxonomy): Eukaryota > Metazoa > Chordata > Aves > Psittaciformes > Psittacidae > Myiopsitta > Myiopsitta monachus. Next base: position 87,065,482 of record CM029918.1, read on the forward strand.
TGACTTGAAATATTTTTATAAGGCAATGCCAACTTAAAGTCAACCTTATATTTAGCCCTTTTTTACCTTATTTACACTCTTTCCAAGTAATACTAACAGTGATATGTTAATGAGTGCTGAGAGAAGGAAGGTCTTTCTGGTCATTTTGTTTATTTTTCATAGTTACTGAGATTTTGTCTCTGTTCAATTTCTACTCACTTAACTGTGTCCAAGAAGAGCCATAAATAAAACTAAGATGACATTGTCAGTCTACACTCAAGCCCAACACTTGCCATATCCAGGCAACTTACAAAGACACAAATTGACAAAATTTGTGATGGCAGGTCTTTTAATAAGAAGCAGGACCTCTCAGTCCCAACCTTTGCATGCATATGTGGACCAGTATTATTATGTATATGCATGTACTGTTCCATTTGTACATGGCTGAAATTGTGAGCATCCATTATACAGCTTCGTCCAATGAAGATCTTCATATGGGATCATGGAATATAAGCTGAACTGAAGCCAGCAAATTATTTCGTTAAAGCCCTTTGAAATCTAGTAAATAAAAATGCCTTTGACTATTATTGACCTGAGCTGTATTTTACAAGTGAGCTGTTTGTGATGGGTTCTCCAGACCAGTGATAATTTTCTGAGTCATACTTTTAAATCAGAGGCTTCTTTCCTTTTCCTTCTTATTTAACTGCATAAATGGTCTAACCATGATCTCATTAAAGATAATGGCTCAAGCAGAGGTTTTGTTGTGGATTTTATTTTCTGTTGATGATCTCCCCTTTTACAAGGTAGTTAATAGGTCTTTTTTTGACTGTGGTAATCCACATCAATTATCTCTTCAAAGAGACCCTCAACTTGCTTAAAATCAGCTCCTTAAAAATTTGTGCTTACTTGAAAAATCTTAGCATCTGTTTAGAAAGAAGCTTTATTTTGGCTGAGCTTCTATTGCTGGGTTTTTACTGGACTTAGTTCTGTCGCTGCAATCCAGTACTAATTTTGTTAGTTTGAGCACAGAAATGTTGTATCACCATGGGTAAACAGAACTTAGCACGCTGGACACAGTACTGCCAAGGGCTGGATATTCAGCAAAGCCTGAGGCCAGCACAGACTTCATTTTAAACATGGAGTATTTACATGATCACTTAGATGATTCACAGGCACTCGCACATATGTGCATAATCTAGGGGATGAGGAGCAGAGCATTCAGAAGTTTGACAGATACAACCCCTGGGCTTCATCCTACATGACCTCTCCATTTCAGAGTTGTCCTCAATGTGTTTAATACTCCTTAGCTTTTTTCTCTTCCCATCTTCAGCTTTTTTCCAGTTTCATTATTCATTTGGAAAAAGGAAAGTTAAAGTTTAAAGCCTTACTTTGATCTGAGATGTCATAACATAAACAACAGATGCAAATATTTCTTTGGTGACCACTAATCTGTCTGTAAATCTCCTGTTGAATAAGAGCTAAAAATAATTGCATTCTGTGTTATTTGGCATAATTCATCACTTCTTAACTCTGGGAAAACAGGAAAGTATTGCTAACTTTAAGGAATTTGTGATTTTAAGATGTCTCATACCTAGTTTGTTATATACCTTAATGCCATGAGGGACATGGAATAGGGGTATAAACCGTTTTGCTGTATTTATAAAGGGTAGAATCTTGTTCTCTTTTTTTCTCAACAAGGAAAGAGTATGAGTCACTCTGATAAATTTCCCTGGACTAGCCTACTCAATTCACCTCTTTTACGAGGATATTCCTTTAGGTTTCAGAGATGAGGGTGCAGATTAACTATTGTGTTATGCTATTTATCCTGGGTGTGAGAACAATTCAGCATTAATACTGACATTTTGCTAATACATCCCAATAGGCCATGGCAGAAGCAGTTATAAGATTAATGGTTTTAAAGATGATTCTTGAAATCCTAAACTACTATTAAAGTAGCAAACTTAAAACAACAAAATAAAAATTACTGTTCAGCCAAATGTTGCCATACACGCAGAGGTTTAACAGTGACAAATTAAAATGTATACATAGTGATAACTATAGAACATGCACCTTGCCTTTCTATCACTTCTTTTAGTCAAGTTAGAGAAGGTTCACTGTCTTGTTCATAAAAGATACTCCTCTAGTATAAAAGCTATTCAGTATGCCTCTTATATAAAGGAAAAAAAATCACAGTAATATTTTTAAGAATAATATTTTAGGACAAGAATCTTAAAAGTGTTAAAGTTAAGATGTATAAGGAGAGCTTTGGAGCATAGATATATACCTGAATTCCCATACATTGAAAGTGAGTCATTAAGCTCTTAAGAATCTGATTCATCATCGCAAACACAGTGAGCAGTTCACTCAAGCCAACTGGCAGGTATGTCCTACTGGGATTAGACTGACAATACTGTGTTTGAAACTTCCTCCTGAATTATTCATCTGATAGTTAGGTGCAGCAAACTGAATTATCTGGGTTTATTTTCTTTACAACATCACATGAGTAAGTAGGTAACAGTAGTTCTATTCCCTCCTCAGTCTAAGGGGTTACAGAACTACAAATTCTCTTCCAGGTAAGAGTTTAATATGTAAAAATACTGTCTAGGGTGGGTCAAACGTGTTCACTATTCACCCTGCTGAAGCAGGACCATTATGCCATGAAGACCACAAGGTCCATAATGCTAAAAAGTAGGATTATGATGTGGCAACCTAGTGATACAGAGGTCAGGTGTCCTAAGGATTTGTCTCTTTTCCCAAGACTGTTTATGAATTTTTCAAGAATCATCTAATAAACATACAATGAAACTTCTTCTCCCAGCAATTATGCAGTTAAGTTATAGAAAGAATGCCACTGTATTTAATGGTGACTTTAAGATTTCAGGTATGAATTAGGCAGCTTCTGAAGATGGTGTTTGGATATAATTTTGAAAACCTACTTGGCCTGAGGGTTCTCGGTTTGCAGGATCCCTTGCCAAATCCATCACAGATTTACGAAATACTTAAATTTAAGTATTACCATCAAAATTCCACCATATGCATTAGACTTTTCTGAATATCTGGCTTAGGGCCATACTGTGTTTCTGTACCTAATTCCCCCGGATTTCTTATTTGGTCACACTTCAAAGTGGGAAGGTATTCAGAAAATTGCTTCACAAATTTCCTGCATAAGTGAACTTCTGGCTTGAAATAATATGATTCCAGGAGTTCTAACACCCCGCATATGCAACAGTTGCATAGCATTCAACTCTGGCATGCCCATCTTTCAGAGAAATCAGAGTAGACAGCTTCACATAGAAACTGACATCAAGCCTCTGCTTATTTATATTTTAGAGACTGTCTTAGGTTCAGCAATAGCAGCCATTTTTTCTCCTTCTTAGTAGCTGGTGGAGTGCTGTGCTTCTGACTTTCAGCCTGCAAGCAACACTGATAACACCGATGTTTTCAGTTGTTGCAGTAATGTTTACTCTGACCAAGGACTTTCTGAGTCTCATCCTCTGCCAAGGAGGAGGGGAAGCCGGGAGGAAGCAGAGACAGGACACCTGACCCAAACTAACCAAAGAGGTATTCCATACCACAGCATGCCATGCCCACTATGTAAACTGGGGGCAGTTACCCAGAAGGATTGGATCACTGCTGGGTCGGGCTGGGTATCGGTCGATAGGTGGTGAGCAATCATATTCTCTTCCCTTGCTATTTCCCTTATTATTATTATTATTGGTGGTAGCAGCAGTGGTTTGTGTTATACCTTAGTTACTGGGCTGTTCTTATCTCAACCCATGGGAGTTACATTCTTTCGATTCTCCTCCCCATCCCTCCAGGAGTGGGGGTGGGGAGTAATGGAGGCAAAGTGAGAAAGAGACTGCGTGTTTTTCTGAGTTACAGTTAGGCTTAAACCACAACAGAGACAGAACTAGCTAGCTTTACAGAAAATTAGGATTTAAGACGATTTGGACCTGATAGAATTTCTTTGAAATTATCTACCTATTATGTAGATGTCTATGCGCAGCAACCTGAGACCAAAAATGCTCACGAAAACCACTCAATATTGAGTCATGGACATGTCCAACGCTAGAAGAGATCCATCAGCTACTTTTAGAAAATACTTTTCTATACAAAAGAAGCACTGAAAGGAATAGCAAGACACAGCCAATACAAACAAGCTTCAAATGAACTGCTTTTTATCAGTCATCACTTAAATGAAATAGAGCTTCTAGCTTTCCTTTTTCCAAGTAATTTGGTTTCTGATGTTACAGTCCACTTGAAAGTGGTATTATCAGTTAGTGATTACCTACATGGGTTATGGCTGTAGAAACAAAACTGACAACAGAGTCTAGATTGCACATATAAAAGATTTCATTATTTTTTCAGAGAATCCATTTAGTTCTTTTATGTTTGCTAGTCATGGTGTAAGAGAACTTTTGTTTCCTACGATTCAAAAAAGGAACATGGGAAATAAAAACATCAAACTATCATATTTCAAGAATGAAAGTAAAGCCTTCCCCTTCAGCAGTGGCAGATTGACTAGTGCTGAATATGATCATCTAAGCAGGTTTTTAAAACTTGGCTGTCATGATTTGGTGATAGAGGATCACATCCTTAAATGATACAGGGCATCACTGAGCTCTTCAAATTTGTTGTTAAGGATCAGGGACAGAATGAATAAATAGGGAAGCTAAAGGTTTCAAAAAGGTTCATGAAGGTATTACCACCTTCTGACAAATAAAGTTTTCATAGATTAAGTAATTTAAAGATGTCAGATAATCACCTGTCATTAAAGCAATTGTGAGAATTTTCATTTTCCTTTCTCCATCCTTTCATTTTCTCCTTTCCACTTTCCTTTCATCTAATTCTCTTTTCCCTTTCCCCTTGCCTTCCTAATCTAAAACAGGGCTAGACATTTCTTCTGTCTTTCCATCCAGATGAAGATACTCCCAAGACTATCAACTTCTTCCAGCTATCAGAGCAGTATGTAAGCATAGTGGTCAGACTTTTTTAGTGAAACCACAATTTGAAAAACCAGCAAAGCCACTGGCATAATATTTGTTAGGCTGCAGGAATAAGTGTAGAAAATTCAGGGCTGCCATGATGAAATCAGATCCCTCAATCTGACAGCAACTGAATTGCTGCAAGAATAACTCTGAAATTGGAAACGTGCCATTCATTACCTGTGCCCTTACTGACAGCATATTTAAAAAAATTTTTATCTACTGGCTTCTAAATCTTGGTTTTCATTGTGGAGTTTATGTTATCCAACTTGTTAACTTACTCATCTATTGCATTTCCTTTATTTTATCCCAAATACAGTATATTTCTGCCTTCCCTCACCAAAATTTCAGGTTCTCCAGAAATTTTAAAAGATAAGGGTTGCTACGCAATGCTAATATTCATCCCTTTAGCTGGTATTTAGCCTTTTCAGAGATTTAGGAACATTTACAAACCTGCCTTCAGGCTGGAAGTGCAAATGCTAGTCATGACTATGTGGGGTTTACCTGCAGAAGATTCTAAAGCAGCTCAAGCACTTCAGTGAGCGGGACATTGGTAGATTTTGGGTTGAAGCCGTGTGGTTCAGCACATAGAATCACAGAATCATAGAATAGTTAGGTTTGGAGAGGACATTAAGATCATCTAGTTCCAACCCCCTGCCATAGGCAGGGACGCCGCACACTAAACCATGGCCACCCAAGGCTCTGTCCAACCCAGCACGGAACACCGCGAGCGACGGAGCATTCACAACTTCCCTGGGCAACCCATTCCAGTGCCTCAGGAACCTGCTCAGTAAAATTCCATGGGATATAGCCCTAGAGGGCAGGGGTCGCAAGACTGTTGGTTGATATTCAAGGATCACCTGCTGCAAGCTCAGGAGTGTTGCATCCCAACTAGAAGGAAGTGCAGCAGGAGGGCCAGGAGACCTCCTTGGATGGATAAGGAGCTGCTGAGAAAACTTCGAAGGAAGAAAGAGGCTTATAGAAGGTGGAAGCAAGGACAGACGGCCTGGGAAGAATACAGGGATGTTGTCCGGGGAGCTTGGGACCAGGTTAGGAAAGCTAAGGCTCAGTTAGAATTAAACTTGGTTAGGGATGTGAAAGGTAACAGGAAGGGATTCTATAGGTACATTGCAAATAAAAGACAGGCTAGGGACAATGTAGCCCCACCCCCCCCCCCACCCCCCCCCGAAGCTATTGGGAGAACTGGCTACCCTGGATTTGGAGAAGGCTGAGGTTCTTAATGACTTCTTTGCCTCAGTCTTCACTGACAAATGCTCTGACCACACCACCCAAGTCTTGGAAGACAGATGCAAGGACAATGAGAATGAAGACCCTGGGCCCACTGTAGGAGAGGATCTGATTCAAGACCATCTTAAGAACCTGAACGTATACAAGTCCATGGGACCTGATGAAATCCATCTGCAAATATGTCATTCAAGATATTTTAAACCAAGATTCATTTGAAAGAGGGGAAAAGCATTGGTAAGCCGATGTGGAGGTCATTTCTCCTTTGCTGTTGGCATGTCAAGATATTTTGTTAGCAAGTTATGATGACAGTAATTACAGGATTAATATAGTTGTGCAGATTTGCACATAGAATTTGTCTGACCTCACTGATTCCAGTATTATTTTGCAATATCTTTGATGAAACTAATCTCACATAGTTTACATTCCGTTATTTACACCATAGGGTTTCCTTTCCTGCCATATATCCTTTTTTCTTTCTATTATTTCTTACTCATATTCTGTTTAAAGCTTTGAGTTTCTCTGTGGCTATATGACTAATTATGTATCCTAATTTTGCTTTTTAAGCAAAAGCATTTAGCACCTTCTTTCAGCACCTCATTATCTCTTCCTACATAAGACTTTCCTGCCCATTTTGGCAGTTAACTTTCTTCAAAACCAGCTTAATTTAATCCTGTGAAATTGAGACTGATATTGTATTTAAAGGAAGAATGAATTTAAGTTGAGAAGCTTTTATTGAATTTCATAGTCACAGATTATATACTCTTTACAGTATTCGCCTCCTGGGGGTGACTTGAGTTAGGTTTTTTCTATCTATCCAAATTAAATACTTTACAAAAGAACTATTCTCCCCTCTGTACATACAGCTGTGCAGTGTAAATACCATTTTTGCCACTCGAAATTACATAGTGAGCATCTGTAAATCACATATGCAATACCTATTAATGTTAGTAGGAGCACTCTATTTGTATGGAAAGTGTCTGCGTCCTTAAATTTGGGGGGAGGGCAGGATGAAAAAGATTCAGGTGAAGTTCCCGAAGAATGGAAAAAGGGAAATATAGCCCCCATTTTCAAGAAGGGGAAAATGGATGATCTAGGGAACTACAGATCAGTTAGTCTCACTTCTGTACCTGGCAAAATCTTGGAGTAGATTCTTATAGAAGCCATACTAAGGCACATGCAAAACAACAAGGTGCTTGGTGACAGCCAGCATGGCTTCACTAAGGGGAAATCCTGCCTGACCAACCTGGTGGCCTTCTACGATGAGGCTACAGAACTGATGGACAGGGGTAGAGCAGTTGATATCATCTACCTGGACTTGTGCAAAGTGTTTGACACTGTCCCACATGACATCCGTCTCTAAATTGGAAAGACATCAATTTGATAGGTGGACCACTCGCTGGATAAGGAACTGGCTGAATGGCTGCATGCAAAGAATTGTGCTGAATGGCTCAATGTTCAGCTGGAGACCAGTAAGGAGTAGTGTCCCTCTGGGATGGGTGTTGGGACTGGTCTTGTTCAACATCTTTGTTGGTGACATCAACAGTGAGATGGAGTGCGCCCTCAGCAAGTTTGCCAATGACACAAAGCTGAGTGGTTTGATTGATATGCTGGAGGGAAGGAATGCCATCCAGAGGGACCTTGACATGCTTGTGAGGTGGGCAGGTGCCAACCTGATGAAGTTTAAACATGGCAAGTGCAAGGTCCTACACCTGGGTCGGAGCAATCCCAGGCACAGCCACAGGTTGGGCAGAGAAGAGATTCAGAGCAGCCCTGCAGAGAAGGACGTGGGGGCATTGGTCGATGAGAAAATGAACATGAGCCGGCAGTGTGCACTTGCAGCCCAGAAAGCCAACTGTATCCTGGGCTGCACCAAAATGACCATGACCAGCAGGTCGAGGGAGGTGATCCTGCCCTTCTACTCTGCTCTCATGAGACCTCACTTGGAGTATTGTGTACAGTTCTGGTGTCCTCAACATAAAAAGAACATGGAACTGTTGGAACAAGTCCAGAGGAGGGCCACTAGGATGATCATTGGTCTGGAGCATCTCCCATATGAAGATAGGCTGAGAAAGTTGGGGCTGTTGAGCCTGGAGAAGAGAAGGCTGCATGGAGACCTCATAAGCAGCCTTCCAGTACCTGAAGTGGGGCTTTAGGGATGCTAGGGATGGACTCTTCATTAGGGACTGTAGTGAGAGGACAAGGGGTAATGGGTTCAGAGTTAAACAGGGGAAGTTTAGATTGGATATGAGGAAGAAATTCTTTACTGTGAGGGTGGTGAGGCACTGGAATGGGCTGCTGAGAGAAGTTGTGAATGCTCCATCGCTGGGGGTGTTCAAGGCTGAGTTGGACAGAGCCTTTGGTGGCATGGTTTAGTGTGAGGTGTCCCTTCCCATGGCAGGGAGGCTGGAACTAGATGATCGTCATGTCCTTTCCAACCCTAACTATTCTATGATTCTATGATTGAAATACAACAGAAGAATGAAACTACAGGCCTGATTTTGCTTCCATTAAAATAATTTGGATTTGCAGGATTTCATCCCAGTTAATTTCACAAGCTGTTAATTCATTAATAATTTCCAAGGGATAGTTTATTTCAGGGGAAAAAAATACCTTTAAAAATAAGCAAGTGATGAAGAAGAAACTTTTAAGATACGTTAAGATACGTGCTCAAACTAAATTTCTTCAGACAATGCTTTCCTGTCAATTTTTTTTATTGTTATTTTTCTAGGCAACACTTGTCGTATTGTTATTAAATTTCAGATCTCATGTTCAGATTTCTGACTAAGATGGAGATAGCAGAGCTGATTTACACCAGGTAAGTATCCACACCTTTAACACTAAATTGATGTTCTGTAGCCAATTGCACTCTGAACAATCTTTCCTGGTGAGTCTGTGATTCTAGATCAGCTCCAAGTAGATTCTTGCTGGAATGTAATTGTGTGATTATAAACGAGTTTGATATTTAGGACTTTGAAAAAAATATTTATTTTTCCTAAAGAGCAAGAGAGCATTTCTTTGGGCTAAACTGTTGTGTTGCAAGCTGTATTTTTGTTGCATAGGATTAGAGACTGCTTCAGCAACATGACTTCCATCATATGCTAGCATAAAAAAATCCACTGTGCAGATCTGAGGATAATTTTTTTTAAGAATTTGACATTTTAGTTACATTTACTACTGCTTCATTGCCTTGGAAAGTAATGTGGTGTGTTAAAGAAGAAGATAAACCAGAAAACATACTGGATGACATCAGCACTGGCAATAATTAGAGTATTTTCTTAAGAATTAAAAAAAAATACAAGGAAAGAAAGACAGAAAATGGCTATATACTGTTCTTTGTGAAAGGTTTATCTTTTACATAATCCTATTTCTGACAATGGTCATTACTGATTCTGACCACAGCTTTGCAGGTATGAAAGTGAGGGGGCACTCCCAGCATGGTCTGAAGACTGAGCTGCAATTCTGCAACAGGGGAAAGTAGAGAAGCAAACGCTCATCATGTATTATAGTTTCTCCTTTTGTCAACACTTGCTTTTCAGTCCTGGATACCTCTGTGCCACAAAGATATGCCAGATGTTTATCCACATGTATCCAGTGAGAAATTGAAGTGACCAAAATAAAGGCTTTATCTCTCGTACACTCCACTGAAGAGCCCTGGCCTGCTATGGAAATACACGAACAGGAAATTGTATGGATACTAAAGGCAGACCAGAAAACAGCCTGTGGTGTGGGGAGCAGCATGTTTTCATAAGCTGTGGCTTGTCTTTTTTGAAGTGGTTATGTAATGAGCTTGAAAATATCAACATGCTTAGATAGCAAACATGCATGTAAGATTGGAGGTACTGAATTTCCATGTTAAAGAGTGATGCTTGCTAAATGAATGGCTACAGCTTGACACCCTCACACCTCCCCTTTCTAGAAACAAGTAAAACCCCAATACTTCTTCTCAGTTTATTCCCACATTTATTCTATTTACCACATACAAAGCAAAAAAGTTGTACTTACTTTTTCCATGACCAAATTATTAAAACTTCATACTATAAAGCTGCTAACCACAGAATCTGAAAACTATCATTGCTTAACTGGAAAGTATTTCAACTGCTTTCAGACAGAAAGGATGTCTTTCCCTTGGATGAGACTCTAAGGAATGAATGCAGTGACAGCACATTGAAATATAAGGTATATTCTATAAGCAAGGATGCTCGATATAGATAATTGGCATTCACCAAATTACCTAGTGCCTCTGTGGGTCAGACTCTCAAGGTTTTTCCCCAGCTTGAGAAAGAGGATGACAGTATATGATACCAGGTATAAAAGGCTGGCTTTACAGCTTTTGGGTGCATATAAATCTTTTGGTAAGTAATAGGTAAAATATGAGCACTACAAGTAAATGATGGAGAGAGGAAGAGAGTGAAATAGAAATATTACTCAGCTTCCAATGAATGGCAACTGCTTAGACTCATTCAAGGAATCTGAGTGCCTGGAAAGCATAAAATAATGGTAAATAAATGCAGCTAAAGATCTCTGGTGCTCTAGAATGTGTGTTAGCCAGTTGTACATTGTCATTTTCTTATTTTTTTTTGCATTATTTAGTTCAGATCAGGTCTCAATTCCAGTGTCTTAGCTACTATAGAAACAAGCATTACCAGACATGCCCTGTACTAAAATAGATAGCAGGAGGAAAAGTAAGAGGCAGGTAACAAACGCAGGTGGGCACACAGACTTAGCATCATATCTGTCTTTGCTTATTCTTACTATTTCATGAACAAAGATATAATAGGGACAACATCCATTAACTTCAACTACTTGTTAAATCAGAGTTAACTCATTCTTGACAGCAGAAAGGAAACCAGAGAAATATATGGAAGAAACCAAAGTACACTGAAATTCTGTATAGTTACACCCAAGAAAGTAAGGAATGATAAAATCTGAAAATTACTGAAATTTCTGAATTTTCTAAGAGATTAACTGAGATTTCTTACTCCTTAGTCTATTATTCTGTATGGTCTTTAAACGAATGTCATGTATCTATATATAAACTTATTTGGGTACAATGTCCTGCTGAATTAATTACGATGTATGAAAGTGAACAGAAAATTTTCATTTCACCTAATTCAAAAAAGTAACTCAGTAGTGTGCTGAGGAAATGCAAGGCCTGATGAAAGACAAAAATATCATATTGAAAAGAAAAAAAAGGAAAGTTTAGTCCTTGCAAATGAAAGAAGATATATCCTATCTAACCAAGAAGAAGTGATAACATCTTATCAAGCAAAAAGACACCTTCAGTGAAGTGAAGGAATTCTTTTTTCATTTGGGAGGACTAGTGAGAGTAATTCTTGTAGATAGAAAGGCAAGAAATTAGTTTGAAGGTGAGGGATCGAAACTTAGATTTCAAAGAAGACATTAAGAGACAGTGTTACAAAGCTAACTTGCATCACCACTGCACAGTAAACATTCAAAAGACATGCTCCTGGAAAGCCCCTCTAATGGAAAACTCTCCAGTTTTTCCAGCATAGGCCCCTAATTCATACTGCTCCAGGTTATGTCTTCTCCATAAAGGCTTTTGACATGCTTACCACCTCCTTGGAAACTGAGACCAAGTTAGATAAGACACAGGAAGCCTCAACAAACACAGACTTAAAACATGCAGGTTAGTATACAATTCAATTATGTATACAAAAAACTTCTGTAACCGCATTATCTATTTTGAATACAATGCCTTTATTTAACTGTTAACTTAAGCTAGCTTAAAGTGAGTATTATTTTAAGGTAACTGGATAACAGAAATATCTTTAAGTGGTGTAGAAAATTTATAAATGAGGGAAGTAAAGCACCTTTCAACTTCCTTGTCTCTGCACTGTTTCCTCTGGTGTATTCAAAGAATAATAGACATCTCAGCCTCATAAGCCAGTGACAAGCCGTTAGCATGAAGCAGGATATCGGTATATATGCCTGAACCTAAATGTCAAAAGGAACATGTGACAGATGTGACAGGCCATCTGCAAAGAACACAGATGTAGGTATTATTCAGACCATCTGTCCTAGGCATTCTGCAGTGATGTTTATAAAGGCAGCCTCACAGTATTGCTGATCTGCATTACTGTCCACAGATTCCTTCCTCTCTACTGCTTGTACAAATTTCTGCAGTTCTAATACACCCACGCAGAAAAAGTGCCTGGAGCTGGGTGGTACATATAGTATGCTTTCCCTTTCCCATTCTCATCAAATAATAACTGAGCTGGCATAATTACAGCTTTTTTTGGCTTGCTTTGCTAAACCCTTTATCATTTTTAAATAGATGTGATTTTAACTTCTAACTTAAGCTGTTAGAAAATGTGATCATGTGGTGTTAACTTTGACATGTCAATAGCAATCGCTGCATGACAACATTTGGCATGCTGATCCTTGAAAGGAAGATAGAAAGTAGCATGTGATTATCTGAGATAAACCTACATGATGAAAATGCTCGTTTTATAGTGCCAAGCTGAACAGACAGAACAAATTGGAAACCCCTGTGGTCTAGAGTTTGCTATGCCACTATCTTCATTTGACACCTCCATGCCCCAGCTTCCTTTAGGAAAAATGGGGATTAACTCACGTTTATATTTGAATAAAATAAATTCCGAGATCAAAGTGTTCCAAATAGCTGATATTTTTTTGCTCAACTCTTATTTGAAACTAGCAACACTTTTCAACCAATCAGGTACAATGGAGTAAGTATGCAGTAGAAAAAGCGTAAAAAAAACCCCTTATTTCAGAACAAGCTCTCAAAAAAGCAACAGATCAAGAAAATAAAAAAACATTTTAAATGACTAATCAGTTGTTGTAAAAAGCTCAAACTACAGGGTATTAGGCCATTCATAAGAATGTTCCTAAACCAATCATAGGGTATGTTTCAACTTAAAGTTATTACATTTTTGTAATTACTGAAGGCTGGCAAGTAAGATCAACTCAGGAATATTTTTTATTCAGGTCTGTTTACTTCTTGGTCCCTGTATTTTCCGAAACTTAAATTTAGTTTGTAAAAACTGCAAATCAGTAATTGAAATAAATCAGAAGAGTCTTTTCTTTTCCCACTTTCTCATATAATTAAGACAAGTAATATACAGGCTCTATTAGAACACATTTGACAAGGAAACTGCAAAATAGATTTTCTAGAGAACAGAACAAATTAAGAGTAGATCAGAGAAATTGTGAGATAAATACGTTCTTACTGAGATAAATGGGACAATTTTTATTACGTTTTTTTTCCCAGAAAGATTTAGTTTAAAAGAGATAGGATAGCTGTGTGTTACAGTTATAATAGAATGAGCTTTATGTCTGGATTTGCAAAGATTTGCATCTCAAAACTGATTAAGTGATAGCGTCACATTTTTGAAATGGCTATCCATTGAAACTACTGTCAGTTTAATATTCCCCTGTGTGCTGTGTTTTCAGATCCCAATGAATTTTATTCAAAAATTAGCTTATTTGAAAACTACTGTATGAAATATGAATTTAATCTTAGAATCATTGAGTGGTTTGGGTTGGAAAGGACCTTAAGATCATGAACTTCCAAAACCCCCGCCATGGGCAGGGACGTCTCTCCCCACACCATGTTACCCAAGGCTCTGTCTTACCTGGCCTTGAACACTGACATGGATGGAGCATTTACCACTTATTTTGGCAACCTGTTCCAGTGCCTCACCATCCTCACAGCAAAGAACTTCTTCCTTATATCTAACCTGAACTTCTCCTGTTTCAGTTTAAAACCATTACTCCTTGTTCTATTGCTACAGTCCCTGATGAAAAGTTTCTCTCCAACATCCTTTTAGGCCTCCTTCAGATACTGGAAGGCTGATATGAGGTCACCACGTAGCCTTCTCTTCTCCAGGCTGAATCCTTTTGATTACTAATAGACTAGTGAGTAAATCATTGGATTGGTGGGATTTACTAATCTATGCTTTGACCTCACTAATTTTACAGTATCCGAAAAAAAAATTGATCAGTACATAACTATGACACAGAGAGGTTTTTCCTCTGAGTGTGTGTGCTCTTTAGCTTAAACTTAGTGCCACTGGCATGCCTCAAGCACGCTGAAGCGTGAGTCCACATGGGTATGGGGATAACAAGTTTGAAGACCAAGATAAATTCACCTGCAAATAGAAACTGAACGGTTTGCCTTATCAAAGGTCACCTTGGCATAGGCAGCAGCACAGTCTTGGGAACCTATGTGTGTTTTAACCATCAAATACTACTTACTACCAAGTACCTAAATAGTCTGAGAAGGGAGAAGCGGTGGATTTTGTACCATTTGCTTGACCTAAGTGTTCAAATGTTGCTTATGTTGCACTTCAAGTGTTTAAACGCAGTTATGGATATGACCAAAATATTTGAGAATTTAGTTATTCAAAACTCTCTGCAGGCAGCAATAATCTTATTTTTACATATAAATATCATAATAAATTATTCATAACTTCCCTTGACAAAAAGTATTTTATTTCACGAACAAAATATGCAAACCGATATTTGTTTTGTCTGCCTCAGTCTATTTCATTACTCAGCTCAGCTGTGTGAAGCAAGTTCTATATTCTACATGAAAGTTACGTGACTTGGGAAGTGCTTCCTGAGTGGACTTAATACTTCAGATGTCACTGGTAATTTCAAATACGTTTTAAATCTTTAAGCTACTACATTCAAATATATTTTATAAATGTTTGTTGGAAGAAAACTGCAAAACATTGTGCAAAGTAGTTACAAAGACAGGCTGCTGACTTCATTAAAAATCTGTTTACAGTGGTCAGAGCAATCCCATGCACACATACAGGTTGGACAGAGAAGAGATTCAGAGCAGCCCTGCGGAGAAGGACTTGGAGGTCTTGGTTGAGGAAAAAATGAATATGAGCCGGCAGTGTACACTTGCAGCCCAGAAAACCAACCGTATCCTGGGCTGCATCAAGAGGAGTGTGACCAGCAGGTTGAAGGTGGTGATCCTGCCCCTCTACTCTGCTCTTATGAGACCTCACTTGGAGTATTGTGTACAGTTCTGGTGTTCTCAACAACAAAAGGACATGAAACTGTTGGAACGAGTCCAGAGGAGGGCCACGAGGAAGATCACGGGACTGGAGCACCTCCCATATGAAGATCCACTGAGAGAGTTGGGCCTGTTGAGCCTGGAGAAGAGAAGGCTGCATGGAGACCTCATAAGCAGCCTTCCAGTACCTGAAGTGGGGCTTTAGGGATACTGGGGAGGGACTCTTCATTAGGGACTGTAGGGATAGGACAAGGGGTAATGGGTTCAGAGTTAAACAGGGGAAGTTTAGATTGGATCTGAGGAAGAAATTCTTTACTGTGAGGGTGGTGAGGCACTGGAATGGGCTGCTGAGAGAAGTTGTGAATGCTCCATCGCTGGGGTGTTCAAGGCCAGGTAGGAGAGAGCCTTGGGTGGCATGGTTTAGTGTGAGGTGTCCCTTCCCATGGCAGGGAGGCTGGAACTAGATGATCGTCATGTCCTTTCCAACCCTAACTATTCTATGATTCTATGATTCTATGTATCCAATGTCTAACCTAAAGGCAGTCATTCAAGTCCAAAAATAGCCATATTCAGTTTCACATTTTGGCAATGGCATTGTGATTGCTGCTTACTTCCCTTTGTGTTATTTATACATATTACAAAGCATTAGCAGTTGGAGAAAACCAACCAGTATGCATAGAATATCACAAAAGCCAAAAGATATTTGTATATGCATAGGTGTATAGCATGCATCATGCTAAGCCTTTTTCAAGTTTTCAATTACATATCATTCATATATGCATATAATGTATATGCATAAACAATAGTTCTTACAGCTACTGCGTGCATTGACTTTCCACTTAGTTTCAGACTTTGTGCTTTCAAAGAAATCATGTATTTGTGTCCTTTACTGGCAATCTGATAAAAATATATTACAATAAATAAGCTCCATTCTACAATATCTGTATCCTGAACCTGTACAAACTAAATACCTGGTAATTTTAGCTTACTGAAATAGGTGTCTCATGAAGTATTTACAACCAATAATTCATTCCTTATGATGATTTCTATCTTTTCAGTAACGTTATTGATAACTATTAATAATAATGAAATCTAAACTACAATCTTCAGTGTAATATACAATTAGGTAAAATGTAAGCAAGTCAGTTAAATTCATAAGAGAAAAATTAAATGTTAAAATTCTATTTATTAAAAATATTTACTGAAAACCATTTCCTACTGCTTGGGATCACCTGTGAAAGCCCAAATCAATCCACGTAGTGAATTTATTCTCCACTCCAAATTCTTGTGAATGTAATTTTGCCACTTTAGCCTCAGAAAACCATATCAGAAAAGTACCTTCTTGTTGGAGAGTATTGAGACCAAAGCCACAAAAATTTGTCTAAGTAAGTAGGCAGAAGAAAAGATAAGACCACAGACAATTTGATCCCATTCCCATTTGCCATGGGTTCAGCAGTAGCAGTCGTTTTTTCTCCTTGGTAGCTGATGCAGCACTGTGTTTTTTGATTTTGGGCCTTGGAACAGTGCTGATAACACCAGTGTTTTCAGTTACTGCTTGGTAGTGTTTTGTCTGGCCAAGGACTTTCTGAGTCTCATGCTATGCCAGGGAGGAGGGGAAGCCAGGAGGAAGCAGAGACAGGACACCTGACCCAAACTGACCAAAGAGGTTATTCCATACCACAGCACGTCATGTCCAGGATGTGAAGACGGAGGGCAGAGACCCGGAAGGGTGTGGTGCTTGACTGGGTGTAGACGGCATGGTCAGGTTTTTGGTATTGGGGGGTTCGCTGCTGGGGGGGGAGGGGGGCACTGGCTGGGTTGGGCTTGGTGAGCAGTTGTATTCTCTTTCCTTGTATTTCTCTTGTATTATTACTGGTGGTAGCAGCAGTGATTTGTGTTATACTTTAGTTACTAAACTGTTCTTATCTCAACCTGTGCGAGTTGCATTCTTTTGATTCTCCTCCCCATCCCCCCGGGACTGGAGGAAGAAAGAGGGGAGTGAGTGAGTGAGAAAACTGCGTGGGTGGGGGGCTTAAACCACGACACCATTTTAGATATTTTTTTTTCCCCATGGTAAAATCAATTAACCTATATTGCAACTTAATTTTCTTTTTTTTTTTTTTTTTGAAATAGAGCTTGGAATAGAGCCTACCTGACAGAAATTGGCTCAGTGATCCAAGGAGTGGAGGTTCTCATGTCTTTATTCTCATTTTGCAGAGGAGAAAGGTGAAACATGAGGTCTCCTGTTCATACAGCAGGTCAGTTAAATTAGTGCAGGTTGGACTTTATCTGACTCATCACATGCAGCTAAGACAGTTTCATCCTTTCAAACTGCAGAGATGACAGCAGTAGGTTAATGGTCCCACAGTGATGAGAGTGCACTAATAATCATCCAATATAAATATGATTCCTGAATAGAAAATGTGGAATATTAACAGTTGCTGGCAGAGAAATCTGACTGGTACACTGAGTTGACGAAATGTATTCTCTCATCACTTGTCAGTTCTATAAAATTAATGCAATTGAACAACCAAATAAAAAAATAACTCTGGATGCTTTGTACTGTGTTTCAGAGAGAATTATCAGAGGATCAAACAACTAGGCTCCTAACTCCCAGGTGGCACAGACTTATCTCACATTTTGCCGTAAGATTCAAACTATCCTGACAGCTAAAACTGAATGTTGTTAAAATAATATTGGCATAAAATGGACACATAGAATATGAGTAACTGAGGGAATCTCATACCTTCATACTATAAATTTGTTGCAGAGAGGTGGATAGTCAGAAATAAAAAGTGACAAACCAAGACATTTCTAATCCCCATAGGAGGCCACGATGCTTGAGTGAGTTTTGTTCCTCATCTACACAGTGTACTGGAACATCTGGAGTGTTGAAACACCATGAGGTAAACACAGAGATTTCTTAAACTTAACAAAGTTCATCCATTAAAAAAAAAAAAAAAGGTTAACCATGTTTCTGTAACACATTAGATGTTGTAACAAAATAAACATTAAGGAAGTGATCCATGGTATATCCTCATTTAAATTTAGTACTAGATTCATGACAATTTGCACACTAATGTTTGACAAATATCTATGAAAAAATACAGGAATTCATTTACAGGCCTATTTTATCTATTCACTTGAGCTAAATGATAAGTTTAGCAATACCTATAATGTTAAAAAGTGGTCAATTTGAGAATTTAAAAATACACATACTAACCCCTGACACAGAAAAGCCATGGTTAACTACAAAAAATAAAAACTTATTCTAATGGTCTTTAAATAAAAGATGTCTTGATGATAAAAAAGTTTTGTTAATAAAGTATATTTTTGAAGCTCAAAAATGCAAAGGCATGTAAGCAAATATATATAAGAAAGTCAAATGTATGTCTAAGAATCACCAGCTATGTGTGTGTATTCAATCCCTTGCAAAACTTTAAATGTGCACCAGCTTTGCTCTTTGAGTATATGAGGAATTTAGCACTACCTCATAATTACCTGGAGGGAATCAGCGCTGGTGGGCAGTGATGCAGGTCAGCAGAGCTCACATGTGGCTGGCTGAGCCTTTCAGAATTTGCCCAGACATCCCAGCTTGGGCTGACGAAGCCATGTCTGAAGGAGGATTGGAACATAGGAATCTCTCAGAAACGTAGAAATGTTCACTGAGAAAAACCTCTCTGAAATGGAGATAACTGATGAAAAGTGCTGCTTTCTATTGACCTGCCCTTTGAAGGTAGGGAGGGACTGCTGCCGAGCCCGGCAGGAAGAACAGGAGCCACTGATCTGCAGGAGGTCCTGAACCAGCTGAGGAAATGCATTTGCAGCAGCATGAAATAGCATGTGCCTTGCAATACTTTCCAGCACCATTCCGTCCAAATGAGAAGAAGGTTGGACCACATAATGTGAGCTTGAGGGAACCATTAATGCTCCATCTGTGCTGCTGTGCTAGGGAAGTGATGAGAAGGGAAAGCTTTCTGAAGCCTCTGCTTTGCATGAATATGTAACGGCTTCTAGGGTCAAATCCTCACAAAAATTCTGCTTACACTGGAGTATAAATAACGAATGTTATGGTCTCCAAGCCCTGCTTCCTTTCCTAAATAATGCATCTGGCCTCCCATGGATGTGTATTGCAAAAATATAATTTGTTTCAAGAAAAGATAAATGTATATCCCAGCTCTTCTAGCTGCAGACACCTGAAGAGCACCCTGCAGGGCAGGATCATTGCATGGGTAATTGTCAAAATGGGTGGGGCAGCCTGAGGATGGGGGTGAGATGCATGGAGAAAAGCAAGAAATCCTACTCTCTGCACCTCCCCTGAGAAAGGAGAATTGTCCCTCTCCCTTTCTGTGGAAGTAACAAAGTATCATCCTGGTAGAGCTATTTGGGGATGAGGGAGCTGAGATTTCCCACTCAAGTACATCTGTCTAACATGAAAGCCTGCTGCTACGGCCAGGCACAGAGCAGATGACTGGCTCCCAGCAGCTCCATCCTTCATTCTGTATTGAGCCAGAACGCTCTTTTGGTTCCACTGGCAATTCTGCTTACATCCAAACATAAATTCAATCTTGAAAGCAATAAATAACCAGGGACCTATGCACTCTGAATCACTTTGTCATTCACTTTTGTGCATCCAGATGACATAGAAACCTTCCAAGAAGTGTCCATAAAGTGACCAGTTTTGGTTGAAATGCTAATAGCCATGTTAAAGTGGTCTTTACTTGTTTCCATAGCAAAATGCCACTGAATAAAAGGTGGACTGACAAGAAGAAATATGCAAATTGTTTACTTTTCCAGTCCATTGATGTCATTTTGTGTATTCTTTCATTCTAGCCATTAAAAATCTCCTGTTGCCCCTGTGTAGTCACTCGGCTGAGTGGAAAGGTAAACACTGAAGTCTTTATTCTTCTGGTAGCTGACAGCTTCTCTCCTTGGGGAATGAAAAAATGTCTTCTTATTTTCCTCTTGTCAAAAAAACAATGGAGGTTGCATTAGTCACAGTGAATATGAAAATCTGCCAGGGAAAGAAAGTAAGTAGTACCCTTGCAGAAACCTAATAAAAATGTCCATTAGGCTTTTGTAAATTACCCTAACTACCAGTCAAGGCATAATGAAACTGGCAAAACAAAAAAAGAAAAGTCTCACTTTGCTTTGCAGCTTTCAAATGACCCACAAACCTCTTTAAAAGAAATCAGCAGTGGCAAATATACTCTGCCAAAGTTCTTTGGCAACACGTCCTAAAAATATGAAAGAGAACAGGTTTACATAGAAGCAACAAGTTAAGTTAGCTGCTGTCAACACCTCTTGCACTACAAACAGAAAAATCCCTTTTGACGTGTTTTCTTAATGAGTTATCCTCTTAAATTTATTTCATCCATAGTCCATGGAAGCAGATCCTGCAATTCTTTCAGATAAAATCCAGATGAAACTAAGGAAGGGGGGTGCTGCCTGAGTAAGGAGGACAGCACAGTACTTTCTGGAGGGACTGTTGTATGTTAGTGGTAAGGAGCTAATTTTCTTTAAAGAACAGTGCCGTATAGCTTTTACTATTTCATTCTATGCATTAGTGCTCATAAACTATAATTAAGGGGAAATTTTACCTTAAATTAAATTAAGCAAAAAAAATCTGGAACTCAATTCTCCACTTCCTGCTAGGTGTTTATGTCTGTGAGAAGGCAGGATCAGGATTTCACTTTAGATTTCCTTCCAGAAAATATGGTCCAACTCAAGTGCATGCTATGGGTTTGTATGGGAGCTATTTGTATTATGAAAGAATTCTGGCTAACTGTCTCACTCAGGTCTTAAAATCTGTTAGCTTTTGAAAAATTCAGTGTTCTACTGTCAAGTTGTGAGCAAAAAAATCCTAGCCTATTTCTTTACATAAAATTTACAAATAATTTACAATAATTTACAAATTTACAAATAATCCTCAGATGCCATTTCATATTTTCACTAAACAAATAAAAACAGCAGGAAAGAAAAATACATATGCTTAGCCGTACTGAGGTAACAGAGTGAAGGAAGAGTGAATAGACGTATATTTGAAATGATGGGGTTTTTTTTGATAAGTCTGCAGTGTTGATCTTATTTGTTTTGTGTAGTTCTGAGGACCCCGTCATACCCTTGAAGCCAACAGCGATACCACTGAGAGTATGGTTTTCAAGAATGAACCATCAGAGTATGACAAATCAATCTGATTTTCCCTGAAATTCCATGCTTTGTACAGACCTTTATTCATTGTGTGATCTGCTCTGTTTGTGGACCATGACTTCAGAATTCTAATGAGCCCCATGCAGAGGTCTTTTCAAAGCTAACTTTGCAAAGAGGCATGTCACACTGAGAAATTCCTCGTGTGCTATTGCTTTATTGTCTTGTGCACAAGTTTAAGTCTACCTTGATTTCACTCCATACATTTCCGTGTTCCTACTGTACTGAGCTAATAAACTACGCTACCCCTGAAGAAGTTAAGCTTTGCAGTTGTTCATTCGCACACACTCTCCTTTCATAATGAAGCAGGTAAAACTGCCTTAGAAATCTGCCAATTCAAAGACAATACTGCAGTTTGAGTGCTTTTGTCTTTGTTTAAGACTGAAGTCCCCAAACACAAAATATTTAGCTATAAAATTCAACCAGAGATCAGCCAACGAAAATGTCTTTCTGAGCCAAAGCTAAAAAGCAGGGCTGTTTGATAGTGACTATTCTAGAGACAAAAGAGGAATGCAAAGTACCTTAGCAGTTTCTCTGTTTATGTTTTCCTTTAGATACATATCTAAGTATGGGCAGTATGGTGCTTAATAATAATTGTTATATACAAAGAGTTTTCCCTCAGCATTTTATAGCTAGCAAAAGCTGTTCTCTTCACCACAGCTCTAAAAGCAGCAGGGACTGGGGACATGAGACCAGAATGGGCACAGAAGAAGATTACATGGGTCAGTGTGCGTGGTTTGGCTTGAGTGTCCTAATCTAGCTCACTGGGGAGTTCAGAGATTGGCTGTAATCTCCCAAAGCTGAGCTTCTCAGGTGGTCTTCTCAAGGTGCAATAAATCCACATGCTATTCCCATGGTGTGCAGTCCACAAAGGAAGAAAATATTAGGAGTCATGTTCTTGTTACAGAGGAGGGCTTTGTGGCAACCTCAAGATGTGACCAAAGCACCAGGATAAAATCATCTGGTGATATGCATTACACGCCTAATTAAAAAAGAAACAGAACAAAGCATACACTTGATTTCACTCCAGATTCAGCTTTAACTTTGTACAAATATTCTGGTATTATTTTAGCTTTTTTGTTCCGCTGAACTTCCTGCTCAGACTGGAAATGGAAGGGCCAGGCTGTTCTCCTCAAGGGATTTTTCAGGGCAATTCTGTAGAAAGAACATTCATGTTTTCAAAGTTGGGCTAATATTCAGCTATAAATCATAGCTCATCAGTGATTCTTAACAGTGCAATGTACTAGCCAAAATCTGTAAGAATAATTATCAAAGCAAAAATATCTTTGCAATCAACAGAGGGAAAATAGGGAACAGGGTGCCTGATTAAGATTTGTATGAGAAATTCCACAAGCTTCCATTATTTTCTTTGAACAGGAACATATGTTAATAGGAATGTTTATTTAACCATTGATAGAGTCAAGCCATAGTATTGACAGTCACAAGGGAAACTCACAAAGCCAATTTACCAAAGTATAACTTGATTCTATGTCACTTGATTCACTTTTGACTTTTACAAGTTTTAACTGCTATTTTATCTGTACCAAATATGCTTTTGGTTCAGAATATACTTTTGGCAGTATTCTGAAGGTATGTTCAGCTGATGTTTTGGTTTATAGCCTTTGTCTAAGGAATTGGTGGAAAGTATCAAAGAAAATTAAGACAGCTTTATTTCAGTATTCAGAGGTCCTCATTCACTGGAATACACTGTGGTTTGCAAATCCTGAAAGTTTAAGATCTTATTAGGTGAGTGAGAGAAGAGAGGGGATTTACAAATGCTTACTCAATTAGAAAGTCACTCAACTCATTATCAGTTAATTGTTAAATATACATTAGTCATTCTTTAGCTGAGATATTTGGGAAGCAGATGGCTCCCATCAACAGACTTACTTAAAAATAAAGACCGTCTTCAGAAACATCTTATACTGGCAACTATCAGAAACAGTGCCAAGCTTCAAAATTCCAATACAGCCATGGAGCCTGAGCTCTTCTGTCCCTGGCTTTATGACTGGTAAAGAAAAGATCCTAGCTGTGAAACATTATCTGGAATCACATGACAAGCTCTTTATTCAAGGTATTTGCCCATGTTGAGACCAAAGCATTTTTCCTTGGCTTTCACTTACCACAGCAAAATGCCAAAACAGAGGCAAAGCTGTCACTTGATATTAATTAAAATGTGTAAATTGTGGATTTTATTCTGTTACCTTTTAGCAATTGCACTTCACAAAAGCTTTTTAATGTCTCTCAGGTGACAATGTGACAAAAGTGAGCGTAATCTCACTAAACTTTTCAACCACGTCTCTCACTAAAACTTCATAAAACTTTTCTGATGAGAAGGAAACACTTAAGTGTTTCGGTGTTCTTCTATTCTTTTATTTATATTTCCAAGAGGACAGTCTGGTTTCACCATAAAATATGTCAGCCTAACCACCTATGGGTATAGTCCTCTCTTTCCAGAGTATCTCCAACTTAATCACTGAATTTCCTGCTAAGTCAGTCCTCCACTTTGGAAGTTTATTTTTGAAGAAAACATAATAAAGGTGGCGGGATGCAGATCAGGGTCCATCTGGAAATGTTCTGCCACTAAAACATCAGTTAGACAAATCATTTCCAGTATGATACTGAAATAGGGGACAAGTCTTCCAGGAAACTGAAGCACTAATGGTGAACTTCAGAGCAGATTTTCCCATTCCTATTATGAGTTTTCCCAAAATCCACGTTAAGAGTTTGCAACAGTGTTGCTCTAGTGACGCTATGGAAGAAAACTTGCTAAAGACACAGGCCCTGAAGTTTGAATGACAACACCTACAACACTATGGCTTGTGAAACATAAGAGTATTTGCCAAATTTGGCATTAGAAAATGTAATATATTCATGATAATTCTATGAAGGAAAAAAAGAAAATCTATTTGCAGCATTTCTTAAATAGCAAAAAAGGACCAACAGCAAAACCCAAAGCAAAATTACCCTACACCACCTCCATGCTTATTTTAATCATATCTGACATTCATCCTAACAGTAACAAATTAATTGCTGTGATACTTATGAATATAAATTAGATTTCACACATTTTAAAGCTAAGGATTAATTCCATAACTGGTCAACAGAAGAGTGTAAGATGGACTAACTTTGCTCTTTAAAAGAAGCCCTGACACCCTCTTGCTGTTTCGTACTTTTCTTCCATTAACTTAGTGTGCCTGAACAGTCCCTACCTACCTGCCTCCCCCTTATCCAGAGTTAAAGGCAAAATAAAGTTAACTGAGTAATTTGTCCATCCTACCCAAATGTCCAGCTGAGGTGAGAGGCTGTAAGGTATGGTAGCAGCCACTGGCCCTGGTCAGGGCTCTACTTGGGTGATTCTGTGATTACCACGCCTCTGGCTGCTAAAAACCACCGTCACTTTCTCCTGTGTCAACCACTTCACAACTGCAGGCTACACAGCCTGTTAAAAAAAGGCTTTTTAGCTTTTCATTTCATTTTTTGTCTTTGTTTCCCCTGGTGTGTTCTCTAAATGTCAATTGGAGCTCTGAGTAGAGGGGTTTACAATTGGTTTTTGTTTTCATATATTCACTTAGAGACACAGAAACCATGCTGACAGCACATCTGAAAGCTGGCACAATGTGCAGTGCTGTCAGAAAGTCCTCTCCATGTTGTCCCAGCTCACATGAGGTGGTTTCTGCAACACCCCTTACCATGTAGCCATCAGAGCTTTAGTTTTTGCAATCAGATCATGCACAAGGTCCTGTGCAGCTCTGCTGGGAGTAACTGTTGAAGGGACTGGAAGTCCCACCAGTTTCAATTTGAAACACTTGGCTTGTCTGTTTTCCCTTCATCAAAGTGTGCCTCAGGCCTAAGCTTTGGTGATACAGTGGTTAACACTGCTGTCTAGAGCTTCATGCTACTGGGATTCCTTCTTTTGCTTTACCACAGATTTCCTGTGTCCTTGAGAAGTCACTTAATATATTCCTTAAATACCGCAGAGAAAATGACACTGTTCTTCCTGAGGAAAGGTGTCGTGAGGACAGTTCTGTTCCCTCTCAGAGCACAATGTATGTCACTGGGGTATTTAGAGAGGCAGAAAAATGGAACTTTTAAAATGCACTGAAAAAACTGGGACATTCATTGTAACACAAAGGCATCTGTAAAAGACAGAAATGACCATTTTGCACGTAAAGGAGATGAAATGATTATGGAATTCATTTGTATGTGGAGATTTAATTTCACATCGGCTTTTTTATTTCAGATTTTTTAAAAGTTCTGAATACTTCCTTCACCATAGAATAAATACCTAAAAAAAATACAACAGTTACAATTGCACTGTGCCATTATCTGTGGAAAGTTAAAACAAATATGCAAAAACCCTTCAGCCAATTAACTCAATTACTTCAGTTGAGAAAAAAATTTTTAAGGCAGCTTTTCTTTTCCCCACTTTCTCATATTTGTCACATTTTGTACCTAAAAAGCATCCTGGCACAGAGGAGGATCTCAGACGGTGAGTTACACAGGTTCTGGCCTGAAACCCTTTGAAAGTTGTGCTCTTCAGTCTCCCCAGTCTTCAGATCCCCTGACTACTGGTAGTTTGACTTAGAAAAAAGAAATAGTCCTAATTTGTATTCAGTCTCTTGATTTTAAAGTGTTTTTTCTTTGCACATACAAATAATGCAGCACAGAGTTTGGACTTCTTTTCAAGAAGAGATTTTGGATTTTCAGAATTAGGGACTGAAGTGATTTAAGTGCTGGGGTTTTTGACCATGAGCTTAATCGAACTCCAAGGGACTATTAGAATGAAGCACAATTGTATCAGTGACCTGTTGTGAATGCTGCTGGTTAACCAACTATTTCTTACAGCTGAATATTTGCAGTGTGTAACACCTGAAATTTGATCATTTAAAGTAGTAACTTATTTTAATGTTTTGAAATTATTGGTAGCATGCTACAGATGTTTACATACTAAAGAAGAAACAGAAAATAAAATAGATTATACACAATTGACAGACTCCTGTAATGAGGTCTCAGTCAGTTCAGGTGACTCCTATTATATATCTTCTGCTTGCCTCTCATGACTGCACAGGTGGCTTTGGGGCAAGTGGATAGTAGCAGGTTCCCTGTACCTTGACTTTCAATCTCTCCTTCCAGCAGCCATACTGGAGGAGGAGACTGGATAAGTGGATTAAGAGGTGGGTGGAAATTTGGCTGGACTGCATCAGCTAAAATCTTGTGGAGGAGTGGCTGCAAGTGCTGCTTCTTGGGGTCCATACAGGCAGGCCAGTATTGACTGATGTCTTAATCATCAACCAGTAAAAAGAAATCAAATGCATCTTTAGAAAATCTTCAGATTACAACAAAATACAGAGAGCAGTTTATATGTGGGATGGCAGGTCTGCTGTTCAGAGGGATCCCAGCAGGTAAGAGAAATGGGCTGATGGAAACACAGCAAAGTTCAAACCTGGTTAATACAAAATTATTCACCCCAGAGGGGACAGTCCAGTGCATTAGCACAGAGTGGGGGTCAACTGGCTATGGAGCAGCCCTGCAGAGGAAGCTCAGGGGGTGCTTGTGGAGGTGAATGAGAGGGTGCCCTTGCTGCAATGAAAGCTAGCCACAAGTACATTAGAAGATCGTAGTCTGTGTGCTGAGAAGCTCCCTCCCTCTTTGGCACTTAACTGCAAAAGGCCCTGGACTATTTGGTACTCATGAGACCACATATCGAGCCCTGTGTCCTAATTTAGGTTCCCCAGTACAAGAAAGCCATTGAAAACTAATGCAGTAGTCTTCAAGCAGATCCATGGCAGCAGAAAAAGAGTCAATGTAACCTGTGCATTTAAGGTGACGTAATTGAAACTGTTCTACTAAACTGCCTTAAATTTCAAGATTTCTGTTTTTCTTGAGATGTCCTTAATTTAGAATCTAAATTTTTCATGTTTCCACAGTTTAGCCACATGTTCCGTTTTATATAAGTACATACGGTACAATTTCTAATGGATCTTTAGAAGACTATTTAATGTTATCATATATACTTACAACATATGCTCATATGTGTGTCCAGGAGACAGAGGAGATAATAAATAAAGGAAAACAAAACAAACAAACAAAATGCAGAATGGAAAGGGAAAGATTATCCTGAAAAGTAGTATATGGATCCATATCAGGTAAGAGAGATACCTGATATGATAGAAGAGA
This sequence comes from Myiopsitta monachus, assembly GCA_017639245.1. NCBI lineage: Eukaryota > Metazoa > Chordata > Aves > Psittaciformes > Psittacidae > Myiopsitta > Myiopsitta monachus. The sequence continues at coordinate 87,093,091 of CM029918.1, forward strand.
TATCTATCTTAACTTGGATAAGTCTATATTAAATGATAGCTTCTCTTAAAAATATAGCAAAACACTTTGAATACATACCCTTAACAAGAGGATATTTCCTTCATAAATCTCTCCTTATAGATCAGGTATTCATTCTCATGTTCTTGAACCATAAATGGTACGTAATTAAATATACTTTTCAATCTATTATCAAAGTTAAGTTGATTAACTGAACTGTTAAGTGATGCGAACCTATTTGTTAAAGTTTCCTTTCTCTGTAATGCTTTAATTTCTTCTGTTGGGTGAATAATACAGTAGTTCTACTCATTTTTTTTTTCATAATTGTAGTGCTGTGTTGTCTTCAAACAAATGCACTGTATCATTGCACAACTAAGAAATTGCAGCATTTAATGTTTTTTTAATTGAAGTAGTCTATTAAATGACTTAGATCTTTCTTAACGATGCAAGACTTCCTTTTGCTAATGCAGTATAAATTGTAATAATTGCCTGGAAGTATTGTGATGCAATTTCAGCCTGAAGGCATACAGGGTTATAAAGTGTGAAAACAGTTCCTTACCTAGTTTTAAGTTTTGTGAATGGTTATTGCATTCTTAAGCAAACCTCAAATTTAGTATTTCACATATATTAAAGAAAACTCTCTTGTTTGGAATTCAAAATAAGAACACTGCTTGGAAATAGCTTGGTTAAACATGTCACAAGTGTAATTGGTAGGAATTCTTACAATTATCTGTATTGAAAATAGTTGATTTCTCATTCATACACATACAGCTATCTTCTGTTTTCAATTCCAGTTTAACACATGGAAGATTTTAAAATCTGAAAAAGGTTGCAGAGGACACAAAACCTCTCATGACCATCGAATAATGTAACCATTAATTTTTACTTTTTATCAAATATTAAGCAAATTTCACAGGCCCAGAAGAGTGAGGGAGGGAAAATGAAAAAGAAGTGGAAGGTGGAAGAGGCTGTAGACAGAAAAACTGGGACTCAAAATTAAGCTAAAGATAAATTTAGACTGGAAAAACTCTTTTTCTTCAGAGCTTCCTTCTGATTTCATTTTTGTGCACATTTCTCAGCAACTGGTAGAAAAAATATCTCCTCACTCTAGATACTGAGACTGAAAATGAAGTTTTCAACAGTGATAGAGAAGACTGTATATGAAAAAATTTAGGGGAAAAAGTTAGGCACAGATGACACACAGATGCTGGAGAATCTTGGCAGGTATTCCAGAAGCATGTAGCCACAACCATTCCATTTACATATACCCACCTCCAACTCCAAATTTCCTCAGTGTTTAGGGATAGACAAACCTAGAATCCTGGATTAAATGCTACTTAACTAGATACCCTGGAAGCATAAAATATAATCCAACTTCTCAAACACACCCCTTGGAAAAGTTAAGTTATTGAGGATATGATCTGCAGGCCACATTTCAGGACAATAAACACAAGATTCACAAAATGATCAGCAGCAAATTTACCTCAGAGATCTGCAGAGGCTCATGAAAAGTCTGTCTATTCATATCTTGCCTGTTTAAGGCTTGATTATCTGGCAAAGTTGAGTATCTCTGTTCTGAAAACCTGTTCCCTTTAACATGCTTGAATCAATCGCAGCAGTGGATACAAACAAAACATTAATGGCTTTTCAAAATCTTGCCCTGCAAGATTCCTTCATATGGTCAACAGTCACAAGAAAACAGACTACAATTCCTGATACTCTGCACACTACTCAATTTTTTTTTCTTTTTCATAATTGTATCAACACTTGTCATCTTTGTATCTTTTTTCCTCATTATGTTTCAGAGCTTATTATTAATCTGTTTTACAGACGTTACCTTGTCTCTATATTGGGCTTGATACAAATTTATCCTATGTTTTTCATACATAATTTTAGTGGTTTAAACTGTCTTAAATTTGGAAAAAATACTTTAATGCAACATCTACAATGTGTTTATTTCCATACTATAAATGTTTTTGGGTTTAAGTTGCACTGATTTTAATGCATAAATAGCTCTGCAATATTTCCATGATATGTTGTTGAACCACCCAATTGTTGCAATCGGTTTTCTTGAGTGTAGCACTTATCTGTCACCTAGCTATAAGAGATTTTATCTACCTTGAAATAAAATCACAGATGAAAGTCTGCCTTTACAATAAAGCTGGTAACACTTAGAGTGACAGATGCATTGGATCCTTTCACATTGTCCTTTCGCATTGTATCTTTGAAAATGTATTCTCTTGGCAGAAAGAAATTAGTGTCAAAGCACTTACATGGCTAGTTTGTTGACAAAGCCTGACCACTGCTCATCTTCAGGCTCAGCTGTTTGTTCTTTGAAACAAACATGATATAAACTGGAAAATCAAATATTTAAAGAGTATAAATACTCTGCAATACTGAAATGGCTATAGTTTCATGACAACTGCAGTAAGTACACAGAGCTATTTTTTTTTTTATGGCTATGCTTAGGACATGGTAAAGTGCTAAATGTGCAAGCAATTATGAACTTGGCACAGTAGCAGTATTTATTTTAAGCTCTACTTGTGCTGCTTTGGTGGAGGATGTTTACTTAACCAGACTCTATTAAACATGCTGAAGACTTTGTACTCTAAAACATTTTTAATTGATGAAACACAGAAACAATCAATCATCACAAATGGTAAAGAGAGGGAGACAGGCCCAGGCAAACAGAATAAGATCTGTAGGTGTCTTTTTATCTTTTAAGGGGAAAAAAAAAGAAAAAGGGAAAAAGAGCCTATTTGTGCTGCTGAATTAAGTGTTTGTGAAAGAGAAGACTTGATAGTGATGGAGACTGAAGTCTTCTATTTATTTACAAGTAAGGCATAGTGGTGGGAACTTTTTCATGGTCGCTTGCCTTTCCTATTCAACCTCTGACTTAATGGACCTGATGAGCTTATCCTCTCTCATGACAGGAAAAGTCCATGCTAAGTATACAACCTGTGCGTCTAACTTACTCAAACAATGCTGAACGGTGATGCTTTTCATGCACCATTTGTAAACATATGAAAGCCATTGCACTACCTCACATTCCTGCTCTAGGAAGCAAATTCAATACAACCTCTCTGCAGATGGGAAGTGTTTCTCCAGCCACCTTACTCTCAAACTGCATCTGTCCTGAGCTTCCAGATGTTTATTTCTAAATCATCTGCCCATAAAAGTGTAAGTTTAAAAACAATAAAATAGGATAATACAACATTGAAGCAGTGTCAGAACATAGTATTTATTTGAAAAGGGGATTATTGATGGCTATTTCTCAATAAAAAACTTTGACCTAAAGCACTTGCTCAGACTAAACTTCTGATTTTAGTGGGAACTTCAACTAAAAGAGAATACAGTAGTGCCAAATCCATAGTAGAGAAAGATTAAATACTTAAATCATACAGGAAGTTATTCCAAAGTGATACAGCCACTTGTGTGTCTCATTACTGTAAAGTTAAAAGGAAATATATTTATATTAACTGTGTGTATATATATGTATGTATTTCCTTTCAACTTCACGTGAATGCGTTTACATTAACTATAACAAGTGATTCACCTTTTTTTTCTGTACAGACCATAGACTAAAACATAGATGGCATACATATGTAAACACATGCACAGATGCATTCAGACTTTCATACATATATCCAAATGAGCTTTGATATGAACAAATATTGGGGCCCTAAAAGCAGAAAATATTAGTAATTTTTCTTCAATTTCAAAGAAGTCTACTTAAAATGTATGCAGATCTTACTATTTCACTGTGATATTTTGCCTTCTATTTGTATTTTTCTCTCTGTGCTTTTATTTATACTTATGTGTACTATAAATATAGACTTTCACAGTATTTACGTAAAAATGTCCTTTTATTGCCTTCCCAGAAAATTTCCATGCCCTCTGATATTAAATACCCCTGAATTATTGTAAGACTTCTTGAAATGTATATAGGAAGAATAGTTTGAAAAAGTCTTCTGTTCTAACAAGTATATATGCTGGATTCCCTCTGCTCACCTCCTTCCTCCCCTCCGCTGAAAAGTGTACTTTCACTATGGATCACTAATTGAGATCATAATATGAAGATTATTGCTTCCTTGTGGTGCGTCAGCACCAGTACATAAAAAATTTTTTAGAGTTTCACACTATTTTATTATGGAAAAATCATATCATGAATAATTCAAGATAATGAATACAATATGGAATTTCAACTAAAATGATTTAAGAACTCATTCATACCTATATTTTTTAGGAAAGAAATCCACAGTTTAATATGACATCCTATTGATGTTTGCAAATGGGTGTGACTTATATTTCAAGGGCAATAGAATTTGGTGTACTGACCAAAATTACAGATGTAACATAATATTTTGTATAAATGGAGATAACTGATTAAGATATCTGTTACATATTAACACGTAAACGTTCTCAAACACTACTCTAAGTAAGTAGCATATATAGGTACCTTATAAACTATTACGTTGTCGTGGTTTAAGTGAGCCCATGACATACGTTCATGTTTCATTAAATTCATATGAGTATGAAACTTAGGAAGGAGTCAGATAGTTAACTCAATATTTGATATTGTTAACAAAATAATTTTTGAGAAGAATTAGCATTACGTCTGTTATCCAAGGACTAGCCTATATAAAAACTTGTGGCAGTCCTTAGCTCATAAGAAAAATCAGCCCGATACATAACTTTGGTTATTTCATAACTGAAATATAAATATTACTCTCACAAGCTTTGGTGCTTATGCTATTTTATAAATCTCCAGTTTTTTGGCCTAAACCAACAACTTCTTTTTTTCTAACCACAAAAAGAGGAAGTGTGATCTGACACAACTCAATTGAAGCATACATGAATATAATATGAAAAGAATTATTAATTCATATTTCGTTGATATTTTTCAGACTTAGAGATACCTAAAATTTTATAGGGATTAATTCTCTTCATTTCAAGTTTGTTGGTTTCTTGGTTTTGTTTGGTTTTGGTTTTGGTTTTGGGTTTTTTTCTGGGATTGAGTCACAGAAGAGCCTGCGACACTGTTAGTCATTAAGCAAGGGATGTTGACCTTTAAACCTCTGTCCTCGGGACAAAATCCTCTTCCATTTTTTTCTTCAAGCAGAAGTTGAACAAATACTCCAAAACCTTACCATCCTTCATAAATCTTGATATTACCAAACAGAAGGAGAATCACAGGTCAATGAATCCAGTTCCTGCACTTGTGACAGCTTAATAGGGTGCAACTACATTATAATATTATTTACATTTATTTCTTACTTTGGCAGAAACAAGAAAACAAAGCCAACCTCTTCAGAGCCATTATAACTGTTTCTTAAACTTCAAATCATTAGCCTGCCAAAACAGGCTAATTATTTGAACCATTCTATTTCTTGTACTACCCATCCTCTGCAGTTTGTACCTATCATTTTTCCCGTAACACAGCAGCAGCAGTATGAAGAACATGAAGACACACATTGACTGTCTCTCCCATGGAGCTCTTGAATATAGATCCCTCTCCTGCTATGGGATAGTAGTAGCCTTTGCTCTGCCGCCCTCCCTCTGAATGCAGCTATGTGTCCTTATGTCCAACTTGCTCCTCCAGTGGGAACATCAGCAGAAGGCTGGGACTGTGGAGCACATGTGGAACACACCTATCTCATTGTCTAGATACAGCCCAGGGCTGAGTGGCCCAGTGCTTGGCTGGTGTGGAGAAGGCAACCCCAACAATGAATCTTCTCCTTGGCCAAATGTACCAGGAACACGTGAATGACACATTTTAGCTGTAAACCAATTATAATATTTTTAGAATGTCATCTAAAATAAGACATATTTTTAAAATATAGTAATGAATCTGCATAAACATCTGTGGTACATGTGGATTAGCTTATGAGTGAAAAAAACGAGCAACTTCAAAGGAAGCTTATAATGGAAAATATTGTGACTCCTTTAATGACAGGTCATGACCATAAATGAGTATGAGCCAATCTGTTTGACCTACAATGTTATATTCTTCTTTTATATAATTTTAAATGTGTTTCTTCTGCTCAAATCCTGCAAGAGTGATATAAAATAAATTTTAAGTAGGCGACTTTTTGTGTAAGGACATGCTGGTTTATGTTAAAAATCAGCCACTTAAGAAAAAGGATAAACATTTATTAGCTTTTAAGAAAGATGCAGCTAGGGTCTATTTTTTTGTGACAGAATATTTCCATCTGTCATATAAGAGATAAGGAAATATATTTTATCTATGTCATTCTGAAAAACAGATTTTATTATTGTTGTTTATTGACATACCACCCACTTCACTGCCCCCCGCCCTTTCCCCCAAAGCCCTGAGTTTATTTTCCCTATCAACCATGTATATTCATGGTTACTCATGTCCTTCGCTGAATTAGTTGTCTTTGTGCCATCTATACATTAAATAATTCAAATTCCCAGTCATATCAGCATGATATAAAAATAAAAGCTTATTGATTTCCTTTCTCTAATATAATCAGAAGAAAAATCAGATTAAACTGTCAGAATTTGGTGACTTACAGAACAAAATTTATAAAGGGATCTCCTGAAATTAATGTTCTTCCTTTAATGTTCCTTAACATATTACAGGAGACTTGATGATCTTAAGGGTCTTTTCCAACCTAGCTGATGCTATGCTATAATTCTATGAAACAGCTTCAAAGAAGCATATTTTCTAGCTGTTTATTTCAACTGAAAGAGAGCAGAACAGAAACTTTGTCAATAATGCAAAGAATTCCGAGCCAGGCCCTCTTAAACTGCAAACTTTTCTAAAATCCAATCAGTGATAATCAAGTACTTTGACATCTATTAATGTAGATATTCAGCCCGAAGTAAACTCTCAGGAATATTTGTGATTGCTATTTTGATTTAATAACTTTTGCTGACGTGTTTTGCAAGTCTATAAAGCAGGCAGAAGTGAAACCTGAGTTGAATAAAATAATATTTTTAGAAAGAAAAACAAATGAACAAAGAGTTTTACAAAATTTCTCACAGAAATGGTATCATTGGTAGTTTAAGTTTTTACTTGATTTTTGCCTATCGTTTTCTTTTTTGTTTTCCATTCAGTGTTTGATTTTTCTTCTTTAACTGCCTGATTAGCTATATAAACATCATGCACATTATTATCTATCATATCTAATGAGACATATAGACATCTACATCCTAAACACTGAAATAATAAAGATATAGCCTAGAGAATAATGTTTGAACTCAGAGTCTGAGCCTGTGTTCTAGCACTTGAGACATAGTACATGTTATTTATGAGGAAATAGTGCAGTACAGAAATATATTTCACTTGTTTTTGGTGTTTAGGTAGTTTGAATCATAAGTTGAAACAATGTGCCTCTGTACACTTTGCATCAGGAGCCCTAATACGTTGTTTTCATGAAAGACATCTAGAAATATTCTTAAAAAGCTGTGATTAGGTTTTATATATTCTATTACATGCTAAAACTGTGTTGATATCATTCAGATCTCTATAAATTGGTCCAATGAACACAACACTGTAACATGAAGTATGAGGCCTCTAGTACCTTCTCAGCTGGAGAGTATTTGCCCCTCTATCTCACATATTAGAACCATAGAAGTCAGATTGAGTAAGGTTCTTAAATGGGTCTTTTTAAATCATTAGGAAGTTTACAAAGTTACTTTGGTTTTGAAGAGTAAATTGTGAGCTATGTTATCTCTTTTTAGGAATATTTTTTGTTAAATAGAAAAATGTAGCTCTCTATTGAAGAGAAAACTAGTCAGAACATTAAGAACCTGTTTAAAAGGAGGAGCACTTTAATATTATCACTGGGCCTTCCATTTACTCTTGATTGCAATCCTGGATCCACAACAGTCACTATAATTTTAGCTGTCACTTTCACTAAATATGCCCTATATGTTAATCTGTAGTTTCAGATGTCCTATAATAACCTGAGTGATTTTAAAGCTACAAACTAACGTCCATTGGTATTTCTGTTTAAAAGATGACCATAATGAATCTTAAGCATATTTTTAACATTAAACTTTAATATTTAAAAAAATCAAACCACATTATAGTTTCTGCTTTACCTGAGACGCTTCATTTAGCTATTTATAATATGCTCTTTTGCAAAAAATATTAATTTGAAGTTTCCTTTTCATATCCATCTTAGTAACTCCCTACTGTGACATGCAATTTTGAAGGTCTCTATTGAGCAGCAAATACACCTTTATTCTTGTTGATCCAAATAGGGCCTGCATGGCTTGCTTTGACTGCTAAAAATTTTTATGATAGGAACTCAACCACAACATTCCCCACCTTTTTTTTTCCTCTACCTATTTTTAAGGGTTGGGTCTTGGAACTGGTTTCTGTGCCTCACAATATTTTTAACTGCTTTCTTGCTTGCTGAATTTTAATAATATGCCTGAAAATAAAAATTGGGGTTCTAAACCTTTTTTTTTTTTTTCCAAGGTTTTTTTTCCACTGCACTGTTCTATGCAAAAAGCATTATTTCAGTTAACAAGGGTTAACTGACATAGTTAAACAGAGGGTTTAACAGAGTACTCTCCCACTGCAGCAGGTGCTTTTAAAGCACGAACCCCTCTGGTCATACAGAGCTCCTCTTCAGAAGCTCTTCCTACTTCTCAGAAAATGGATTGAGAGCCCAAGACTGTGACTTATGTCTCAATTCAGGATTGAGAGAGAGCAGCAGACAGGGATGAAAGCGAGTTTTTCCTAAATAACAGATGGCAATACCAGTACTTGCTGTGAGACCCCCCAGGAATTGGAAGTCAGGACACGTAGTTTTATACAAACAGTCACTACCTGGCAGATCGGAAGTCTCAAAATCAAAATAGGCTGGACTAAACAGGACATTATCTAGCCTTTTTCCCCCTCTTCATGTTAGAAGCCACAATGGAAAGTTGAGAAATTTCAGTGCCTGGTAAAACAGTGAGAAAGTCTGAGAGAAAGATTGTTTCACAAGCCTCCTGGCTCCTCAGGCAGAGTATAAGAAACATTAAGGAAAAATGCATTTCCTACAGGCTTCTTAGCTGAGAATTTGCATAATAAAAAAGCTGCTACACTTCTTACCCAACAAACATTCAAATAATAAGATACAGTAAGTATTGGAATGTGCACAGGCTAATCCATATCGAACTTAAACCTCTGATCTTGTCACTAAGAGCGACTTTGACCCACATAAAGTTCCGGTAATCCAAAGTGCTAAGGAAGGGTAACATCCTGCATCTGCAGCCAGAGACTAGAGGTGTATTTCAGTCTTTCAGGAAAAAAAAAAAACCAAACCCAAACCAAAACAAACAAAGAAACAAACAAACAGTAAGTATCTACATTACTGGAACCCTAACAACCATGTCACTTTCTTTCTGAGATTCTTTCATTTTAGTTTATGCCCATAAATTACACAAACGACATTCCAATTTTAAAAGGCAACAAGAGTTGCCTTTGTATGAAAAGACACAAGCTTAACGTGCCAAAAGAGTCTGTTTATTTCTGAATGAACATCTAATTTGTTTTAACTGAAATCAGTTGCCAAACTCCAGCTGATTTTAGGGGCAATAGAATTATGATTATTGTGGAATTCCAACATAAACACGTACTATGCACACATCTGCATATACCCTTATGTGAAAACAACCTTGAGGTCAGCAAAAATCAAGGACACGTCTTGCTCTCTATGGCAAATCTGGAGCAAGAGTTGAAATCAAACTTCTGGAGCCATTGCAAGATACCTCAAATGCTCTTTTTCCACATATAAGTATTTCCAAGAGCAAAACATCCAGAAACTTGCAAAGGCCTTTCAAGCTTAACACTATTTCCCTTAAAACAGTCCTAAACTACTGTTCTAAGAAAGTTTCCTGAAAGGAGTCCAAATACGAAGTTGCAATGGAAACCCACTTTCAGGCAGGATTTGTCACCTCCAATTCCACACTCCTGGGTGGCCCAACACAAAGACGTTTCCAGGCTCCCACTTCCACAAAGAGCCACTGAGGGGATACACAAGGACCTGTGACCCAGAAAGTCCTGGGATTTCCAGCTGCAAATGTCCAGACTCCCAGGTCTTCCAAGGTTAGCAAGCTCTTGGCTCAATTTCAGACTTGACAGACATAAAGCCAGGAGTTTTGAAGCTCGTGGGAGCTGTAGCATCCAAGTGCCAAGGTTTTTGGGTCAGGTTTGACTCTTAGGCACTCTGGTTCCTCTGCACTCTGGGATCTCTGGGAATCCAAGATCTGAGGCACAAAGCCAGCTCATCAGACTGGCTGTTTCTTAGCCAGGATTACATTTCCTTTCACAGATAACTATGAATAATAATTCCTGATCAAACTGAATCCTAATGTTAAAATCTTGGAAAATTCTTGAAACTACCTGAAAAACAGAGTGAGAATTGGAAAATTATTTGCGACAGATGACCAAAGGAAAAAGCATATTAATGAGGAAATAAAGCTACTGCATAAAGAAGAGAGGCACTTATTCAAATGATTATCTTATTTCAAGTTAAAATAACTAAACAGAGAACAAAGAAGAAAGAAACAAGGCAACTAGGTGGTGAAGAAAAGGTTGAAAATTAAAGGTAATCCCTGTATAGAAAAATATTTATATGGAGACTGGGGAGGCAGATGTTTATTTAACATCTAGAAATTAAAGTTCCTGTCACCAAAAGTTATCTTTCTTAGTTGAAGTTTTCTAGAGAAACAAAAAAAAAAAAGAAAAAGAAAAAAGAAAAAAAAAATGAAGAAAGTAGGGGACTAATTTTTACAGTTCTGGAATTCTGGGCATCTACATTCAGATTATACATGCAAGTGCAGAAAAAGTGCTACTGTGATCACTGGAAGTATAGAGAAATACGTTGACACAAAAATGAAAGTAATCATCTTATTTTATTTAGAAAAAACCCCAACAAACCAAACAGGATTTTTCTCTATAAGAGTACTTCTCTTCCTATCTTTAAAATCTTGTTTCCTACTCATATAATCAGAATCATATAATGGTTTGGGTTGGGAGGGACCTTAAAGATTACCTAGTTCCAATCCTCGTGCCACGGGCAGGGATACCTTTCACTATGCCTGGTTGCTTAAAGCCCCATTCAGACTGACCTAGAACTCTGCCAGGGATGAGGCAGCCACAGCTTCTCTGGGCAACCTGTTCCAGCGCCTCACCACCCTCAGACTGAAGGATTTCTTCCTAATACCTAATCTTTCATCTTGAAGCCGTTACCCCTTCTCCTGTTCCTACATATCCTTATAAAAATCCTTCATCAGATTTCTCGAAGACCCTTAAGTTCGTCTTCCAGTTGTTCTGGATATTTGGCAGAGGTGTTGAAGCTCAATGTGTGTTCATGTCGTACTGTTTTACAGCCTCTTGAGATGAAGAATAGGAAATTCAATATTTAAATCACCCTATTAACGCCACCAAATCTGATAGATTGAGAATAGTATTTATTGACAAGAGAAAACTATACTAAATAAACTAAATTAAATAATAATTAATAAATTAAAAAATAGTGTTGCTAAGAGTTATACATTGCCCTAAAGTAAATAAGAGTTGGTATTTTTACGATGGATACATATAAATTTGTCAGTGCTTACATAAAAAATATTATATGCCTCAACTTTCTCTATCAGCAAGAAATACATGTATTTTCTAAAAGGATAATTATGCAGCACACTCTACCACATTATTTCTGATTACTTTAACATTGTGACAATTTTCAACCAAAAAAAAAATCAGTCTGTGCTGAAGACAGATTCCTTTTCACGTGTGTGATGTAGGTAGCTAATATTATTTCTGAAGTCAGTACAAGTAGATTCTGTGACAGTAAATAATAAACAAAATATGATAAAGAGAATCTTCCAAAATATGTATTCTGTTATTCAGAATTGCAGATGTTTTAAGTTTCATTCAATATATTTCTTTTACAACACTTGTAATTTTTTAGGTGGGACATAATCCTTTTTGTATCTTACTCTTCAAGATACTGTGCTCTACTAACACAATTTAGGTGATTCTGGATCATAATTGGAAAGTGAAAAAGATTATATATGTATTTGAAAAGTTCTCTTGTGCCAAAGGAATACTAAAGTCTGCCAAATTGTCTTTGGATCATGTCTTGAAATAAAAGGAAAATATAACTTTTCAATCTCTCCCTGGTATGGTGAATATCTGAGAGAAAAGTTGACCTCACCAGAAGTTAGACTACCTCCAGATGAAAGCTGATCTGTAGTAATTCTCAAAGTCTCCTGTTCTAGTAATGATTGTTAATTCAGACTGTATTCACTGCGCTCAATCCCACTTCTCATCAAAAAGTCCCTTGTATCACGCAACCTAATTATCTTTGGATGCCTTCATGGAGTTTTCTAGCTGCATTCATTTAAGTTCTTTTGGGTGTTGCCCAAAGAAGGAGTTGTGCAGCTGGCTATGAATATCTTGGGCAACAAATGCAAAACATAAAGTAGAACAAAAATGAAAAATAAGCATGGACTGAAGTTAGTGACAATTTAAGTTGAGAATATGCTAGGAAACATATGTTCAAAATCATGTGTACATATGCAAAAGAAAACAATGCCTGTTCTGCTTGTAGTTACATTTTGTTGAACTCAGAGATGCTATACTAATATACAGCCAACATAAGCAGAAACAGAAGCAGGGCCAATGGTTATTCCAGTAAGTATTACAAGAAAGAGAAAATATCTTATGTCACTGAGAGAAATTAATTAAAATCAAATTAATATTAACATTCCATATAATTGATAACATAAAAAGTATATTAAAATATAAATAATCTTATAAGTTCACCTAAAAGATTATTTTTCTGTTGCAAGGAGTGTTTGAGTTATTGATAAAAGCCAGACCATTTTTCTTTAATTGAAAAACTTTCTACAATTTTTCAGGTATAATAACATTGTTCCTTGGAATTTTCTTAGTATTCCTTATCCCTACAGAAAATTTGATGTGTTTTATACTCAGCAGTGATGTCTTTATTACTGTAGATCCTTACATTTTTACAAAATTTATTTGTGCTTACGTATTTTAATAGTTCATTCCCTTACATGCTATGTAACAGAGATGAGTGGCTTGACATAACAAGCTAGCTCTTCCAAACCACAAGACATTTGAAAAAATTGTAAATAAGAGTACGCTATTCTAAATATTTATATGAACACAGCTTTTCTAAGACCTACAGTAGAAAACATGCAGAAACATATGAAGAGTCAGCTAAAATAGTACACAGTATAGTAAACATGCTAAATTTGGGAATATCCACATAATAGCAATGCATAAAACCACACTGTTTTTCTTCATGTGTCTGAAAATTCACACAATGACAGCTTAGGCAAACATGTGGCAACATTAGATTCAGTCATATAAAGTCAATTAAGTATCCATATTGTCATTGCTACTTGATCTGCGATGAATGACATTTTGCCTGGGAACCAAGTCAAAAATATGCATCAGACAATACAAGAAGCGTGTTGGGGAATTCGGTCCAAAACTCTGTGTAGAAAAAAATCCCTTTGAAAAAGTTTATATTTGTAACAATTTTACAAATAACTCATCCCTATTATTTGTAGAATCACAGAACAATTTAGGTTGGAAAAGACCCTTAAGATCATCAATCCAATGGTGTACTGCCAAGTCCACTATTAAGCAATGTCCTTAAGTGCCAGATCTACATGTCTTTTAAATACCTCCAGGGTGGTAGAGGGGTTGGAACTAGATGATCTTAAGGTCCTTTCCAACCCTAACTATTCTATGATTCTATGGTGACTCAACCACTTCCCTGGACAGCCTGTTCCAATGCTTGACAATCTTTATGGGAAGAAATTTTTCCTAATACCCTATCTAAACCTCCCATGATGCAACTTGAGGCCATTTCCTCTAGTCCTTTTGCTTCTTATTTGGAAGAAGATACTGACACCCCCCTTACTCCATCCTCCTTTCAGGAAGTTGTAGAGGGTGAAAAGTTTTCCCCTGAGTCTCCATTTCCCAGGATAAACAACCACAGTTCTCTCAGCTATTCCTCGTTAGACTTCACCTACTCTTCGTCAGCTTTTTTGCCTTTCTCTGGACCCACTCCAGCACCTCAATGTCTTTCTTGTAGTGAGGGGCCCAGAACAGAACACAGGATGTGAGGTGCAGCCCTATCACTTCTAAGTACAGGGGGACAATCACTGCCCCGGCCATGGTGGTCACACTATTTCCGATACAGGCCAGGATGTATTTCTGATACAGGCCTTTTTGGCTGCCTGGGCACATTGCTGCGTCATGTTAAACCAACTTTCATAAACCCATATTGACGGGCCCTGATAACCTTGTTGTCCTGTACATGCTAAGTAACAGCACTCAAGATGATCTGCTCCATAACCTTCCTGCACACCAAGGTCAGACTGGCAGATCTGTAGCTCCTTGGATACTGCTTCCAGCACTTTTTGTAGATGGGCATCATAATTGGGAACCTGCAGTCAACTGGCACCTCCCTGGTTATCCAGGCCAGCCTGGGACATGCTGGTGCTTGGCTTACTAAAAAGCAAAGCAAATTTATCTCAAAAGCAAAGAACCAAGCAAATAGCTGAGCATACATATGTATGTGAACTGTCTTAGGTTTATATAAGGCAGATTCGTTCATTTGTAATGTCCAGACTAGTAAGGAGTTTAAAGGTCATGCTGGTCTAGTCGTCATGAGGGTTATGGGATGGAAAACCAAATGAAAACCACAACAGAATACCAAAAACCTAGACGGAAACCTCTTCATTTGCAACCTAGAACCTGGATAACAATATGGAATCTTGTTACCTTTGTTAACTTAATCACAAGATGGCCCTAAGTACTGGCTGACCTGGGACTGCTCTCATTCTGGAGAACTTCAGAGTTTCTTAACAGGTATGATACTCGACAGATGTTCATTCTGCAACTCCTAAGTGATGATGATTGCAGCCTGTGCACCCTTATTACTAGTCATCTTTGAAAATGTAGTCTATGTACAGATTTGCAGTAACACCAAACACCCACCTGTCCTGCTGATGTCAAGGGTAGCTCTTACAGCCCCTGTGAAGGTCAGATTTTACATTTTTCTCCTGATACACTTCTATGCTCTAAATTTACAAGAACCTTTAAATTTCAAAAAGATATATAGAAAGGAAGACAAAAATTGGCTTCAAAACTACTGCTAAACTGTGTGATTTTCTTACTGGCTGTTAAAAAAAGGGTTTCAACATATATTCTTTGCATAAAATCATATCAGGTCTACACATTTCATCAATCATTTGGAGGAGTTTCTAGAATGATTCATACAAGGTGGCACATACTCTATATTTTACTTGTCATCGCATTTAACCCTGGTGGAGAGTGATTATGTTGTTAATAAATTATGCAGGACATTGTAAGGCATTTTCAACAAATTTCAAGGTTCAATTTTCATTTTAAAAGTTAGTACTGTTAGATGTTTCCATACCTACCCTGCAGTGATGGGAAGCAATGGGCTGTAACATAACAAAATCTTTTCAGTTTCAGTTTAAGAAAGGCTTTTACTTGCTGAGAAGAAACAATGGCTCTCTTTAATTACTTGAGGGTTGGAAGGAGATGATCTTAAGGTCCTTTCTAACCCTAACCATTCTATGATTCTATGACACATTTGACAACCTGAAGTAGGAGTCAAATGGCTTGGCTTTTCCAGGGGTGGTGCTGAGGATACACACTGCTGCATAACATCACTGCCCCTTTGTACATCAGGCTGTGTGAGCAGAACTGGTCTCTTAAAACAAACAAAAAAAAGACCTCTTTGGAAACTGAGTGAGAAAATGAAATAGCATGGATGTACAGAGGAGCTCTGGCCAGTTTAGCATTCATTCCAGCAAAGCAGGCAAATTCACTAAGGAGGCATGGGCTTTTATACATTGAGAATGAGGTTTTGACATAAGCATGAGCATTCACATGCCTCGCTGATTTTAAATCGACACCATTCCACTAATCTAGGTTGAGCAGTGTCAAATTACAGCAGCTATGAAATTAGCCCATGGCTAATTAGCTAATGTTTTTTTGAGCAACCTGGTCTTGCGGAAGGTGTCCCTGCCCATGGTAGGTGAGTAGGAGCAAGATGATCTTTAAGGTCACTTCCAACCCAAACTGTTCTATGGTTCTGCGATTCTAACATCCAGAGATGCATTTCTAGTATACCACTAAGCAAAACAGTTGAATGTTATAATGTGTGCAGCATGGACCTACTTTTTTTTTCTTTTCACAATGTATTTGTTCTAAGAGCTTTTTCTCATGCAGATTGATGATTTTTTTCTTCTTTAACATGAACCAAATTAGCCAGCTAAAAAATATTTTTCTTAATTAAACCAAAAACCAGGGCAGTGGAAGAGAAGTTGCATAGTTCTCTTTGAACTCAAATGCCTCGAGTTCAGTGGGGACAGTTTGCATGATCTTTCCTACATCAACAACATTCCACATGCATATTCTATCTTCCTCAGGAAAAAAAAAAAGGAACTTCAGAAGGAACTGTTCCCAGATAAACAGGAGGACACCAATAAAGCACATCCCTTTTCTAACATTTCCACTGTGCTGTACATGGATATTGCACTTAGGCTTCTCCTTCATATCCCAAGATAACATTGGAACTTGCTTCCACTTTTAGTCTTGAGAATCCTGACAGTTACTGTGTAGCAGTCTGCTGATTTTCTCCCTAGCAGCAGGAAAGTGTTTTCAGGGGACATTTCATTCAGATTATGGAAAATCTCTTTAAAAAAAAAAAAAAAAAGGAAGAAGAAAAGAAAATTAAGATTATTTATTAATAAATAAATCGATTAAAAAGATACAGATTCTTGTTTAATCAAGAATTCTAATCTCTTGGCAGAGAACCACAAAGTTTTGGTTTGCAGTTGTTGCCTTCTGCCATTTGGTTACTTTTACCTAAGGTCTCAAATCCTTGGGTTGGAAGGTCTCTAACTGGCTTACGCCTGCTACATAGCAATTCTGACACAAAAATGTCTCAAGAAAATGCCAAAATAATCTGCAGAAGATGTAATCAAAAAGAATTTTTCTATTTGAAAGTGTTTCAGAAAAAGAAACAAAACTGTTTGCTGACTGGCTTCAGCAAAAAGAACACAAAACATCAAATGTCCCCTAAAAATACAAGCCAGACAGACTCTGAGACTAGGTTTAAACTAAGATCGTATTTCTGACCAGTTTGAGAGCTTCTGTTTTAAAAGCTGTGTCAGATCTTTGGTGTTTTAAGGGACTGAAAAGAGGAAGACTTTAAAAAAAAAAACCAAAACCCAAGATAGGCCAAGTTGCATCTATGATTTTTTATGACAGAAGTGGAAAAGGAAATGTTGAAAATGTCTTTATAAAATTGTTCTTATGAGATCTACATCCCACTTTCAGGCCTGCGGAATGCTGGTAGAAGGCTGAACACGTTATAAAAGCTGTACACAGTATCCTATCCTCAAATGAACAAAAAAACCCTGAGTTTGTCTGCTTCTCACAGACTGGGCTTGAGTCTTCTTTCAGCTGCAGCAGATTGATATTGGCATCATTCCACTGATGCCATTGACATGATTTCTGACTTAAAATGTTGTTTCAGGGATTTCTAAAAGTGTTCTTTTTAGTACTATAAAACTGACACTGCACAGTATCAGCTTGTATCTTTCTAGGCATGCAGACTAAAGAACTGGCTGAGGATAGACACCATACTATCATTTCAGTTCTTGATGTGGTATCCCACAAATTTATGCTGACACAATGCAGCAATTGTAGACCGTATTGTGAGGAAGCACATCATCTGTTTTCTGCCTCTGCTTTTCTATAAATAACAGACTTCTGTCTCCATGGGTGCCAGGCTAGCGGTTTGCAACATGCCCCTCCACCCTTTAAAATTCCTCCTGAACATCTGGGAATTTCCTGTTCTGCCAAATACATTTGTCTGGACAGAGCTGAGGTCTGTTTCTTACCATTATGAAATCCCCTTACATTAGGGCAGAGGCAGATTGAAGTAGGTGAATCCAGAAAGCCAGTGCCAAAAAAGTAGAACTGGAACTTCTGCCACTCCTGAAAGCAGCAGGGGAAGGAGAGGGTGAGGGGGTCAGCTTCAGATGGCCGGGCCTGAAGTCAGTAAATGTCCTTTCCTGGACAGGAAATGAGCTCAGATTTTTACTGTCAATTCACTGTGAGCAGCAGTGGGCCCAGCTCCACGAGGATTTATTAGCATCACACCGAGTGAGAGTCGAGAGACTTTTTTTTTTCAGTTTCTAATCCTCTCAAGGCTATTTAATGACAATGGCTTGAGTTTGTGGAATGTGTTGAAAACCACCTTTGGGTTCATATTCCTATAGGAAATCACTGTTTTCTCTAGATATAACTTTTGGTAAGAGCTTATGCTAGCAACACCTGGAAAATGCAATAGCAATAGCAGACTCAGCCTGGTAGAAACAACCCCAAAAAATTAATATCCACTCTGATAGAAAAACACTGAGGAACTCTGAATTAGGATGTGAAGCTGTCTTTCAATAAAAAGCTTGTACTCCATTATGAATAGTATTCTAAAAATAATCTTCGTGCAGCTTCCTTAAAGCCTTTTAGAAGGATTTTACGATGGAAATGACAACGACAGCATTCAAAGCTACACTGACAAAACTAACACTTAGTGAGGTGCCATCTTGAAACTTAAGAAGAATGAAAATGGGAGATTTACCCTAAAACACATCTTCAGTGTTCCATCATGGTGGGGGAAAAAAAAAAAAGAGGTTAATTTTAGTGACAGAAGACCAAAGAATTTTGATTGTAATTTCAGGAGCTCTGCATGATTTTGTTAACAAAATAATAAATAAAAATGTTGAAGCAGTATTTAAAAATGCACAAAAAGGAAAAAGATGTCACACTTGGTTCATATTTTACGAATCAACAATTCATGTGGTATCTTCATGTCCATAACAGTACAACAAAAGCATTTTCACTCTTGCTCAATTCTGCTTCTAGGAAATACCCCAGGGGGTCAGTGGCCAAATTAGTAGATGTTTCCAAGATGTGTAGGAGTGTTAAATCCTGGATAAGGGAAACTTTTTTTTAAGCCTAGGGTTCAAAATGTAGTTTTTGTTTTTTGTTTGTTTTTTTTTTGTGGTGAACACTGGGAGGGATTAAGGTAGAAGGTAACAATTGCTGCTTTTTTTGGCTTACTGGTTTAGCATTAAAGAAATTCAATCAGTAACGCTAGCTTCAAGAACCAGAATTCAAGATAAATTCTTTTATTTCTGTAAATGCTTAATTTTATAACTATTTTTAATGTTGGTACATCAACTGCGCTTTAAAAGTCAATATATAAATACACTATATAAACACTTAAATACATAATTTATACACTCATTGTGTAGATGACAATAATTAAATATTTTATATATTTATAAGACTAGTTGGTGACCATTATAGCATGTGTCATAATGGTTATGATGTGTGGCAAGGAAAAAGTTATCTAGGGCCATATGATCCTCTAGGTGAACTGTGCAAGGAATTAGAATTTACCTTTTTTGATTGTTTTGGCAGTGTTCTCAACAAGAAGGCTTCTATTGGAATTCTCTGGACTTCCCATTCTCATCTATTTATCCAAAAGCATAAAATGGGTATGTGCTTGTTTACAATACCAGAGCAATTTCCATTCAGTTTTAGCTCCTGCTGGAGTCTACTGAAAAGCAGCTCTGTGCTTGTGATAACACCCTCCACCTTGAAAAGAAAATAATTTCATTTATAGGGGTAAAGCTTTTCAGGTGCTGTATGTTTCCTGGAAAGTTTGGAGTACCAGCAACTCAAAACAGGACTCTTGGCACTTTTGGGGTAAATTCCTTCGATCTTGTAAATCTGAAGTTGAGAAGTTTGGGCAAATGTCTTTCTAGTATTTCTGACCTCTAGCTCATCACAGACTCTCCATGGTACTTGCTTGATGTTAGTAAATTGTTTCTTCACTTAATAGCCATCTATATGTAGCAAATACAATATTATTTTTGAGGTTGTCACTGCCAGTTGCAAGAGCATTCCTAGTAAGAGAGCGACATGTTGATTACCTGAACTGCCACACATCACATTCTGGTTCTACTCAGCATTCCAGCTGGGGGTTGCCTGCATTTCAGATACTTTAATAGCCAGTAAAATATGGAGAATTTATGGTTTCCTCATTAAAACATGCTGCTGGGCATCTTTTTGCCTCACTCCTGCTTTCTTAAATTTAGAGGAAAAAAAATATGTTCTTTTTATAGCAATGAAACAGTCTTATTTTAAATAAAACCTTCCTCAATTATGATGCGTTTTAGTTCAGCAGACTGTAGTACTACCGAAATATGTAGTATTATGATCTTAATAGGGACAAACAGCCTGTAAATATTTCACAGCTACATTGTCTCAGGGTATTTTGCTGAACACTGTGCTGTACAGCAAAATAATTTTTCAGACTTTTTGTCACTGCAGGACAAGTTATCTTATTGTGTGTGCTTTAGTGACATGTTGATACTTTGGGCAGCACGCAAATTTATGGATTACAAAAGCAGCCTTCACCCTTTCTGTCAGACTTTTAATGATAATCCTCTATCAACCTCAAATAGACAGACTTCTTGCTCTGAAGCACCACTCCCACCTCCTACCTTATATTTAGCTTTTCTAGTCTTTCTCCAGGTCCCTTACACTTTGTCTGAGACGATCTTTTCCAAGACACAATAGTCTGCAGTTGCAAACTCACTTTCAGTTTCCTTTGGAATTTCGTGTCCAGTAACTTATGGAATTAAAAATCATCAAAAAGCACTTGAAGAAGCTACCTATATTGTTATCACATTTACATTTTACCCAACCCACAAATTCATCACAGATATTTCACATAGTTAACACAAGCATTACGTGGTGTTGTGGTTGCATAAAAACAGAGCAGGGTATATAAGCATGCAAAGATGTGCAAGTATTTTGCCAGTGAGGTGCAATGCAGAAACTCAACTAATACCCTGGTTTCAGGAAGTGTGAAACAAGCCATCTTTCTCAACAAAAATCAGCTAATAAAGATTTGAAATCACTCATTCAACTGGATACTTCTCAGTTGCAGAGCCATGTGTTATATCTTTGTACTGCAACTGGTAAAACCAAGTAAAAAGGCTCATCAAGCAGATCAAACCATAAAAATTATCTTTTACCAATGATTATTAAATTTATGGTCTGTAACCATCCTTCACCTTTAATGATAACTTTCTGGTACTTGGGGAACTCCTCTTACCTCTTGTACCTCTGCAAATACAGCTGTCTTGTCTATATTTCTTGGCATAAAAGTCTGGTATTGCAACAGGTTCAAAGTAATTCTTTAACAACCGACATGAAGGCAGAGGCCATAGCAGTTGAACTGGGCGATGTCATGGAGGTAAACTATGTCAGAGAAATATACAAAAGGGTATTTATTGTATCAGCCAGAATTCTTGGAAAAGGCAAGAGATCAAACTGGATCATTAAAGAAAAATGTGAAGGGAAACAACCTTAATCATCATGTCTGTAGTTAACAGGCTAAAGTGATTAAGAATATTGCAGTCCATATCTCCTCCACACAAATATAGTAACACAGGAAAACTTCCTAGCACAGCACTGATGGCCTTTCCTATTAACAGCATACAAATTACATAGGAAAGATAGGTAGCCCTTTACCTTTTATCTCTACTATCGTAAGTCACACAGAGTGAAGTATGAAGTTTTAGTCAAGGAACAAAGATTTGGTACAAAATTACTTAAAAAAAGCATATTTCCCAAGCTCACCTCTTTGAGCAATTTTCCCTTTAAGCAGACCCTCAAAATTCCAGGCACAGCACCAAAGGCATCATGGTTTGGGGGCTGCCTGCTACTGTGCTGACTTGCTGATGTGGCCTACAAGGCCACAGGAATGTCCTGATGAATTAAAGCTGTAGAGAGTAAATATTTAACTATGACATGAATAAATATACTTAATATTTAAATGATAGTGGCAGTGATCCTAAATCCTCATTTCAGCTACTTTTGTCTGCATATGAATGCCCAATTTTCAAAGCCTGTAGCAGTCGTCATTGAGACCTTTGGTGTTGGAGGAGACTTAAGAGAATCAGGTTGTATATAAAACGATTCTATGAGATTTCAGAAATATTAAGCCATTTCTACACAGGTTTTTTTGTATAAAATATTTGGATTTTAGAACTAGTGCTCTGATAGTAAGATAATTATCTGAAGATTGCTTGCCTTCTTGAAACATAAATGCATGACTCAGAAGAGAGAAGAGAAGAGAAAGGCATGTAAATGACCCTATGATTCACCCTCACTTTACCCACATGCTGACCTGATGGGAGAGTTTTAAAGAAGAGTTTTATTTAATACAGTTCTTTTTCCTGCAAAATACTTCTGCATGAGAACTGACACTCCCAGAAGATAATTATTGCCAAAGCCATACAAAGTCGAACATACGGAAGTGAAAATCAGCACATTTAAGTAGAGCCATAGGTGGTTTTATCCAAATTGAAAATTCATTCAATACAATGCTTAGAAAAAAAATAATTACAAAATTATAATTTAACAACTATATTATTTTTTCATAAATCTCTGCTGTGCAAGACCATATTTGCAGACAAGATATTCAGAAAGAAAAATAAATGTTGTTTATAATCATAGGCTGACAACTTTAAAACATTCACAAATAATATGCTCCAGAAGGCAGGCAAATCTATGACAGACCTGAAGATAAATATAAAACATCTGTAGAGATTGTGCTAGGACTCTTCCTTTCTTTTTTGTGGGTATTTAAATTGTGTTCTGTGGATTTGGAATGTATTAAAGGTCAAATATTAAAACACATTTCAAAATAGTAAATTTACACATAGAGAATCAGATTTTTTTTCACCTACAGTCAGGAAGTAAGAACCCCACTTTGAAGGCTGGAGAGCCTTTGACAATGACTGCAAGTTGGTTGTATATTTAAAATAGTGGGCAGGCACCAATGTTTGCCTCTGAAAACTTGCAAGTTCCCTCTGCAGATTTAGGCTGGTGCGGATCACAGATGAGGAAACTGAAAGCCTAGCCTGCTAAACAGTGCTATCCCTAAAAAGAGAAGTTTCATAACATAGATAATATCTTTCAAGAAAACCCTCTTGCACACAGAAAGCCTTTAAAGGAAGTTCAGATGTGAAAAAGGCAGGATCAGTCTATAAATTGCATACCAGCCTGCAGCAGAAATAGTTTGTAGATTCAAAATTGATTAGCACCAATCTGATCATCTATGCTCCAGTGTGAAAGAAGACATGCTGTCAGAAAGAGACAAATTACCTTCTAAGGTCTTCTTCTCATACTCCCATTTTTCTCCCACAGTTCTATAGTCTTTTCTTAATTTCCTGGCAGGAATGCTAAAAGCCTATCCTATCTTCAGGGTAATCTATCAAGCCTATTTGCCTGTTTGTTACAGAGGGAGAAGAAAGAATGCCAGGACCCAAATCCTCAGGCAGAAAAGAGTCAGAAGGGAATTCTGCTAACTGGAACAAGTGGATTTTGGTTGTTCCCATACATTCCTATTGCAGAAAGAATACCTGATACATTATTTGCAGCAAGACAAGTAGCAAAAACATGACAAATGGCAAGAATATACTCCAACAAAAAAAAAATCCCAGAAGACCTGATGAAAAATTATAACATATATTTATGTCAAGTCCTATTGAAGAAGCAGGTGCTGTGCATACACAGGTTTATTTTGCAAAATACGTACATGTAAGGACAGAAACATGGCTGGGATGGGAAGTACAACTGTCCAGTATTTTTTCCAGAATATATGAAAATTCTTGCCTCATATACATTCTATAAAGAACAAAAGCAAAGGACACACATAATTTATCAGCAGCACAGCATGGGTACTCATTCACAGAGAATTAATGCACGTACAATGCACAAGATTTATCTTGCTACCAACTGTTCTATTATTTTTGAGCCAACAGGTTAATTCTAGGAGAAAAATAGATTGACAGCAAGTAAGTAGGTATAAAATATAAGAATGGATTTAAGCCACAACACTTAGAAACAGATTTTAGCATATGTTACACCAAACACTCCAAAAATCTAAATGCATATCTGTGTGCATGTGCATGTGTATATATGTGTGCACACACTCATGCACCAGGATGGGATGTCCAAGGGAAAGGAATTCTGCAGACTCCTTGCAGAATTTTTCATCAGATGCTTTTTACTCAGGGATCTTCAACACAGATTTTCCAACAGGAAGACTATAATTGCACTTTCAGCCTATTTCTCTCTCATTTAAATGAGGAACAGTAACACAGATCATATAACTGACCATGTACTACCATATAACAGACCTTTATAGTACTTTTGTTAAAGACCTATTCACCTCTTCCACCATGAAATTAGCATAGTTCTCTATTAACTTTTATTTTTTTCTTTTTTTCATTTCTAGTCCTAGAAGATGGTCAAGGCAGCATAAGAAATTTCTTTCAATCATGCAACTCTGATTTTCTATATGGCTTTCTTGAGGGATTAAAAAGTTGTCTTAATCAAATTTTTTTTTTGTTTGATTGGTTGGTTTGTTGGTTTGGTTAAATTCTGAAAGCAAAACATTTTTGCAAATGTAGAATAGTGCAACTTGAGCATCTTTCCAGCTGACCCTATACCTGTCTTGCTTTGACTGTCTGTACCCATATGTTTGTTCAGTGTTGAATGTAGCCCCACTGCTAGTCTTGTTTAGACAAGGATGCTGCACTTGTTCAACTTGCATCAGTTTTAAGTAGGGATAATTAAACTGGATGCAAGTCCCTGGGTAGACTTATCTCACCTTCAGAGTGACTTACAGTGTTTTAGACTAACCTAATTCTTAACTAAGGTAATGAAAAGCAAAGCTTGATTTTTGTGCAGGAGTATTAAAGGGAATGTAGTACAAATGTTCAACAATTTATGACATTTCTAATTTACCCTTCCAAGTGAATGTTCACGACCCTGGTGTTTCATAACATTGTCTAAAATATGCACATATGGTTTCACAAGAATAACCTTGTGTTAAAGTACACTTCTTTCATAAGAAAAAGAGACCTTCCTATGAAATATGGAACTATTTCAATTTCATTTTCCTGATTAAACTGCAGCCCTTTAACAAGAGAGGAAATCCCTGTGCTACTTGGAAGACTTTTACACCAAGGCTGTTTATTTAAGACACTTGAGCTGCTGGTGCTGAAGATAAGGTTCACAGCACAGCTAAAATCATGATACTGGTTCTAGAAGGTCTTAATTTACTACCTCATCATTGCTTGCATCATCTTGCAAATACAGAGAAGAGGACTGAACTAAGATGAACCATAAATCTGAATGAATATGAGCAGGTTGTTAAGTGCCTTCACCTTCCTATAAATCATTTAAGTGAGTTCAGTTTTGATGATGACAAGTTTATTCAAAATTCCTGGTAACAATAACTCTGAAAAAATAGGCATCCTTCACTGGTCTTCCTGAGAATGCATACAAGACTAAGACACAGTCTTATTCATCTTAGATTAATGCAGTTTGGAGCAGCAACTGCTTAATGTGTTTGAAGAATACTGCAAGAATAAGGACTGTTCTCACTGTTAAAAGGACATATACAAACAATTTGCTCAACTGCAACCTGCAAAATATACTTAGCACTATAGATTCATATTCATTGCATTTATCTGCTTATTCTTTATAAATTATTTTAGTTGCTAATTTTAAAACTAATTTTCTTCCAAAAGACTTTTCAATCTCACTCCATTTTCTGTAAACATGGGAAGTATTATTATAATTTATAAACTCTTAATAGCACAAAATACCTTCCACTAGAAAGACTCCAAAAGCGACACAAAAAAATAATGTATTAAGCCTCCCAACAGCCTTGTGACATTTGGTAGTAGTGCTGTATTTGTGTTAGAAAAGGGAAACTGAAATACTTAAAGTTTACAATTTCCTGGCAGTCACGAGGGAAATCTGTGCTACAGCCATGTAAAGCTTAAATCTACCCCATTTAACTGAGGCATTTAAATCAGGAAGTGAGCTGTTCAGGATTTCCCTGGAGTCAATGAAGAGAAGCAGGGACTTCCACAAGACCATTCAGATGGCTGGCTCTTCCTCCGGGCTTGCTACTGTCTCTTGACACAGCACTAAGAGATTCCCCACAGGAAAGAAAAACCTATCTTGTCTATCTCTGGGTTTTGGCCACAAGTTTGGGTGGGATGATGCAGACTTAAAATACTCATCCCTATACTTTTTCCATGTGGGATGTCTTTCTTTTCTTTCCTTTTTTTTTTTTTTTTTTTTTTTTTTTTGGTTGGTTGGTTTGTTGTTTTTTTTTTTTTCCCATGGCACCCAGCTCTGTGAAGTGAAGATTGGTTCCAAACCACAGATGGGAATGGGAATGATGAGTTCTCAGCACCCTCAAAATGACATGCAATTTACTTCATATCAGTTTCATTTAGAAAGCTCTCAGAGCTCTAAATGAGATCTCCCACTGGGCATGTTGGTTGGACAGTTCTGATGACTAATAAATGCAATATTTTATCGTTAACAGAAAGTTCCTAATTACAGCTGTCACCACTGGAAACAAACTTATTCAGGTTCTACTGCACATTATGTAAAGCCTTCTGTCCAAGCTTGGGAAATATTATTTTTCTAAGTAATTTTCTACCAAATGTGGCACATGTGAGACTGCCCTTCTGCGTCTTAAAAAAATCCCCTGCAACATTGCCAAATTGGTTATCCCGCAAATAAATGTAACTCTTTCAGGCATTTCCACATTTGAAGTCTTGCCTCTTTCTTGTGAAGTCTTGCCTCAAATTATCCCAATGATTTCAGAAATGTGATTAATACTGCTTTGAAATGCAGGCATATTATTAGCCAAGAGATTGTTTGTAGGTAAATAAGCAATTTCAGTTTTATACTCAAACGTGATTTTTCTTAGAATCAATTTGTTTCCATGAACTTACTTTTGCTCCTTAAATTCCATTTTTATATACTTAATCACTGAGTACTACATAATATATAAATAAACCCACTAATTTGAATTCCATCATCTGTTTCAAAGCTTGTTTGTAGGAACTGCATTTCAAAGGTCACTAGGATGAGGCTCTGTTTTGGATATGAGAATTCATTGACTCCGAATCAAAAAGGAGTACCTAAAATAGTAAACAACCTGTGGGTCGAAGACAAGAAATCCAGGTTCAAGCTGGATGCCAAATAGGAGGCTACTGGCCAGTTCTGGATGAAACGTTCTCACTGTTTCCTTTTAGCCCTGGTCCACCTTGAAAAGGAAAGATTTACTGAAAAGCCACTCCTTACACAGTTCTATCAGTAATATAAGCACAAGAAGAATGGTAGATTCCAAATCTAATTAACTGCTTTTATTTGGGAAAATTAACAGGAGTTCATTATGGATCTCCTGATTGCACTTAACATCCAAACGTTATGTGGACTCTAAAGCCAGATGGTACATTACAAAATGCCCAGTGAGACATAACCATAAATAAAATTCTTACTATTTCTTGTATTCATTCAACTAGGGAATATTGGTTTCTTAACGTGACAAAATTTTACAAAACTATGACCACCTCCATCTTTGTATTAATATTAATTTGCCTCATAGGATATTATGACTTCGCTAGGTATATGTCCTCTTCAGGGCAGGCTCTGTCATACTTTCACACAGCTTCACAGTGAGAATGACATGTAAGGAATTTTCCCATCTTCAGCAAACAAAGTAAAATCCAAGGCACAATCCACACACATAAGCAAATTATTATTATTATTATTATTATTATTATTTCAGATTTTCAGTGGAGTCACAGAACACAGTGACAGACACCAGTCTTTCCAAAAGTTACTTTTTTCTATTCAATGATTGGTCCCCTTCAAAACCTTGATTCCTTACATGCTTAAAACCCAAGTGAGCGCTTGCGATCTTACTTCTCTAAAGTAGGAAAGTCAACAGAGAGCACAAAGAATGTCATAGACAATTTATCAAAACAATGAGAAGAATAAACTTTAAAGTGGAGTATCAAACTGCCATGGGTCAGTATCAGTATCAAACTGCCAGCAGCAGTCATTTTTCTCCTCCGTAGTAGCTGGTTTTTGTGCTGTGTTTTTGACTTTCGGCCTGGGAACAGCGCTGATAACACCGATGTTTATAGTTACGGCTTAGAATGTTTTGGTCTGACCAAGGACGTTCTGAGTCTCATGCTCTGTCAGGGAGGAGGGGAAGCCAGCAGGATGCAGAAACAGGGTACCTGACCCAAACTGACCAAGGAGGTATTCCATACCACAGTATGTCATGCCCAAGATGTAAAAACTGGGGGCAGGAACCTGGAAGAGTTCAGTTCACGGCTAGATCAGTTGAGTGGTGAGCAGTTGTATCCTCTTCCCTTGTATTTCCCTGGTCATTATTATTATTGGTGGTAGCAGTAGTGATTTGTGTTATACCTCAGTTACTGGACTGTTCTTATCTCAACCCGTGGGAGTAACATTCTTTCGATTCTTCTCCCAATTCCCCCCCTCCCCCCCTCGGAGTGGGGGGCAAGAAAAAGGGAGGAGTGAGTGAGCTTAAACCATGACACAAATGACTACAGATATCCTAGAAAAAAATTGTTCATAATTTCTTTCTTTAATGACTGAGACTACCTCATCATTTTATACTTCTGTTATAGCTGGTGACAGCACAGGCACTTTGAAGGCAAAGGGAAGTGAATGGAAGCTTCTTTATTTGGCTTAAGTGTAATGATGCCATAAATATTTGCAGAGAAATGGGAAAACCCCTAAAATTTAAGAACTGTAAGTCTGGGATCTGGCTGATAGAATAGTTGTGGTTCACTTTCAACTCAAACTTGTACAGCTGTGTTAGCTTCTTTTTGTATATTATTATCAAGTATTAATTTTAAACTTTTTTATTATTCTGTCTAGATGACAATCAGGAAAAAAAGAACGAGTGGATCATGTAAAATTCGCTACTGTAGTAACAACTATTACTACCGTTTGGACTGATGGATAAGTATGTGAAAAACTCATCTATATAGCAATTCTGAATGTATACTGAGTCCATTGATGCCTTGAGTTCAACAAGCTGACTAACAGAAAGTTCCCAAGCAAGACATGATGATAACATTTCATGTAACTCCTCTTTGGCAATACTTAGACACTGCAATTAAATACCAAACAGTATCACATGTGCCAGTCAGTTACTGCAAGAAGGAGAATGTAATGAACTGTTTGTTTTGAACTATTAGTATAAACATATTGCAGAAATGAAACCCAAGCTTAAACAATGGGGAAAGCTATCCGGTATTAAAATAAACAGTTCTAGGAAAATCTCTAAAAATGTTTACCAAGTCATCTTCTTCCCAATAGTTTCTGTGCAGAGCATTTTCCGGGGTCTCTGATTTGCCAACCACTCCCTGTTATGCTGACTATAGATATGCAAATCTCAATGGACAAGGCTGGGACTTAATTGCCAGTAATTGGCTCCCCAGACAAGCACATTTTTATCTTCACTCAGGCTTGTGTTCTTATTTTACTTTGATACTTGCTTTGCTCCTAGAAATCTGCTAGTCTAGATATCAAAGAAAACCATTTTAAGTTACTACAGAGTTAAGCAAACCGTGTTTCTCCCAAACTTCCTTAATAAATAGTCTGTCAATACTGCAGGCTAGCATTTGTTCTGAGAAAACAATTCATTCAAACACAGCCTATGGGCAATTTTAATGAAAGCTATACATATAACCTGAAGTAATAAAGCTATTTCCATTATGTAAGTCAGAACATTTCTCAGATTCCTAAACATTATGTCTTATTCTAGCTATTCACTTCCAGTCATAGACCTATAACCATAAATTATTCTTTACTTTGCTCATTGCAGGTGCAATTGTAAAATACTGTTTAGTGTAGCAGCAGCTACATCTGATATTAAAAATATAGGGAGGAAAATAAATGCAGAGTATAAAAATGATACGTGAGTTATCTACATAATATATTCATTACACTTCAACATTATGCTTATTTAGAAAGAAAATGAGTTATGGTTGAGATGCTTTGTAATGGCAACAGCAACAAAGCAAATTCAGTATTCAGAGATGCTATAATAGAACTGCATCAGCCTCATTTGTTCAGAGTGAGCCATACTCCGGCACACAGAGAAACGAGTCCTTTCATTCCAGGGAAACTGACACATGGGGATATGTGCACAATCCCAGTTTTATGTAAACCCCTGGGAGCAGAGGTTTGGGGGCTGGGAAGGAAAGGAGGAGGGGGGATAGGTCTGCCCACAACATATTTAACAATCACTGCAGAAAAAACAGTCCTCAAATATAAACACCTTTCATTGGGCTTCCTACCTGTTTAATCACTTCCCTCCAAAGTGTGAGAGGACTAACCCTAACTCAGACATTCACACTCCAGAGACTCGTATTTCTTCATGCTCAGCTCACAGTGAAACAGTGATCTTAGTTCAGTCTCTAGTGGACAAACACAGAATAAGTCTTATAAGCATGATTCAGCAGGCACTTTGCTCAAGTAAAGTCATGTGTGCATAGACAGATAACTTTCCTCTTTTTAGTGCTTGCTTCAGCCCTCCTAAGGTATAGTAAAATAATTTCTTAAGAAATGCTTTTCTCTACAAAAGGCATCCCCTCATTTCCAGCATTATATTCCCAAAGCAGACTAAGATATGAAAAAAAAAATATCTAAAAAAATAAATGCTTGATTATAAGTTTTTTTACAGTTACATGTTTACTGATAGGGGCTTTTCTCTCTTGCTAGAACCAGATATGCAAAGAGCCCAATTAGTTTACCAAGAGACCAGGAAATCCTCTTTAAAGACTTTAGGAGGGTTAGGTGGATGGGGGATGACTATATATGCTTTTTAGCATATTTCTGTCTTCTATACCACCTGGATGAAACAAAACTTGTGAATAACACAGGTAACCAACTATACTAATAGAAAGTTTTAGCTCAGCTAGTAAAGTCTTCACTAGATTTTTACTGGTGTTCATTCTTAGGATGAGTTACAGTTAAATAAGATGAGTGTTAGAGTTAAATAAGGTATCCTTCAAATGAGTACGTACAGCAGTTTTCTTGTGCCATCTTACACAACTAGATACATCACTCAATTGCTCAATTTTCTGCTTTGCCAGGTCAAAATGCCAGTGTGAGAACTGGAATATTACAAGTAACTATATACAAAGATTGTTCATTTATTTTTACTGGTCAGCTATCTTAAGACATTTTCATTACCAGGGCATTGAAAAGATCCTGCAAGGTATGTAATTTTAAACAAGTGCTTAATCCTGTTAAGGTGAATGAGACTTCTCATATGAGTGAAATTATTCACATACTTAAGTCTTCTCAAGCCCAAACTTCAGCTCATGCATAAAATGCTGAAAAATTCATTAGAAAATTAGAACTACTGCTCAAATTCTTAAAATTAATTACTTCTGCTAAGTTACTGCTACACCTTCAAATCCATTTTTCTCTTTCTATGACAGAATGCATATGTACCCACACAAATTAAAACAGGCTGTTTGAACTCCAGTGTAATCTACACAGTTAAAAACTTTTACTGTGATGTTTTAGGACTGTGAATGGCTAAATACTTTCTTCTTTCTTTCCAGCAATTAGCTGCGTAGAACAATTTATATAGATCAATTTATGGAGGAACAATGATGTTCTTAACCCAGTGCCTTTAAATGCTGATTTTTTTAAGTACTCCCTTTTGCTGTCAGAGTAGCAGGTATCCTGCATGGCATGTGATCTGAAGCTGTGAGCTGTAGGAAAGTTTATAGGAATACTTAGTAAGTTCTGTCATTAGAGTCCCTGGAGGATTTTTGTGTTCTCTCGTTTACAAACATCCGTGGTCTCTTGAGAGAAAACTTCAAGAAGTTGCATCTTTTACAACAGGAAAATTCTGCTCCCAAGAGCAATGTCACCAAGAATGGTGCATTCTGGCTGAAACATTTCTCCCCTACACAGCCACGAACTAGGTCAATCCTTATTACCTCAGTTCTCATAGAAACTAATGAAACCTCTGAACAGCATAAAGGTCACCAAAAAAATCCATTTACTAAGAAATGAAAAAAAGAAACACTTACTTTTTGCAGCCACTGAGTGTAATTTTCCATCACATGTTCCAGATGTTGCAGTTTCTGGGAAGGGAAATCCTGTTCCATGTGAGGAGCATCTCTCTGAAGAGCATTTGTGTTGTACTGGTCTGTCGTGCTTTCACGACAGTTCCCGTCCTGTTCTGGCAGAATGAAAGTGTAGGTGCACTGCCCGTGCTGAATCCGGTTAAATCTTCTCCCACTGGCTTCTGGACTCCGACGCTGGTTATTACAGCCTATATGAGGAAGAATTGCTGCCAGGAAAGCAAGGGAAAGGAAAACTGACATGTTATTATTATTTTCCTTTCCTGCTTTAACAAAAACTTTTTCGTCGTCTTTCTTTAAATTTGTTCTTAATTTCCCTTAAAGTCTTTGGAAAAAGGAGTGGAGAAGAGCGCTTTAGTAATCAAGCTTGGATAAACTGTTGTTTTTTTTTTAATTTCACTATGAGGATAGATTCCTTAGTTAAAATTGGGAATATTTATTGCATAGTAGTTAAGATTTATTGTTTCCTCTCTGTTACAGTCCAGCATGTAGCCTGCTTTAGTCAGCTGCATATGCATATCCCAGTCTCTTTCCCCTCCACTATCTGCTGCAGAACTGCTATTTTCTCTCAGGCTTCAGTGAGTTTTATTAAGGTTGCACTTTCAAGCCAAGCTGGAAGCAAGCAGCCTTTCACAAGATGACTTGACAGGAATGCGTGTATGAGTGCGCCCCTATGCTAGGGATGGCTGATGGCTCCGTACAGAGGGATCATCTTACAAACTGGCTGGATGCATGACCTCAATCATGCATGGCTTTCCAACCCCTATTGCATACAACTGCTGAGGGCTTTTGACAAATTCACATAAGTTTAATAAGGAAGGCAGTCCACCTTAATACACTTCATATGTTCACACTGACCTATTAAAATGTAGATAAAGTGTAGAAGTTTGTTGTAATCCCTCTGTAAATATACAAAGCACTGAAATTAAAAATACTTTCAGCTCTGCGCTGCTCTGTATCTATGAAAGAATTCTAAGTTGGGAGAATGACACTTTCGGGAAAAAAGTTACTTTTAACCCTCACATGCTTTAGCTACTTTTCTAAGACAATTGTGTTTCTTTAGCAGCGTTTGCAAAGAGGTTTTTTTTCAGCACATAATGAAATTAAGGCTGCCAAAAAATAATGGGAAACGGCAGTACAGAAGGATAATAATTTTCTATGTTTGGCATCTAAACTAAGGTAACTAATTATAAAACAGTGAGGGATGGTGGCTGAACTATTCCGGATTGTCTTCTGTACTACTGCATAGTTATTATATTCAAAACACTTCCTCCAGCTTGCAAGTCTGTCTGGGCTATACAGGCACCCCTCATCATATGTAGAAACTTTCTTAAGGACAATGCGCTTAGAGAAAAATTGTGGTAACTACTTGACAAACTGTCTTAGACTTAAATAACACCTTTGGTATTTGCTAGAAACAATTTAAAAAATGCACCAATTAGAAACAGGATTGGAGTATTCCTGAAATTCAGACTAATTTGGATCTGAGCTTTTGCTCTACATTTTTATTCTAAAATAATCACTTGGAATATATAGCCAGGTATATGACCTGCTCCTGAGTAAGTGATTCTTACTCAAACCCGGGGCTGAAGGCTTTTCATTTTTCATCTGAAAAGAAATCACTGCATTTGGACTAACAAGAAATATCCCCTAAAATAATACAGAGAGAAAAGAAAGTCTTACCTTGCTTTGAGATGTCTGCATGTCCAATGCAGAGAGAGGAAAAAATAAGAAAGAATGCAAAGCAAAGAGCAAAGCACCAATGTTACTTTTGTTTTTAGAAAAATCAGAATATCCTTCTACCTCTGAACTTTCAACCCACCTTTGCACTCTGCTTTTAATTTTTCTGCCACTGAAGACCAAATTCTTACAGCTTCCTTTCTTGCTTTCAGATAGCATTTCTTATAATTCTCCACCATTATCACAACTAGTTCTGCCGTGGGTTTGTTGCACAGTGTTTGCAATTATTGTGAAATGTAATTGCAAGATATTTGTTCGTATAAGCTCAGAGAGCTTCAGTCAGGAAGAAAACTCTAGGATCAACCCTTGAGCTGAAGGGTTAGCATAAAACTAGCTATTTCCTATGAGACAAAGCAAAAACACCAGAGCACAAACATGGTAACAGTCTTTTTTGGTTTTTGGGTTGGTTTTTAAGTAAAAAGAGAACTTTATGAAAGGGCTTCAGAGCAGCTAAAAGGGGGATAGCAAAGGTGGGTGTACAAAGGCTTCCTAAATATCTATGTCACATTTAAAAATGTCACATCATACAAATGCCACATTCATTTTCTGCAGAGTATTTAAACAACAGACTTATTCACATGCCAACATGGAAAAGTGAGATTGTAAACTTAAAAACTATGTTTTTCAGATGAGAAAAGACTTCACAGAAGATCAGGCTCACTTTGTGGCTCTTGCATGCCCCCTTCCCACTTGGTCAAAATGACTTCTCCTTCCCCTTTGTCATCCTCTTACTGAGATGTAACAGCCATAAGAACCTTCACAAAGTGCAGAATTGTCAGACATCTTTTGCATTTGCTCATATTTCCAGCTTAGTTCCCTGCCACAGCACCTGCATCTCAAAGCAAGACCCCTGACCCCAGGCCCCAAACTGGCAGATCACAGACAGCACATAGTGGTCAGGTGCCAGAATGGAGAGACGTGGCAGAGCCATGTAGCAGACAGAGCATCTCGTACCAGGACACAGCACTAAAAGTTTCCTTACTAAAGAGAACCAAGTTCCACACTTTACTGCCCACATCTGGGTGGTATGAGTAGCACAGCTGAGACATCTTGTGTGGCCAAACACATGGTGTCTCACAGGGGCAAGGTAAAGATAGTAGGAGTCGCCGGAGGAACCCAGGAGCCATTATGTCACTCCTAGTTTGCAGCCCTTCTAGCCCAAGGGGAGACACAGAAAGGGACTCATCAATTGTGCTGGGATTCACTTAATTCTTTGCAAGGACCCAGAGTGACTCTTCAAATGACAGCAGCACTGTTGGCTGCACTGGAATTCACTGAGCTTTGGAGCTGCTCTTGCTGACGGGGGTGCTGGAGGCCAGCGTCCCCAACTAGAAGCACAGATACTCTCAATCCTGGAACACAGGGACCACCAAGGTCAACTTGCTGTTTCCCCAAACACATGGCAATGTTGTTCTGATAAGGACATCAAGCCAGCCAGGCCAGGTTCAGTTCACAGTCCTCCCTGGAACACTCATGGTCCTGTGCATTCACAGCCAGAAGTGTAACAACAAATACTGAAAAAAATGCTTGCTTCCAGATCTACAGTCACGTTGCTCCACAGGGCAATTTTCTGAGGAATTCCATTTTGTCTAAGGAAAACAGGCTTAGAAAAAATAAGAGTTTTAATTTCTATAATTCCCTATTCCCATTAGGGTATTTGCTTTTTTTCTTTCCAAAATCAAACCAAGCAACCAACCAAACAGAATATCTTTTCCCTAAAGTGTCAATGGCTTGGTGTCTTCTACCCAATTTGATAAATGTACAGTTTATTATCCCAGTACCACATGATCTATGTAACCTGTACCAGCTTTTCAACCTGAAAATTTAAACCTAAGCCAAAGTCACTGTGGGTATTTCTGCAGGATCCTACATTATATGCTATAGATATAATCAAAATTATTTGTCCAGGATTGCACAGAAAAACAGTGACTCAGTCAGAAACTGAGTGGGGGCATGGATGTATTTAAAAGACTCTGTTTTCTTAAGACCACTTCCTCCAATGCAATGACTAGTTTTTTATCCCCTGAATTCTTCCTTTTGTGTAACAGGGAAGGGATGGATCCAGAAGATTCCTTCCCACACCATGCAAAGTCTCATACACACTGTTTATTTAGTAGCTATACAAAATACTGTAGCTCACTATTGTAATGAATCTTACAAGGCAAAATAAATGGGAATTCAACATCCAGATAAAAATTACATTCACATATCAGTTGCCATAGATCTAGCATTAATATAGTTTAATGGCTTCTTTCACAGAATCACATATATGCTCAGTGTAAATCCTAACAAACCAGAATCCTAACAAACACAAATCCTAAGAAACCAGAATCTATTTCTCTTTCTTTACATATCTGCTGCAATATGTGTTATTGCTGCAAATGAGTTGCAATAAGGTTGCATCATGTCATACCCTGTAACTGGAATTACTCCAACTCACTTCCTTAGTGTATAAAGGAAGTCACTGCAGAACGGCCCCTAAGCATAGATGTAAGAAGCAGATTTCTATCTCTAGGTAAATGCTGCACAGTAGGACACAAAATGTATATTTTTAATGTAGCACATTCCAAAGAACATAATTTTAAACATATAAATTTAATAAAATGGAATCTGAAGTCCCATAAGTCTAACTGGTTTTGTGTTAATGTTTCTCTGTTACTTCAGTGGAGATGGTCCGAATTTACCATTGTAAATGGGATACAGGATGGGATGTAGGATTTGTGCCTGACCCTACAGAATCCAGATGGTATTGAGAGCAAATGAAGGAGCAGGCTTACCATGCAATAAGACTCTCTACTACTACATACTACCTTATGCTTCCTTTTCTTGCCCTCCTGGGAACAAGCAAAGAGTCATCTCAAATAAATTACACCTCAGTACTGGAGTTTGTATATTTACATGTGCATACTTAAGGTATGATTCCACATCGTGCTGCCTGCCAGATCCTTCCTTCAAAGGAATATGGTGATGGGCACTGAGTCATGCTGCAGCCCAGCCCAGCTCTCCCAGCATTTGATTTCATACCTGGGAACAAGTAAACAGTTGGGAACATTAACAGAGTGGCAAAAAGAAGCAGCTCTTAAGGGAGCATGGTGGTTTACCACAGAACTGTTTGAGCTACTGGTTATGTTGTACAACCTGTTTGAATTTTGTCTCACACAGAGGCTGTGAGGGTTCTCTGGGAAAAAGCTTTATCAGACTTTCCAAACATATTGGCAGCTGAGAGAGACAGGTCCTTTCTGAAAACTTCCTTTCATGTTGGAAACATGAGGAAATTGAGTGGTTCTTACATTCATAACAAATCTTCAAGCAAGAAGAAGCATGTACATTAATTCTGTTAAATTTGCTCTCATTACCTGGGGAATAAAGGAATAGCTCCAGCATCCTCTTGTTCTCTGTCTAGAGTAAATTTGATCTTTAACTTTCACACTTTCAGGGTACTTGAGGCATTTTCAAAGACCAACTTCCCACTCTGCTAAATAGGAGTAATGCACAGTAACTGAACACAGTGGCATGACAGCATGACATTTTTGTTTGAAAATAATAAAACTATATGTCCTAATCTGAAATGGCTGATGAGAGGACCAATAAGAATGATCTTCTACTGTAAATACTAGACAGAACCAACAAACTGGCTGGCTTTAAAAGAAACATATTTCATATGGATACAAACCTTTTACCACTATCACGCGAATGTTGCAAATTGCAATGTTGAATTTTGTTGCAAATTACATTGAAAGTGTAATTTTGTGGAAGTCCTGCAAGGCTACAGCTTTCCTACCTAATGGAAACCAAAATTCTGAATCAGGTGCTTAAGCTCCTTGTTGATGAGGAGCTTATGTATGTAATGGTTAGAGACACAAAAGCCCAAATGGGGGTGTGTCACCCAGTAAGCAGGTGACAAAACTCCTTACCCAAAAAAGAAATATGAGACCTACTCATCACCATTGCTGAGCACCAACCTCCAGTGAGCTAGATCTTTCTGTCCTCATCAGAAAGTCTTTTCTTCAGAGGCCTGTCTGTAGCTCAGAACTTTTCAACTCAGGTGCAACAAAGGGGGAAGTGATGCTGCTGCTGACAATTATCATATCATTTGGAGGTGAGTCCCAGGTTTAAAACTTTTTACTATCTGATATGGAGAGAGACAGGAGTTACAGTCTCACCTTTTGGAATATATATATATTGGTAGCAACATGTGAATGAGTACTCTGATTTGTTCTCCTGGTTGAGAAATGTCAGTCAGATTCCACATCAAACTGAACGACGTCCTAAGCAACCGTGAAAGTCAATCTTGCTTACTTTCTGACCTAATTAAAACAGAATGTAAAACTATCTCCTTCATTTTCTCCACATAGAAAAAGACACAAACCCAGATAACTTCTCAGTATTTATCAAGTATTTGACTAAAGCATATGTAGCAAGAATATAGCATTTAAGAGTTAGCACTGCTCTACTTCCTTGAATATAGATTTTTTTCTAATTAAGACTGATTTTCCAATAATTTTTTTTTTTATATAGAATAGACTTAGATAAATAATGCACAGGAAATAAACTTTATTGGATATAATGCTGTGATAAAAGCTAAGAATGTAAATTTTCATCTAGAGTTTCTATGGTACACTAATCAAGCTCATACAAAATACCTACAAATCAAAGGGACTCAAAAGAAAGGCCTGGAAGAAGTGTAATCTATACACCAGTGAGCAAAGAAGAAAAAACCAACAGAGAATGCACTGAATCTCCAATTTTCAAGTTCCTGTGAAAAATCTGGCAATATCGCTTTCCTAGGAACAATAATAACACATCTTTTGCTTTCAGTTAAAAGAAGAATGAAACCCATCCTTCAACTGTACAAGCTAGTAGTTAATTATGTGGGTGAAATTCCTAGCTTTTCAATGTAGCTTTAAACTGGGAAAATATGGTATTAAGAGCTTGAATTGTTATTCTTGTTCACCTCAAAAACCACAGCCTAACTGTTTTACGGTGTCTGGTTAAAAGAACAATATGGCAAGGTCAACTGATGTTTCTGAAATACATTTCATCCAAATGAGAAATTAACTAGAGACTGAGCAATCCCAGTATTGCAGCTTGTAACATTCTCACTCTTGTTGTATTTTTTCATGAATGGGCACACTCAACTCCATAAGTACTCTCAGTGTTCATGCAACTTAGCTTAACTTTTTGGCCAGAGTTTGACTGTAGCAGGAGCAGGAGCAGCCAACAGAAATCATATTATACAAAGCTAGCAGCCCAGTCTTCCAGCATTCAGGATCATCATCCTGGTACTTGTTCTCGAAAGGATAAATAGAAGAAAAGGAAACAGAGAGAAGAACATGAATGATATAGCTATTTTCGACATTGACTAATACCAAGATTTATGGCACAGTCGACTTAGCTTGAAAGCTACAGAAGCCTCAGCTGAATAAAAACACTTTAACAGAATTCCAAAAATGGAACAAACCCTTCCCCTCCCAAAAAGGGACACATTCTTCTAGAACCTGGGGAAAAACAACACGACATTGCATTTCAATTCAAACGTCAGGAAATACAAGCTCATCATGGCTATGTGAATATACGGTAGGTTGGATTGAGCCCAGTTTTTGACAAAAAAGTCTTTAAAATCTTGTTCATGTTACGTGAGAGTCAGAATTTCAACTGCTCTCTCCAGCAGTACTAAATAGATTATATATTCATATAACTATATGAATTTTCAGGAAATAAGTCAAATACTAACTGAATTTAGTGGTAAATGCTCCATCCCTGGCAGTGTTCAAGGCCAGGCTGGAGAGAGCATCAGGCAACATGGTCTAGCGTGAGATGTCCCTGATAGCGGCTGTTGGAACTTGATGATCTTAAGGTCCTCGCCAACCCAAACCATTCTATGATTCTATGAATACTTCGATAGCAAGACTAGCATGTTGGACTTGGGTCTACCTAAAATCTTTTAGACTCCAGGACTATGGCAGCTTCCTCACATTTAGATTATTTATCAATTCATTCCCAGCAGCTAGAAGTTAGGTTCTGGGTGACAGATATATCAAAGAAAAGATAGAATCAGCCACCAAGGATGTGAAGTACCAGAGATAAGTAAACAGCAGTGTAGCCATTGAAAGGGAGAGGCACAGAGAGACAGTCTGGAATTAAAAATTGCAACTATTTCTTATTTAAGAGGGTGGTTTATGAATAAATTATCTGATTTATTTTTATAGTGTACTTTTCTACCCACACCTCTTATTTATTTTTGCAAACAGCTTCTGTTTTCACATTCTATATGTGGGTATAAGGCAGAGGCTTGGCTTTCTGTGCTCCATTCCAGCAGTGTCCCCATAAGACCAGAATTTGTGGTTTACTAATTAGGAACTTCTATCAAGTGGCTAAAATTATTTTAAGAAGCCAATCAGCTTCTTCCCAATTGTACATGTCACTTTTACTTAGGAAACAAAAAGTCAGACAACACAAATAAATAGCAGTGAGGCAAGAGGCTAGCTACAGATTTGTGAGCAGTGTCCCATGGAATCACAGCAGCAAGGCATGCCAGCTGTGCCATGCTAAATAACCTCATTACATCCATGTGACACTATTTAGCTGAAGTGTGGGATGCATTCATCCTATACTTAGACAGCAAGCTGTCATGATTTTATATAGGAGAAACATTTATCACAAGCTGGCTTTGGTTAATTGGTCTGCTAGAACTAAGTCATTAATAGTAGTCAGAGACAGTATTTTCCAGCAGAGTTGGAAAATAGAGAGAGGAATCCATGTCCTGGCAACTAGGGTATGCTTAGGAGGCTCAGACACTGTGCGACATAGCTATAACTAGCCCCATAGCTCAGAAATCTCCATGTTGCACTGCAATCACAGTGAAGGCATTCTATCTTCCCTTCAGAAATTCCCTCTAGCATGTTTGTACAACCTGCTGTGGCACAGATGCCCAAAAAGGCTTGTAAAACTCACTTCAATGGAGTTGCAGACACTGACGGGTTGTGATTTCCTGAGGAAAACAGACATAGCCACACCGTTTGAGATTGACATCTGTAGCAGGCAGACAGAATATAGATCTCAGGCTTCTAATCACACTGAAGATCGCAAATGCCCAGT
Source organism: Myiopsitta monachus (assembly GCA_017639245.1). Lineage (NCBI taxonomy): Eukaryota > Metazoa > Chordata > Aves > Psittaciformes > Psittacidae > Myiopsitta > Myiopsitta monachus. The sequence goes on from CM029918.1 coordinate 87,134,086, forward strand.
CAATGAGGTGTAAAAATGTAGATAATTAATAGGATTACACATATCTGGTTTCCTTTAACGCCAGTGATCATATAAACACTGTATCAGTTATTTTGAATTCAAGCAACATATTTGTAAGTGTAATGAGTTCTGCAGCTGATTCTTCATCCACTTGAACACAGAGCAGTGTAGAACCTGCGACACCTGTGGCAATACTTCCTCCAAGCATGGTGCTGTATCCTGTGGGAAACCAGTGCTGAAATACGAGCCCCAGAGCTTGGGCTGTGTCCTCAGGAGCTTGTGTGCTCAGGCACCAGGTCATTGGAGCACCAGTAGCCTGAGAGATTCATTTCCAAGTGTAAATAGAACAGAAAACAGTCTAAAGTACAATATTTTAAAATGAACATTTTCGTCTGTGTACACCAGTGACTGTACATCTCACATACATTAACCCAGGGATACCCAAATGGCCCAGTGTCTCTAATAGTGTGTAACTAGAAGATGAACTCTTTAATTCACTTTGATTGTCATAAGCCCATCAGCACACTAGTAGACACTGAACTCCTGTATGCCAATAAAAATGTTGTTTAAACTGTTAACTGCCTGTTTGAAGCAACAATTAATATCCAAGAGCAACACCTTCAAAAATTACTGCCATGGGGCATAGACCTTGCTCTTTATTAACCTTGGCTCTTAGGGACAAAACCAAACAACCAACCAAACGAATGAACAAAAAACACACAAGAAACCCTGCAAAACCACTGCTCTGTTTCTAGCATCCTTGATGTCATCTTCTAACTCAGAATGTGGAAATAAAGTCTTTTATAAGTGAAACTTTCTCCAAGTTTCCTATGTAATAATTAAAATCCATGTTTTGGATCAGGTCAGGGTAATCTCGGTATAATGTTGAAGACTGGGAGGGAAGTAACTTGTGAAAATGCACATTCTTCCTTCCAAAAGGACCAGTCATTTTTTTGTTTGGAGACTATTCAACAGATGCCCACTGTCCCAGAGCAAGAGCCAGGTTTGTGGCACTGAGTTCATCAGAGCTGCAAGTTCTGGAACAGGAGAATGGGAGACAGAAAGAACACAGAAAGCAGAAGACTAGAGAGGTTTGTATCCAAGTATTATTGTTAATAAAGTACATCTTTGTACAAAAGGTATAAAATTCATGTGTTTATATAATGTCATGTATTCAGTCAGTGATTTGTAGTCATTTATAAAGTGCTGTTATTGTAATTCATAAAAAGTATTATCTGGCCAATAATATTTTTTCATATGGAAAAAGTATTATTTTAAAGCAAGTGGCAAAATGAGCACAACTTTATCAAAATTCTTAGAACAGCTTTGAAAGTCTAATCCAGAACCAAGTAAGCCAGGCTCTGGGGAGTTTTCTTACATGATATAATCTTGTTCCTAGGTTCTGAAGTGTATAAAAGAAATATCCTGTACTCAGCTTTTTCATGTCCTCTCGTTCACACAAATGCATGTTTCAAGTGCCATGAACTCAGGTTCCCTCAATTGCCCATTCCACGTAACTGTATGTAAGTGAGTGGGACCACACTATCTGCCTAGAAATACTGGGGGTTTGTGAAGTGACACATGTCCTCTCAACTATGTGCTCATGTCAGAATTGGGAACTGTAAAAGAGCAGCAGTAACATGACAGGATAAAACATGGTGGTGAGGCTTTAGTAGATGATCCTTAAGGGGTGATACGAGGAGTGCAGTGGTATCAAATGTGGCTCTGCTTTCTCCATCCTTAGTCAGACTGCTTTTGCAAGTTCTTTATTCCTCATTTGGTTGGGGTTCTTTTAAATAAATGTTTTGATAAATATGGAACCATGACTCATAATACTGCTACAGGCAATAAGCAAGCATAAACTCACAGTTCCTAAAATACACATTAAGGTACCAGGGAGTGCAAAGCAAGGCTGTGCATCTGAAGGCACTCTATTGTAGGAAGCAGGGAGGGTGGCATGCTTTGTCCAGTACTGGCAGAAAGATCTACAGGGACTAAGCAGTGCTGAGGTAGTTGTAGGGTCTTTAGTATGTTGCCGTCATATTGTTTTGGTGTTTTGAAATCATTTGTACATACTATTTGTGTTTCAATGGGTCTTTCCAATGTGAGATGTATGAGCATTAGGAGTTAACAGGGGCCACTTGTTCCACTCTGTGCTGTGCATGAGCAGAAAAAATATCATATAACTGTTCATGATTTCACCAGTACTGTATGAAAGCAAGAGGATGAAGCAAAATATCTGTAGCAGGCACTATTCATGTTTTGAAAACTGATGTGTGCTACGGTGGTTTCACACTGCCTAGAGAATCCAAAGGGAAATTAACTCACCTAGCAAAGAGAGATGACCTGTCAGTTTCAAGACTGAGGCTGGTTGGTAAGACTTGAAGGCATATCGTGATGGGAAAGGGGGAATGGGTTTAAGCTGACCGAGAGGAGACTTAGATTAGATATGAAGAAAATATTCTTTATCATGAGGGTGGTGAGACACTGGAACAGGTTGCCCAGAGAAGTTGTGGATGTCCTATCCCTAGAAATGCTCAAGGCCAGGTTGGATGGGGCTTTGAACAACTTGGTGTAATGGAAGATGCCACTGCCCAAGGTAGGGGTGCTGGCACTAGATGATTTTTATGGTTCCTTCCAACCCAAAACATTCTATGATTCTATGATTTTACAAAAGACAACTTTATGGCATCCAAACAGCTAGTAATCTGCTCTTAGCCAATTTTCAGCCAAACTATAGAGACACAAGGTACTTGAGCAGGAAGTTTGACACTCAATTTATACTAGATCATAGAATAGTTCTGTTTATTGGGTTTTTGTTTGGTTTTTTTTTTGGGGGGGTGGGGGGTCATCTTTAGTTTTATGTCTCCTTGTTATTCCCCTTAGTAGTAGTGGTAGTAGTAGTAGTTGCATTAGTACTACCTTCTGCTTTATTTTATTTATAAAACTGTTCTTATCTTATCTTAACCCCCACATTTTACATTTACAGGAGAATTCTTTTGATTCCCCTCCCCAACCTGGCCAGAGAGTGGAAAAGTGGGGCGTGAGAGAGCAGCTGCAGTGGTACTGTGCGGTTGCTAGGTTTAAACCACAACAGATAAACATCCCAAAAAGAAAGGATTCAAAAAGAAATAAGGGAAAGGAAATATAACCAGGTCAAAGTTTTGGCAAAGGCTTAGTTATAATCAACATATATGTTTTCATATACATAATCTGCAGCTCAGGTGGGTTGTATCACTATAAAAATACTCCCTTAGATAAGCTAAAAAGAAAAAAATCAAAACCAAAAAACCCCAAAACCCAGTGTTATAGAGGTGAAACTGGAGGTCAGGAGGCTTCTGGAAAGTTGGACTGAGATCCGTGTCTGAATCTCCCACCTGCTGGGGATTTATAACTGGGGAAGAGGGCAATCGAAAGTGTGTAGTATCAGCACACCTATGTGCAGTTGAATGCCATAGTAAACCAATTCCAATTAATGTTAAATCACTCCCACCCTTCTTTTTGAAAAAAGGAAGAAGGGAACTGAAGAATAGGATGCTCGTGGGTAGCTGGGCCTAGAAACAAAACATATGCACCCTTTGTAATATACAAGTCTGCATGCCTTAGTGCTTATCTAAGCAATAAATACAGAAGGTTTGAGCTAAATTGATTATGATGGGAAAATCGTTGTCTGAATTTATCCAAAAAGAGAAATTTAATAGCATAACACTGCAGGCCAGTTGTTTAGCACTTCAGCTTTATGCTACTGCTCTACATTCAGGCACTGCTCTGATTTAAGTAGAGTGATTTTGCTATGGTAGTAAAAAAAGAAAAGGACAAGGATTACCTATGATTTTTTTTTTTTACCTACTACACAGATCCTGTTACTACTTAAAAAAAGTCTTTAGTTATGTTGCAAAAAAGATAAAGGCAAGTAAACTGCATTTAAGCAGATATAAAATTGAACAAGTTACTCATACATCTTTCATCTTCATGTAAAATTTAACTGATTCAGCAAAGGCACATTTATAGTTTGCTCTTGAAGAAATAACTCAAAATTAAATCCCCTCACACTTGTAGGAAGGGCTGCTTCAGACAACATCAGCTGAGAGAATTTCAGTTCTCACACACTTAATCAATAGAAGCTTTTTGAACATGTTTCAAAACAAAGGAAGTTCCAGCCACCGCAGTGGAGAGAAGATCAGATGGACAGAAGTTAAGATAGATCACAACAGTGCTGCCATTAGGATTGTCAATATCTTCTTGTGAGCTATTTGGAAAAAAAAAAGAAAGTTTTAAATGTAGGAAAATATTGGGGTTTTTTGGTTACATTTTGACCCTAAAAGGTTGCAGGAGAGTGAGGGGGTGCAGGGTTTTGTTTTGGGTTTTTTTTTTTTGATCGTTTATATTTTTATATTTATATTTAGATATTTATATTTATTTTATACTCTTATTTGACCGGTTTTGTTAGAAGAACAGTGACAGCCAAAACAGTTCTTTCCCTTCCGGTAAGTAGTTTCTATCACTGATTAGCTGCCGATAGACTTCAGGGACAGTTTTTATTTATCTCTTGTGATTAAGATCCCCTCGCCCATGTCCCTGGCACGTAGCTGGAGGTAACGCTCCCTCTTCGCTGTAGGGTGCCCTCCGCCATCCCTGCCCCAGCCCGCGCAGGCGGCGCTGAGTGGCGCGCACCCGCGCGGAGCGTGACCCCCCTCTGCTGGCCCTGCGGGAGAAAGGGAGAAATGCAGGACGACAAACCAAAGAAAACCTATTCCTGTCCTTACAAGAAGTGAGCACATGCCTAGGTACATCAGCGGCAGAAAAGTGGACAATTAACCATCACTGGCATGCGAAAAAGAACCACCCACATGTTAAAACAAACCTAATCAATAAAAACTCAGGTTTTTGCAATAATGATTTGAGATGTCCCACATCGTTTTTTTAGTCAGGGTAACCACTTCGTATGTCTGTAAATGCAGCTTTTGGGGTTCGGCTCCAACAGTGAAAGAGAACAGGGAGCACAGGGCAGCCTGGTCACAGGGCAAAGCAGAGGCGCTGCTTTGCAATTACCTCTCCCTTAAACATGTGCACTAAGTATATCCTGGGTTCCATGAGGCCAATTTCTAAATATCAGTATAAATCACTGGTAGATCACTAGTAAAAATATATTCTTCTTATGTCTTGCAGAGTACATTAGAAATTAATCCCTTTTCTGCATCTTTATTTTTCTGCCATTGTTTTAAGTTAAAAAAAGGATGGAGAGTTATATTCAGGTTACCAGTGGAAACTACATGTCAGCTTCAAGATCACTGATTTTTTTTCTAATTTATATGTAATTGCCAACTAAGAAATAACATTTGCTGAGATTTTAATTATGATATTCTATAACAGGAAAATTTCCTGCTTTGAGATCAATTATTTTCACGCTACTGCATGTTTCATTATTAAAAGTATTTTAGCTACTGTTCCCTCCATAATGTTCAAAGCATAAAATGATCAACATAATCATTACAGCAGAATGTGATTTAACCATTAGAAGCTGTCTTAACTGACATAATCTTCATAAACGAAAATAAAATTAAGTCTTTCACTTAGTCCAGGCAATATCATATTCTGGCATTAGCAAAGGCTTGTATTTTTAAATGCCCTGTACAAATGATATACCAGCTTCACAGTAGGGGGGAAATCTTGAAATCATTATTGTTAAAGAAAATTTTGCCATGGAACCAGGTTTTTACCTATAAATACTTCTGTTTCTTTTTTAGCAACTCCCTGGCTACAGAGTATTACAACCACTCTTACTGCTGTCTTGGTAAAAGAATCTGTGCTTGGATCAAAGCCACAATCCCTTATCAGACCAACTAATTCTGTGTTTCAGTCAGCTGTAAACAATTGATACTATCACTGAAAAGTGCAAGGACCCTGCTACAAATTATATTATCTGTCCACGGATAAATGTCATTCCCCTTTTATACTTAACACTGACCTCTATGTAATATGAAGTAGTATTAACATTTCAATGTGCTCAAAGCTCAGAATCCATGTTACCGTGGTGTGGCAAACACACACATGCAGTCACCTTCTTCCTAAAGAAGGATTGCAAGCTCTAGCTCTGCATTACACAGGTCACAAGCGATACGAGGTGCAGGGTGTTTGAAAAGAATAAAAGTCCTAAATGAACTAATTCCTTCAGACTGGCTTAAAGTGCTTGAAAAATGACATATTATTTCAGAAAGACAGCATTTGTGCACATTTGTACAGGATTCTGCTGTGTCTTTTGTATTCTTGCAACTTGTGAAAAGATGCAAAAATCCACTAACTGCAATGGGTTATATTTCATATTGGATGTAAAATGCAGCCAAATAGTTACTGAGAGCAAGAGCAGAAACGGGCTGAACTACATTTAGATATTTGTAACCTGGTAGCTTTTGAAACTAACTGAAATGCTCAAGTAAACAATGGTATTATTGCCAGTGTAAATTTTCACCACCACAAACTTTATAAACACAAGCAGAACTAGTAAGGAAGAGCATGACTGAAGGGTATGATGATGAATAAATCTATATCAATATGTTTATTGCGCAAAGCATTCCAAGTACCAAAGTAGATGTTTCTTACTAGTGAACCAGGACCTATGTGAGGTCCACTTACCTTTCCTTTCACTGAAGAAATGGCATTGCTGAAGATACTTCAGCAACATTTTGTCAAAGATTAAGTAATCCAGCCTGTCCCCTGATACCAGACAATATGAGTTTCTGTAAAAAAGAAAAAAAAAGTTTCTATTTTTGCGTATTTTTTGCCATTTATTGTTATATTCTGTATATTCTCAGTTTTAGTTACATGCAATATTGCTAAAGAGCAATTGTGAAAGTTTTCCTGTCCATTTTACTTCTGAAAACATTTTTGATGTTTTCTAATCTCTTTCTTCCCATTTATTCACTCTCTCAATACTTAGTAAAATCTAGAGGTTTTTCCCTTTCTCTGTAAACAAGAGGACTAAAAGGACTGCCTTCTTTGCCCCAAAGTCAGACAGAAGTGATTTCAAAGTTCTAGTAGCAATCTAGAAGGGCAAGTAGATGACAACTTGCTAGTGCGAAGGTAAAAAAGTGTAAAGTTCCACTGAGAGGACACACTGTAGGCTACAGCTTGTCTGACAGATCTGCACATTTCCTGTAGCCGTCAAGTCACCCTCTACCCTATATAGAGTCTGAATACCAGAAAAAGGAGATAAATTCAATTTAAATGTGTGTTGACTTCTTGCAGCCTAAACCAGCACGGTTTGTCATGCTGAGCAACATGAACAAATATGTTTTACAAGTTCAAGTAATATTTAAAGGTATAGAAAAACCACAGATTTGAAATACAGAAAGAAAAACTGAAACCAGTCAAGGAATTATTTACAAAATGTTTTTTAATTCCACGTAATTTTTATATGGTTATTTGAATCCTCAATATTTCTGCATTTATGCTGGTTTAAACAGCTCTATCATACATGACAGTGCAAGAATGGATTTACCCGCATTGCAGCGTGTGCAGGACACAGCTGTCCCATCAAAAGAAATTGTGGAAAGGTTTTGAAAATGAATCTCTTTCTCATTAAGTCTAAGCCTGGCATATCAATCACCAACATGTAAGTTTACTACTTGCAATTCACATTAAATTTACTACTTACATATTTATGATGGCCAGACTATATTAAACTTTGGCAACATATTTAACATACCAACATACTTTAAAAGTTGATTCTTTGATAGTGCTATATGAAAAATATTTTTAGGAAAACAAAATTATGAGTATTTAACCTCTGTATATAATTTTTAAAAGAAGAAAGATGATGTTAAGTATCTGAAGATTTAAATTGTAAATAGGCAGTTTCATGGTTTTTTAAGAGTTCTAATGTTTATATTCAATATTCTGGCAGAAGATCACAGACAAAAAGACTTCTTTGAAATAATTCTATTAATTTATAGAGTAGCCCCAGGAAACTACTTGACCCAAAATAAAACTTCAGTGTCATTTCACTTTAGCTGCCACCCTTACTTTCAAGTGATGACATTTTGTACAATTACTTGGGAAAGAGCTTCGATTATTTGCATGTGGTTATAGTTACTTTGGTTGTATTTTGTTTCTCTGTTAGGAAGGTAGAAGTGGATCAACACAAATTTTCTTGATTTGTAAGGAAAGGAAGCTTTTTTTTGAAAGCATTTCTATTTTTGAAACATCCAAAGACAAACTTTAAAACAGTTTTCTCTAATTACATAGTTTCAAATATATTTGGTCTGAGAAATTTCTACTGCATGATCTGGTTATACATATATGTATGTGTGTATGTACTTTATGCATATATAAATATATATCTAAAGATGCACATATATATGCAAACAAATATATATAAATAAAATAGCATAAGATATACAATAGTATTTGTAGGTATATAGTTACATATTTCTGTGATGCGCAACTCCTCATTGCAGGCTTTCACACGCATTTAACAAGTAGCCTTCAGCTGAAGATCGAATTCTGCGACCCCTCCCACAAGTCATCTAGTAACATATAGAAGGTACATCCTGAATGAGCCAGTTTTGAGCATGGAAACACCGTGAACACCCTTTTCCCTTGTGCAATTCCATTAGAAGCTAACAGGCCAGCTTCTTCTGGATTGCTTGCTTTCTTTATCGAGGCTTTTGGTAAAAGAAGGACATTCTTGGTGATAGAATTCTGGAATTATACTTAATATCCTGAGGGCAGAAACATTTTCTTTGTATAAAGATTATTTCTTTATTTTATTCTTTTAACTTGTTTAAATTGATGGTGATTATAATGTGTGTATATATAGTCAAATAAATTTTCTCTGACTCTCCATTACTAACAGGGCCAGTAGCCGTGACATCTTAGTACACAATTTCAAATAGATAGTTTAAAATAATTACATTAAAATTTGAACTTTTACTTCTTAATTAACAATATGTTCTTTTACTGAATAGGACAGTGTGTCACGAATAGATTTTCCAACAAGCTTGCATTGTCTTGGACAATCATTACATTTTTAAATAACACAGTAAGTGCTAAACACTTACTAGATTATTTTACATCAAAATAAATTTAGAAATTGATGTGTGAGTTATTTCTAAGGAGTGTAACAGTTAGAAAATATTCATTAAAGAAATACTTCTGTAAGAGCTTTGAGTGACTGAACAGTCTGGGAGAGTTGCAGTCTACACACAAATACTTTAGGAATTAAAGGGAGGCTATAATTGTTAGCAAAGATATCTGCCACAAATTAGTTAAGCATCCAGTGATTAAAAGCTCTTTGAGGTCTACATATAAGTGCCCAGTACGAGTATTGCTCCTCTGAGCTACACAGCCTTGGTATATTTGTGATAACCCTTTACGACAGAGATTTTCACTTTACTAAAGCTGGAGACAAATCAATTGAAAACTTTCAAGACCTGACATACAGTTTAGAAACACACCAGACCTCTGCCTAACATCTCCCTGAAAACACTTTCTTGTGACACACTATTATGATCTTCTAGCCATTCTACAAATATAGCAGCAATGATGACCCTGTGGCTTTTCTATCAGGGCCTCAAGAAAGTATATAATCAGAAGGCTTTTTACTCACTTAGTAATGTTCCTTATTAGAAGAGAACAATAAACTCTCTAGTAAACCAAGTAGCAATATTTAGAATAGATAATATATATTTTCAGAAACAAACTTTATTATTACTGCGCAGCTAATCGCAGACATAAATCATAGCAGCAACTTCAGCAGGAGATAATAGCTACACACAATTTCTCTCTCTGCAGTAATAAGTGGCTATACTCAAAGGCTTTTGGTTTTGAAACAGTGACAGGTCATGACGAGTTTGAAGTAAAAGAAGCAAAAGTTTATTTTTAATTTGTGCATAGAAAAGCACAGTTTCAATTTCTGTCCTCTAATCAAGTGATGCTCTAGGACTCCAGATAGGAGAACTCAGGGCGTTTGTAGCACTGTTAAGAACAGTTTGTCAGTCCAGCAGTTCCAGGCACAAATGAAGTTTTAAGGACAAGAAGTACTCTATCAGCATGAATAAAGAGAAGACTTACCACATTCCTGATGCCTTAATGAATAAAAAATCCAGTATAGATTTACTGGGATGAGAAGGCTTTCACTATTCAAGTGTTGGTAAATCAGAAAAGGTAATCACAAAGAATATCTGCTGATTATATATTTACTTGTTACATAATATGACAACAAAGGACATAATGATAATTATCACAGTGTACATTGCAAGGATTTATACACATACTTTTAGGTTTTTAGATTCTTATTCCCTACCCACTCTAAGGAGGTAGCTTACACTGAGGAAAAAGCCATCTTGAAGCATTTCTTGCACATGAAGAGCAGCAGAAGTTCAGGGAGTTCATTGTCAGTGACATGGTGTCGTGGTTTAAGACCCAAAATAACTCACCCAGTTAGTTCACTTACTCACTCTCCCTCCTTCTTGCCCCAGTCCTGGGGGTGATGGGGAGGAGAATCGAAAGAATGCAACTTCCACAGGTTGAGATGAGAACAGTTTAGTAACTAAGGTATAACATAAATCCACTGCTGCTACCACCAATAATGCTAATGACAAGAGAAATACAAAGAAAGAGAATACAACTGTCCACCAAGCCCGAAGCCAGTCCAGTGCACCCCCCAGCAGCGAACCCCCCAATGCACCACCACACCCTTCCAGGTCTCTGCTCTCAGTTTTCACATCCTGGATGTGACGTGCTGTGGTATGGAATAACCTCTTTGGTCAGTTTGGCTCAGGTGTCCTGTCTCTGCTTCCTCCCGGCTTCTCCTCCTCCCTTGCAGAGCATGAGGCTCAGAAAGTCCTTGATCAGACCAAAACATTACCAAGCAGTAACTCAAAACACTGGTGTTATCGGCGCTGCTCCCAGGCCCAAAATCAAAAGCACAGCGCTGCACCAGCTACTAAGAAGGAAAAAATGACTGCTGCTGCTGAACCCATGACACATGGACAGTGGGATGGAGTATGCCCTCAGCAACTTTGCTGATGACACTAAGCTGTGTGGTTCAGTTGATACGTTGGAGGGAAGGAATGTCATCCAGAGGGACCTTGACACTCTTGTGAGGTGGGCTGATGCCAACCTGATGAAGTTGAACCGTGGCAAGTGAAAGGTCCTACACCTGGGTCAGAGCAATCCCAGGCACAGCTATAGGTTGAGCAGAGAAGAGATTCTAAGCAGCCCTGCGGAGAAGGACTCGGGGGTGTTCGTTGATGAGAAACTTAACTCAAACTTAACTTAACTTAACTTAACTTAACTTAACTTAAGCCAGCAGTGTGCACTTCGCAGCCCAGAAAGCCAGCCGTATCCTGGGCTGCATCAAAAGGAGCGTGACCAGCAGGTCGAAGGAGGTGATCCTGCCCCTCTACTCTGCTCTTGTGAGACCTCCCTTGGAGTATTGTGTGCAGTTCTGGTGTCCTCAATATAAAAAGGACATGGAACTGTTGGAACAAGTCCAGGGGAGGGCCACGAGGATGATCAGGGGAATGGAGCACCTCCCGCTATGAAGATAGTCCTGAGAAAGTTGGGGCTGTTGATCCTGGAGAAGAGAAGGCTACGTGTGGAGGACCTCAGAGCAGCCTTCCAGTATCTGAAAGGGGCCTGTAGGGATGCTCGGGAGGGACTCATCATGAGGGACTGTAGTGATAGAACAAGGGATAATGGGTTCAAACTTAAAGAGGGGAGGTTTAGATTGGATCTGAGGAAGCAATTCTTTACTGTGAGGGTGGTGAGGCACTGGAATGGGTTGCTGAGGGAAGTTGTGAATGCTCCATCGCTGGCAATGTTCAAGGCCATGTTGGACATAGCCTTGGGTGGCATGGTTTAGTGTGAGGTGTCCCTGGTCATGGCAGGGGGGTTGGAACTAGGTGATCTTAAGGTCCTTTCCAACCCTAACTATTCTATGATTCTATTCTATAAGTTGCTATTCCCTCAGCCCCCACACACACATGCATACAAATCCTCTCTACATCTTAATTTAGCATCAACCACAGGTAAACAACTACCCAATGTGAGTGAAAAGCACAGTCATCCACCCCTGTCCTGCAAGCTTTTCCTGACCTCTGAGCATGTCCTGAGATGGTCCCAGAACAGAACAGCGAGAACCAGCTCAGCAACACCATAGCATGACCTCTTTTTAATCCTGTAATGGATACTTTTTCCTCTGGTCCAATTTCAAATTGAATCCTTTCCAGTAGGTTTTTTCCCTACGAATTTAGTTCACAAACTCCCTTAGAAGGGATAAGTTTGCTATCATCAAGGCTGAAGTTTACCACCTTACCCTCTGCTGCCTGTGGCTCTCCTTTCAGTGCTAATATTACAGGTTTTGGCATAATGCTGTCTTGCACAACTGTGTCCAACTTTCAAATTTAGCTTTCTCTGCTTTCAGACTGACAGCCCATTCATCTTACCCTTTAATATTTCCTCTTTTTTGGTGTTAAAACTTATATGGAGTGCAATATGTTCAGAACTTTTTCAATGCAAATTTACAGCAAGCTTCCTCTGCCTACTGCAGCCGAAACCCATCAAGATCAAGTGCATCAGAACTTGCATTTCTTAGAAATAGAGCAAACCCTTTTTGTCTGCAACATTACTTTTTACCCCAGGAAAAAAAGCTGTGTTTTCTCCACTCAACATCTACATTTGTATAAGTTTTTTGACTCTTCATTTGGGTGAATCTTTGATAAAAACATAATTTTTCTTAAATCTTTTATTGCAGTATCAGCTGTTGTACAGTAAATACTCAAAAGCAAGGAAGTTAATAAATTTCTTTGAATCAGTGTCAGAATTTTAACTGCTTACTATCACACAGTAAATTAAAGTATGAATATAACACCTTGTTCAAATTGTCTCAGACATCCTTTCATAATTCCTTTTTCAGCCCTCCTAGGCTCCTTTTCAGTTCAGTTATTTATTGGTCACTCCCATGCATCTTTCTGCAGTCTTTCAAAAGAACTTAAGAAAACAGAAAAATCACTGCAGCTTCACTTCAGATTATTCCAGAAATCTTACATTTTTTTTCAAGGGTCCCTGTGTCCTATCACAAAAAGTGCCATCCTTCCAGGGTTGCTTTTCTGGAGATCTGCACCAGTGCTAACTAACTAAAAAAAGAAAAAAACATTTGACTCTTCTGCTGGCATTTACACATGGTTACCTTTCCTTTTTTTTTTTTTTTTTCCAACTGCCTGTCCTCTTCAGAAGAAAGAATAAAGATGTATACTTCTCCCTAGGACATTAAATTCTTTTCACGCTGATACTTAGCTGCTTCCACTTGGATTTCAGAGAGAATCAACTGCTCCGTGTGCCTTAGGTATATGTGGATAACTGCCCATCTCCTGTGAACTATGTGAGGGTGACTGTACTGTGAACTCTGCATAGTTGTTCCTTATAGGGAACCCTAGATAAGAACTCAAACACAATTTTTTCTATTCTATCTTCCCACAGTAGAATACAATTCCACTTGCTATTACTGCAAGGTATGCTCTCAGAGCCTGCCAAAGGAAGCAGGTTACTGACACCACAGCCTGACCACAACCTCTTCTCCCCTGCCCAGGCTTAGTTCAGGGAACACATATCTGCAGCACAAGATGTGGGGAGGTCTGATTCCTGATATTCCCAGCTGCAGCTATTATATGTAATATTAAAAGTGTAATTTTAGGCACTTTAGAACTACAGTAAATTAAAATATCCACGTGGGCATATTTGAAACTAAAATTATTACCTTATATATTTTGAATTGTGATAATGCTCAACCCCGTTTCAGACTGTTCTGACATGCAATGTGGGAACTATATACACAGAATAGAACTTTCCTAATGGAAAACATTTAATGCCTTCTTGCTGCAGCAGATGTATAGCTTTCCTTTCCACATGATCACAGGAAATCTGTTAAGTACATAAGTATTTTTTTAACTCTGATACTAGGTATCATTTTTTAATCATCTGCCTCTGGAGTACAGCTCAGTAATAGCATTTTCCAGTCCCCTGCATTACCAGTGCAGTGTCGGATGTGATAGGTTCTAAGCAGTAGGATGTGAAAGAGGCTAGTTACGATGCTGTCATAGTGCCAGTTGTAAATATAAATCTTGCTAATTATAAGTCTTTGAGATATAGATGGTTCAAATGGCTCTATGGTAATTTAAACCTTTGAAACTTGAAACTGTTTAGAAATCTGGATATAATGTACTGACAGTTTTGTGCCTTCATTTCTTAAAGAAAAGTCATAGGAACAAAGAACAGATTTCGTGGTGGAAAAGTAGCTATTATAAAATATTTAAAGTGAAGTCACTTTCCCTTATTTTGAAAAACATTAGGAAAACATACTGGTTAGCAATATTTCTGGAAAAAAAATACATTAAAAAGTGTTTAAATATTATACTCTGCTGAGGGATACTGTCGTGGTTTAAGCTGTGAATCACGCAGCCCAGTTTACTCACTTCTCCCTCTTTCTTCCCTCCCACTCTGATGGGGAGGGGGAAGAATGGGGAGAAGAATCGAAAGAATGTAACTTCCACGGGTTGAGACAAGAACACTCCAGTAACTGAGGTATAATACAAACCACTACTGCTACCACCAATAATAATAAGTAATCAGGGAAATACAAGGGAAGAGGATACAACTGCTCACCACCCGACCGAGGCGAGAGAGAGAAGCTTCCGGGTTCCTGCCCCCAGTTTTTTACATCCTGGGCATGACATGCAGTGGCATGGAATACCTCTTTGGTCAGTTTGGGTCAGATGTCCTGTCTCTGCTTCCTCCCGGCTTCCCCTCCTCCCTGGCAGAGCATGAGACTTAGAACGTCCTTGGTCAGACCAAAACATTATCAAGCAGTAACTGAAAACACTGGTGTTATCAGTGCTGTTCCCAGGCCAAAAGTCAAAACCACAGTGCTGCACCAGCTACCAAGAAGGAGAAAAAAAAATGACTGTTATTGCTGAACCCAGGACAGATACACAGAGGTTTTTTTTATGCTTGAGAACGTATTTACGATTTCAGGCCAGTTCAAATACAGAAGGAAATTAAATACAATGAACCATGATTTTATGTACCTATTGATATTATGAATGTATAAATGTGCATATATGTGTGCATATATCTGTCATAATAGTAACAGTGATACACTTCCAGAATTCTGAAGACAGGTATGTCATGAAAACATACATTCTGTATGACCTCAATTTACAGTGATATAATTCATGTGAGGTCAGAGTATGCCTAAAATTAATTTATTGGTTAGTTAGGGTGCTAAATAATAGCATCAACAATAGTAATAGAAGCAGTAATAATAATAATATCAAAATAATAGATAAAATATCATCCTGGTTATTGTGTTAATGCACACTTTAAGGTAGAATTTTTCTTTTTATTGCAAGAATGTAGTCAGGGGTAACTTTTTGCATCAACAAACATGAAGCAAGCTGGGGATCAAATAATAATCAGTTGATTATTAGAAGACAGATTCTTCTCACATCAATAAATATTACTTATCAGTAAATATTACTGGTTTTAAAAAGTATTATAGGTGAATTTGCAGCTCACCTACGTAGCTCAGTAACAGTTCAGTACAGGGATACTACAAAGCCTACCCCTGAGTTTTTTTCTAAGGAATATTTATCAAGATCTTCCTCATGGAACTTAAACAAAAAGGATAAGCAGTCAGAGATGAAGGCACTTAATAAGTTACAGGAAAGGATGGTGCCATTCATTTAGCCCTGGACAGTTGCTGGAGTTTTGTTTTCCGCTTTGCTTACACTGCAATGTTGTTGGCTTTATGTGGAGGCATCACAGAGCTCAAAACTATCCCACTTCGTTTTAGCTTCACTGCACATCTACAGGTAGTTTAAGCTGCAAACATTAAATACTTATCACATTAAGATAAGATTTTTTGTATGTGTTTATCAGTCTGGAAGCAATTGTGATGCTGGCTGGACAGACATACAAGGGTGGACCTTAGTATCTCCAACAATCACAAGTGGTGTTCAGTTTATCCTTCTCATCCTGGTAAATCCACCAGAGATTTTAAATGGTTTAGTGGTAACAAGCAGGCACTGCTATTCTCCCACATGTAAACACTGGTCATCTAGAAGTCAACACAGCGCACTGAAAACCCTGTGCCTTCTGCAGTTCTACTGAAGCACCCAGGCTTTTTGCTCACCTCAATGGTCTTTGTAGCCAGGAATTCAAAACAGACTAAAACACTGCAATTGTATGCTTGCCATCTGCATTATTATTGTAAACATCATGGCTGCTGTCACTTTTATCTGATACTAATAAAGGTCAGACATGAGATAAATAGTGTCTGATTTACACTCAGGAAAACAGGTTGGGAACATCCGGACCAGGCAACTCATGTAGACAGCCATTTGATGCTTGTGTCAATAAACATGCCAATAACTCAATTAAATTTGGTACTGTTTGTGAGGCAATTTCATTAGGAAAATGCCAGTGTACTCTTGAGGATTGACATCACAATTGAAAATAATTGTGAAAAGTTTCATCTATTAGCTCATGGAGTTCTGCAATGGCAGGTGATTTTCATAGCTGTTTCTATGACAGGAAAAAGTAAACATTGTTTTTCCAGTGCCTTGTTTCATTCTTTCACTGTTTTATTTTCATGTCATGAAAAGAAATCAAATTCTCTAATGAAGTTAATAACTCTTGATTCCTTTTCCTAATCTGAAACATTTTTGTCTTCAAATAATTATTAAAAACCTTTTGCATAAGTGGCATGGTTTAAGCCTCACCCAGGCTAATAACTCATGAAGTTGCTCGCTCACTCACTCATTTCCCTCTCTTTCTTCCCCCAGTCCCGGGGGAATGGGGAGGAGAATCAAAAGAATGCAACTTCCACAGGTTGAGATAAGAACAGTTTAGTAACTAAGGTATAACACAAATCACTGCTGCTACCACCAGTAGTAATACAACAGAAATACAAGGAAAGAGAATACAACTGCTCACCAAGCCCGACCCAGTCAGTGCACCCCCCAGCAGCGAACCCCCCACTGCACCACCACACCCTTCCAGGTCTCTGCTCTCAGTTTTCACATCCTGGACATGACGTGCTGTGGTATGGAATAACCTCTTTGGTCAGTTTGGCTCAGGTGTCCTGTCTCTGCTTCATGCCGGCTCCCCTCCTTCCTGGCATAGCATGAGGCTCAGAAAGTCCTTGATCAGACCAAAACATTACCAAGCAGTAACTGAAAACACTGGTGTTATCAGCACAGTTCCAAGGCCCAAAATCAAAAGCACAGCACTGCACCAGCTACCAAGAAGGAGAAAAATGACTGCTGCTGCTGAACCCAGGACAATAAGCCCCATTATACAATGTGGCTTAGCATAGATTTTTTCACATGTAACATCATGAAACTACACAATGAAAAATGCTTGTTTTCAGGTTAATATTTAACTCATACTATCCCCCTTAAGGAAAGTACAGAAAAAAGAAACGCATGTTCCTGCAAATCTTCTTTAGAACTATCTTGATAGTTTCCTCTTTCTTTCCATAGAATCAGTAATCTATTTGCTATCATATACTAGAATATAAAGAAAAAAGTCAGTCAGTACAAAAGGAGTGTGGAAATTACAAATTTCTTTTAGTTCTGCCTTTACTGAAAAGGTGTAATATGATGTGCTTGGTCACTATCTCTTTGTTTTCATGCATCTTACCTTATTATCAATGACAATCACCAAGACCTCATGTCCAATTCAAGCCAATAACTGCCAAAATACATTTACAGTAATGAGATGTTTGTGGTACGTATTCTTCTGAATCACAGAAATCAATACAGGAGATACAACACATTTCACATTAAAACGTGCCCATGAGTCACTAAACAGGGAAGATGAAAGCCTGGACTGCTTTACTTTCCCTATTTTCCAGAACACTCCCTGGCAATGTTCAAGGCCAGGTTGAATGGGGCTTTGAGCAACCTATCCTAGGTGTCCTTGCTCATGGCAGGGGAGATGGAACCAGATAATAGTTAAGGTCCCTTCCAACCCAAACCATTCTATGATTCATGATTCTGTGATTACCAGTAGTCTGATAGTCCAAGAATATGAAACAATCCTCTGTCTAACAGGCAAACACAATCAAATTATCTCATAATTAAGACATAAATAGAATGAATACTAGGACAAACTAAGGCTGGGTGGGGACAGGATTGAGATCAGCTATAAAGACAAAAACTTGAGTGTTGGTTGATGAAAAGTTCAACATGAGCCAGCAGTGTGCACTTGCAGCGCAGAAAGCCAACCATGCCCTGGACTGTATCAAAAGTAGCGTGACCAGCAGGTCAAGGGAGGTGATTTTTCCCCTCTAATCCACTCTCATGAGATTCCACCTGCAGTACTGTGTTCAGCTCTGAGGCCCCCAACAGGAAAGGGACATGGATCTGCTCGAGGGAGTACAGAGGAGGCCATGGAAGGTGTCCCTGCCCATGGAAGGGAACTGGAACTAGATGGTCTTTAAGGTCCCTTCCAACCTTAATTATTCTCTGAATCTATCATATTATGATACTATTATACCATTATGATTTGTCTGAGTCCCTCTAGGAATTCAAAGGGAGTTTGTCTACAAGAGTTAACATTTTCCACACCTCAAAAACGCTGGTACAATCTGAGATTATCTGAAGGTAAATCCTGCAAGGTGAGCCTGGATTTGGGAACCAATTGAATTTCCTGTAGGGAACCATTTGAAGGTGCCTCTCCAAGTGATGTACCACTGGCAACCAAGCACTGGAACTGTCGACCTTCTCAGAACCAGGAGTCATCTGAATAAGGCAGAGACCTTTCTGACATAAATGAAGTTTGAGTAGGTGATACATATTTTTCTTTCATGTCTTTTCATAAATCTCTATAATCACTGGTAATGGTGTTGTCTGGCTAGGATGTTATGAACTTTGGTAATTTCTACTTGTCTTTATCTTTTTTTGATATGTGTGGTCTAAAACATCCTAATAACAATATTTCTCACATAAAGGAAAAGTGGATCTATCAAGTGGAGAATTGGGCAATTCTTCATGCACTTTAGTCTCCAGAATATCCTTGAGAGGATTCAGATGGCATCAGAGTGGCTCCTCTGTTTAGTTTTATGGTCCAGTAATAAAGAAGTGATACTGAAGCAGGGCAGGAGATGCTTCCAGTGAAATTAGTAACATTGAAGTTTCTCTGGCCTGCAAGAAATGATTGGTGTAATACATGAATTTTAAGGATTGCAGGGAGCATGTCACAGGCTCATTCACTGTGTCTTTTACTTGTCTTTCCTACTGTGAAAGCTGTGTATTTCAAGTACCCCTGGGCCATTTGCAAAACACTTGTCACAGCATGCTCTGCACTTGATATCCATAGGAATTGTATATGCAGTGTATAACATCATGCCTCTATAATCAGTTGGTATTTTGGATACTTTTAGTTTCTCTGCTCAGCACTTACATTTGCCAGTTTGCTCCCCCATGCTCTAATGACTTCTTTTTCCTGAACTTCTACCTTTAGTACACTTATCCATTTTCGTGTTTGGTTACAGCTCTCACTGGTTATGTCTATGGTTTGGCTGTAGATTAAATCCAGACTCTGCTGGAATAAGAACACTCCCACTACATGATACAGAGTGCTGATAAACTTACATTTGAGCCAGCAAAGTAAGTTTATAGGACTCAAAAATGTTGATGAGCTGACTTTGTGCCAGCTGACTTTATGCTAAGTCAGGACTGTCTGACCATGCCAGATACCCCACAGTTAGTGAACCTCCTACAGATAGGCAGTGAGCCTTCTCACAGTCCCTTCTTGCTCCCTGTCTGCCTGCTTGCCCACAGAATCATTGTCCTTGGAAGAAGCCTTGCATCTTTATATGCAGACACAGAGCCCCGCATTTCCCTTTGTCTTTGGATTCCATCTGTAGTCATGGACCTGCCATGCATTGCATCTCTACATTGGCCCACTGCCTCTGAATTTGCCACTGCCATATAATTGGATGTTAGCTGCAATACCATGGTTATCATCACAGAGACAGGGACAGGATGTGAGCCAGATCAAGGCCGTGTGTGTCTCATATGCATTAGCCCAGATTCCACTGTGTTTAACTCAAGCTAGAATGAAGGTGGATAGATCTAAAACAGCTGCTAGGGATCCAGGGGCAGACTCTTCTACAGGTGTCCTACTGCCAGCATGTGCAAAGGTTCTCTCTGAATGTGCATTAAGTTTATTTTGCCTTTGCAGGACCATAGCATGGCACTGAGTCTTATCCTGCTGTTTAACTGTTAGCATTCTTTATGCATCTTTGGCATGAGCCAGCTGAACTTTTCCAACAGGTCTGGAAAATACAATCGGCCAGGGACTGGCACAAGGAAACTCAGATGAGGCCATCCTTATTTTTTTTCCGGTAGAGGAGGGAAAATTTTAGCCATCCAAACCTTGTGTGTTAAGGGCCATGGGAGGGACCCTGGCTTTACTTCATTTATTGGCATAGGACTAAAAGGACCAGCTGTGCTTGACAAAGCTGAAAGTTCTAACAAAGGGTTAATATAGACTGAGGACAGTAATGCCTATAAATACTGTGAAGAGCTTGACAACTGCTTGATTGCAATACATTGTCAGATGTTTGAGAAGCTGGGCCTCCTGTTTGCTGCCCCCTTTGAGGAAAAGAGGGTGCATCTGGGGACAAACTCTGGATCATTTTTGAAGGCCTTTGAGACCTATTTCTATTTCCTTATCATATTCTAAGCATACAGCCAGCTTCTAGGCATTTTGCCAATAAAACAATCTGGTGTTGCTGGCAATTCTGTCCCTGCTCTTCTGTGAATGACTGGGAACTGGCCTTCTGCTACCCGAAGCCTTCCACTCTCAGAATGAGCTTTTCAGTCCAGGACCCAGCACCTGTAACATCTGGAGGCTTTGACTTCTTGCTACACTTGTTTCACTCTGGAAAGCTGTGAATCACAGCCCCATACCTATTTATTTCTACAAAAATACCTCACTGGCTTATTTTACTTCAGTTGCACAGTAGGTCATATTACATTTAAAATATAGGTACACACATACATAATCAGCAATGACGACTTTTCCTGTTCAGAATCGCAGAATAGTTAGGGTTGGAAGGGGCTTTAAGATATTCTTGTTCCAACCACCCTGCCATGGAAAAGTATTTGGAGAAGGGAAAAGAGATTGGAGTGACATATCTCCTGCCCAGTTATCTTCACTCACTATTCTCATTTCAGCTAATGTGTCAGCAGTTATACAGCTTGATATAGGTAGAGAGTATACCTGGATGTTTCCTCAGATAATGGGCTTCTCTATGGAGGCCATATTTTTCCTGCCCAATACATTCAGTATTTTGGACGATTTTGCATTGAATAGGACGCATGGTGTTGAAAAAGAATTGTGTACTCTTGTAATTGCATGGCTGACTGACATCATGAAGCATAAAGAGCTGCCTGCCAAAGGTAACAGGGGGGCTATCTGCATCTGATGGTCCCCATGAGTCATTGTGGGTCTGTAGAAGTCTTTGTCATTCATGTACTGGACCCAGTGGTGGAAGAGTGTGGAGAGAGCATGCTGGATCCAGCAGTTACAAATTCTTCCCCCCTCCATTCTCACTGGGACACCAGACAGACAGAGGATCTCACAGGCAGAACCTACCATCACCACAGCTGGCATAGATAGAGGGTATGTCAGCTGGAATTCATGATAGCCTGGACCAAAGGGTGCTTATTTAGCTGGGATATCTACAATGACCACTTCTATTTTTCTGTTTAAGCAATTTGGGTATCTGTAGTCAAAGTCAGCTGCCTGGGCACATGAACCTGATCTTTGGCCAAGTGGATGGGTAATCTATGAAATCCAATGTATGGGAGCAGGGAAGAGCAAACATGGTCTGGCCCAGAGGAGGTGTACTGTTCTGTTATTGTCCTGGGCCAGAGCCAAATGACAACTACAGCTGCACTCAATTATTTGCATACTAGCTCTGAACAGGACCAAAGCCAGAAGATAGCCGAGGTAGGTTATGAGAGACCGAGCACAAAGTGTGGCAAGGTCTTTACTGCCAACTAGTTTTTACTCAAACACTTCACACATTCAATATTTAAGTCACCTACTTCACGAGCAGTTTCCACAATCCGTGTCTCATACACTTCCCTAAGAAAACAGACAACTTCCATTAGCTTTTAGAGATCAAAATCCAGTGAACAAAAGCAGGCTGCAAGCAATGCCTGCTGGGATCAAGTCTGGTACTGTGATCCTGGGAGCTAAACATACTCTACATTTTACAGTTTCTGTTACATGCTGTTTCCAGAATCTGTTTTCCAAAATCCTTTGTTTTAGTGGTTTTCTCATGTTTCCCTTGACAAGCTCTAACTTTATTGTTATTTCTGTAGTTAGAATCCCAAAATCTTAAGGGCTGGGATGGAAAAGCATGCTCATCTGGGATTTAAAAGATGGTAAGAACTGTACTGGTAGAATGCACAGAACAAAAGGGACTGTAGAATAAAACAACAGAGGCAAAATAAAAGGGGAAAATGAAGTTGTAGCACTGCATCTCATTACTGTAACTCACAGCTGCGGTGTTGCTTCTATGTCATGAAGTTGAGCTGCTACATGAGAGCATGTAAATATGTGAAAAACAAATATTTCAAGGGTAAGGCTTCTCTCCCAGTTTTGCCTATCATTACTTCATCCCAGATCCATCTCAGGTGCAGAATCCAGCATTTTTTCATGCCATTCATGATTGTCCAGTGCTTCAATCTATCTGGAAACCCCTGCAAGGCCTTTTGAAGTTTACCAAGCTGTTCAACCATGACTTACCTGTAACATAGTCTACCTTTTCTCCTTGTGAAACTTCTTTTGTATCACTAGAACTTTGTTCCCACATCTTCCCAGAAGTATTTTTATCTCTCTTACCAGTTTTTACTGACCATCCCACTTTTCCCATCTTGACTGTAAGTAGTAAAGCATAGCACCTGATTAAGTGATCTGTCCTTAGTTTCCATTGGCTTCTACCTGACCAAGAGAGCAGTATCACAGAATCATAGAATAGTTAGGGTTGGAAAGGACCTTAAGATCATCTAGTTCCAACACCACTGCCATGGACAGGGACTTCTCCCACTAAACCATGTCACCCAAGGCTCTCTCCAACCTGGCCTTGAAAACCACCAGCAATGCAGCATTCACAACTTTCCTGGGCAACCCATTCCAGCGCCTCACCACCCTTACAGTAAAGAATTTCTTTCTTGTATCCAATCTAAACTTCCCCTCTTTAAGTTTTAACCCATTACCCTTTATCTTATCCTTACAGTCCCTCATGAAGAGTCCCTCCCCAGCATCCCTATAGGCCCCCTTAAGATACTGGAAGGCTGCTATGAGGTCTTCACACAGCCTTCTCTTCTCCAGGCTCAACAGCCCCAACTCTCCCAGCCTATCCTCATATGGGAGGTGCTCCAGTTCCCTGGAGCAAATGTCAAGGCAGGCAAACAAGTAGGCTTTTTTTTTTTTTGCTGACAACCACTCGCTTTCTAAAGGATAATAACAGAAATGCATAATAAACAGTGAGTATAGTTATTAATGTGATCCTAGCTGCCTGTTCAGCTCTGTTAATAAGTGAATGTATGTCTGTATGTATTGTTATGATGAGGCAAGAAACCTTTCTACTGTTTCCATTTTATCAGTTGCCCAGGCAGAGGACTAAGATGGTACATTAGTCTTTCAAGAGGTCTAAATGCAGCCTGGTTCAACAAAACCTTCTGGTGAGATCATTCTCCAAAATTGTGGCTTATTTTGAAAACAGAAGCTGAGTTGCCACTTAAGAACTGCCCAAGAAATTATTACATTTTACTGACGTTGACATCCCACAACCCATAAAACCTGGCAAGTGGATAGACCACATGCTGTGATCCTCAGGCAGCTAACCCTGATCTCTTACTAGTACAGAATCAGTGTTGTGTGATCTCCCTAAATTAAATGTGTACTACTGTACCTCCAACTTGATCCCATCTGTGTTCTGAAATATACTGTTGTACATACAAACCACATGCTTTCAGAAAATACACAGTAACCACTTTGAGTAAAATTCTCAGCTATCATTTGACCCCATGCATACCATGACAATTTTTTTTAAACAATGAATTAAAAAAAAAAATACTGATTTCTGATATTTAAAAGCTATCTGAAAGATTTTAAATTCAAATTCTTGGTGTCTGTGCTGCCTTTTCAGTCTTGCCTCGTTTTCCTCTCATCTTGATGACAGATAGGGCAATGCTTTTTTTCTGCAAGTTACTCTTCACCTGCTGCTTATCTTCACTATTTAAGCTTCTGATGCATCACCTGGGTCAAGCCTACTCTGTGACACAGCTTTGGCAGCTAAGAAACTATTAACATTTTTGACAGTGATTAAAAGCAGAAAAACTTTTTCACCCTTCAGCTGCAAGACGTTTTTGCTACTCACAACAGACAGACCCAAACACTCTGCAAACACAAAATTGATGCCAAACCACAAAACTGACAAAGTGCAATCAACCCAACCATTACTCAACAGATAAGCAAACAAATTAATTTACTCTCAGGGAACAAGAACTAATTTCTTCCACACAGCAGTCACACAAGAATCTTGGTCTTTCATGCACTCTGCATTCTGACTTTGTAAATGTGAATTAAACCAGCCATACAGACATGTGTGTTTTTTTCTGCTCCTATCCTGATGAGGTCTTAATTACTTCTTGAAAGAGAAATAGCTTCAACAGATACCTCTCTGATCACAGATTTCCTGAGCAACAGAAAGTTGAAAAAATGGGAGTGTATTTGGTGAAATATTTTTTATAATACTTATCTGGATATCTGCTTTTGAATTCCATCAGCTACTAAACAAGATGGGCCCAGTGTGACTGTTGATGTTAATAAGTCCCAGCAAGGCATGAACAGTCCCTGCCCATCCAATATACCGGCTATCTAGAGAATAAAGGCTCTCTCCCACAAAGCAGAAGACATGGCTTCAAATCAGTTTAGGGAGAACATGAATCCATAGGCAAGTCTCCTGATGGCAGGTGAATGTTATAACATGTGGCTATACGAAAGCAGCCAGTTACAACATCACTCCTCCTTTGACCTTGACCTCCCAATCATTCGTTCAGCAAAAGGTCACAATGGCTATGAATCGTATATAAGGTGAGATCTTTCTCTGTGGCAAAGGCAAAATGCGTGAATCTTGGCAAGGGATTATACACAGTGTTTGCTGTTGGTTTGCCTAGGTTATTATCTGGTCAGAGTGCTGGCACTCTTCTCTTTGTATAAGATGTATGGACAGTCTATATCTAATTCATAAGTTGTGACCTCCCAAGAGATGGCAGAAGCCTAAAAGCTGTATACTGCAGTGCCAAGGAACATAAACATTGCATGACACACTACAGTATGTTACAGATTATCAGAAACATGATAGCTGTGTTAGTGGGGTGCTCCACACGGGCTAATTTGCCTAACCCCTCAGCAGCTGGATTGCTTGTGGTAAACAGCAATGTGCAGTACAGATGTATCCTGATCACAGGGTTGTAGTATTCTGTGAATTTAGCTCAAAAGCCTGTAATTTCCAATGAACTGAATATATGTTGGCAACACCTCTGATAGTCAAGTCACATTTAAAGTCTTTAAATATAAACGTAGACATGTATTGTTTTAATATTATTCTGGTAAACTTAATGTTGCTAATTCATAATTGAATAATCCAGATTATTCAAGAAACCAAGGTTTTTCATGTCTTATCCTGCTTAACCGTTTCTTGTGTTTACTGATGCCAGCCATCAGTACACAGACCTGGCCCAACCTGTTTAGTAATAATTGGACCAAAAGAGTGTTCTCTTTAAGAAATAGACAAGGAAATATCAGACATTGGCATAATTTTTGTGCCATGAGCATCAAAGGGATGTTGGATAATATATTAGCTGTGGAACAGAAAGGAAGAACAGAAACAAATATTTTTATTTCAAATTTATATTTCAACAACAATTCATCATAATTTGCTCACATGGAAATCTGCAACAGAAAGGTGAATCTTTGCATCCCAATATTAAAAAGGAAAAATAGATGTTGAAAATAGAAATGCATGATAGAGGATGTGACACAGATCAATGGCTTGGCGTGTTTGAAAAGACATATTTGGAAAGCTTTTAAATATCTTTCATAGAGATGTCAGTTCAAATTTTAGTGAACAGATGCCTTTCCAGATGTAGCATGATACATAAAACATCAAAGATATCTTACATTTTGATAGTGAGTTATCTAGAAATGAGACAAGATTTGTTTTTATAACCGTATCAATTAAAATTCTAAAATGCTTTCTCTGTAATTTCAAGTATTTGATGAAAACTTAACACTACTGCAGGAATTTTGGGGCTCACTAGAGGAATTTCTGACAGTTTTACTCTCTCTTCTGGCCACAGAAATCACTTCTTTTTATATGTATACATCTTTTTTTTAAATCCAGAAACCATTTTTGTTGTTTCTTTCTATACAGTTCCTATCATTAAATATGTTTTAGTTGTGAAGTAGAAATAATTTCTAAATAAATAGCAATTCAATGCTTCAGGGATTAAGTACTCCATAGCCCTTAATTGATATTCATTATTTAGAGTTCCTGAAACCTTTTCCCTATTCAGTCTCTTTTTGAAAGTGATTGTCTATTCTTAAAAATGTATTTTTTCTGCACCATTCTTGCTGCTGTTTCTTGTATTTCTTTCCATATTTCTGAAAGTAGACTTTTATTAGGACATGTTACTTTTATGTTGAAAGTGTTACGCAGACATAATCCCCAGAAAAAGAGTCTGCAACCTGGAAAGACAAGTAAGAAATGCAGTCTTAGATGAAGACATTTAAATTAGTTTTACACTGAATGCTCCTAGCCACACTTTAGAATGATGGGGCGGGGTCTTAATTAAACTGAGACCAAGCATGGATCTTGACTCGCCTTGGGTCTTAATCATGCTTTGTAAATAAGCACATGCTGACAGGTATAAGAATTTAGTGCTAGCAGGTGCAACATAATGTGTACTGAAGAAAAAACACTGAGCTAAGTACAGTAAGGCTACTGAATTAGCTGGGTAAATTCAGGAAATTAACGTGGGTATACAGGAGGTACCTCGTCAGTGTGAAAAAGTTATACATACAGCTGAAATGATGAAATGTTGAAAAGACAACACTGGAAAACAATAAAAAAAAAAAAGTTATTCTAACTTTCAGAACTTGCCTGGTTTATCTTGCTGAACAGGTCACACCACCACCACCAAGAAGATATTGCAGAAGTGCACAAGTCTAAGAAAGACTGCGGCTGTGAAAAACTTGCGTGAAAGGAGACGGAAGAGTTTGGAGTTGTTTACTTTAGAAAAGAGGTGGATAAGATGAGACATGACAAAAGCATGAAATGGAATTAATATAGTCTCAGTCTCATAACACAAAATCTCATCTCTGGAAAATGTCAGATTTTTGACAAAAAGCTCAGAAAGATATCAGATGAATAAAGAAGTCTTGGGGGTTGGCAGCAATGGTTTTGTTTTGGGGGTTTTGGCAAAAAAAAATATGTTTCCATGGAAAACAAATACTTGCAGTACAAAAATTATTCTTAGAAAATTCAATATTCTGCTAAAAACAATTTGATAGAAAACATTTGATCATCCCTAATTTGATTACATAAAGTGCTAAAATGATGTGATGCAGGTACTTGACATGTCTTTTAATTGAGGTTAGCAATTTCATATAAAGTATGAAGTATTTCATTCGTGATCAGGAAAAATTCTGCTGCCAGTATTTTCTCTGCAAAGGTGCCTCCTTTTTCAGACTGATTTTTCTCTGAATTGCAGCTAACTCATTTCTGCTGACCGGCAAGGAACACTGCAAAATCACTTCTTCGAGAACTCAATGTTCTTTTAACAATTATTCAGTGAAAAATTTCAATCAACTCTAATTTTACAAATGACTGGGCGTTTTATCCAGGCGTGTTTCTGTTTGTTCTGGCTTTTGTCAAAAGAAGAGCTGCAGGAGGTCTTCTGTTTTGTCTTAAAGGAACAAAATATTGCAATTGTTAAATTTCCATATAGAAAATGAAGACATGCAGTCTTACCCATGGTTGTTTCTAGATTAGAAGATGCAAAAAATGCCTACAGCAAAGTATTGGTGCTCTCATATTTATGTACACAAATTAAGTGATCATGAATTTGCTTTTAATGTAATTTGTTATGCTGAGTTTGCAGTCAGCCAAAATGTCAATCTGCTTCTTTGCAAGATAAAGCATGCCATAATTCATATGTTCATTTAAAAAAAAAAAAAAGTGAAAATGCACATTTAGATAGCAAATCCATAACACTATAGCCACTACATACTTTTTTCTCTGAGAAGCAAATACTCCATCATTTTTTTTTGCAGAAACTTGGCAGGGAGGGGGGTGTCTGCTACTACTTTTTCCTTGCTTTCTTGAGCATTGTGGAAAAGATCTTATAGAACAGCTTTGTATCCAGATGTTTCTTTTCCCCGATGTGTCAGCATACTAGGCCAGATTCTCATCTCACATCTGATGATGATGTAAATCTGGAAAACATCTACAGGAATCAAAGAAGGAGCTGAGTATAATTTTTTTGTATAGAGATGTACCAGGAGTACAGGTGAAATTCGTGATATCTATTAAGAATTAAAATATTTGTCTAAATGCCTCGACTATATTTGACTGAGAAAACCAGACCACATCGGACTGACTCTTAAGTTTTAAAGCAGATTCTACTTTCATTATCTGATGGGGAAACATATAAGTGAAAACCAGGATACTCCTGTGGGCGGAAGTGGGATGAGAAGAAAAAAAATGTGTGAAGATCATGTCAGTGTTATGAATGCCTCTCTCATTATTCATAATTGTAACCTTCAACAAAGTGTGCAGTTTTGCAACTCAGTTTTGTTAAGCAATTAAGAGATATTATTTTCTTAATACCTCTGTCTGAACTAAAATGAAAGAAGGTAAACTCCTGACTCCTGTTTACTTTATCATCCTGAAGAGTTTTGACGGAAACAAAAAAATAGATATAGGCAGCAGCATTCATGCTAGGAATATTCAGAGGGGCTGGACCAGAATATTTGCTAATCAAGGTTAGCAAATTCCTACTAGGTACAGTTTTCCCAGCATTTAAGAAAAAATCTGCTGCCAACATTTTCTTTTCAAAGATTTTTTTGGTTTTTTTTTTGTTTGTTTGTTTGTTTGTTTGTTTTTGTTTACTGACTATTCTCTATGTCATATCAAGTTGTATTCAGCTCCAGTTGAAATTCTTGAGCTGGTCCAGATGACAATCAACTAATTTAAAATTTATTTCATTCTCATATCTCCTTGTAGCCCACACCCAGATGAGGTCTGCTTCATGCACTTCTTCAGATGAAGTCTGATGAGAAACACTTTCTGAAATTTGTTTTTTAAATGGGGTATATCCTAGGATTACTGCAGTTCAGTGTCTGAGCAAAATAGCTTCTGAATGTTTAAGCCAGAGTTGGCTGAATAAAAATAATCTGTTTAATTGCTGTCCAATCGATTTGAAATAACTGGCCATTTCTGTCTACAGTTGTATTGTTTTGTTGCTGCTTGTCTCTCTCAATTCCCTTTAAGAATTGGTGTTCATACCAGTGGAGTATCAGTTAGAGCCCACAGGGCAAATCCAGCCTGTGGGGGATAAACAAGGAGCCACTCTTTTACACGTGCTATATTTTGTAATAGTGACTATGCATAAAGTCATGCAGTATGCAAGTATGGAGTCTGAGAAGCCATTTGTCAGCCAGCCAACTTGGATCTGCACAAACCAGGTCAAAGAGTGTCAGAAGAGTAAGGACAAGGCTTCATCCTGGCTTCAGGTTGCTATCCCCTTCAAGTCCTCAAAAGCTCCTCTCTTCTTGCTCCTTCAAAGGCTTATGCTTGGGAGAGGCTACTCTCTTCTTTATCTCAAGTGAAAGTCTAAGCTTTCACAGAATCACAAAATGGTTGAGGTTGGAAGGGACCTCTGGGGGTCATCTAGTCCAGCTTGCCACTCAAGCAGGGTCACCCAGGGTACATTCATTGCTCAGGACTGTGTGCAGAAGGCTGTTGAATATCTCCAGGTAAGGAGACTCCACAACCTCACTGGACAACCTATTCTGACGCTCAGTCACTCTGAAAGTCAAATTCTTCCCCGTGTTCAGGTGGAACTTCCTGTGTTTTAGTTTATGCACATTCCTTCTTGGCCTATCACCTGACACCACCAAGAAGAATCTGGCCTGTCCTCTTGACACCCTCCCTTCAGATAATTATGCATATTGATCAGGTCTCCCTGAGCCTTCTCTAAGCTGAACAGGTCCAGCTCCCTCAGCCTTCCCTCATATGAAACATGCTCCAGAGCTTAAATCATTTTAATAGTCCTTGGATGGACTTGCTTCAGAAGCTCCATGTCTCTCTTGCACTGGGAAGACCCAAACTGGACACAAGTCCAGGTGAGGCCTCACCAGAGCTGAGTAGAGAGGAAGGATTACCTCCTGCAACTTGCTGGCTTTAACAGAGTTTAGGAACTGTTCAGTACGTCCTGATGCCTAGCCTTAAGATTTGTTGTTCTTTGCAGTTTGAGTGCCCTAAACAGATGTTATGAATCTTAAATTCCCCCAAGGCTTCTTGTTATTTCTATAAACTCATACAATCTGTAATCTACCTTTATGTTTACACACCAACTCTGAGCATAGCCATACTTCTGTTCATAGAAATCAAATGTAAAAAACTAAGAGGAGCATGCATTTAAGATGATACGAAGTCATTTAACCTTCTAGCTCTGAAGTGTGTTAATTGCCCCCATTTACCTACATTGTTCTAAAAGAAGAGTATCAGCATCTCAATATATGGTCCAGTACAGTGTTATTTTTCTCTCGGTCCTGGAGGTTATCAAAATTGTTATTCAGTTTCATTCTGTGAATGCCCTGAAAAGCACAATCTCACAAGACACAGTAATGGAACCTGTAATTTCTTAATTCTCTAAGGGATGACATTTCTTATCATGACTGTGAAAGGCCTAATTTCTTCAACATTACATTAGTGCACAAATACTGGGAAGAGATATGAAATAACTGAGATCATGATTATATAATCGGATTGTATTATTGGGTAATGAGATATTAATGACATATGCAACAGCATATATGCAAAATTTGTAAATAGTATTGCTTTTATCTGTGCTATATGTTATCTTATCCAATTCCATTCTCAAAGAGCAGTCTGAGTTTCAAGTTTGATTTGTTTATAAACCACACCACTCAGGAATACCAACAGGTCTATATAACTGATACTATCTGAGAGGAATTTAAGAGGCATGGCAGGCAGATCCTATTTTTACAAACTCATGCAAAATCTTCATAATCAGACATATGAAAATATGCTTACCTGATAATTTATTAAGATTGAAGTCTTTATTGTCCACTGGTCAGCAACTCTTAAAATCTCAGCTATTTTGAAACAATGACTCACACATGCGTTTCCTCTCCTCTATCTGTCTTCCTTCACACAACAAGCATTTCTAAACACCAAACCAGCACAGAACCTTCAGTGAAATGTAAAAATCCTATTTCTGCTTTATTAAGAGCTCATTTCTTAAATGGCCAATGTCTTTTTTATCTGGGTGGTGTACAAGGACAGTAACCCTATGTCCATTTTTTTCTGACCATTTCCTGCTGATGAAAGGAAATACATGCATCAAATATGTAAACCAAATTTGGGTTGTCTTTGGTTTATGAGGTTTGTTTCCAAAATTAGGAAAGATACTATATTTCATCTCCCTTCTTTCTATGAAATCACAACAAATTAGTAAATTTTTCAAATTCACATGTGATTTGCAGGAAGAAAGATATTCCTCAGAATCGAATCATAGAATCACAGAATTTGAAGAAAGTTCCTCACATGAATATAATTATACCTAATAGTTTTCAAATCTGCCATTCTCCTAACAGAATCAAAACACTGTTGCTAGAAGACAACATAAAAAAAAAAAGAACGTTTACCTGAAGTATTGCTCTTACTGTTCCCCACTGAAGTAAAACAGTCAATGTGTGGATAAACTTAATAGACAAAACAAGAAATTACCTGAACTGGAAGTAGGAAGAGGCTGGAAGAATTTTAGAGGGAAGTCTCTACGCTTGCATATATCTTCTTTTTCCCTGATACACACTTTCATGGGCATTGCTGGAGGCAGAATATTGGCCTAGATGGAGCTATCATGAGGAGTACTATGGCCATTCTTGTCCCCTCAGGCAGTTTTAAAGGCTGCTGAAATGAAAATGCAATTCTGCTTCCAGCATTATACAGTACTATATACATATATATATAGCTATACAGTACTTGCAAGGCAACTAAAATATCTCACTTTTCTATTATAAAATATGGTATTTATCCATAAGCAAAGCATTTATAATAGTCTAATTGTTTATCTTATGTGTTCCTTTTTATGATTTATAGCACTATTTTTTATGTAAGTTGCCACAGTATTTTCATGTACAGTTCCACAAAAACTGAGTTTTCTACACTGAATTTTTTTAGTCATAGCTCTATTGCTTTATGTTTTTAATCAGGGCAATCATGCGTTTTACATTACTTGGCTTGTAAGAATAATAGTTGCTTCCATATTCCCATTAATCTCTAAAAGATTATCTACCTAATTTATTTACAGGGTTATTTCATTCTATGCCCCTATAAAGAAGTAGAGTTGTTTATCTATTTCTCTTCTAAAACGACTCTTTTTCCCATAGAAGGAAAACAAGAAGACATTTCAAGCTGGATATTTAAGATAGTTCTATTTATCTACGCTTGTCACAGTGAAAAAAATTACTGTTAAAATTTAATAATGTCTTAAACTATAAATGATCCCTACCAAATACGAACAAATGTTTTCCTCTTTAAAACAAACAAATTATGACTGTGGAGATTGTTTTAAAATTATTCTGCCTATCCTGCAGCCATAATCTTTGCTAGGGTAATTTGGCACAGGCTTGTTGAATTAAGGGGAGCTGAGCGCAGTTCACTCCAACTGATGATTTGCTCCTGTGTGTGGATAAAAGAAAGTCACTTTTAATTTGTCAAAAAAGCCCCAATGTAATCCTGAAAGTTTTAACTACTCTTTTAGCATCAGGAAGTTAACAGCCCACATCTGGAGGATAATATGATCCCACCAGTGGCTGTAACAAGACGCGGCAGACTGTTGTAACCTTTCAACAGGTTGGCAGTAATGAAAAATGGTTTCACCTAGCTCAGTCCCTCGATTGTTCTTCAATATTACAAATATTCAACTGTTATTACACATTGATGAACTCTACCAGTACAGATGGCAAAGGAGCATGGTTGGTTGAGTTAAGGTGAAGACAAGATGTATCTAGGACAAATAAAAAGAAGACCTTGTTGGTCGTATTTCTATGACCTGTGAGGTAAGTGGAGTGCCCGTGTGGCAGTGGCAGTGACTGGAGTGTTTGGGAGGTGCAGTATTGTGCCAGTCCCTTCAATGTGGACACCAATGATAGCTTTAGCTAAGAAAATCGTCATGGTAGAGACATGTCCAATAAACTTACTTTGAATAAAATGGTTATGAATGATCATATGACTGTTACTGCTGAACCTAGGACATAGAGACAACCAGCTAAGACCCTGAGGCCATCTCATATGACATAGACTTACAGCCAAACTGTCTTACCCCTCAAAACAGGGTGGTTGCATCCAAATTTCCTGCACTAATGGTCCCTGACCTGTAATAGGGATCAGAGTCAAGGTTTTCTTTGAAAGGGTGTTACCAGGTCCAGCATCAGGCCAGAAGCAGAACAGTTGCTGTCAAAAACTAAAACAGTATAACCGATCACATACCTGTTCTTACATCCACACATTGACAATTTTTATTTTACTAATGGAGAGGATTTTTGTGCAGCAGGAGCAGAAAGAATACCTCTTTGAAGAGGAAATTTGAAACTTTGATAGTGCTTCTATATTATCATAGCCTTAGTTGTTAAGATAGGAAGTGCTGCCGTCAAAGAGGCGATGCTATACTGCATCCTTGCAACCTCAGCTGTTCAAACAGTTATAGCTCATACTGATTAGCACTCAGTATCATGTGTCCTCTCGGCCAATGAAACTGTATCTCTACACTCTGTCTCCAAGACCTTTGCAGGGCCAGTCTCTGCATCCAATATTTTCAGTATTATAATGTCTCTTGGCAACATATCACATAATATTAGATGGATTCCTGCAGAATTTAAAAACTCAGCACATGATTTGCTAATGGATGCAAATGAGAAGTATTGTGATATAGAAATGTAGGTAGAAAATGACATAGATTTCAGAGTCTCAGAGACAAAATGTTGTGTAAGAAAACAATTATTTCTTCATCAACAGAACATTTCACAAGTATTGTGGCTAAAGGGTTCTGTAAAGGCTGATTTAGATTTATTCATGGCGTGAGAAAGGAGGATAACCTTTGATCTTGAATTTTCTTGCTGAACAAACTCTTGTTAAACATTCTTTTCTGCCACATGCAACTATTAGAGCAAAGAAGCAATCAGTTATCTCTTTGCAAAACCAGAGAATATTACTCAGGAACACTTTTGAAAGACTAGAACTTTACCAAAAAGAGAATTTCAACAAAATCTACCAGGTTCTCTCTAATTAATCCCTTTGTAATGTAAGTGATAAACTTAGAAGTATTCCTCTAATAGTCAGTACTCCTCTAGTCAGTTTTTTGATAGGACTTTAGCCAATGAAATTTTTAGTAAAAATACTAACTTGGTCATTATACTTTGGAATTTTAATGTCTTGGAATAAACTAACATTTATGGATCCTATTAATGGGAATTCTGTGCCCTTCTGAAAACTGATGACGTAGATTTTTATTTCCAATTCTAATGGGGTCTTAACAAAGGAATCTCTCAAGTACAAAGATTTCAATAGTCCCAGGGAGTTCTTACTCATATGAAATTTCAGAAGGACTGTGGTGATATAATAATAAACAGTAAGGAAAATCATATTGGAAATATTGAATCAGATGTTAACAAAACTACTGTCAGAATGGAATTTCAGTGCAAGAGTCAAAAAAAGACTCAGTGGCCCTAGTGACCTTTAAATGAACAGCAGTAAAGCCCAACTGTGCCTCCAAATGCTGAAGATAGGGATCTCCATCCAAAACTAAAACCTCCAGTGCTCTGGTCTGGCTGATACCAATCTCTGAGACTCGTGGGTTTTGTTAGCAATGTCATATGGTCCACATAACAGTCAACTGAAAATGAGTAGGATTCACCCAGATACTAAATAAGTTGGCTCATGTGACTGTAAGTCTGTTCTGAATCATCGGTGAAACTCATGATGGGTGAAAAAATTACTAATAACTGTGAAAAGGCTAATGTTGATCCAGCCTTAAGAAAGACCAGAGAGGGAACTTGGGATGAATGTGCATGTCAGCTTCATCTCTATTACTGGAAAGCTAGTGGAACAAGCTGCTAGTAATTCTGTGTCAGCATGGATGACAAAGTTGTTAGGACCAGATAGTGTATACCAGCTAGTGAAAAATCATGTTTGATCAGTCTGACTACCTTCTGTCATGAAATGACCACATATGAAAATTTAGTGAAAATAGTATATGTATCATATCTTGACTTTAATGCAGCCTTTGACACCATCTCCCATAGATTCTTATTCGGAAGTTAAGGAATTATGGGCTGGATGGATATACTGCAGGGAGTGTTGAATATTGACTGGAACTATTGGGCTCAGAAGACGGCAGTCTTGACATCCAGCCTGTGGCTGGTCAGGAGTGTTGTATTCCAGAAGCTGATGCTTAGGCTGATACTTGTTCTATATCCTATCATTGGGATGAGGAGACAAAGTGTACCCTCAGGAACGGTGAATACTCGATTAAATTAAGGGGACTGAATAATATGTCAGACCACAGAGCTTCTATCCAAGACTGTATTGAGAAGTTAAGGATGAGACCAACAGAAATTTTGTGAAGTTTAAGGTAGACAAATAGAAGGTTTCACTACAGACCCTGACCTGTAGGCTCA
The DNA here is from genome assembly GCA_017639245.1 of Myiopsitta monachus. Classification (NCBI taxonomy): domain Eukaryota; kingdom Metazoa; phylum Chordata; class Aves; order Psittaciformes; family Psittacidae; genus Myiopsitta; species Myiopsitta monachus. The sequence continues at coordinate 87,170,164 of CM029918.1, forward strand.
TTTTCAATCCCACACTCTACCTCCCTTGTCCGCAGAATGAGGGCTGGGGATGTTCCTCGTGCCCCTGGCTGCTCTGCTCCTGGATGGGGCTGGGACAGTGCCAGGCTGCGGAATCTGCCCCTGCCACCACTGCAGAAGTCCTGCAACCCCTGACTCCCAAGGACTCCGTGGCCCACGTTACACCCTGACAGTTTTCAACTGAGTAAGCTCACACATCAGTTCAGGGGTGCAAGCCATGGCCTGGCAGTTGGAAACCAGCAGTGACTGAGCTGCTGCTGTGTGTCCTGCCTACATGTGACACTAGAGCTGGTTTCTCTATTATCGCTGTACTTGTCACAAAGCTTTTAATAATGCTCCTCCTGAATTTATTTATCTAATCTGAGTGAAAAGAGTGTGAATCTCAATGCATTTGCTCAAAGTCATTTGCTCAAATGCAAACGATTTCAGGAATATTATCTAGGATGCTTCTACAAAAGTCAGCTCCTTATTACTTTGTCTGTTTGTACTTATCCACAGCAAGCATTTATTTGTCTTTTTTCGTTCATCAGTCAGCTTGTCCTAATTTGGTCATCACAGGCAAGATTTCCTTTGGTGTTTTATAACCCTCACACACTTTTTTCTGATGATGCCTCAAAGCCTAAGTGTTTTTAAGGGGAGACGTAGGCTTGGCTGTCTACATCTGAATCTATTACTTGTCAGATTATTAGTGTCTCTGTAAGGTAATACACCAGTGCTAAAATTCACAATTCTCTTAGTGTTCAGCTTCATGCATGTGTACATATTTACATACATATGTGTATGAATATGTATAAAAGGAACTGCTGGAATCACAAGGATAGTCAGCAGAATGAAATCATCTTCCACCAAACACACCTGTGTGTTACAAGCAAGTCAATCAGACACAAGACTTGGTGTGATGGGCAGAACTTCCCATGTGCTGCTGTCAAAACAGAGCACAACTTTTTGATGCACAGTGGAGAGCGATTAAGGATAAGTCACCAGAGGCAGCAAGAACAGTCCTGGCACCAGCTGCTTGTCTGTATGCTGATGGCAGAGCAATGGAAGCAGAGATTAGGTTTCGTACATGAAGTGTAGCAGACTGAGCGTGGACATGGTGCTGACTGCAGGTCAGCATCACAGCAGCCAGGGTGGGCCTCCTTACAGTCCCCACTGCTGGGAACACGAGCTCAGATGGCATCAGAAAATGGGCAGGAAGAGATCAATATTCTGCTTTTATTGCTTTAATGTGAAAGTATTTGCCTACCTGCAAGAGGTAAAACACTCTCATTTTCTCCCATGTATGGTATTGCAGACTATTAGAAGCTTCTTTCATGATTAAATGGAAACACTACAAGAAAAGCTAGAGAATTCCTAAAATGTGCTTTTCTCATTTCACTTTCATTTCAAACACTGGTTTGTTAAATCTAACCAGAGCATATGCAGAGGCTTTGCTATTCTGGGCTATGATGAGAAGAAAGTAATGTTGAAAAAACAACCAAACCATTCTAAAAGTCATTTACTTTCACAAAATTATTGGGGGATATTCATTTTCGGCAACTGACACAAAAATTCTGCTACTTTTTATGTATTTCCTCTCAGGATTAGTCCTTCTCTGAATTTTCTCATGCTTCAAAGGGATTTTTACATAGCAATAAGGAAGGGAGGAGAGAGGGGAAGCCTTCCTTCTGTTGTGAAACAGATACTTCTCAGTATTTGGAAAAGGTTCGACAGAGTCAGGATTTATAAACTTTTATCATTCTGCTTATTAAAGACTGCAGACTGGCCAGATTATTAATTGCCAGGTGCTACTCATCTCTAGTCTTGGTTCTACTCTTATCAAATCTGAGAGCAGGAGATACTTGCAGCTTACAAACCTAAAATAGCTCAAAAGTGTTGGTAAAGATATACTTGCTCTGAAGGTACACAAAGTGCTCTTTGTCAGTTTTACTCTACGGCGTTAACTGACATACTGCATGCAGTGCTTGACAGTCCTGTTAAAACTTAATTTAAAAGTAACTAAAAGACTGAGAATTTGGCTGCATGTTACTCAGGCCACTTCAGCTTTCATAACATAAAAAGAAGAGGCTTCCAGAGCTGCCAGATCAGACCTTTTCATGACAAAGGCAAAGCTGATACAGGCATAGCTCCCATTTGAATTTAATATTCGTTTGCTCTCTTTACTGATGACAGGTCTGGAATGCTGCAGGCTGGAAGAACAAAGTCTGGACCAGAGCTGTGGAAATAAAGATGTTCACAGACTAATCTCTGACCTGCCAATCCAATAGGAGTGGGAACAACTGTAAAAAAGCCTGAATTATTTCATATTGCACGGACCAAGAAATAGTACGTTTTCTGCGCTGCTCTTGAGGGAGTTATTGCAAGCTGTTTCTTCAAAATCAGTTTGAGTTTTGCCATCATCTTTAATGCAAAGAAGTTTAGGCCCTTTGGCATATATTTTGGTCTTTCACAGTAATGGCTAAGTACAGGCTTTCTACTTAAATTTTGAAATCTATTTCATCGACATCAAGGGAGAAATTTCACTGATCATGGTGGGGCCATGTTTTCACCCAGCTCACTCTGATCTCTTGCTGATCAATTCTCCCCAGGATAGAGTGATAGGATGCATGGGAATGGATCGAACACTGAACCAGGGGAGGTGTAGACTGGACATGAGGAAGTATTTCTTTACAGAGAGAGGCAGTGGTCAAACACTGGAAAAGGTTTCCCAGAGGGGTGTTCAATGCCCTTAGCCTGTCAGTGTTTAAGAGGCATTTGGACAAGTGCTCTTAACAATATGCTTTAACTTCTAGTCAGCCCTAACGTGCTCAGACAGTTGGACTAGATGATCATTGTTGATCACTTCCAACCCATCTGTTCTATAATAAATGAAATGCCCAATAAATTCTGTTGGATTGCATCCATCTGGATTGTTCATTCTATCACATTCAGTTTTGTTATCAACCTTCACTTACTCCTAGATACACTGTTGAATGCAGAAGTCTGGGAATGGATGAACTGGGATGTACATTATGGTTAAATGATTTATTACTAAAAGCAACCATACACTGTCATGAGCAACAGGCTTAACCAAAAACACATGTTTCTGGTAAGTCATTTTATCCTATAATCAGTTGAGCTACCTTACATTGAAGATGAAAGACAGTCCAAATTCCTGACTTTTTTTTTTTTTTTGAGCTGCATTATTTCAGATAACTTGTATCAGATACTGCATGATGTAACCTGACATGATACAATGCAGCATTCTGAATAAGGGGAAAGCTGAATGGTATTTCAGTTGTCAGGCATGTTTTCGGATAGTAAATTTTATGGTCAATGTTTGTGCAAGAACAGATAGAGAACAGAAGACAACTACTTGTAGACTGTGAAATGTTATCGATTTTGGAAAGAGCAGCTGTGGATATTTCTACTGTACTGTGATCTGTAATGCACACATTTGAAAGTACCTGTATTATCTACAGTTTCCAAAACCACAATGGAATTAAATTAAAACACTTTCATTCTCCAAATAAAAGACAACAGTACAAGGCAACATTAGAAGATCCTTATATCAATAACTAGGTAAAATAATGACAGAAAGAGGTGGGAAGAAGTAGACATTGTCATCTGCAAGAACTGGAAGGGGGGGAGTCAGACAACATGATTATTTGGTGAAAAAGGTTACCCTGAGACTGAGTTCAGGGAGTATCTAGTGGCTATCTGAATATGTTTCCTAAAGCAAGGTCTGTTAAACTAGTAAATAATCCTGAGGAAAGAGGGGGATGTCCCTTAATGCTCAGGTCATTTAAAACTAGATTGTAAACTGCAGGGAGCAATTTTAGACTGTCAGGGGAGAATAATACGTTACCTAATACTCAACTTTCCATCTCTAGTTACTCTCACTCTGTGACTGCACATTTCAAGGGACTCGAAACAAGATACCAGTCTCTCACATCAAGGGCACTGGAGATTTATGTGTGGCTTGTTTGCCGTTGCTCTGAAAGTAAGGTGGTATTTCGGTAGAGGTGTACGGACACTATAACCAGACATGAGTTGAGGCTTAAACACTGAAAAATCCTATTAAAAAGTTGGCAGAGGGAAAAGGCATATGGACATACACACCCCAGGATTGTCTTTTAAATATTAGCTAAAGTTTGGAACACGGGATGGGGCTGGGGAATTCTGAGACTGATTACAAGTTATAGCCCACTTCCTGTTTCCATTGAAGTCAAAAGCAAAACTCCCATTGATCCCATGGGAACACATTCTATACTTTCCCACTCCATAGCTCTAATATTTTAATGGATTTAAGCAGTTTTGCTTAAAAAAAAATCACACTCATGCTGACAGTTTAGACACTAAATTTCTTGAAGCTTGATGTAATTTGAAATAACCCAGATGTGAAAACCTCTACAAATGAGATTTTTAAAGGAAACAAAATTTAAACATTAATGTTGACAACTCTTGCAATACCACTAATATCAATAAAGGGAAGAAAAGTTATTTTTTGCAGCTCTGTGGGGGAAAAAACCATTCAGCTACTCCCATCTGAAAAATTACTCCCAGTAGGACTTCAAAAGATATTGGTCACAACCTCACAAACATGAGGATTCATTAGTGTTTCTCAGTAGTTCTCTCTAAGCTATTCTTATGCAAAGCTGTGAGTTCAGAGGTCACACTGTACATCATACACAGTATATTGGGGAGCTTTCAGAAGTGTAGGTATAGTTGGAGAGTTATGTCGTGTCATATTACATGATTCTCTAACTGTATGTGAGGAAAGTTATGTAAACCTTTCTATAAGACAGCCTTACAAAGACCTAAGCCATTTGTGTTTTCAAGCAACTCTCACACAAAGCTCAGTTTTTCTTTCAAATTGCATGTCATTAAATTTCTGAACCAAAATAAACCTCTCTCTGGACAAGAGGAGCTGAGTACAGCTCTTTCCTGCATGGAAGGAAGCCACCAAACTAATTAGAGGCCAAAGTCAGTCTTGACCTGTCACCCTTGGAATGAGAATCTCATCCTGTGCTCCTGTTTAATGGGCCAAGTCTTCATGAGTGGTTTTGATATGCTGTTCTTTACTCTTATATGCCCACTCAAAATTTCCATTTTGAAATGCCTAATTGTTTTCATACATTCAAATTTCGTTGACAATGAAATGCCAACCACATTGAGGTGTGACACCTAGCCAGTCCTAATAAAGACCAGTCCTTACAGAGACTTTGAGCACATGTGGATGCAAGGACTGATGATGACTTAGAACCAAATATTTCTTCATCATATTATTTAATGACGTTTTCAGTAGGTTTTGGATTTGTTCCAAAATAGGTTAAAAATTTCGAAGTTTCAAATTTGCTAAAAAACACTGTCCAGACAGCTTTCTATGTAGTATGTATCTACTATTTTTATGACGATGACATTATTCATATCGCACTTTCTTTACCCCATGTAAAATACCACTGTTTTGATTTTACTAGACAATTATGCTTCTGGAAGTGTGAAGTGGTCATCACTGCAAGTTTTAATTAATTCCTACAGGGACATAGTAGGCAGGAGTCCACATATTTAAAGGTACACAGAGTTGCAAGCCCTTAAATGGCCAACATTTCCCATCATTATCTTCTCGCATGAAAGCATGTGTTCTTCACACAGACAGTCTCTGAAGTGCTGAACTGATTTTAGCTGACTGCATTGGCACAGTTTGCTTGTAGGGATTCATTCATTATCCCAGCGGCCAGCATAATACACTTTGTTGTGGCAGTTCTAAGTAGCAGAAACTTGGTAACTGTCTCCAGTCAGTTCCTAACCCAGACCTGATTTAAACAAATGTGTTAAAGCAGATTTTTTTCCAGTTTGTTCCATTTCCTTTCCTCTCCTATTCTTCAAGAAATATATATATATATGTATGAAAAAGAATGAGTGGCAAATAACCAGCTATGAAAGAAAATACCCTTTTGCCTGATAAATTGATTTTCAGGTATTAAAAGAAAGACCACAGAATTATATGAATGTAGTGAATTAGAATTAAATTTTAATAAACAATTCCATATTCTATATCACAAAATCTAGCTTGACATATTTACCTAAGCCAATCTGAATTATTAAAAGTATAAATGTAAATTTAGAACTGGCTAAAGAAGCAAATAAAGGATTATAATAAAGAAGAAATATCACATTGGAAGAGTCAGTGAATGAGATTGGCAATTGACCTGACTGAATATTTCCATCTGGAAGTTGTAGTGTAGACAGCATAGATGAAATTCTGAGCAAGCACTGAATTAAAAGACATGTTAGTACAAGCTGGAAAGAGCTGGAAAGTGAGGGGCTAGGGGAAACAGGGTTTTTTTGTTTCATTAACTGCAAATCTCAGCAAAAAAAAATAATTTCAGGCAGTGCAAAGGAAGAAAGAAATCTACGAAATTAGTGCAGCACTAGGCATTTTTGACAGCAAAATAGACATAATCCTACAAAGTACCATGCAGTACTTGTGAAGCTGAATGAATGAATGAATGAATACATGAGCAAGCACTCTCTGGCTTGTACCTGTGAAGATGTACCAAAGATGAAATGGACCTTATGTAGGCAGCTGTGCTGCAGTAAATCTTCTGGAACTTTTTGGAAACTAGAAGTTGCTGAAAAGAAAATAAATATTATCCACTTATAAGTTAAAATAATAGGCCTAAATACTATTTATCTCGGAGAATTAGCAAGTAGGGATGTGGCTGGGTAACAGTATATATACACTTGACAGGTAAGGGTATGAACAGTGAAAAAGGAACTTTTTAGGGATGATAAAAGATAAGAATAAAGATAAAACTAAGAATGAGCTATTTAGGTTGGTATCTCAAAGCTTTCTCACTGGGAGGAAAAGTCTGCAAGGAAGTCAGAGATGTATTAAATTGAAGGCTTTGAACAGCCACCATGCAGATGAATAGAATGCTAAGACCAAGACTTTAGAAAATGTATGTTCTAAGTCAGGCCTCTCCATGCATATTTAGCTGATAAACCACGTTTATACATATTTCTGTCTGTTAATGGTTGCTTTTACTTCAATCCAACCATGGAAACATCACTGCACTTTCTCACCTATAGCTGCTCCTTCCCACCCCTCTCCCCACACCTTTGTCCATGAGAAAAAGACATTAGTATTTCTAGGCCAGAAAATACTGTTATTGTCCTCTGATCTCAACTCTTGAAAATCTGCAAACTGGAACATCAGAGTGTATGTCTGGACAAAGTCCTTCCTACAAATTCTCTGCACCGTCAAGGCTGCCTTGACTCAAAAAACACACAGTTGAAGCCTTCAGGATTCTCCTGATCCTTAGACAGTTTTTAAAATTGAGCTTTTCACTGTTTTCATGGTAGAAAAAAAATTTATCATTTTATTCATCTGCATACTTTTTATATAATAATGTCAACTGAATGGTTTGGGGAATTTTAAGCAAGTTTATCACTTCAGCAAAAGTCGTCCTAACTGCCCTATTGGATTGATGTTGGAAGAAGAGTTTAAAAGCTGGGCAAAGCCTGGTGCTTGTTCTCTCCACTAATTGATTTTAGTACCCCATTTATCATATCATTTTATATCACTTACTATCATTGGTGATGTTTTCTCTACTTTAAACAAAAACTACCAACCACTATCTTGTCCTAAAATGTTTGTATTTACAAAACTTCCAAAATGACATTTTAGCATCTCATATAAAAGCATTATACATTTATTTTTAAATATTGAAATTATTAATTTTGCTGAAACTTCAATTTATTTTTAGATTAATATATCTGAGATAATTCTTACTTCAAAATTGTCGCTTTCTGACTTACTACAGGGAAGTATAATCAATCACTCAAACCAAGTCACAAATGACTGTGGTTTGCAATGAGATCTTGCAAATCCTTACATTTTCTGAAATAATATTTATTTTTAATATCCTGAACAACATTTATTTCAAGTGGCAGAAATAAAACGCCTTGGATATATATAGTAGAAGAGTTGAATTTCAGGCAAATGTGGCTGGAACAGATGAATGAAAATAGTGCGGTGGAATTAAGTGCTGAGAGCTGCAGTAATGTGATGCTTCTGTTTTTTTCCTTCTATAGACATATCATGTAAAGTCTATAAGCTCCTGCTCTGGGTTCTTTTTGTTTTCAGGCTTGTGCTTTCAGGCTGTTGTCCTAACTCCAGGTAAAGGTGATGTCAGACTTGGTTTTCTTGACATACCGGGTTCCATCTGTGTGCACCCACACATCGCACGTACTCACACACATGGAGCCACAGTCAGGATTAAGATGAGATCAAAAAGAAATTAAAATTACTGATAGACCTGTGGAGAAAGACTATAAAGAGATTCAGCTTTGTTTTTCTCACCAATGACAAACACATCCTAGAACCTAGAAAAGAAAAATTAATAAAGTTATTTGCAGCCTACAAAAGAGTAATGTCACACTTTTATTTTTAGTCAACTATCTCATTTTGGGGAGGGGGGAAGGAAGGATCCTCCAGCTGTGCTTCGTGCGCTGCTTATTTTGTTCTCCTTTCTGCTGGGCCTGAACACACACAGCAGGGCTTCTGGGGTGATTGTTCCAGTTGAGTAGCCTCTGCTTTTCTAATGCACCTTCTGGAGATCCTTCATTCAACTCACTGAACAAGATCTAATCCACCTTGAGTATGGCTTTTATCCTCCAAGTGGCTCCTCATATCTTTTTCCAAAACAAAGGGGTAAGCTGCTTCTTGATGTTCATATTAAATGAAGGGCAGCTGTTTTGCCACCACATTCATCCTCCTGTGCAGTGGTATTATACAGCCGCTATACAGATGGTTTCCCAAAACTCTGATAAAATGTATGCATCTACAGCCAGAAACTTGGTTTTCATTCCTAATGGTAATAGAGATGCTACAAATTGGAAATCTCTCCAATGCCAGGGTGCCACTTACCCCCTGTACAAATAAATGGCTCTGAAATCCCTTAGGTATGTGAAATACCCTACAATAGTAATAGTGTTTACTTCACATGATGTGATGAATAAATGCAGAAGTATTTGACAAGTGCTAATGTAATGCGAGCCATGGAATATCCTGGCATAGAAGATTCACCATTGCTATTAAATACTGCACAGCCTACTGCAAAATGTATTTTTGCATAGATAAATTTGCCAGGAATGAACAGCTCTGCTCGAAGCATAATTATAAACAGAAATATTGCCTTTGAAGGGAGGGCAATGGAAAATAATCAAAGCTCATAAAAAGCCATGTGCATTGCAAACTAGACAGAACTTTCAAAGCAGTGAAGACATTAAATGTCACCACCAGCAGGGTGTACATGTTAGCCAGATAAAAAGCACACACTTGCCTGCAGCCCAGTGAAGTGAACAATGTTGTGAATCTGGCAGTTACCTCTGTGTTGCTGACAAGGTTCACAGCTAATGTCTCCCACTGCAGTTCCCACTGAGCAGTGAAATCAGGAAGACAAGTTGAGCTGAGGCCACCTAGCACTGAACCCCAGGAGGCTGAGGTGTTTGTTTACCATTTCAAGAACCCAAGTGTCCAAAGGAGCTGCAGTCTCTGAGCAGCTCCCTGTAATTCAGTGTAAATTCGCCTATTCTTCAACAACACCGATGCGAAGAATTTATTCCCAGAAACACCCACTTTCAAGCTCAGATAGAAATTAAGAGCTGGAGCCTTGGCTTGTCCTCTTCAGGCAATCTTACAGAGTTATGCCCTCCTCTGTGTCACAGGCCCTAATAAAGCAGTCTTTCACAGATGCATCTGTTGACCAAATGTCTGAATAGACAGTGTTTTCCATAGCCAAAGGATGATTGGGTCAAGTACAGTAATAAAAGTAGTAAAAATGTGATCATCTAATGGTGCCAAAAGAACTACCAGTAGAAAGAAACACCTTTCCTTCCAGAAATAAATGTTTATTTTTATATGCTTTGTTTGCTGAAAACAACATATTGGAACAGTAAAATTCTAGCTTAATCAGCTATAAATCCCACATCAATTTTTCCTCCAAGTAGAAGAAAAAACAACTGTCACCTATGTTATAATAGAATTAGTGCCCAGTTTAACATATATCCATAATAAGAAGCAGATTTTCACATCTTCTTTCCCAGTGTCCATGGCTTTCATGGATCTGCATTGTTTCATGTTTCCACAAAAGTGATAAAAATATATGTTCTTTTTCTTCCTTATAGGACATAAGCCTTGAAGCTGTCAATCTCAGATTATGTTTATGTGACCCTGCCTTAAAAATATCGAGCTTCCGCTTGGGGATAAGGCACCATACCTTTATTCTCAAACCTTACATTTTGTTCCAAATAAGCCTGCTAGAATGCCTTATGAAAGCCCAAGATTAATAATCCACTTTTTTTCCCTTTATGCCTTTGTAGGACACTGGAGATGACTTTTTCTGGTTGTCTTTTGAAAATAAAAGTAAACAAGCATATACAAAAGAGCAATTCCTAAGGAAAAATGTGTTGCACATGGATTAATGTGCTGTGAAATCGCATTATGGGCAGAAACTTTTGCTTCTTTCTGGCCCTGAGTGATTTCCATTTACAAAGTTTTTATAAGGAGAAAAGGTGATATTTGCAGGCACCTTAGCACACAGGGGGTTTGAAACAGGAGAACAGTGGCTTTTTGACTAATTGCCTTTTACATGAACAAAATCCAATCACCATTTGAGTTACAGATCCTTTTTACATTCCTGCAGCAGTGATAGACTTGGAAGACTCAGGTCTCAAATGCGGAGCACATATTCCTGTAGGGCATGAACTGAAGCATGAGATTCATGTTGAAAGAGAAATAGATTTTTTTTTTTTTCCCGTTGTGGGAGGAGAGCAGCTTAAAGCACTTTTTTGACTAATTTCCTACTGCAACCATGGATATGCATTCTTGCTTGTAGAGTAATACCACTGCAGTTGAGAAAATTATTTCTCCTGACTCAGGGTGTTGACCACAGTGAAGAAAGCTTCAATTTGAATATTTTGCACTGATCACATCCAATGTCACCTGAAAGCTGATGCGGAAAATTCCCTAGTACCTAAAAGATCAAACATTATCAGCCAAACACACCACAACTTCCTGACTACAGTCAGGAGAGCAAATGGAGAATGTGATAGGTCTCATCTGACCAGGAAGCCTCACCCAGTAGAAATGGAATCTCTTTAGGGTTAACCTGGGCTGATTCACCTTACAGAGCCCACTTCAGGCTTAACCTAAAGCAAAATATGGGGGTTATTTTCAGTTTTGGCCTAATGAAGTCTTTTCACTTTCAACTGAAAGTAATATATATTTTGCCCTTTTTTAATGCAAAGCCAAATGTTCTGTGGACAGATAATAATTTCATTAATTCTAATTAAAGAATATTGAGTATTTTCCAGAAAGCTTTAGTCCATGCACTTGTGTGTACATGAGGAATGTAACTTGTTCAAGATTGGTTTTTTTTTTTCACACTTCATCAACAGCCACATAGGGGTTTTTTAGCACTTGCCATCTGCTCTTAATTAACAAAAGCAAACAGTGATTAATAGATTCTGCTTCTGGTAATAGTCACAAGCTGTCAGCTTACAGGTGTGGTGAAAACTAAGAACAGAGAGAACAGATTTCCCAACTGTGACAAAGTTCTTTAGTTCTTTATAACCTAGTTTATGTGACATTAGACCTCCACTGGACTTGTAGGTTGCTTTTAATTTTTAAAGCTGAAAACAGGATTCTACTTCTCCCCTTATATAAGTAAACAAACTGCTTGGAAAAGAAAAACAAACGTGAACCCCCTAAACTAAGATTAACACTATGAAAAAAGAATGCTGAGAAAAAAAAAAGACAGAGCTCTGTGGAAAAGAGTATGAATGAAACAGAGAAAAACAACCTAAAATGGAACAAATCAAGGAATTTTACTAAAAGAGCAAACGGAATAGCAAAGCACTGTAAGTTTGAACATTTTCTCAAGTGTGTGAAAAGCTGTTTAGTGGAATGTACCTGTCGGTGCAAAAGAATACATGTAGTCTTAAAAATGGTGTTAGTGCAGCTTACAAAGAAAAAGGTGAAACCTAATTGGCTAGCCAGCATAGACATTCAAAAGTCTATTAAAAAAACACTTGCATATTATGCAGAAGAGAGGGAATTACTATAGCACTATAACTACAGTGCATATTGTAGCAGTGCATAATTACAGTCTGTATTGTAGAACTGTAAAAAAGGCTTATACTAGCTGTGCACTCTTTAGGGGAACAGTAGAGAAAAAATATCAGAGCTCTTCAGCAATAGAGCAGTTGTGGGTTTTGAGCTTTGGCTCTTCATGTCACTTGTCACCCATCTAGTCAATTATTCTCCGCAGATAGATGTTAAGTCTTCAATTTATTTCTACATTGGTAATAAAATACTTGCTAATAAGGTAAGGAATTTTAGTAATTTCAAGAATGAGATAAGAAATTTAGAGACAGTCCTCTGTAGATATCCATAAGGTAAGCAGTCCTTTATAGACGGACAAAAAATGAGGCCTTTCATAGAATCATAGAATAGTTAGGGTTGGAAAGAACCTTAAGATCATCAAGTTCCAAACACCCTGCCATGGGCAGGGATGTCTCACACTAGACCATGTCACCCACAATAAACCTTAAGGCTGTGAACTGGGTTTTTTTGTACTTGTAAGAATACAAAACCTTTCAAACACTTTGCAAAGCATGACTTAACATGTAAGCAAGCATTTAAAAACTTGTATCTTTCAAAAAAAAAATGTTGGACCTAAAGCACTGCCCTGCTGAAGCTTTTTTCAAACTGATACATTCTTCAATGCATTTTAGATTTAAAAGCATAGATTTCTTTTAAGCAAAACAACAAAACCAAACAAACAACACTTTTCCTAAGGAGTTTCTGACCAACTCATCCTTGAGAAGACCTCTCCATCAACAATTCAGCTAAAATAAAGAGGCACAGCCTCATCATCAGCAGAGGCTTAGGTTGGATATTAGGAAAATATTCCTCACAGAGAGGGTGGTCAGGCATTGGAACAGGCTGTCTAGGGAAGTGGTGGAATCGCTGTCCCTGGAAATGTTCAAAAACCATGTAGCTGGGGCCCTCAGTGATAAGGTTTAGAGGTGATCTTGGAAGTCCTGGGGTAATGGTTGGACTTGATGATTTTAAAGGTCTTTTCCAACCTAGCTGATTCTATGATTCTATGATTGTATCTCTGTACAGTGGTTTGGGGTTCTTTTGTTCAATGGAACAGACATGGTATTTAACTGCAAAACATATCTGCTTTACTGACTCTTTGTCATTGCATGCCAGTGGAGAGAAAAGGGTTATTTTAAGAAGGGCAAGATAAGAATTCTTATTATGTAAACTATATAAAAATATACCTTTGAGTAATTTGTCTACCTCCATGATTTACATCTCGTCTCATCCATAGATATAATGTTAGTCTAAAACCAACCTAAATAAATTCAAAAGAAACATGTAAGTGTAACGATGAAGTTCTATTAAAAAGTGTTTTATGCTGACAATGAAAAATAATTACATTTAACTTTTTAGATATTTATTAAAACTCTCTTTCCTTAATCCATAGTTGTGATAAACTATTTTAGTCCTCTTTAGGTGTTAAAACCTCAAATGCATAGTTACAATGAACTATTTTAGTCTTTAGGTGTTAAAACCTCAAATGCATTTCTGAAAGTTCTGGAAAATATTGCCTTCTCTGAAGAATTCCAAAAATCATCCAAATTGCATCACTTTTCAGATTTTTGAAAGATTTCCATGAATCCTACCCCAGCTCTGCAGAACTTTGGTGCATATGTCTAAATTTACAGATTGAGGGACAAAGTGGGTCTGAAAATTCATCCATTTTTTCTAGCTAGCACTCCCTCTCTGCTGTTTTTTATTTCCTCACACCGTTAGACCCCCATGATTATGACAGAACGATTCTCACTGTCTATTAGGTAAGTGAAAAACAGCCCTGAAGTCAGTGGGACTAGATTATGTCGGTAAAACTTACCATGTATACAGTTCATAAAAAAATCAGTGTCCCAGGGAGTAATGCAAAAAGCTGAAGCAAAACTGAACATATGCAATAGCTGTAGGTGGTGAAATACAGTGCTCCTGAATCATGCGAACATGCCTTGAAAAGTCTGGGTAATAGTGGCAGTAATTCAAGGCATCTGTTACCTGCCCTTCGTCTCTGATTAATGCCACTTTATCGTAGCCCTCATCAAAATCTAGATCTATCTTCTCCTGGCAGCCCAACCCCTTTTCTTTGCCATCAGTCCAAATATCCTCACCACTGTGCTTGGAATGGCAGTTCCCTTTGTGGCAAGCATGCCCTTTGTTTTGTAGGGGTTGCCAGTTGCAAAAACCCAAGGGAATAACACCAAATCTACAGCCAGAGTTTGATGAGGACAACAATTCCAACTAACTAATGATATACATTATTCATACTGGCCCATGCCTAGCACGATTTTTGAATACCTTTTACTTTTTACATCTCAATAGTCCTTACAGCATGGAGGGCTGTGAATATTTAGGTCTAAATCAACTGCTGAAACTGCAAGGGTGCAGTTTTACCCAGATAAAACTGTCTTTTTTCCGTCTCTGTCAAAACATCAAGTACTGATGACAGAAGGATTCCTGCATCTTAGAGAAATCAGGTGGAGCACTGTGACAATTCCCATTATAAATCTCATATATGTTTCCCCTCCAGTATCCAACGTCACAAGAAAGCACAGAGGTGAACATATACGCTGACTAATGCAATTCTTCTATTCCTCACACTCCTCCGTTACATAGCAACACCAGGAAGAGCAGCAAAAAAAGCTGTTTCATACACGTGTTAACTATGAATATACTGGTGTAGTGAAACCAAATCATCATGATAAAAGGACAAAGTAAACATGTAGATTAAAATAAACTGTTCTCTACCAAGCTTGAGTTTATTCAAGAACTTTAATATTATATTCACTACAATGCACAAAAGTCTCTTTGGTGGAAATTTACATTGACGCCTTTCAGCAACAGCATATTCCCTAAATCTCCCTTGCTGGTTACAAAGAAGGGCAATGCAGTTTCATTTAAATCCCAGGGCACTTTATTACAATTCATATGATGCCTGTGAAGCATCATTACAACTTGCCAGTTAAGAGCAAATCCCTCTCTTTGAACACCTTGTTGTGATGAGAGCTGCCTGCCAAGAAAGCACTCAACAGATGGATTGAAGCTCTGAAGAATGTCTTTTTTGACTTAGAGATGTCTTTGACACCACTTTCACAGTAAGACTTGTAAATCCTTCTGTAATTTTGGGGAGGGATAAGAGGTGTGTCCGCAAATGCACCTGATCAAAATATAAGCCATTCCAGAGGTATTTCCTAATCTCCCCTCCACATTTCTAAAAAGATAAAGAAAGCATATTTCACTAATACCTAGTTTCTGCCTTAAAGGGTCAGCTACATCATCCTAAACATGCCACACAGAAAAAAAGTATCTGCAAAAGTAAGACGATCTATCAGGCATTACACAGATACTTTTGAAAGCAAATTAACAGCTAGGCTTTTGTAATGATGGATTTTGTTTATCTGTTATATAGCAGCAAATCTTAGCCCCTTCCTGCCCTGTTTGCGCACAGGGTTTTTTTAAATATGTACTTTGACTGTAGGGTAGAGTCTTTGTAAAGCCATGGTACAAATTTTATCGGTAGATTTTTTTTTCTTTAAACTTTGAGCACTTTAGCCAAATCTCTGTGCAGAAGATAAGATTGCAGGAGTACAATAATTGCTCATGCAAGAGAAGTTTTTTTCTGAACTCTTCAGTGACCTAAGACTGGTTCTGGACAAACCATAAACGGCTTATCTAAACAATAAGATTCCCCTCAGGCCTGCAAAATAGAGCTGGCAATCTTCTGATTTGTCTGTCTCACAATATTTCTAGTACTTCCTCCTCCCAGACTGATACACCGCAACAAGGGCCTTCTTTGTAACACAAGCTATTTCTACATCATTGTAGCTGCAAATGGAAAGGAAAATGCACATAAAACTGAAAAAAATAAACTTCTGGAGGAATATGGTGTTTCAAGAAATTATTTTCAAACTGATGTTTTTCACTAGCAAAGGTGGCAGGAGGATATGACAAAATGTGCTCTCCTTAAAATGTGGGATTTTTTTGTCAAAACTGAAATATTTTGTTAAATATTTTGCATCATTTTTGATAACATTTGATAGAAATGTTTCTGAAGTCCAGAGCACATTGTTTTTTTCCAACCAGAATTAAAGAGATAATAAAAAAATTGTACATTTGACAAAAAAGAACATATTCCCACTAAATCAATATTTTTTTTACAATCCATTAAGAGGCTTTTGTTTAAATTCAGGTGTTGAATGTAGACAAAATTAAGAATATAAACACCTAATCCATTCTATTCCTAATTCATATTTTGTATTTGTTTTGACAAGAAGGAATTAAAAAAAAATAAAAAATCTGTTAACTGAGTCAATCAAGCTAAAGAAACCATTGTACAAGGCAGTTAGGAACACTGTTTTTTCCACTATGAAGGCAGTTGAAATAACTAAATGAATCTCCACCTAACGTCTCACTGTAAGCATTCCTAATAGCGTAATAGAGGGAGATGTGTAAAAGGTGAAATGATACAGTTTGTAGAGTTTTAGCTCACTCCTTTTTTTGCAATTGTAAATATAATTATGCTTTGTTCACTTGAGATTAATCAAATAAAATTATAAAGAAACATGCACTGAATTTTCTCTTGTTCTCTCTAGTACATTTAAGAAACTAAAAATTCATAGTACTACCATTATTCTGAGAATAGAATAGTTTTGTAGCACCTACATCTGACTGAGGAAGATGTCACCATAATAAACATGACAGAAGTGAACACAGATAAAGTTCCATTCCACAGACTAGGCAGATGTTATGCAAATGTTACGTCATTCAGTTCTGGTTTTAATGTGCCAAAATACCAAAGGCATCAGAAAAAGAGTCAGTTCAAAATTTCTTTAAATGACTCCTTTGTTCAAGTGGTAGACTCTTTTTGGAAAAAAGAACTAGAAATTGGAAAATATATATTTTTTTTCTAATATATATTCTTTTTAGGTGATAGGTGATAGATGTAAATGCTAGTAAACATAGCTACCTTAATAAAAAAAAAAATAAAAAAAAACAGAAAATGTAAAAAAGAAAAACCAAAACAATTGTAATGTTCTCTTGTCCCATACCATAGAAAGGTATAAACCTGATTAACATGTAGGCATAATGCACAAGACCTCTCAGGTCCTTCTCTGCAGAGCAATTTTCCAGCATTCAGTCGCCAGCCTGTACTGCTGCATGGAGTTATTCCTCCTTAGGTGCAGGACCCTACACTTGCCTTTGTTGAATTCCAGAAGCTTCCTCTCTGCCCATCTCTCCAGGATGTCTATATCCTTCTGAAGAGTGCCTGTCAGCACTCTGGAGTATCAGCCACTCCTCCCAGTTTCATATCATCAGCAAACTTGCTAAGGAGGTACTCTTTGCCTTCATCCAAGTCATCGATTAATAAGTTAAACAATTCTAGACCCAGTATTGACTCTTGGAGGATACTGCTATTTACAGGTCTCCAACTAGATGCTGTGCTACTGATCAAAATCCTCTGAGACCTACCATTCAGCCAGATCTTAATCCACCTCACCATCCAGTCATACAGTCTGTACTTCCTGAGCTTGGCAGTCAGTATGTCACGGGAGACAGAAAGACTTTCTGAAGTCCAGGTAGACAACATTTACTGCTCTCCCCTCACCTATCCAACCAGTTGTCCCACTGCAGAAGGCAATCAGGGTGGTTAAATATGATTTCCCTTTGGTGAATCCATGCTACCTAGTCCTGATCTACTTCTTGTCGTCTACGTGTTTAGAGATTGACTTCCAGGATGAGCTGCTCCATCACCTTTCCAGGTATCAAGGTGGGGCTGACTGGCCTGTAGTTCTGAGTGTCCTCCATCTTGCCATTTTTGAAAACCGCAGTAACATTTGCTTTCTTCCAGTCCTTAAGCACGTCTCCTGATTGCCATGAGAGTGGCTTAGCAATGATGTTCATCAGTTCTCTCAGTGCTTGTGTGTGCAAGAGGTTTGTTGAAATTATCTCTAACTCAATTCATCCCAATCAAAGGAAAGACTTCCTTTCTCCAGACCTTGTCCCTAGTCTATTGTGTCAGGGATTCCTGAGGGCTGGCATTGGCACTGGAGACTAAAGTAAAGAAGGCATTCAGTACCTCCACTTTCTCTGCAACCCCTGTTGCCAGTATCCCTGCTTCATTCAGTAGAGGACCCACATTTTCCCTACTTTTCCTCTTATTACTGATGTATTTGAAAAAGCCTACCCTCTTGTCCTTGACATCCTTAGACAGATACAATTCCAAGAACTGGCAGGGATATTTTTAGAAAATTGGAATAAACTCAGTTTTTTGGGTCAGTGATTCCTGTTTGTAATCAGGCAATCAAAGTTTGCAGTCCCCTAAAATATTTATTCTAGCTCCATTTTAAAAGCAGTTATTTTTCTTGCCTCCACTGTTCCTGTGGGATAGTTGTTACAAGGTCTTGTTGCTCTGATGTTTAAGTATACTTTTTCTCATTTCCATTCCAAATTTATCCATATACAAATTTTCACTTGTTCCAGCATTTCCCTTTAGTTCAAATTGCACATTGGATTTGTGGATATAAATTATATTCCCCTTTCAGCCTATCACTTCAGATCACTGAGATATTTTCTCCCTTTATCTTCATTGTACCAGTATGCTGTGACACAAGCAATTTTTGCTAGGAAACTCCTACCCACAGTGTTCAGGTCAATACCGAAACATTTAACATAATTAACCCCAAGCCAGTCTTTCAAGAGCTCAACCAAAGTCCCCTTTCAGCACGATACTTTGAAGGCTGCTCTCTGGCAAATCAGAACACAAATTACTAAATTCATACTATTTTTCATTTTCCTTGGCTTAATTAATAATTTTAGTTTCTTAAAGTCTGTTTTCTGCAGTTTTACATTATATATGACTGATAAAAATGGAAAAGATTACTATTACTGTAAAATGCATTCCCTTCAAATCATTTTTCCAGAAACAAACAGGAAGAATATACCAACAAACAAAGACTATTTAGAGGTATTATTTAGCTATGACCAGAAACAGAAGCGCTAGAAATCCTAAAAGTAATGACCCTTCTGCAAGACTTCCAGCCCAACTGTGTAGATTCCAGAGTATTAGATAAACATCTGAACTTTCAGATACTTGTCCATAGCTTACCCAAATTCCAAGTCTTTTGGGGTCACCCATCATTATGAATTTCCTTATTTTTATGTTTGCCAGGCCCTTTTAACCCTACATTTTCAGAGGTCCATAGAACTGAATTGCTCAACTCTCCCAAAATCCAGAGGTAGAGTGATTAAATTCTACTTAACCTTGAAAAGTTAAAGTTCACTATTACTTAATGTATAACCCTGTCTAAAAAACATCATTAAAATACACAATTCATACAGCTGTGGAAATTCTAGTATCCCCTTAAGGTGAAGCTGCTCTAATCTTGCTCTTTGTAGGTATGTGTCATTATATTCCTTGTTTATGAGCACATATTAAAAGCAAACGAAAATCCCCAAAACAAAATAAGAAAAAAGAAAAATAAAAATTTTCCCTTCAGTGTGTTAAAACACATGAACATTAGAAAACACAAGTTCTGTCAAATATTAGAATTTGACAAATGCTGTCATTTTCCTCAACATGTGTTTAAGAGCATGAAATTAAAAAAATCTATACTTGTACATATTTTTGTGTTGTATTGTTTTATTGTCCTTAAAAACTATAACTGTGCTCCTATCAGTTATGTCTTATTTATTAGTATTTTTAATGTATTAAACAAATTTTTGTTCACTTTTCATACCTGTGCCCATAGGAACTCATAGAATAAGTAAATGAGGCGCCCTTTAAAAATGTTTCTGCATCTGACTGCCTGAAAATAAGAATATAAAATCCTAATAAAGATTTTAACTTGCTTCATTTTCAGTAGCCAATTTCTATCATCTTGCTTAACAGTAAAGAAGAAGTAAAACATGAATTCTTGCAGCAGACTATTGTCTGATATTTAAATATTACATCTATCATTCAAACTAAGAGATGAGATGAGCACTCTGCTGGCCTTTTCCATGGATTTTTCTGAGAAAAAGCAGGATGAGTTCAGAGCTGCTCCACCAATATTTTGAATTCCTGTTTATGACACTGTCACTTATTATGTGAATACATCTATTTCTATTTTCTATTTCTTTGCCTTAACCTAGTGTCAGGGTTTAAGCCCAGCAGTAAATCTAACACGATGTTCGCTCGCTCATTCCTCCCGCTTTCTCCCCCCCTGCTCCTGGGGGGATGGGGAAGAGAATCGAAAGAATGTAACTCCCATGGCTGAGATAAGAACAGGCCAGTAACTAAGGTATAACACAAACCACTGCTGCTACCACCAATAATAATAATTGCAAGGGAAACAACAAGGGAAGAGAATACAGCTGCTCACCACCCACTGACCGATATCCAGCCCGACCCAACAGTGATATAGCTTTTCCAGGTAACTGCCCCCAGTTCATATACTGGGCATGACGTGTTGTAGTATGGAACACCTCTTTGGCTAGTTTGGGTCAGGTGTCCTGTCTCTGCTTCCTCCTGGCTTTCCCTGCTCCCAGGCAGAGCATGAGACTCAGAAAGTCCTTGGTCAGAGTAAACATTCTAAGCAGCACCTAGAAACGTTGGTGTTATCAGCGCTGTTCCCAGGCCTAAAGTCAAAAGCACAGCACTGCACCAGCTACTAAGACAGAGAAAATGACTGCTACTGCTGAACCCAGGACACCAAGAAACACTTGTGCAATCAGAGATGTCATATAACAGTACCTCAGTAATCAACACAAGTATAAATTTCTCATGAATAATGTAAGCTTCCTTTAGATATCTCTGTTAACATGCTCAATTTATTTAGCCTGAAGGATTGTTAGCAAGTGGTGCATTTGTCAAAAAGAAGACATAATACTCAAGGATCATCTGCTGCAAGCTCAGGAGCGATAAATCCCAACTAGAAAGAAGTGCAGCAGGAGGGCCAGGAGACCTCCTTGGATGGATAAGGACCTGCTGAGGATAAATTCAAAGGAAAAAAGAGGCTTATAAAAGGTGGAAGCAAGGATAGGCAGCCTGGGAAGAATACAGGGATGTTGTCCGTGAAGCTAGGGAGCAGGTTAGGAAAGCTAAGGCCCACTTAGAATTCAACTTGGCTAGGGACGTGAAAGATAACAGCAAGGGATCCTATAGGTACATAGTGAATAAAAGACAGACTAGGAACAGCATGAGCCCCCTCTGGAAGTTATTGGGAGAACAGGCTACCCTGGATTTGGAGAAGGCTGAGGTTCTTAATGACTTCTTTGCCTCAATCTTCACCAGCAAATGCTCTGACCACACCACCCAAGCCTTGGAAGGCAGATGCAGGGACAGTGAGAATAAAGACCCTGGGCCCACTATAGGAGAGGATCTGGTCTGAGACCATCTTAAGAACCTGAACGTATACAAGCCCATGGGACCGGATGAAATCCATCCACAGGTCCTGAAGGAGCTGGCAAATGAAGTTGCTAAGCCAATGTCCATCATATTTAAAAAATCCTGGCAGTCAGGTGAAGTTCCCGAAAACTGGAAAAAGGGAAATATAACCCCCATTTTCAAGAAGGGGAAAATGGATGACCCATGGAACTACAGACCAGTCAGTGTCACCTCTGTGCCTGGAAAAATCTTGGAGCAAATTCTCCTGGCAGGCATGCTGAGGCAGATGAAAAACAACAAGGTGGTTGGTGACAGCCAGCATGGCTTCACTAAGGGGAAATCCTGCCTGATCAATCTGGTGGCCTTCTACGATGGGGCAACGGAACTGATGGACAGGGGTAGAGCAGTTGATGTCATCTACCTGGACTTGTGCAAAGTGTTTGACACTGTCACACATGACATCCTTGTCTCTAAGTTGGAGAGACATAAATCTGATAGATGGACCCCTCAGTGGATAATGAACTGGTTGGATGTCCACACACAAAGTGTTGTGGTCAATGGCTCTGTCCAGCTGGAGACCAGTAACGAGTGGTGTCCCTATGCCATGGGTTCAGCAGCAGCAGTCACTTTTCTCCTTCTTGGTAGCTGGTGCATCACTGTGTTTTTGATTTTGGGCCTGGGAACAGTGCTGATACCACCAGTGTTTTCAGTTTTACTGCTGGGTAATGTTTTTGTCTGATCAAGGACTTTCTGAGGCTTATGTTCTGCCAGGGAGAAGGGGAAGCTGGGCAGAAGCACAGACAGGACACCTGACCCAAACTTGCCAAAGAAGTTATTCCATACCACAGCACATCATTCCCAGGATGTAAAAACAGAGAGCAGAGACCCAGAAGGGTGGGGGTGCACGGCGTGGGTGGCCTTTTGGTATTGGGAGGTGAGCAGTTGTATTCTCTTTCCTTATATTTCTCTTGTATTATTACTGGTGGTAGCAGCAGTGATTTGTGTTATACCTTAGTTACTGAACTGTTCTTATCTCAACCTGTGGAAGTTGCATTCTTTTGATTCTCCTCCCCATTCCCCCCAGGACTGAGGGAAGAAAAAGAGGGAGGGAGTGAGTGAGAAAACTGTGGTTAGAGGCGTAAACCACGACACCCTCAGGGATCAATGCTAGGACCGATCTTGTTCAACATTTTTGTCAGTGACATGGACAGTGGGATTGAGTGTGCCCTCACTAAGTTTGCTAATGACACCAAGCTGTGTGGTTCGGTTGAAACGTTGGAGGGAAGGAATGCCATCCAGAGGGACCTTGATATGCTTGTGAGGTGGGCTGATGCCAACCTGATGAAGTTTAACCATGCCAAGTGCAAGGTTCTACACGTGGGTCAGAGCAATCCCAGGCACAGCTCTAGGTTGGGCAGAGAAGATATTCAGAGCAGCCCTGAGAAGAAGGACTCGGGGTGTTAGTAGATGAAAAAATGGGCATGAGTCGGCAGTGTGCGCTCACAGCCCAGAAAGCCAACTGTGTCCTGAACTGCATCAAAAGGAGCATGACCAGAAGGATGAGGAAGGTGATCCTGCCCCTAAACTCTGCTCTTGTGAGACCTCCCTTGGAGTATTGTGCACAGTTCTGGTGTCCTCAACATCAAAAGGACATGGAACTGTTGGAACAAGTCCAGAGGAGGGCCATGAGGATGATCAGGAGACTGGAGCACCTCCCATATGAAGATAGGCTGAGAAAGTTGGGGCTGTTGAGCCTGGAGAAGGCTGCATGGAGACCTCATAGCAGCCTTCCAATATCTGAAGGGGGCCTACAGGGTTGCTGGGGAGGGACTCTTCATGAGGGGCTGTAGTGAGAGGGCAAGGGGTAATGGGTTCAAACTTAAACAGGGGAAGTTTAGATTGGATATAAGGAAGAAATTCTTTACTGTCAGGGTGGTGAGGCACTGGAACGGGTTGCCCAGGGAAGCTGTGAATGCTCCATCACTGGCAGTGTTCAAGGCCAGGTTGGACATAGCCTTGGGTGGCATGGTTTAGTGTGAGGTGTCCCTGGTCATGGCAGGGGGGTTGGAACTAGATGATCTTGAGATCCTTTCCAACCCTAACTATTCTATAATTCTATGATTCTATGATAATATCACTGACACACAATGAAAAGGAAATCAGTACAGAAGACCACTGTGGTCACAATCCTGCAGAGAGGTGCACTTTTTCTGAGCATTGTGTACTAGGATTAGTGCCTTCAAAATCAATGTGATTAATAAATGCAAGTGCCTCACAGTGTGTGTGTTTGTTTGAGTATGTATTTAAGCCATTGCAGGCTTGTCCCAATGGAAGAGAAACCTTCTGAAAGTTTCAGGTTTCTATAGTGATAACTTCAGAACTGAAAAGAAGCTAAAATTGAAAAAATAGTATGTCTGAAGCACTTCTGTAATTTGGGAGGTTCTGCTTTTAAAACCAGAGTTCTAAGGGGAAACATGGGATTTGTTAAATTCTCAGAAATGCTTTTCAGTAAAAAAAGAATAATTACAGAAATGTCTATGAAGTCTAGGTTTTGCATACATCTTGCATTTCATATTCCTAAATGACTTCTAACAGTGTCTTTCATCTTTTTGCAAATACTTTTCCTGCTTGTGTGAGTCAACATGAAAATTGCGAAGAAATGAACCACTAAGGTCGAAACACTCCCCCTCCAAACAACAGAGAAACAGAAAGTCCAAACCTGACACAAAAGGTACTGCGGGTCTCCATAGTGGTTACTATAAGTTATTTCAGAAAAAAAGAGCATTCTTTCAGGAGAGTGTTACATGGTCTCTAAGACAAAAGAGATTTAATAATCATTCTAGCTCTAGTTCAACAATTTTAGTATGAAAGTGACTTTTGTACTTTCCCTTGATGAGACTCATCTGTTACTTTCACATAAGTTTAGTTGTCTTTTCAGCTTGCAGCAAATGACAAAATGTTAGTTTGACACTGAAGTATAGCATTTATCATGATTTGATGGCAAAACAACATTGGTCTGACATTGCAATGTGGGATCTGCCCTAATATGACTATTTTTCATTGTATAGTACTTTTGCTTGCCAAATCATTATTCCTATTGGCAAATCAAAATCATAAAATAGCCTTTAGCCTTTCATTTTGTTTGAATTCCCCAAACTCCATTTAAAAGGCAATATTGACATCCTTAACACATTACAACAAAATTTTGTGTCATGGCAACAAAAAGCAGTGAATTTGTTTTGTTTTTGAAATTAGCTATGGTCTTTTCTGCAATGCTCTTTAGTTAAGTTTCTGGCTCTCTCCTTTTGAATACCCTTTCTAGGTTTCAGTCATCTTTCTGGACTCAACCACAATTTTTGTACTGAGGTTAGCAAGGCATAAAAATTAGATTGGTTATAAATGGCTGTTTAAATTGGATAATGTGCAAAATCTCTATGTGAGACAGCAGAATGATAAATGAGCATGCTTTAGAGTGGGAAGTCCTCCAGATTCTATACCTCCTCAAATCCCCCTGAAGACTGAGAGCACATCATAACATTACTGCAGTTTTAGCTATCAGTAGTTAATTTTTGATTAAAAAAAAAATGAAATAAACATTCCGAAGGAAATATGCAAGATCAAATAGTTCTGACATAGTTAAAGCATTAATGGATCTGTTCAGAAATGAATTTGAAAGAAAGGTAACCTTCACCAAAGGACAGCATACATGACTGTGACTGTGATTAAGATTTTGAACTTCCCAGAACATTACCTGTTGCTGCAAAAGTGATGGAAATTTTTCCACTGAAATAAATAGGAACTACCCATTCTGTGCTGGGGGTGGTAGAAAGGCAGTGTCAGGAAGAAAACTGACCTTTGCTGCGCTGCAAGTACTGTGTAATATACTGCAGTTGCGGTTGTGTTGAGATCACTATCAATTCAAAATAATGAAAAAAGGAATCTGTAAAGATAATGTTTAGCTGCAGTGTAGAAAACACAAGGCCAGCTCCCAGTGCCTTTTCTCATATTGACTCATACTTAACTGCTCTAAGAGGAACCCCACTGATTTCAGTGACATTGATTCTACTGAGGAACTGCTGGGGTTGCAATACATCGGAATCTGCTCATAATGTGTAAATGATCTGTATCACAGAGCTTCCATAATCCTATATAAACACACTGTAAATAGCTATACACGCTAAGGTGAAACAACCATAGTGCAGTATGCGGGTCCAACTTGCAGTACTTGCTGTCTTGATGACGAGTGGTGGGATTGTCCTGCAGCAAAAGACGGGAGTTGAAAGGAAGTTCAACAATAGTTATAAAATAAAGTTCTAGCATATGGTATGTTATCAGTTTTCATATGCTGTGAAGCATGGACAGGCAATAGAGTGAGTTCCAGAGCAAACCTGAACCTTCCAGAACTAAGCTGAGCCCAAATCATGCCAGTCATTAAAAGCTGAGCCAACTACTATAAATTTCATTTTATTCTCTTTTCAGGTATCTAGTTCATATTTTTCAGACAGGAGCTGTAACAAAATGTGTGAAGAAAAGGTTCTTAGTCACATTATTGGTTCAAATAAAATTCTATAAGTTATCTAGCCCTATATAAAGAAAACCGAACATACCCACAAGTGTATTGGCAATACTCAAGATACTCAAAACCCTATCTTCTACTTCTCTACATTAGGTTGAGGCTTTGCATTGTAACTTGTATAATCCTACAAGACTGCATTCCAAGAGACACTTTTCGTATGCATATCAGAATAACAGAATGGTTGAGGTTGGAAGGGACCTCTGGAGGTTGTCTGGTCCAATACCCTTGTCGTAGTTTAAGCCCCCCACCCACTCAGTTTTCTCACTCACTCACTCTCCTCTTTCTTCCCCCAGTCCCTGAGGGGATGGGGAGGAGAATCAAAAGAATTCAACTTCCACAGGTTGAGATAAGAACAGTTTAGTAACTAAAGTATAACACAAATCACTACTGCTATCACCAATAATAATACAACAGAAATACAAGGAAAGAGAGCACAACTGCTCACCAAGCCAGACCCAGACAGTGCACCCCCCAGCAACAAACCTCCCAGTCCACCACCACACCCTGCCGGATCTCTGCCCTCCGGTTTCATCTCCTGGGCATGACTGTGCTGTGGTATGGAATAACCTCTTTGGTCAGTTTGGATCAGGAGTCCTGTCTCTGCTTCCTCCCAGCTCCCCTCCTCCCTGGCATAGCATGAGACTCAGAAAGTCCTTGGCCAGACCAAAACATTGCCAAGCAGTAACTGAAAACACTGGTGTTATCAGCGCTGCTCCAAGGCCCAAAATCAAAAACACAGTGCACTGCACCAGCTACCAAGAAGGAGAAAAATGACTGCTGCTGCTGAACCCATGACAACCCTGCTCAAGCAAGGGCACCTAGACACAGTTTCCAGGGACTATGTCTAGATGGCTTTGGATACCTCCAAGGAGGGAGACTCCACAACCCCCCTGGGCAACCTGTGCAGTGCTTGGTCACCCCTGCAGATAAAGTATGTCCTGAAGTTCAGAGTAAACTTCTTGTATTTCAGTTTGTGTCCCTTTCCTCTTTTCCTGTCAATGGGCACCACTGACAAGATCCTGTCTCGATCCTCTTTGCTCCCTCCCTGCAGGTATTTGCACGCTTTGATAGGATCATCCTGAACAGCTGTCTTCTCCAGGCTGAGCATTCCCAGCTCTCTCTGCCTTTCCTCATAGGAGATAAACTCCAGGGCTGTAATTGTCATTGTGGCTCTTTGCTGGTCTCTCTCCAGTGGCTCCATGTCTCTTTTGTACTGGGCATTCCAGAGCTGGACACACTACTCCAGATGTGTCCTCAGCAGTGCTGAAGGGAAGCATCACCTACCTCAACCTGCTGGTAGCACTTCTTGTGCAGTCCAGAATACCTCTAACTTTCTTTGCTGCAATAGTACATTTCTGGCTCATGTCCACTGGGCCCCTCATGTTCTTTCCTGCCAAGCTACTTTTCAGTCAGTTGGCCCCCAAAGAAGTAGCTGTTAAAAATTATTCTTCTTTCCCACTTGAAGAATCCAGAAATGCAAACAAGTTGGTCAGTTGTCACATGAAAAGTGTAGTCCTGCTGTGAATTGTTAGAAAATATGTAAGGAAAAAGTGTGTGAGACTCCAGTTTTACACCGCGATTGTTTGGGGCTATATGAACAAATGACAGCCATTGGAAGAAGATGCCTGATTAAGTGCTTGCTCAATGTAGAGGTACATTTGAAGCATACCTAAGGGGTTATTTTAGCTATCAATGTTAAAATCCTCAAGGCAGCATAATAATGGTGGGCAGAGGACAATAGTGTTTGTAAATTTGGATGGAAAAGAAATATATCTTTTCATAAATCTGCAAAGACTGTACAGAGTGGCCATAAAGAATGGCCAGATTTAGCCAGGGATGATTCAGCCCTGCGGAAGTGAAAGTAGCGAGGGAAACCATCCAGGCAGACCACAGAGAAATAGCTGGGAGTTAAAGAATACTGAAAATCTTATTCCTCACAAAAGTTCCTTTGTGGAGTTCAGCTCAGTCCACTTTGGGAGGGAGCTTGTTTAGGCTTATCCACATGGAGACTTCCCATTATTTTGCAACAGCTTTCCTTCACAACAGTTCAGACCAATTTAAACAGCCTGTATTGATATGACAGACAATGCAAGCACTGTCAAAAGTGAGAGATAAAGGGATCCTTATAGGGACCTGTCTGAAACAGCAAGAGTCTGTTGCTTTCTAAAGAGCTTTCTTTTATTCACTTCGGTGACCATAAGCTTACCACAAAAGAAATTCCATTTTGTTTCTCAGAAAAGTCAAAACAGATGAGCAGATGACTGAAGATAAAGAACAGATCTGACCCCAGTGTCTTCACCTAGATGAACTGAAAAAGATTTGTATTGTTTTTCAGACTATCTATCTCCTCCCTACAACTCTGTTTGGGATATGAAGCTGAACAGATGGAGAAAAAAAGACAGTTTTTGCCTTAATCAAAAGTCTCATGAGATTACCTAGCTGCAAAATTACCAATGTGATTTCTTAATATGGAGCAGGCCAAACAAGCTTCTAACGAACATTCAAAAATGTGGAAGTTTATCTAAATCATTTTCCATAGCAATAAAGTCCCTCTGTATCCCAAATCCAAGCAGGAATTTTAAATTCGTACTAGAAATGGAGCAGAAGAATTAACTAAAGAACATATT
Source organism: Myiopsitta monachus (assembly GCA_017639245.1). Taxonomy (NCBI): domain Eukaryota; kingdom Metazoa; phylum Chordata; class Aves; order Psittaciformes; family Psittacidae; genus Myiopsitta; species Myiopsitta monachus. The sequence goes on from CM029918.1 coordinate 87,198,891, forward strand.
ATTTCTTTTCCCGGTGTTGATCTATCCAGGGATCACTGTTAGCTAATTACAAATTGTCTGTGTTAATATTTTCAATTTCTTCTAAACTATTGTTTAGTGCACAACTTCCCATTAAAAACCTTGATTCTCATTCTGAAATAGGCTCAGAGAAGTTGTGTTACCTTGAAAATTGCCAGGTGAGGACAAAGTGAAAATAAAGTAACAAATAAAAACAAAATTATAAAAACTATGCTAGCTTTCATGGTCACAAATGAAAATAGATCTTGGGTTTTGGTGCTTTACACAGAACTTCATTGTTTCTCTGCCTTTTGTGGTGTAGGACAGGAATTTATAAAGACAAAACCAGAATTTTTTGTACCATGGAGGCAGACCTTCACAGATATTAAGTGTGATTTCATACACGGTTCAACAGCATCAGTTCTAAGAGCTGAGATTTAGCCTCATATTTTTATCATCTTTCCCTCTTCCTGGTCACCAATAGCTACGAAAACATTTTCCTAATGCAAATATTGTCTCAGTAGACCCTAGCTGCATGAATCAGTATGGTTTTCCTTTGGGAGCTCATTATACAACCTTGCTCCTTTGCCCAAAAATTCTGCAGCTTTCATACAGTCCCTTGCATTCTGCAATTGAATTGTACAAGCAGAGTACAAATGTAGTGTGAAGTTGCAGATGAATTTTCAATCCCTGCTTTAATAGGGTCTTAGTCTGCTGCTAGTTTTGAAAAATTAAAGCCACCAAAACTCCTTACTGTATTGGATGAGAAGCTGTTGGAGAGATTCTGCTGAGAAGAGACACTGTTCAGTTTTGCATGGACAAGTCTCTGCACTGCTTCCATGCTCACCACCTGACTGCTGTGATTTATGAGACCTTTTTTTCTTCCAAATTCCCACCCCAGTCACAGGAGGAACTTTCAGCTGCAAAGCTCAGTTTTCTCTGGCAATGCAGTATTATTCCTCTGACAGTAATTCATCTCTTTTACAGCAGAGATGCATTAGCCTTTTTCAGATGCAAAAATATACTAAGGCCAGCCGTCAGCTACACAATAATAAGCAGACCAATAATCTCAAAATACGAAGATTCAGTTTTATATCAATACAACAAATTTATCTGTGAGCCAAAATAAAAATTATTTTTCATTAGTAACTTTCAGACATCCCCAAATACAAATCCTTATGTGTTCAGAATTTTATCATAAACAAAACTTAATCCACTAAGCTAGCTACAAGTGTGTAATCATTTTCAAGGCATAGAAATTGTAATAAAAATATGTAAAAAAATCCTTGCTGTAAACTGAAAAATACTCAAAACTATCTCCTTCAAAAATCACTTCTTAAAAGAAAAATACTGTAACACCGAAGATTTAGATAAGAAATTTCATCAACAAAGACTGAGGTTTTTTCAAAGTTAATAGACCAGGTTGCATTCCCTGTATTCTAGGTCTTCCCATATAGACTGTAAACAGTGAACAGTAAGATTTATAGATAGTAAATTATCCAGTAGAACACGAAAACTCCTGTAAATCTCCATTCAGAAGAAAAAAAAAAAAAGCAATAAAAAGATTCAAAGCAGAAAAACACAGAAGACTAAAACCACAAGATTAGCATGGAACGTGTTATTAGCTTCATAAACCCAGACAGACATTTAGGATGTTTGCGACATAGCAGACTACAGGAATTATAAATAATGATAATTATTTCGAAAATATTGACAAGTGCAAGGTCAGCAACATTTGAAATTATATGACTGATGACTTCACTTTATATGGAGTTGAAAACTGCTTAGCAGATTATATGAAACAGGTTGGTTTACAACTTCTGAAAGTCTTCTGTGTTAGAGTTACATATCTTGTTAAGAAAGATTTGTGCGCTTGTGCTTGTTATAGAGCTATGAAAATTAAGCATTGAAAGAGACTCAGGTAATTTTTTCATATCATGAGACTTTCATTGTTTTAAGTAAAGTTGAAATCAAGAATCAGTATACAAAATAAAAATGAAAACATTTATGAGAAAGATGAACCTAGGAAGATCATGCCTATCTGAAATACAAGTTGAAAACAAAATTAATTTTCATTAATGTAATGCCAAAGTATGAACAAGCAGTTAATTTTTGCACTTAAACTTTTAAATAAGTTAGAAATGAAAAAAAAACCACTTTATTTAAGACAGTGACATCTACAGAAATGTGTACTGATTTGAGGATTTTTTAAATTTGATTCAATGTTTCTTAGTATGTTCTTGGATATGAGACTGCATTAATAGTCATTTTTATTATATAGTAATATTGTAAATTACTGTTAAAAGTAGAAGACATTAAAAATTATCTGCTTCTGCCCCGTGACTTGGACAAGCTCACAGATACCTATATCATTCTCAGTAGGCTTTTGCATGAGCTCAAGGTGTTTGCAAGCCTCAAATAAAAGATTCCACTATGTTTTATCCGAAATATCCCTTCCTAGAATTGAGTATTTATTTCCACCTGTCCAATTCTTGTGACCAAGAACAAGTTGATCACTGTTCTTGCAATCTTTTGTCTGCTGGACTACTCTCATGTCCTCCCTCAACCTTTTGTTTCCTAGATAAAGCAAACTGAAGTCTGCTGACCTTTTCTAGCGTTTTGTGATTTCAAAACCTCTTTTCATGCTTATTTCTCATTGCTGTTATCTATATCTTTATAGAAGTATGCATGCAGCTGGGTGCAACCATCCAGCAAGCCATCCTTACCATCCTTACATTTCCTGCAAAAAGCTTACTACTTGCATCCTGGATGAAAGACGCAGCCTTTATCCTGGAATTTGTTCAGTTCTCCTTGTAGCCTCATAAACTTATGTTTAGTTTGCTATTCAATTTAATAAGTCAATTTCTGCCATAAAAAATAACTTGTTAGTTATCATGCTTTTTCCTCACAAATACTTCACACTTTTTAAACTGTATTTTACTCTGTTGATTTCAGATTGGCTTTTCAACTGTTAACAATCATTTTGAATGGTGTCACATAACTAATTATATTATGTTTAGGTCTTGTCGTTAGTTTGACTTTAGTGTTATCCTTCCATAAAAAAAGATTAATTGCCCCATGAAAGCCATTAGTGTCTTCTACAATAAATAATGCTTTTTATTTCTACCCAGGGAAGTTTAAAAAAGCTATGTTCTCTCTCTTCTTCAAAGTCATAATTGATGACATCATTGAGGTAATAAAGTCACCAAATCCCAGCCACCTTACCTATGCTGTTAGTTCAAATTACTTAAAAAAGTTAATGATCTGAGCAATTTGAATGGAATTTGGCCCTGATGGCATACTGGTCATTTTTATAACCATTAGATAGAAATATGTTTTTGTGTGAAGATTGAACTCCATTTCTTATCACTTAAGATTAAAATGCAGAAGAACTTTAGGGAGCTCTGGTCTGTATGCTACCATCACCTGTCGTATGTTAGGAAAAGCTCAACAGACCAAGAAAATTTAAACCCTGAAATGAGAAATAAGATAAAGTGTGTTCATAAACTATATTCAAGCCCTTTTGTGGTAACAAGATGAACATTGAAACAACTTTTTGCATATAAACACTAAGTTATTCCTCTTCTGTTTCTTCAAAAGAAGAAAAAAACATCAATTTCATGGATATAGATGGGTTTTTTAATTTTTTTGTTTATTTATTTGTTTATTTATTTTTATTTACTCTGGAGCAAACACCCCCAAGAAACACCCAAAAGTCTGGAAGAGTTTTCCTTTCTTGATCAAGGAGGGTTTTTAACTTCCCGACATTATTCCTGGGATAGCTATCCCATGGTAGCTACTTATTTAGGTGGCTCCTTAAAAGAGAGGGAATTTCCCATGACATGGAGGGGGAAAGACACTGTCAAGTCATTACCACTGAATGTTTAGTTTGCTGGTTTCTTGACCAAATTCTCTTAATTGCATTACACAATTCCATTGTGCCTTAAATGTTACGCATCTGGAATGCAGCATAAAGGGTTTACTGGATTGATATCTCATAGAATCATAGAATCATGCAATAGTTAGGGTTGGAAAGGACCTCAAGATCATCTAGTTCCAACCCCCTGCCATGGGCAGGGACACCTCACACTAAACCATGCCACCCAAGGCTCTGTCCAACCTGGCCCTGATCACTGCCAGGGATGGAGCATTCACAACTTCCTTGGGCAACCCATTCCACTGCCTCACCACCCTTACAATAAAGAACTTCTTCCTTATATCCTTTTATCCTTATATCTCTTATTTCTTTAAAACAGAGTACTGTAGAAAATCTCCTTTTACATTTGAACTGGTCTGTAGAGAACTCAGAGTAGGCAGAGATTATAGGATTTGTTGCTGCAAAAATGTTATGCGCAGTAATTAAAATGCCCCAAATATTTCACTGAAAGAGACTGACAAGAATATAGCATCATTTTGATTATTTACAGACTTACTATTTCAGAATAATTTACTTAAGTAAAAAGATTTGGCAGCCTTGTATCCCCTGGAAACCTGCATGAGTAGATTTGGATCACAGTTTTATTAAACAGCGAGAAAAAGTTTAGAGGTATTTTTCTTATTGCCCTCTCAATGGGATCTGCAGATATGTCTAAGGGACCTAGGGAAATTCCTTATCTGATCATGGTATTAGTAATACATATAGTTCAGGTTTGCTTTTAACATATAACAGCATGAGACAAAGTCAATATTGTTATTCAGAAATGCCTCAGTTCTCCAAATAGAACTGAAGTATTTAATTATAGTTGTTTATATTTTGGCAATCAGGATCAATTATTGTGCTAGAAGAATAAATCATCAAAGTGTGTCTGCAATCTCATTAAGCAAGATAAAACTGATGTGTAAAATAAAAAAGAGGGGGTAAATTTACAGACGTTGTACCAAATAACTAAGACTGTGCCAATTTTTTTCCAGATTCTTTTGGCTGTCAGCTGCATGTCCATCATTAAGATGCACCAAGCAGGTAGATTTGTACTCAGAAATGTTTGGCCTAGCAGCAGTGTCAAAGCAAGTTGTTATCTTTATTTCTGTTTGCCATCTGTAGCAATAAGTATTTACTGATTTCTAATCAGTGAAATACAACATAGGCACTTCAACTTTATATCAGATATATTTCCAACAATAACTGTGTCACATGCTTCACATTAATATTTAAAAAAAAAAACCTTATAAGTAAACTGAAGTGTGTCTAGTAGAAACAGCCATAATCACTGAGGTGTGATGTTTATTACTTATTCTGAAATGTGTGTTTCAAATACATTAAATCCTTCAAATATGAATGTCCTATTTCCTTTCTCTGGTCTTCCCCCTTCCTTTTCTTGTGAGGGTGCTAGGAAAATCCTACATCAAAATGTACTGGAGGCTGAAATCAGCCTGACTGGGAGGGAATGGCAAAAACACCCCATTGTGACTGGTCCAGAGGCTCCATGTATCCTTGGCATAGATTACCTCAGAAGAGGGTACTTCAAAGGACCCAAAAGGGTACCCATGGGCTTTCGGTATTGCTGCTTTGGAGACAGAGGAAGTGGAGCAGCTGTCCACCTTGCCTGGTCTCTCAGAAGATCCTTCTGCTGTGGGGTTGCTGAAGGTCGAAGAACAGCAAGTGCCAGTCGCGACTGCAACAGTGCACCGGCGGCAATATCGCACCAACCGAGACTCCCTGATTCCCATCCATAAGCTGATCCATAGATTAGAGAGTCAAGGAGTGATCAGTAGGACCCACTCACCCTTTAATAGCCCCATATGGCCAGTGCGTAAGTCTAATGGAGAGTGGAGACTAACAGTAGACTATTGTGGCCTGAACGAAGTTACCCCATCCTTGAGTGCCGCCATACCGGGCATGCTAGAGCTTCAGTCTGAATTGGAGTCAAAGGCAGCCAAGTGGTATACCACGACTGACATTGCCAATGCCTTTTTCTCAATTCCTCTGGCAGCAGAGTGCAGGCCACAGTTCTCGGAGTACTTGGAGGGGCGTCCAGTACACTTGGAACCTGACTGCCCCAGGGGTGGAAACACAGCCCTGCCATCTGCCATGGACTGATCCAGACTGCACTGGAACAGGGGCAAGCTACAGAACACCTGCAATACATTGATGACATCATTGTGTGGGGTGATACAGCAGAAGAAGTCTTTGAGAAAGGGAAGAAAATAATCCAAATCCTGCTGACAGCCGGTTTTGCCATAAAACGGAATAAGGTCAAGGGACCTGCACAGGAGATTCAATTTTTGGGAATAAAATGGCAAGATGGACACCGCCAGATCCCCACAGATGTGATCAACAAGATAACAGCAATGTCGCTACCAACTAATAAGAAAGAAACACAAGCTTTCTTGGGTGTTGTGGGGTCCTAGAGGATGCACATCCCAAATTACAGTTTGATTGTAAGCCCTCTCTATTATGTGATCTGGAAGAAAAATGATTTTAAATGGGGCCCTGAGCAACAACAAGCCTTTGAGCAAATTAAACGTGAGGTAGTTCGTGCAGTAGCCCTCAGGACCAGTCCGGACTGGGCCAGATGTTAAAAATGTACTGTACACCACAGCTGGGGAGAACGGTCCTACCTGGACCCTCTGGCAGACAGCTCCAGGGGAAACTCAAGGTCAACCCCTCAGCTTTTGGAGTCGGGGATGCAAAGGATCTGAGGCCAGCTACACCCCAACTGAAAAAGAGATACAAAGGATCTGAGGCCAGCTATACCCCAACTGAAAAAGAGATATTGGCAGCCTATGAAGGGGTTTGAGCTACTTCGGAAGTGATCGGCACTGAAGCACAGCTCCTACTGGCACCCCGGTTGCCCGTGCTGGGCTGGATGTTCAAAGGCAGGGTCTCCTCTACACATCATGCAACTGATGCTACATGGAGTAAGTGGGCCGCATTAATTGCACAACGAGCTCGAATAGGAAATCCCAGTCATCCGGGAATTCTAGAAGTCATCATGGACTGGCCAGAGGGCAAAGATTTTGGAATGTCATCCGAGGAAGAAGGAGTGATGCGTGCTGAAGAGGCCCCACCATATAATGAACTGTCAGAAAGTGAAAAGCAATATGCCTTATTTACTGATGGGTCTTGTCACATTGTGGCAAAGCACCGTAGATGGAAGGCAGCAGTATGGAGTCCTCAACAACAAGTTGCAGAAACTGCTGAGGGAGAGGGTGAATCGAGTCAGTTTGCAGAAGTGAAAGCCATCCAGCTGGCCTTGGACATTGCAGAACGAGAAAAGTGGCCAGTACTTTATCTCTATACTGACTCATGGATGGTGGCAAATGCCCTGTGGGGGTGGTTGCAGCAATGGAAGCAGAGCAACTGGCAACGCAGAGGGAAACCCATCTGGGCTGCTGCACTGTGGCAAGACAGCGCTGCCCGAGTGCAAAACCTGGTGGTCAAAGTACGCCACGTAGATGCTCGCGTACCCAAGAGTCGGGCTACTGAGGAACACCAGAACAACCAACAAGTGGATTGAGCTGCTAGAATTGAAGTGGCTCAGATGGACTTAGATTGGCAACATAAGGGTGAATTATTTTTGGCCCGGTGGGCCCATGTCACTTCAGGCCATCAGGGCAGAGATGCAACATACAGATGGGCTCATGATCGAGGGGTGGACTTAGCAATGGATACTATTGCCCAGGTTATTCATGACTGCGAAACAAGTGCTGCAATTAAGCAGCTAAACGGTTAAAGCCTCTTTGGTATGGAGGACGATGGCTGAAGTACAAATATGGGGAGGCTTGGCAGATTGATTATATTACACCCCCACCAACCCTGCCAAGGCAAGCGTCATGTGCTTACCATGGTGGAAGCAACCACCGGATGGTTGGAAACATACGCTGCGCCCCACGCCACTGCCCGAAACACTATCCTGGGTCTTGAGAAACAGATTTTGCGGTGACACGGCACACCAGAGGGAATTGAGTCAGACAATGGGACTCATTTCCGGAACAGCCTGATAGATACTTGGGCCAAAGAGCATGGCATTGAATGGCTATATCACATCCCCTACCATGCACCAGCCTCTGGGAAAATCGAACGGTACAATGGGCTGTTAAAAACTACACTGAGAGCAATGGGTGGTGGGACTTTCAAACATTGGGATACACATTTACCAAAGGCCACCTGGTTGGTCAACACCAGAGGATCTGCCAACAGGGCTGGTCCAGCCCAGTCAGAACTTCTACATACTGTGGAGGGGGACAACATTCCTGTGGTGCACATAAAGAATTTGCTGGGGAAGACAGTCTGGGTTATTCCTGCTTCAGGTAAAGGCAAACCCACTTGTGGGATTGCTTTTGCTCAGGGACCCAGATATACTTGGTGGGTAATGTGGGAAGATGGGGAAGTCCGATGTGTACCTCAAGGAGATTTGATTTCAGGAGAAAACAGCCAATGAACTCAATTGCATGCTGTTGCTTGTTATGTATTTTGGTTTTTTTATAGCCCATCAACTAGATGTCTTCAAGTCATCTGTAACTGGCCCTCAGACCATCATCCCAACAAAGAACGAACTTTGATGAAACCAGACGAGTTCTGCAGTAAAGGAACAATCAGCATCAACAGGCAATGATCCAACACTGCACACAGCCTCCCCTGCTCTGAAAGACTGTTACAAAAGGTGGAGCCTGACATCACAGACTGGATGGACTCAGCAGCTTTATAGGGATTGGTCCAGCCACTAAGGTATTATATCTCTCTATCTGTGTGTGTGTGTGAATGTATATATATATATATATATATATATGGGATGATATTTTGAAAATGTGGGATCCGAGCATGATGTGAATGGTATGGAATAAGGGGTGGATTGGTATGGTTTCGGCCTACCCCCCCCCCCCCCCCCCCCCGCAGAGTCTCATGTTACGCCAGGAAAGAGAGAAAAGCTGGGGGAGGGGAGACAGAGCGCCTGACCCGGGCTGACCAATGAGGTTATTCCATACCACAGCAGTCATGCCCAGCAGGTAGGATTCGGGGGTGGGGCTCTCGCGGCATGCGGTGGGGAGAGCGGCGAGCGGTCTCTTGGCTCGGTCGGTCGGCAAAACGGATGTATCCTCTCCCTTTGTATTTACTTTGTCATTATTATTGTTATTGGTGGTGGCAGTAGTGATTTGTATTGTATCTTAGTTACTGGACTGTTCTTATCTCAACCCGTGGGAGTTACATTTTCTTTGGTTCCTCTCCCCATTTCCCCCCCATCGGAGGGGGGGGTGGGGGTGTGGAAAAGGAGGGAGAAGTGAAATTTATGGCTTAAACCACAACAGAAAGCTATTAAGTATTTCCTGAGGCCAAACAGACTTGACAGACAGATGTAATGTCTTTAGATTTTAGTATTGCCTTCTTTGGTAAGTAACTCTTGACCTCTACTTTAACTTTAACTCAGTATTTTCTGGGTGGTTGTAGCATTTGCCAAGCCAAATCCTGTTCTGCCTGGTAACTGCTTTCAAGATCTTTGAGAACAGAAATAAGTCCTTAAACTGGAAGAGGAAGTCACTTACCATGATGGACTTCTACACAAACTTCTTTTTTTATTTTTTTTCAGTGGCCAGAACCAGAAGGAAGGTAGAAAGGTACATTTTGTATCAGCTGGAACCTGCTCGTGGCAGTGACATTCAGTTTCCAAATATACATTTAAAACAGTCTTCATGGGAGTCAGGAAAAACTGCAGACTACTGTCGTAAAATTCTCATCAGAGAGAAGGGAATTAATTTCCCAGCCAGTTGGAGAGTTAAGAAGGTATTTCTGGAAACTGATGTTACCTGCTTACCCAGCATCAGCAAGGAGTAGAACAGAACCCTGAGGCTTTGCTGTGATGGATGACAGCTGTGTTTCTTCAATGGAAGGTAGAAGTATCTTTTTTTTCTGACCGGACATTCAAAGGATTTCTCTATTCTGATCAGTATTACTTCACTCTTCTCTGGATTCAGTCTGACCAGCGGGAAACGCCTTTTAGCATTCTGACAGTCCAAAACCAGGGAAGTCCACAAGTCCATCACCTGACATTACCACAGAATTTCCTCCCTTTACTGATTGCTGGTAAAGGTAATGTCATTCATAATGTACTTCTCAGTTATGTTCAGTTATCTAAACTAGCTAACTGGTGTCCAGTCTTCTTCACAGAGCTTTTGACACATGTCACTGTCATCTAAGCAAAGGCTTAAATGTAGCAAAGGGAGGCATGGATATTTGAGCCTTTGATACTAGCTATTTAAATAGGAAGATGAGATGGGTATAACTGCGATCTGCTCTCTAATTTAGTGCTGTATGTGCAGGGAAGAGGAAAATCTTTTACCTGAAACACAGGAAGACAAAAAAGGAGAAATTCAAAGCATCATTTTTATATTGCCAACCTTAAAGAAGATACTTATGATCAGAAATGAAATCAATATAATGAAAGCTCCACCTGATAAATCTTTTTTATTGTCAGTCTCTCTCTTTTAGGAAAATATGCCAAAATACCTCTAAATATATCAAATAATCCATTCCACTCTTTGGAGGAGGTCACCTGTGTTAAGTACCTATAGAGTGAGTGATTAATACAGAACAGAAATATTTTTATGTAACATTAATAGTAAATATTTCTGCCATAATTTCAGATTAAGCCATAATAAGTTTAATGAAAAATCCATATGTTCTTCATAAGGGTAACACCCTACATTGCCCAACACAAGTACAATTTTTTTTACGGCAAACTAAATAGCAGGGATGATCTTGTAAAACATTCTGACTATAGAAAACCTGAGGCGTTTACAGACTTTTGGGGGCAAAAAGGTGTGAAGACCAAACAGAGAATGGCCTGTCAGGCAATCTATGTCTTGTTACAGGAGGAATTTCAATTCAGTCATCCCTGCTGATCAAAATATATCACAAGGGGACTTGTGATCTCTTAGACTACACTTCCATAGCTAAATACCTCCAGTCTATAAAATTTCATTCCATATTTGAGGCCAAGTAGCACAGACCACCCACATCCACATCTCCTATGTCTCCTCTCCAAGTACCATATGATGCCATGTTCTTTGTGTTGTTTTTATATTCAAAGTGTCTGCAAACAATGTTGAAGCCTATTAAAGTGTTGGGGTTTCTTTCATGGCATGATGTTGCATGTGTGCCATGTTGCAAGTGTGTTATATGCCAAAGGGAAGGTAGATGAGTGCATTTGAGATGACAAAGCTTGTTGGAATAAACAAGAAAATATGCTTAAAAGTTCAACATAGCTGCAGTCTTGACCATACTGCCTCTTGGGGATAGTCCTGGATGCCTGCTATCCACAAAAAAAACATGCCTAGGATTTATCTCAGAGAAAATTAGTCGCCATTAGTGACTAAACAGCACCTAGAAGCATGATAACAGTTAAGAAAGCAGGTAGCCAGCAGTTCCTCTATCTGTCAGATGTCTGATGTGCAGTGTAAAATACCTTTGAACATGACTGTTGCTTTAATTAGTCTTGAAAACAAGATAAACTAACAATGATCACATAGTAATTGTTTAGTTCATTTACAGAAAAAAAGCTTCAACTTCTTTAGCAAATTAAAGCTTGTTTAGTTTGTTTAGCAGATTGTTGAGTACCAAATGGAAGTAGAGCATAGAGCAGTAGCTGAGCATTGGCATGACACGGTGTGGATGACAGCTGTAAGATTTGTATCTGAAGTAAACAAACAGCGTCTGCTAGCTGTCTCCATTTGAAAAGAGGTTGATCTTCAAGCAGAAAATGTTTAAAACATTGGTTAGGTAGGTCACAGAATGTCTCAATACTTTGGCCCACTGTTCAGTACAAGGGAGTCCCAGCCTAGTTGAGGACAGCTTCACAGTGCTAGTGTAACACATAAATAGCACATACAGTTTTTTTTCCAGTGCTATACATATATATGATATTTTAAAAAGCATCTTTACTTACAGGGTCTTAACCTATCTCATTCAGTAATTTTTAATGAAATCATATTACTTTTCTTCTGTCATGGCTGAGTTCTTCTGCATTAATATATGATTGCCTGGAGAACTGGCTGACTGTTGGGAAGAATGTTATACATTTCCCTGAAGTGTCACAACCCTTAAGATTTTAATGGCAAAATTCTTTTGTGATTGCATTGCTCTCTCAACCTCTCATTAAAAGCAATTTGGGAGTAAAGCTTCTTTTTACATGCAATCATTCTCTCCAATTAAATTACTCTCCTCCAAATTTTTAGAGGTCGACATTTACTTTCCCTTAAAAATGTCTTGTATTGGTAGGCTAACATCCTAGTCACTTCATAGAGAACTGTCCTGCTTTGAAGAATCAGGTCACAGAGAAATCAGAAATATGAGGCTTTGGTCAAATTATTTTTTAATTTTTGTTGCCACTTTGATAGTTGGTAGTCTGTTATTTGCTAAGGTAGTGATAAAACCAGCAGTACATCTTGCTTACAATGACTAGCCTTTTGGCTATGTATTAATACTGTCTTATATTAAAACACCAAGTTTTCTAAGAGCTGTAAACCACAATGGCTATATTTAGGCATGGTTAATGCCAAGTCCTAACAGAAAGTGAACTGAAACCAAAGTTTTTGTTAATATTTATGTGACAATTACAGTGTCAGTTGACACCAAGAACCCAAAGTGATCTCCAGATTTGTAATGGTGTACTCCTGACCTAAACAGCTGAACTCTGAAAGTCAGAGCTGTAACTGATCTGCATCTGAAAGGAAGCAGTTGAACTTGTGGGAGCTTAAGAGCAATGTATTGAAGCTTGTCACTAAATTTCAGTTGAAAAGTAGGTATTTTACACTGCATATCAGACATCTTTGTTCAGTAAGCACCATGGAATTATTATGATTTCTACAAACTAGAATTTAGATTAAGACTCACAGAAAATCTCATTTTTTTACAGAGGAATAACAGTGTAACTTCACCCTAGTGAAAATAATTTGAAAACCAGGTTTAAGTAGGAATTAAACAAAAAAAAAAATAAAATATCAATCTTGCTGTGATGTGGGCTAGCCAATGATGTTGACTTCAGTCTTAGCAATGGTCCACAGAAATGAGCTGTAAACAGAGAAGCACATTAAATCATAGCATGAGTATATATGAGTTATGAGTGATCTTTACACTGAAGTAAGTGGAGAAGCAAGTTTGTTGTGTATTAGAGAGATTAGGCAGCTACCTCCCTAGAAGAGCTAGTTAGGGACCTCAATGTTTTCCCATGAAAAAGTACTTAATCATTAGAAAAATGACATATTCTATGGGAATGCATCTATCTTCCCATTGGAAATTAGAGGAATTCTGTTTTCTGACAGTTTATAGGTCTTTGCAATAGCCCCAGCTCTTGAATCAGCTGGGCTGCCTGACTTTCAGGAATCATAAGTCACTTTCTTGGAAAATGGGGTGCCACAGAAATCCCAGCTCCCCAGTACAGCAAATACAGCTGGACCTTCACAGTTCATAGCCCTTAATATGCTTCGCACTGCTCCAAGAATGAGTTCCTCTGTGTTTCAGCAATTTTTAAATCACAGCTCCCATGCTTTTTTTCTTTATTATTTTTTATGCATCTTAAAATGTATCTTAAGCATTCTAAATAGAAAATTTGAAAAATGTTTTAAAAGTTTCATTTTGATTTCTTCTTCGAAGTGCCACTTCTGGTGAAATAAACCTATTTTAAATCTTGAATCAATATGTAAAAAATGTTCTATTATAACATCAAGTAAGGGAATAAATAGTTTGAACAAGAAAGTAAGGTTCCTCACTCAATGCAAGTTAGAGTAACAGCATTTTTATTACTGCAAAAAATGCAACCAAGCTGCCATCCAGATATTAAAACCAGACATCTATCTCAGTGACGCTGAGGGCTCATTTTCTAGCTCAAAGTTTCAGTCTTCTATGAAAACTTAAAACAAAGGGACTCTGAAGAGAAAAGCCACACAAACTTTATGTCAGAAGCAAGGGTTTAAAAATCAAAAAAATTATTTTGTGTTAACCAATGTAAACCACTAAACTAATATAAATTCACAATATAAAAACGTAATAAAAATTTTAAATCAGAGAAAATAATTTTAACATATTTAAATATTCATAATTATAAAAATTTACATTCTTACAGTGATTTTTAAATTTAATTTATGATTTTTTTAAACCAAATATTGAAGTTAGTTTGAAGTTGAATTTATAATGGATTCTTTTTTCCTATGAGACCTTTGTAATTTTACGTTTTCGTTTCAAATTCAAATAGAAGCAAATGTCAAACCCTCTGGCAATGGGTTTTCTTGTCTTTGTCCAGTTCTGTTTTCAAACACCAAGAGATTTTTTTAGGCTGCACTGTGAGAATATAACATTTTCTTTGGCAGTCTGTGAACCACGACCAAGAAGATATTGTCTTTGTGGATATCAATTTAGATGCCTATAATTTCAAACTACAGTGTATTTCAAACATACGTCTGCTACAGAGATGCCAGTTCAATATACATCATTCCTTTGGGATTTACTGCTATTTGCAAAGTACCTATACAAGAAGCACACGAAAAGAAGGCTGAATAAGAGTGAAAATAATGAACTGTGGAGAACTGGATATATTAACTGAAACATAGAGAACTAGCTCTAAAATACAAAAATGTTTTACAAACAAAGGCCTTTGCAGGAACACTGTGCATGTTAAATCTTATGGAAACTTTTCATGTAGTTAATTGTGAAGATTTCTTTTTCTGTATGACTATGAAGCATCTCTCATGAAATTTGTGTACAGCTGTACCTAGAAAGTGCAGACTGCTAAGGTCTGAAATCCTGCCTGTCCTCAGGAATTTTTCCTACTCTAATTAGATTAATAAAACCCCATTTTTCAGCAGAAGTGAAAATTTCATTTTGTTTCTTTACACTCTAGATAGCTGGAGATGCACTTATGGATTTGAAATGCAGGATTGTTTTTCTAATCCACTAGTTTAATATTCTGACTTATTCCTTAGATTACTGAACATACTTGTTAAAAAGAAAAAAAAATTACATGGGGAAAAACTCAAATTAGTGTTGGTTTTATTTTAAGAATAAAAAATACTTATATCGCATTTCAAGCTCTACATTTTTGAAAGTAGAGCCTTATATTATTGGGAAATCAAAATCATAGAAATTTGAGGTTTCTTAAAATTTATATAATTATTCCAGTATTTTAATAAAAAAATAATAATATTGAAAGGTAAAGCCGGTGAATTACACCAACTCCCAACACTGTTCCCTTTTTTGCCAATAAAGTTGGAGTGCTGTGAGTTCCTCCTTTCTTTCCTGTTCTCATAAATATGCACATTTATCATTAATTTACCCAGTCAAAGGAAGGAATAATTTAAGCCTGGTGTCCTGAGCTACTCTTTGAATGAAACCTTCCACGACACATCTGCCTGGGTGAAATAAACTGCTACAAATAGTGTCAATTCTGAGTGCAGCAGTTTAGAAATAATATCCTGGTTTTCAGAGTCCCCTAGAAAGCCTTGGAAAGAGTGATGACTCCTTTACAGGGCAGTGACACTTTTTTTCCCCTGGAGTACTCCTTTCCACCTCAGAAGACATTTTTCATGCTCTGAAGTATGCCTTGCCATAATTTCCTGGAGGTCTGCCATATCTAACAGGTTAAAACCTTTAACGATTGTCCCGTCTGCAGAATTTTTTAAAGAGCAGGAATAGCTCAAGTATGATGTGGGTCCAAATACAGCGTTTAAAACACTAGAGATATCTAAAAATAGTGCTTAGCAGCAGCAGAGAAATGTTCCTGCGCCTCCTGAATCTCCAGATTTGTCATGGGATAGCAGCTGTCTATATGGATACCAGACACTGGTGATTTGTGTGAATAGGTATTACAACAGATCTTTGTGGGAAGAAATTATTTGGAAAAGCCAGCAAAAGTATAGCTATTGATCTGGTGCAAATCCTGGTCCACTGGGAGAAAGACAGTGCAGACCTGCTCACAGATCAGGGAATGCAACATTATGGAAATATTCTTGCTGCTTCTTTTAGTATGTAGAAGCTTTTCATACCAGCTCTACGTTTTCATTTATAGCAACACACTGTACAGAGACTCAACCGGTGTGATAGGAACAGGTTTGTGGAGATGGTATCCTGAGCTGTCATTTTCTGTGCCTGTATCTTATTTTTCTTCTATTCAGTACTAGGTAAAAAGCATCACTTGCTGTTGACCATCACTATCAGTGCTTCCCTTTTTTCTCCTCAATTTACTCCTCACATCTTGCCCAGTCCTTTCAGTTTCTCTCCAGTACCCAGGTTCAACACTGTTTCTATATTGCAGCATTCTTGGGAAAGTTTTTGTCTGACATGCTTTATAAACCACACAAATATGGTCATACAAATCTCACTGTAGGTTAAAAAGGATTCCACTTCTCCAGTCAGAGAGCAAGAGGGAGAAGAAAGTTCCTAACTTTGGTGAAGCAGTTTTGTAAGATCCCAGTTGAAATGCTGGGTTACCTCAGTACTAAATTTATCTAAATATCAATCTATTTAGAAAAGCATACATTCCTGAGACCTCTCAAGACATAATTTTCATTAGCTGTTACTTATAGCTTGATTTGATGAAAAGCAATGAGCCAGATTTTCACTAAACCATCTGTTAGATAATAACGATGAGATATCATGACATATGGCCATTTAGTGAATATATTCCCAATATTTAGAGCTACATAATGAGAAAGAATCCCTTGACATAAAAAAATCTTCTTTCAAGGAGGTCCTGGGAAAGACTCCAGACGCAGACAGATTCACAGATGGAGTGTCACAGCGTATCATATATTTATTTCAGTAAGACAGTTAAACTTTAAGAAATAACGCACAACAACCATTTGAAGTAACATTTGCTAAATTCCAGCGATCTCATTGCTCTCTATCTGAAAACAGGTTAATCATGTCCATGCATTTCATCCAACCATTACCTATCTCTATTACAGGGGAGATGCAGTAGACAGAAACAATAAACACTACTAATTGCAGGTTTAGCTCGTGCTATGTATTTTTCTTACTTCATGCCAGGTTCCACGTCCTATTCATTCATATCTCTTAAGAATATGTGTACCAACACAAGCTGAAAATAAATAACATGCATCTCACACAAAGAAGAAACCCATAGTTTTATTCTTGTTCAGATATCACTAGCACAGTAGCACTAAAATGCATAGATCATTATGTTCTAATAGATAAGACCACAGCATTTAGCACTTAAATCTTCAGCTTTAAACATTTCAAAAGGAAGCAATTCTTTATGTATCTCATATGTTTGTTAGATAATTCTGAATATCTGTTAGAAGTAGCATTAAATCCTTCAGAAGGTGTTCAGTAATGAATAATAAATCTGTTTGTAAAAAACTAAAATTAATCAGCCTTCTATTTCAGAGGAGACTCCCCCACATATTTTCATATGGTCTTTAATAGCAACTAAAGCCTATTTCTTATCCTACCAAGTACTGCAGAGGCAGCTGCAGAGAGACGGTGAAAGGCTGTTTGTAGAAAGAGCAGATTATTTTTCTTTCTCTGGCTAATATAACATTTTAATTCTTTTAGCCCTCAAAGTTATTTTTGGCGGAACCAATAGAACCAGACACTGTTACAAAGTCTCATCTCACAGCCCTCTACTGTTGTAAAGGATAGCCCCAGTTTTCATCTTCTGTAAAAAGATTAATTGAAAAAGTTCCCGCAGAAAACCTTTTCCCCACTCATCTATTCCCATTGCTATCCAGATGTTGAATTTTGTACACACCTCAAAGCCACTCTTTGCATCAATAGCTAGGAAATCTTAATCACCGTAAAAATGATGAAAACAGGGCACTGATTTTTCATCATCCACTGATTAATCACATGCATGTTTCTCTCTAGCTCACAGCTGCATTTCTAGGGTCTAAGAAGGGGCATACCTGTAAGCTCCCTGAAAGCAAGGAAAAGGCATTGGAGGGGGCATACCATAATCATAGTAAATCAAAATAGAGTATGTGCAGTTTACGACTAGAACATCAGTCATCAGAAGCAAATTCCTATATTTTGGGTGACAGCCAGGGTCTGTAATTTTTTTTGAGTAATAATTGTAAAGTTAACAGCAACATTCCTAGAATCTGGCAAAACCTGTTCAGGCTAGCCCTTCCGAGATGCTCGCAGAAAGGCACACAGCCATGTCCACCACCATTAGCTTGCAGCACTAAGATTGCAGAGTGCACCTCTGGAAGCACATATGTGACTCCAAGTATGGAGATTTATGTGGCAATGGAATGGAAATGTTAAATCAAGGCTTCTAAAACAGGTACATCAGTGTGCTGTTTCAAGACAAGCATAGTTAGTAGTGATGGATATCTCTAATGCTGCCAAGATCCAGCTGGGATAGGTTCTTAAAAAGTACAGAGGAAGGATAGATTATGCTTTCTTCTACTGAAATTGAATTCCCATCTACATTGCTACAAATCTGACCGCTGACATTTCAAAATGTTAACAAGGCTGTTGATTTTAAGGTGGAATATGTTTCGAAAGGGTTAAGAAAACTGAAGAGCACCATAAAGTCCCTCTTCTTTACTGATTTATTACCCTTCTAGGGCTGAGGACCAGAGACATGAATAAAATATTGCTGAATTTACATAAAATCTTGAAGGCGTAAATTTATTTTTACAAAATCTCTGTAAAGAACATTTTATATCAGGAGGTGTTTATTGGAACAGAAATAACAGGTAGTTTAGAACATACACAGAAAAAGTGAACAGAACAGTATCCTTCTTTCCAATGGTGTAATGCAAACATATTGCTGCACTTAATGCCGGCTGCATTTGTTATGCAATATGAAAGAATTTTTCCCAGGGCAAGTGGAGCCTGTAGTGTGCAGAAGTTCCACCAACATAAGGAACTACTAGATCACATATTTAAAAACAGTAAGTTTTTGACTTCTCTTGTTACTAATATAAAGATGTTTCAACATTTACACTCAATAAATGATTGAATCTGTTTCTTTTTTTCCTTTTCTCCTTTAAAAACAAGGCAAATCTGTGCTGCCTGCAGCAAGTAGGGGGTACATTACCATCACTGAAGTACGACAAAAGTTTTTTAACCAGGGTATTCTAAAGCGATAAAGCAAGTGTAAAAGCAGGGATAACAAATGGCAGTATAAAAGCACACAATAAGAAAATATGTATTTCTATAAATCTGTAACATTACAAGAACTAAAACTCTCTCAGAATAGAGAGACGGATATTGAGCATTTATCACATATGAAATGTAGATAGAATGTTAACTTGGTTGCTTTCTTTAGCACTCAATCTGATGCCTTTTTTTAAGCATTGTCCAGAACCTCAGCTTTAATGGTATAATTATTAACTAAAAGACTAGAAGGAGTAAAAATTATAACATTTTTCTTTAAACAGTAGGATATATGTATAAACCAGTTAATTACCTAATTTTGAAGGAGAGTGATCCTGAAAGGATTACACTTACATCAAAGAGGATCCCAAAGGCTTGAAATCTTAGCCCCAGACAAAGCACAGAGACCCGATGGAAACAAAAATGTTTTACTGTTAAACACACCTCGTGGAATGAATCACACACAGATCTGTCTCTGCCTAGGGAAAAGATTTTCACTACAGTGACTACTTAAAGTATATGAAATATCCTCATAGTAGTGCAAATACATCCCGATGCAAACAAAATGTATAGTTATTGGATGTACCTTCCATGTTATACTTCTGTAAAGTGATTAATCTGAAATACTGTTAATATTGTAGTGATGGCATAGCAGTAGTCAGAAAAATCCTTTATTGTGTTAGACCTTCTCATCACTGTATCAAAATCTTAGGTTTTGGAACATAGAACCATTTGGGTGACATTGGCTCTATGTTGTCCATAATTTTCTTTTGAAACGCATCAGATGTGTTCAGTGAAATAGATGTGAAGCACAGTGACAAACATACTCTGCCTGTCATATGGTATCTACTAGCTCACCTAAAAATATATAGTTCTATACTGTAAGGCTTTTCATTGGTTGATGTAAATGGACAGAATTGCATAAATACAATAACAACCTTGTTAAGTTTACATTTTTAATGCTTATTTTCCCTCTTGAGAGTTACGAAACACTATATAAACACAACAAGAGAGAATACAAAACCTCAGTCTAATTTTTTAGAATCACACTAAAGGTGCAGGAAAAGCATAGGGAGGTTTAGTGACTGGCCAAATATTCTGTATCAAAGCTATGACAGCGCCAATAGAACATCAAATTTTGGGGTTTAAATCCTTAGTTCTAACACTTTGTTTCTTCCTGAGAAGTCTTCCTTACACCTTTAACTGTATCACATCTCTGCTGGGTATAAAGTCAATACAAATCATTCTGATTTAAGCACTTTGTGATCTTGCTAATGTGATTGGATTTATGTTGTTAAATGATACCTTAATGAAAAGCGAAACTACCAAACATACTGAATTAGTATTGCGTTGAATTGCTTTAAAATATATGTTAGAGGGTAAATTTTTGACTCTCATTCCTATGAGACCATATGTTAAGCTGGGTCATGCTGGTGGTTGGGCCTTGAGTGGATCAAATGGCACTCTGTCACACACACACACACACGCATGCACATCCCATTTCTTTCAATGCAAGTAAGTTCATTAAGTATGCTTCGCCCCACAGAAGCACAAAAAGCCTGGACGAAGAGCTGTAGCACTACTGGGATTCCTTCTGCAGAACCAAACATGGGTGAGTCACACCCTGATAGTGCACAACTTTTTGTAAAGCCATAGCAACAGATCATTACATATCTTGGTTTCTTTTTAGGAGTTTAAGGGGTTTAGCAGTGATATTCCTGAAGACATGTTTCTGTAAAGACTCAGGTGCTTTACTGAACTTGGATCCAAAGTACCAAAAAAAGGTGCTTTTTATCAATGTCGGAAAAAAGCAATTCTTTTTTACATTTTAGAAATTAAATGTCTAAATAGTGAGAAGAATATTTTGGTTTTTCTATCAAAACCTGAATGTCCTTTAAATTTCACAAAAGACCACAGTCAACTAGGGAGACAGCCAGATTCTTTATTGAACCTTGCATCCTCCCAAAGGCAATCTCTCTTAAATGGTCAAAAATGGTCTATTTACATATGTATCAGCAGGTGGATTTCTTAAGGGTTTTTTTGCATGCCTAAGAATCCAGAGTGACAAAGACTGAAATGTAGAGTATAAAACATCAAGTCACACTATTATACATCAGTCTAGAATACTGAATATCATGATTCCATCTCAGAGCTGCCTATTTTGCTGCTGTTAAATAGAACAGGGAAAGAATTTTATTTCTTGTTCCCCACTATTGCTTTTATAGTCTCTGCAGGGTTTGGGATGAGTCACAAGTCTGCCCAACTATCACAAGCTGCAGAAAGCAATTTAGTGTTTGGTCAGTCCAAATAGTTGTTAGCGAACTAGTTTATTTATGCAGCTATTCAGTTTTCTCTCAGCCAAAAAGCAAATAACCAAAGGGAAGTCCTTATTTTTCTGCGAACCGAGTTACCATAAAATAATCAATGAGTTTGTTTTCTCCCCAGCTACAACATTCAGAAGAACTGCACATCACAGGCCGTAACTGCATCCTATCAGCTCTCAGTGACAAGGCTTTCATAATGTGAACTGTGAGGGACAATAATGGCTTCCGGCCTTGGAAAACAAGACATCAGAGAAGCTGTTCTGCAGCTATTTCAACCCATCACTGGTGTTTTAACTGAAATAGCTACAAATTAGAAATATTTGCTAGAATTAGCTGATTTGTCACCTCAATTTCCTTCTTCCCATGAAAACTATTCACAAAGTCAAAAAACAGCTCACAAAATTAAGCACACTAAGAAGCCTTGCAAAATACACTTAAAAACAAAAAAACATTTGGACTTGAAAAGACTCTGACTGAGAGTTCAGGAGCAGTGAACAATTCATCCTACCACTGATTTTATTGAACCTGTCTTGTACTTCTGTTAAGAATAATAAGTACATTTCAGATGCAGTCCCTTGTACAACACAAAATTCATTCTCGAATATAAGTGAAAGAAATAAGGAAATACAGAAGAAGTTGGAGCTGAATGAATTCTGTCCCTGGGAAAGAATTTCTACCCAGAAGCATTACTTTATATATAAATATTTATAGGTAATGACAAGCTACCTAATGACTAGGGAAGTTGTCAACACCATAGATTTGTCAACAGTAGAAAGCATCTGGAGCCCTATGTGGAAATAAGTGCCACAAAACCAGATTTTAAAATTAAATGTGCCAACCATGCTTACCTCATTGCATAAATTCTTGCTGCACTTCTGAAATAATTGCATATTTATGTTTTAAAAGATAGCTAAGTGATACAACTCAAGAGCTACCATCCTAAAACAATGACCAAACAACAGAGTGTGAGAACTTTAACAAGCAATGATAAGTCACTTATAGAATGTTCTCTAAATAATATCACTCAGAAGTGTACTGAAAAAAAGTGGTAATAATGCATGAAAGACAGGAATGTACTTTGTAATTTCAGAACAACTTTATATGTCAAACTGCCAGATAAATATTTACAACACACTCCAACTTAGCTGAACTTACATGACTTCAATCAGGGGAAACTGCTTCCAGACATGAAGGTCGTGAAATATGTTATCAACTTTCCAGAGCCTCCCTTCAAAATCACATTGAAAGTGGAGAGCCACACGGCTGTCTAGTGTTATGCAGACTTAGAAACACTGATAAAGAAAAGATTGCACTGCTATCACACTATTTAATAAAACTAGGGAAGGTTGTTCTTTATGTATGATCCTTATAACTATGCCTGGGAACACCGATCTGTGACATAGGAAGTCATGTAGATTGCTGAGACTGAACATGGATGGTAAGAATCACTCTGACAAGTGAGAACAAATGCTTAGAAAGGCTGTGCAGCAGGCATCTAGCCAGATCTGCAGTATCTAATTGTCTTCTTTTAAAAGAAATGTTACTAGTGCTATGCAAGAATGGAAAGAGAAAGCACAGCAGTTAGAAAAGACTATGAATGAAGCCAGAGACCAGCCAAAGCTCTCACTTAACAGACACAGTCACAACTGGCAACAAATGATTATTTGATGTGAAAATCTTTCAGATGTTAAAGAAAATGTGAAGAATAAGCAGTGTTTCTAAGGAATATCACATTCTACTGGACACCATTATTATTCTCTTATTAACAGGTTAACTCATTGTATAAAATTATCATGCAAAGGACCTTTTACCCTACTAAGCTGAAGACAGACAGAAGAAACCTATTCCAGATATGACAGAACCTTGTAATTTAGGCATTAGGTCACATACAATAAATTCTTCAAATTGCAGTTAAAAGGAGTGTTTTGGTATCAATTACTATTTTGAAGCAACACTAGCAATGCTGAGAATTCAAAAAATTCCCAGTCAGGAATCCTTTCTCTAATTAAAATGCTTAGCTTCTTTTTATATGCTTTCTGTTTTCAGAACCTTAGGCACTTCAAAAATACTATTTTCTTGTTTTTCAAAATGATGAGAAAAGCTAGAAGTTACTTTTGCTTCATTTATTTGGACTTTTATTTTTGTTAAAATAGAACGTACAGTACTAATTTTCTACATTTTCTTCATCAGAAATTTAATGCTCATCTGGAAAAAGCGGAAAGGAAAGGATTAGTCTCTTTTTTATTGCAACAGTGGTGAATTTATTTTTTCTTTCATATCCAATATTAGCTATTGCTATTCCTGCTGTACACTACAGGATACTGTTGAATACTTCTATTACTACTGGATAGCAACGTTAGTACTGAAAGAAAGACTGTAAAACGTAGTAAAAAAAGTATAAATACCTACTGTTTTCTTGGCCAATTCTCACAGGAAATAAGAAATACCATTAACGTCACCATATGCATAAATGTATGCACAAATCAATGAGTTTAGGTATGTTACTGTCTTAATAAACTGAAATTTGCTCACCATGTCCTACAACAATAATGTGGACTATTACTATCAATACAGTGAATACGTTAGTTCTCAGCACATATCACAATGCATGCAGCATACACAAAGAAAAGAAGCATGAAAAGGCAGACCCACAGAGTATTCCCTCACTTCGGTGAACTTTCTGTCTCTAAGCACTTTTAAATAAAGCAGAAGTGTTGTGTATGTTGTTCACAGCAGAATTATGAAACCTTTGCCAATATCCAGCCCATTGATCTGAGAAATACAGGTTAAGATGACTGCAATTTAGACCTCTAGTTGAGACTCAGAATGAGTTCTGAAATTATGATGATGATGCGCAGTAGGAGAAGCAGCAGGTAGGTGGCAAGAAGGGCTAAATATATCCTTTTTCAGAGGTGACACAGGAAAGATTTTCCAGCTGTATTAGAGACTCACGAATTACATCCTTGGCCTAATGAAAGGATGACCAAGTTGTGATATTTAGCCCACCCATTTAAGCTCTTTTCTTGACATTCCTACTTGGCTCTCGCATAAATTAAATTGACTGATTTAGCTTACAACATTCCAAAGAAAAGGACTGGGGGAGGTACTTCTAATTCATGGGGAAAATGTGCATGCTCCTTTTTCCAAAAGCAGTCCTAGGAACACAAGACAACTTCATATGTAGTCTAAATCTCCCCAACAGCAGTTCAGTGATCTTTGCTACTATTTAAGTAGGAGCCTATCACCAAAGCTAAATGCATTTGCCATGTCATTAATCAGTTTTAGAATCAGTTCAGTTTGAGTTTGTTATAGTCACATCTACAGAGCAGCCACAGAGATCTGACAATTTTTTAACATTTGAATTTCTTTGCCCTGTAACCTGTTTTATTTTAACACAAACTGTCAGAAGAACAAGATACTGTGAAGCCCTATTGCTGTCTCTTACTGGTGAGATAATCGATGTTGCAGGCCTGTTGTTCTTATCTTTGGGGAGTGTTTAACAGCATGATGGGAGTTCCATTTTGATTTGTGACTGTTTCAGCTGGGTGGCCCAAGCATCCTGTAAAAGGTGTGAACAAGCAGACAGATGCTGTTTTTATAAATTCTATTTATTATTCTGAATGTTAGGTTTTATTTTTGAGGCAAGCAGAATCAGGATTACAGTAAAATCTTGGGATCAAGCTGTTGTGTGCACATCTGATAAAATGAGATTCACACATGCAAAATCAAGTCTGTTTTGAACTAGCTCATCTAAAGAATAATTCCAAAAAGGATGCACTAGAAGCTGAACTTCCTCTTGTAGCCTAAGTAAGATACCATATGCTGGATGATGGGGTATTCCGACGGCACTTCACGATTTAAAGCAAAAAGAAATTTTCACGTTTGGCTTCTCTCAAACCTCTTTTTAAAATGTTTACCTTTCAAGCATGGCATCAGTCACTGTTGCTTGTAATGTAATGATGTGAAAAATGCAATTAAGAGAGTATCTGTTTACATAAGAAGCCTTAGGTTACTTAAATATTTCAGGCACAATGTTATATTTAAATGAGTTCAGACATATTGAAGAAGGTGGCAAGAAAATTACTGTTAGGAAGCTCCTCTGGATCTAGAAAGGCATCAGGTCTACTGATTGTTTAGAAAAATAGGTGCAACCCTAACATCATTTATTGTTTTCTATTTAAAAGAGAAACAAATTGTGTCTGGTTTTGATTGTTGGGGCCATTATTCGATTAAGTGTATTTCAGCTGAAGGTTTTAAGCTGCAAGATAGTTAGGAAAGTTGATGACCTACATGAATATGTAGAGTATGCATGGTGCTGAAAGGCAAGAGAGTGAAGTTTGACTCTATTAAGATGCATGTGGAGTGATTGATAACATGTGTGAGAATGTAGATAGGAGTCTTGAACACGGAAGCAGAGGAGACAGTGAGTGTATTTTTACTCATTTCTAAAACTTCTTTTCTAGAGCCAGAAGGGACAACATGCAGATTTTTTGTACTCTCCTTCAGTTTGCTGTGGTAAATATGATTTTTTTTTTTGAATCTATGGAACCACAACTAAAAATAGAACACTATAAACTTTATGACTTGAAGAAACATTAAACAAATTCATAACAGGGTCTTCTTATTTGGTATATGAATCATGTTCCTATTGCACACAATCACAAAAAAGCTCTCAGCATCCATTAAGAATATTATTTGAAACAGAAAAACTCATGAGTGTTTTTTGCTTTTTACAGAACTATCCTTTAATTTTCTGTGCAGCTTGAGAAACTGAGGAAGTAAGCTGAGAAGACTGACATAAGCACCCTTATAAAAAAAAAGGCTGTCTGCCTTCTAAACCTCAAAGTGATGCTTAGAAATAATTCTGCAACTACTCCTTAAGTGTGAGTTAAGCCATTTAAAAATGTTGGGCCTTAGTCTTCCGCTCATAAATAAGGCACGTTATACATGTTTACCCTAAACCCACTGTTTTTAATTTACTGCAATCAGTAGACTCTCAATCACTACACAATGATGATTTAACTCTATTTTAAACTTAAACATTAAAAGTCATATAAGCAAAGTATAATCTATGCAATCCAAGTCAGTCAAACATTCTCAGACTTCTAGTTGTTATAATGACCTATTTTCTGGACTTAATCTTTCAATGTACTTTTAAAAGCTTTCAGTGGGATTGAGCGCGCCCTCACTGAATTTGCCGATGACACAAAGCTGTGTGGTTCGGTTGACACGCTGGGGGAAGGAATGCCATCCAGAGCGACCTTGACACCCTTGTGAGGTGGGCTGATGCCAATCTGATGAAGTTTAACCATGCCAAGTGCAAGGTCCTACACGTGGGTCAGAGCAATCCCAGGTACAGCTCCAGGTTGGGCTGGGAAGAGATTCAGAGCAGCCCTGAGAAGAAGGACTCGGGGTGTTCATAGATGAAAAAATGAGCATGAGCCAGCTTCAGTGTGTGCTCGCAGCCCAGAAGGACCAACCGTATCCTGGGCTGCATCAAGAGGTGCATGACCAGCAGGTCGAAGGAGGTGATCCTGCCCCTAAACTCTGCTCTTGTGAGACCTCACTTGGAGTACTGTGTGCAGTTCTGGTGTCCTCAACATCAAAAGGACATGGAACTGTTGGAACAAGTCCAGAGGAGGGCCATGAGGATGATCAGGGGACTGGAGCACCTCCCATATGAAGATAGGATGAGAAAGTTGGGGCTGTTGATCCTGGAGAAGAGAAGGCTGAGTGGAGACCTCATAGCAGCCTTCCAATATCTGAAGGGGGCCTACAGGGATTCTGGGGATGGACTCTTCATGAGGGGCTGTAGTGAGAGGGCAAGGGGTAATGGGTTCAAGCTTAAACAGGGGAAGTTTAAATTGGATCTGAGTAATAAATTCTTTACTGTGAGGGTGGTGAGGCACTGGAATGTGTTGCCCAGGGAAGTTGTGAATGCTCTATCTCTAGCGGTGTTCAAGGCCAGGTTGGACATAGCCTTGGGTGGCATGGTTTAGTGTGAGGTGTCCCTGGTCATGGCAGAGGGGTTGGAACTAGATGATCTTAAGGTCCTTTCCAACCCTAACTATTCTATGATTCTGTATTTTAAAATCTTTTTGTGCTCTACATGTTTGTAAGTTACCCCATGGATATGCACTTGTCCGTTAGTCATGGGTTGTTTTACCAATACAGGCACATGTGTAGATTGCCTGTATGAAAAAAGTACTTTTAACCTGCATGCTTACTGTTTCGTCCTTAACTGGCCACTCACAAACTTTCTCAGGAGAACACGGAACTCCTAGTTAGCTCCCTGACAGACTTTAAAGTTCAGCTCCAGCTTTGGTAATGAAAGCAAGCTCTGCTTAGTCAACATTAACTGGTTCTACATTTCAGATTGTCAATGCTTCCTTGGGGATGCATAAAATAAATACAGAAGATCTGCTAACAGCACTAGTGCTGTAATTACCTACAACTCCAGGGCTTATAGATGCATGTCTGTCAAAAATAAGCATACTTAGAGGCCTAATTCAGAAAGAGAAAAGATTTGATAACAGTTAGATGCTGTTTTACCATTAAGTCCAACCAAAATGGCACTCCTAAATGAAGTTTATTGCAAAATTCATGCTAAAATTCCTAGAGCCTTAAGATGTTTTGACTATCCCAGGAATAGTTTATTTTTCTGTATTCTGTTCTAAGCATTACAGCATAATAAATATTCAGATTTGGATTCCAAAGCCTTCACTACAGTGCATTTTTGATAATAGTTGGAATGTATCAGATTTATCTCCTTCAAATAATTAAAATGTAATCTGGGACAGATAGTTGACCATTCTCTGCTTGTTGTAAAAAATGAGCAGCTACTGTAATATCTTGAAATTTTTGCGTTCTTACATGTAAAACTGAACATAGGGTTAGCCACCTGGTGAAAGGTTTTGGAGGGTGGTTAAACTGAAGAAGGAAAGGTATAGAAAGGCGACGATAAAGGCTGGGTTTGCTTAAGTAAAAGGCACAAAGAGCTTTACATTAGAAAAGCAATATTACTGCTCTAAAATCCGCACCCAAAATATGTGAAAAACAAAGTTATCATCCAGTTTTCCACAATTTTATAAACACAGGGCAGAACAAATTTCTGATAGACAAAGTAATATTCAGGTCCTCTACAACTAAACTTAAACTCTTCATCTGGGGGAAAAGTAAGATATCTGAGTCCTAACTGTTTCTACTTAGTCAAATCTGTGGTTTACTTTTCATGAAGTAAGTCCTTCTGGTGCTAGGCAAAAAAAAAAAACAAACAAAAAAAAAAACCACGAAAATATCTTACCTTGTCTAAGAATCAGGACATACTTACAAAAAAATTGTCTCTGAGGCCAAAGCAGTTGTGAGACAATTCATTGCATCTTCTTTTCTCTTGTAAACCTTTGTAGGCAGAGACAATCTCTGTAGGAAACAGAGGAATTTTACAAAGAACAGACATATTTAATTCCCCAATGTTCCACTCCTCATCATGCCAAGAGGTTTTAAAAATATGTATATACTCTTTGCTTAAAATAATGCTCTGTTTATTTCACCCTGACAAAACTGTGCCAACTGTTTTCTTCTCTAAAAAAAGATTAGTGAAATTTGTAAGAATTGGTAGAGAGATCTGTAGTGAATTGTTTAGATGGAACACCATGCAGTTTTCCTTTTGCTTGTCTTCCTCACCCCCTTTGTGCCTCTCAGAAAAGTAGTCCTGCACATAAGTTCTACTAAGAAATATCTGTATATTATCAGAGGTGAGAGGCATTTATTGCAAAGTGTGTTTCTACTGACCGTGCTATTGATATACATGGTATCACTGTATTTTGGCTATGGATCTAACCCATACCATAGCTGGAAACCTGCAGATACTGGACACTTGCCACACTGTTATAACAACATATACACATACATACAAAATATGTTTACATAAAAACGCACATACGTGCATATATTCTCTCATATATGCACACTGAAAGGAGGGCAAGGACTTGCACATTCTGTAAAGTCTTTTTACAGATCATAAATCAATTTATTATGAGCCTTTCTGCTTCAATGTTATGAAATGGAGCCAAAAGTTTTTTAACATAATATTATGACTAAAGCCAAACATGAAAAAGCATGAAAAGAATTTGTAGATGGGAGAGAATTCATGAGGACCAAAAAAGAAGTGCTTTCATGAATCTACTTGCATGTGTTAAGATGAAGGCAACAAATTAAAGGTCTGTTCATGTGTAACAAGTCAATATTTTGCACATGGAAACATGGCATAACTTCATTGTTAAATGATCATATTAAGGGGAAGAAGTAAACAGTACCAAAAATAAACATGCCCCAAAGATGATGAATCTCACCACAGTGAGCTAGAAACAATCATGGGGTAATGCTTGTGTGCTGGCCTTTATTGTGAAATGTATAGAGCTTGCTTCGGTTTGCTGAAAGAAGCTGGAAAGTGAAGGGTTGGTGAAGGCCCTGCAATGAGCTGAGAGAGATGAGCAGTAGTGGTGAGATGATGAGTGTGAGCATAGAAAGCCCCCCTTTCCTGCAATACCAAAACCACTCACCTCAAGATAGGGACAGTGACAGATAAGCATTCTAAACATTAAATATACATATATATATATATATAAAGTTTAAAGAACTGGTTTCCTCAAGTCTTAATAAATCAGGTGGCAGAATCTGGAGCTCCTTTCTACTAAAGGAAAGTACTAAAGTGTACTTTCTACACTTAAACTCTTAAAAAAATATGGAAGCCATCCGAAAGTGTTGAGCTTACACTCAAAGAGATCCCCATACTCAGGCTATTCGATGTCAAATTTAAGAGGTTTGATTTTTCAGACAAAAAGATCACTGCTCTTTTTACTTCCACAGTGTGTCTGAAGTTAGATGTGTAAAAATAGCTCACAAACCTATTGATTCTTCTGTTCTTTGCATTTACTTAAGAGAGATATTTACTGACTTTCAAAGAAAAGTTTCTGATGTATAGAAAGCAGATTAAAGTACATTTTCAAGGGGAGCAGTAGCTATAAAATTTGAAAATACTGGGTAAGATCTTGAAAACTTCTGAATGACCAATCTGAACAAAGTAGGGAAAATGGTTATAGCAGCACATTTTACAGAGATTTTTTTTTTCATGGTGTGAAATGCAAAAAGTTGCTGAAATCTATTTTTGAGTCTGTTTCTTTTACTGACAACTTACTGACTTGGAGGAAAATGTTAAGAGTAATGAAAAATACCAAGTTTGTTTAGAGACAACAGTGAGTGGAAGATCATGGTACTTAAGGAGGAATGCCTGGTTTGAGATGATTGTCCTCTCTTCCCTTCTGAATAACAACATCCACTCTGTATTTCTCAGTAAGATGCAGAAAGATTGCTGTATCTTGTTTACCTCTTGCAATAAGTGCAGCCTGCTTGTGTACGTGCTGTCACAATGCAAAGGAATGGAAAAGCAGCTGAAATGGGGAGTATGACTGTGTGCCGAAATATGTTAGAATCACCATTGCTTTAGGACATCCTAGCTACAAGACAGCTGTTTCAAGACATACTGGTGAATTTTGGAAATGCTCATAGAGAAAGGCATGCTACTGTCAAAATAAAGATAATGAAGAAAAGGGGCAGCAACTGATATAGAATTATAGAATAGTTAGGGTTGGAAAGGACCTTAAGATCATCTAGTTCCAACCCCCCTGCCATGACCAGGGACACCTCACACTAAACCATGCCACCCAAGGCTATGTCCAACCTGGCCTTCAACACTGCCAGTGATGGAGCATTCACAGCTTCCCTGGGCAACCCATTCCAGTGCCTCACCACCCTCACAGTAAAGAATTTATTACTCAGATCCAATCTAAACTTCCCCTGTTTAAGTTTGAACCCATTACCCCTTGCCCTCTCACTACAGCCCCTCATGAAGAGTCCCTCCCCAGCAACCCTGTAGGCCCCCTTCAGATATTGGAAGGCTGCTATGAGGTCTCCACTCAGCCTTCTCTTCTCCAGGATCAACAGCCCCAACTTTCTCATCCTATCTTCATACGGGAGGTGCTCCAGTCCCCTGATCATCCTCGTGGCCCTCCTCTGCACTTGTTCCAACAGTTCCATGTCCTTTTGATGTTGAGGACACCAGAACTGCACACAATACTCCAAGTGAGGTCTCACAAGAGCAGAGTTTAGGGGCAGGATCACCTCCTTCGACCTGCTGGTCATGCACCTCTTGATGCAGCCCAGGATACGGTTGGGCTTTCTGGGCTGCGAGCGCACACTGAAGCTGGCTCATGCTCATTTTTTCATCTATGAACACCCCAAGTCCTTCTTCTCAGGGCTGCTCTGAATCTCTTCCCAGCCCAACCTGGAGCTGTGCCTGGGATTGCTCTGACCCACGTGTAGGACCTTGCACTTGGCATGGTTAAACTTCATCAGATTGGCATCAGCCCACCTCACAAGGGTGTCAAGGTCGCTCTGGATGGCATTCCTTCCCCCCAGCGTGTCAACCGAACCACACAGCTTTGTGTCATTTGCAAACTTAGTGAGGGCACACTCAATCCCACTGTCCATATCACTGACAAAGATGTTGAACAAGACTGGTCCCAACACCGATCCCTGAGGGACACCACTCCTTGCTGTTCTCCAGCTGGACAGAGCCATTGAGCACTACTCTTTGCATGCAGCCATCCAGCCAGTTCTTTATCCACCAAGTGGTCCACCTGTCAAATTGATGTCTCTCCAACTTAGAGACAAGGATGTCATGTGGGACAGTGTCAAACGCTTTGCACAAGTCCAGGTAGATGACATCAACTGCTCTACCCCTGTCCATCAGTTCCGCAGCCCCATCGTAGAAGGCCACCAGATTGATCAGGCAGGATTTCCCCTTAGTGAAGCCATGCTGGCTGTCACCAACCACCTTGTTGTTTTTCATCTGCCTCAGCATGCCTGCCAGGAGAATTTGCTCCAAGATTTTTCCAGGCACAGAGGTGACACTGACTGGTCTGTAGTTCCATGGGTCATCCATTTTCCCCTTCCTGAAAATGGGGGTTATATTTCCCTTTTTCCAGTTTTCGGGAACTTCACCTGAATGCCATGATTTTTTAAATATGATGGACATTGGCTTAGCAACTTCATTTACTAGCTCCTTCAGGACCTGTGGATGGATTTCATCCGGTCCCATGGGCTTGTATACGTTCAGGTTCTTAAGATGGTCTCAGACCAGATCCTCTCCTATAGTGGGCCCAAGGTCTTCATTCTCACTGTCCCTGCGTCTGCCTTCCAAGACTTGGGTGGTGTGGTCAGAGCATTTGCTGGTGAAGACCGAGGCAAAGAAGTCGTTAAGAACCTCAGCCTTCTCCAAATCCAGGGTAGCCTGTTCTCCTGATAGCTTCCGGAAGGGGCCCACTTTGTCCCTAGTCTGTCTTTTATTCACTATGTACCTATAGAATCCCTTGCTGTTATCTTTCACGTCCCTAGCCAAGTTGAATTCTAAGTGGGCCTTAGCTTTCCTAACCTGGTCCCAAGCTCCCCGCACAACATCCCTGTGTTCTTCCCAGGCTGCCTAGTCCTTGCTTCCACCTTTTATAAGCCCCTTTTTTCCTTTGAATTTATCCTCAGCAGGTCCTTATCCATCCAAGAAGGTCTCCTGGCCCTCCTGCTGCACTTCCTTCCAGTTGGGAATTTATCGCTCCTGAGCTTGCAGCAGGTGATCCCTGAATATCAACCAATAGTCCTGGGCCCCCCTGCCCTCTACGGCTATATCCCATGGAACCTTACTGAGCAGGTTCCTGAAGAGGCCAAAGTCTGCTCTCTTGAAGACCAGGGCAGTGAGCTTGCTGCACACTCTTCTCAGTGTCCTGAGGATCTCAAATTCGACCATCTCATGATCGCTGCAATCAAGGCTGTCCTGGAGCATCACATTTCCAACCAGCCCTTCCCTGTTGGTGAGCATGAGGTCAAGCATGGCACCTCTCCTTGTCGGCTCCTCTATTACTTGCAGAAGGAAGTTGTCTTCCACACAGTTGAGGAACCTCCTGGATTGCTTGTGCTGGGCTGTACCATCCCTCCAACAGATATCAGGGTGGTTGAAGTCCCCCATGAGAACAAGGGCCTGCGAGCGTGAGGCTGCTCCTATCTGTCGATAGAGAGCTTTATCCAGAGTCCTCTTGGTCAGGCAGTCTGTAACAGATCTCCACAATAATGTCTCCCACTGCTGTTCTCCCTTTAACTCTGACCCACAAACTCTCTGTCGACTGCTCAGCTGTCCCCAGACAGATTTCCATACTCTCCAGCCTATCCCTAACATAAATAGAAACTCCCCCTCCCCATCTGCAGGGTCTGTCTTTTCTAAAGAGCCTGTAAACATCCATTCCAACACTCCAGTCATAGGAGCCATCCCATCATGTTTCTATGGTGCCTATGATATCATACCCAGTAGACATGCACACATCTCTAATTCCTCTTGTTTGTTCCCATGCTACTGGCATTTGTATAGAGGCATCTGAGCCGAGCTCCAGTTGAAGCTGGTTCATTGGCTGGAGCAGCTGTAGTACCTCTACATTGCTCTGAACGTTTACTATAGGTGCTGGCAAGTGACTGGGTGTGTTGGAATGGAATGATGCCCGCCTCCCCCAACACATCTAGTTTAAAGCATCCTTGACCAGCCTGCAAGCCTCCTACCAAAACCTGCTCTCCCCTTCTTTGTCAGACCAGCTCCACCAGCCCCCAGTAGACCTGGCCTACTAAATTGTGTTTAAAATAGTACTTGTTCCATTGTTCTGGCTCTTAATATCCTCTCCGTACATAATGAGAGATTTTTTTCTGCAAATCTTTTCTGTACATTTGTCTCAATGAACTGTGACTAGGTCTGATGATGAGGAGAACTGTACCAACCAACCTAAATCACTGGTAGAACTGGGTCTGTCTGAGATAGGTCTGCTGGGTACTAAATTTGAAAAGATTATACTCTGGCAATACAAATGTTCTAATAACAGCCTTGGCACAGCCACGCATTCACATCATTAATTTAACTTGCCAGGCTCATCATGAAGTTAACTGCATGTATTTTATTTTAATTTAGCGTATAGCCTGTAAAAAGCAAGATCAATTCTACATGAGAAAGAAACAAAAGAATGGGGTAAAGCACAGTTGCATCATTAGTCACTTGGCTTGAGATTGCAGCCCACACATTTCCCCACCCACTGCTTGCAAGGATAGGCAGTAAAAAGGATCCAACTTACGATGACAGAAAAAAAAGGTAGGATTCTGCTCAAACAGTTCCATTTGCTCAGGGTTAATGCTTAAGCAAGAAGAAAGGGGGTTCAAGTCCTATTGAAATATGGATGTCCTACATACAGGCTTCTGTGTGACTTCTGTAACTGACGTCCATGGGCTCCATAGAAATCATTTCGGTGGATATATACCACTAAGTTTTACCCATTGATCGTTTTCTGACAGCAATGTCATGGGGACTTCATACCAACCTCTAGGAATTATTTAAACACTTAAACCAGGATTTATGTGCCCTAACTTGGGCATGTGTATACAGACATGGAAGCATGACATCTACAGAGTCCCATTATATAGACATGGATCAAAATAAGCACTTTTAGCACATCATTGCATGTTGAGATACCTTTCCCCAAAGGTGTCTCCCCACCACTCTACTGTTTGAAGTCTTCATTCCTGCAACACCTCTGAGAGCTGTTGAAGCACATTCAGCAGTAGGGCAGAAAGATGCTGCAGGTAATGTTCACAAAGGTATTTAGATAACTGCCCCTAATCAGGTACCTGATTTATTCTGAAATTCACCAACAGTTTGTATTTGCATAAGGTTAAGCTGTAAACCATAATCATCTTGTAATACCCAGCATTGACAGTTTGCATGTGATCATATAAAAAATTTTTGGTAAAGCAGGAAAGCAACATGACTTGTAAAGTTATACCAATATTAAAGCTACCAAGTTGTCTGCCCTCTACATTATCTCTCAACTTTGTCTAGCTGGTGCTCCTTCCTTAATATTTATTCAGCTAGTTTTTATGTCTTTGTATCTCACTGGACTCATAGCTTAGGAGAAATTGCCTTGTATATTATCCTTAACAAAATCACTCCTGCAGCAAACACGTTATTTGAAAAGAAGCATAGACATCACCAAAGAGGATTAGCTGAACCTTCTTACAGCAAGCTGACATGCTCTCGTTTGTTTCCTAGTGTTTTCTTCCCTGGTACCACAATCCTTCTTGCTGAATTCAGGCACTCTAGAAGTATCAACACGCATCAACGCGATGGGATGTCAGCTTCACAGCTAAAAACCCTGAGGCAGGAGGCATTCAGATAAATTTCAAAACAGGCCAATCTCAAATATTTAAAAAAAAAAAACAAAACAGCTTGTTCCATTTTCAGAGTGATGCAGCTGATAAATGAACTCGCCATTCCCAAACCTCACACTTATATCCCGATCAGCCTGCTACCTGCTCTAAGGAAAGAGCTGGGAATTGAGGAATAACTCATACCACAGTCTTCAGTTCCCTATGTTGCAAGATTGATGTGAATTGTCTGCCAGATGAGACAGCTCTGGTTTAGAGATTAATAGATGTGCTAGTGCAGCAAACAAATATATCCATCTTCTGACTGGAGCTTGTTAGCTCCAAAATGCTATGTTCAGCTAGCTACGTGCCACCTGAAATGGCTGGTTTGGGTCTGACTTGGCACACAAGTAAAACTTCCCTGCATTTACCAACACCAACCAGTAAACACATTTCCACAGGCTAGTCACCTCCTTGCATCAGTCCAACTGGCTGGTGCCCTGCAGAACCGCAGGCATGTGAGGGGTCAGATCCAACAGACCTGTTGTACTTCCCAAAAACTGAGGGGAAGAGAAGGCTTGGCCATGCTTCCTGCTGCTCACGCTCGGATTCATGAAGCCAGTAGCCCATGAGAGGGACAAAGGGTGTATCAAACTGTCTCACACCTCTATGTGACCAAGTGAAGATTTAGTTGTTCAGAAATAAATACCAAATTGCAGAGACCCTGTGTCAACAATAATGTGTACAGAGGCTTCAGGCATATCTACACAGGAAAGGTGAGAAGCATTTGAAATCAAAACTACATAAGCAGTTATTTGGAGTCCAAGTACTGGTTTGTCTACTATTTACTGATACATTTCCTGATCCCATATATTCAGAGAAAGACATTTCCTGTTTTTCTAACAGGATTATCCATTCTGTCAGAAAATAGGCCAAACAGCTGATTACCCTTTAAACCTGGATGGATGCTTTTCCTGTTCTGCAAGAATAACTCTTTGAAATTAGTTATAATGACATTATAAAAGCACACAGTGTTTTATAATTAACTGATAATAGGTAGCTACATGATTTGAAAAGGTTTAATAGATTTAATTAAACTACTTAAACATTTACATTGCTTTAATCAAGTGTTAGGAAACGAGCATGATACCTGGCTTTAGGATTAATTTCAAAAACCTTTTATGAATTTAAATAGCCGTTCTGTTGAAAGCTCTCTATTCATTATTAAGTGTAAAATGTGAATGCTTGCACACCTTATTCTTAGGAAATGAGTGTGGTTTCTTTAGCAGATGTTTACAATAAATGAAGTAAGTTTCTGCCTGGCGAGATTTTTTACAGAAACTGTAGTGTATTGCACTTATATTTATTGCAATAATTTATCTTTTTATTATTATTATGTACCACAATAGCACTTAACAAGAGGGTCAGGTTATATATTAGATGCTGTTAAAGAGCTGCACAATCAAACAAGACTCCTGAAACAAGGTTTCTGAACCTGGGGACTTAACATTTGGCCATATACCACATCTTCAGTGAACAACTGAAGAATAACTAGTTTCAGAAACTGGGCTATGACAGAGTAGGAATTTTGAAGAATTGACTGAAAAAAAAGTGAAGTAAAGGCAAAGTTAAAAAAAAATGACTGAATACTCAGAATTATTCATGATTCACTGCATTTGTCTTTAGGTAGAACCATGCAGTGTGTGTGGTCTTGGCAGGCT
This sequence comes from Myiopsitta monachus, assembly GCA_017639245.1. NCBI lineage: Eukaryota > Metazoa > Chordata > Aves > Psittaciformes > Psittacidae > Myiopsitta > Myiopsitta monachus. The sequence continues at coordinate 87,236,267 of CM029918.1, forward strand.
TTGATGGGTTTACCAGAAGGTTACTGTTAGATGGAGTGTATGATAGAGAGATTTCAAACACAAATTTAAAAACAGTTACGTCAACTGAAAAGAAAAAAGTCTTTAAAAATAGATAATACAATAAAATATTTTATATGGATGAGCCAAGACATTTCTACCTGTCAGCTGCTTTGGAACTATACTGTTTCATATTAATAAGATAAGTGTATTTTGTACCACTGTGCTAAATTTAAACCAGGCATCACACAAGTTGTTATGCAAGCACCCCCATTCAGCTTTGCCAGCAAATGTCAGCACCGACCCCACAACACCCCATGCCTAGGGCCTCTCTTACACAGAGAATGCCAATTGTACTGAACTGTGGGAGCACTTATGCTGTGAAGAACAGAGGCTAAAACAAGACCCACCAAACTTATTTTCACTTCAGATCAAAGACAGAATGCGAGTTCAACTCTCCAGACATCAAAGAGTAGAACAGAAGCCCACTGTGCCACTTCGACCTGAAATTATGTCCTTATTGTGTACAGTGGGAAGTTTACGGCTTTTATCTCAAAATGCAATGCAAGAAATTCTATTAGTCAAAAGATCAATGTAAATAATAATAATAGTGGTAATCACCACCATCATCATCACCATCGCCAGGACTTGATGGGTAAGAACAGTGCTAATTAAAAGAATTGTTTCTAGTCTGCCAAGATTTCATGTTAATTAGACTATGAATATGATTGAGTAGAAAGACCTTATCCACATACAATGAAATCAATATGTTTTCCTTTCTAATAGAATTTGTTTGCACTCTGACTTAAGCGTCTCATGGTTTTGCTTTATTTCATAAACAAAGACCTCAGAGCTGGCTTCTAGTTAAACCTATCTTACTAAATTGGACATTATTAGCCACTGCAGCTCTGTTTCCATACCCTTTGAAACCGTCAGTAAGGCCACCTGCTGCTTCAGGCAAGTGGGGAAGCAGGAGGTTCCATTGATGTGCGTAAGGTTAGTCTGTGTTAAACATTCACATGCTCTTACAGGTGGGTACATTGATATCAACCAATGCGAAGACTTCACTAGTGCCACCAAGGCAGATGAGTGTTAGATCTGCAATGCTTTGTCATTCGGTAATGAAACAGATTATATAGACAGATAGTTTCCCAAGTTCCAGTAGGTAGTAAAGGGAGATTGTTATGTACATGTGGATTGTGACTAAAGTTATGAAAGATATGCCTAGACTAGATGGCAGGCACACAAGGGTTATGGACTCTTACAAATCCATGCAAAGGATCCAATCAGAACAAGTTACAAGCAACCTGAGCTTCCTTCTGAGAAAACAATGGTGTATAGGGGAGACAAGGTGTGCAGCACATACTGAGGTCTAACAAGAGTGTGGTGTGTGGAAGTGCTTCAAAACCCTGAGGTTTAGGTCTAGTGATACATGGTTGTCTCTCCTATCTGCAAGAACTTTTCACTTTTTAACTGTACAATAAAGTTTTGTGAAATATCAGCAAAATAAAGCTAGTGTACCTGTAGCACTATAACAACCCATAGTCCAAAGCCTATACATGAACTGAAATTTTTAATTCCAGAAAAGCTGCAAAACAGAAGACATAATAAGCACAAATACATTTACAACCTCGATCACCGTAAATCTGTCAGCTTCTTTTCTGACATAGTAAGTTGATGGTGCAAGGGTCTACTTTGTGGTTCACAGCCACTCTTGTTGCCTTGTGTTCAACTGGCCAGACAATATTGATTTCTCTTGAGTGACCACTCATCCATCACTCTGCACCCAGGTTTGAACCAAGGCCATAAATTAATTCCCTTAGCTCAGCTCCTGGTGAGCAAGTGAATGCACAGTACAGCGTGATAAACACTCATAGCTAAGAAAAGACATAGGACTAAATAAGCATAAAAATTTAACTGTCCTTTGACCCAATAAGACTGTAGCTTCCCAAGCTGTGAATGAGGAACATTTGCCATCACATGATGCCCACCCACATTGTATCTAGGCCCTGAACATATTTATATATTAAGAAAAATTTTTTGAGCATTCTACTATATAAATGTGTAAACATAGAAGGAAAGGGTATCTTTGATATATTCTAAAGTACTAGAATTTCAGAAAGAAATTATTCAACCTCAGTTTTGGCCTCAGGGTGTTTCTATTATTGTATTTTATTAAATTTTTATATTGTGACATACTTAGAAAACTAAATATTTATAAGAAGGTGCAGTGAATAAAGACTCCACACAGAATTTCATTAAAAGTCTTTGTGTTTTTCCTGTCCTATAAAAATAAATAATCTTTTCTTCAACTGACCATAACATGGTCATTTTGAATAAGAGTGCAATTCATCATCCATCCAAGTCACTCTTTAACAATACCCTTTCTCTCTCTGACATAAATCTGTATTCATTGCTTTTTGAAAATTTCCACTCTTAAAAGCCTTTAAAATTAAAAACATGTACAGAAAAGACTTTGGATGTTTCTTCCAAAATACATCTTAAAAGATAATCGTACTTAATTTCAAAATAGCTTTTTAATAACCACAGGGTTCCAAATATTAAGACTAAAAATCTTTAGAAGTTTTAGAAGGTAAGGGCATAACTTCAGTGTGAGCAGAGTTGTGCAGTTTGAGCAGCCCTGTACTCCAGGTTGGATCACAGACTAGCTAGGCACTGTCACCGTCAATGGTGGCTCTCAAGACTGCAGCTATTGTAGACCCCCTGGGTATTCAAGGCAAGATAGATGGAGCAACTGGGTTTTCTGGGGAAAAGGGCAGCCTGTCAGATCCCTGTTGACACTGCATTTTGGGGTAGCAGTAACGAGTAGAAACCGATCTTGCAGACAGTTATCAAGTAGTGTGATGTTTCTTCCCACCACAGTGAAAGGCAGTTTTAAGCAGTCACCACCAAGACATACGGCTCAGAAACAGAGCATTAAAAGGTTTACATGTATAAAACCTGTATCTGCAGCTGACAGCAGATAAGGCAGACTGAAGTTAGATAAATTGTACCAAAGTCAACTGGACATACCAGCAAATAACTTCCTATCAGAGAATTGTTAGGTGACAGTAAAACACAATATAGACAAGAGTGCCAGAACCTTAGCTAGAATAAACACAGTAGCACAACAACAGATTGCTAGTTTAAAACTCAAAATCCATGATGATTTGTAGCCAAAAAGCCTGGAGTAGCTCATTTTGAACACATTTTTAAAGTGGGTGGAAGAATTCTTGGTGGTCCTAATGACTGCACCTTCAACAAAAGAAAGCAAAAAGTTATTTTAATCTCTCATGTTAATCCCTTGCTCAGTTTTGCTTTCTAAGTAATATTGTTTTAACATTTGTGCCAATGGAAGCCTTGCCAGTATTTTCTCAGAATGTTGATAGGTTTTGCTAATATTATATTAAGAAGGACATCTAAGAAATGCAAACATTTAGTAGACTTTTATGAAAAGTGATGGCTGTCCAGTATCTCATAGCACTGAATAAAAAAGAAAGCAAACTAAGAACTAGACCTCTGGAATACATTTGTGTTTTGCATGACAAAAAGACACACTCTTTGTCCTGTCCTTATTATGAAACCCTAACAGTCTACAGGACATCAATAAAGATATGTGAATATACAGAAAAGGAGAAGTAAAGAAAGAAAAGAATGGGTGAGGATACTGAGGTCATGAGACTAGATTTCTCCAGATTTTCATTAGTTTTAATCACAACAAATAATTCTTAATAGGTAGGTTGCTTCTTACATTTATAGCAAATTATATGAAAGTATTTGGTTGGAAAAAAAAACCCATAGCATCATAGAATCAGCTAGGTTGGAAAAGACCTTTAAGATCATCAAGTCCAACCACTACCCCAGGACTGCCAAGACCCCCACTAAACTGTGCAACAAAGAGCCTCATCTACATGGTTTTTCAATGCTTCCAGGGACAATGATTCCACCACCTCCCTGGGCAGCCTGTTCCAATACCTGACTGTTCTTTTGGTGAAAAATTTTTTCCTAATATCCAATCTAAACCTCCCCTGCTGTAGCTTGAGGCCATTACCTCTTGTCCCATCACTTCTTACTTGGGAGACCAGCCACATGGTAATATGAGCTGATGAGGAGAGACACAGGCAGAAAAGGCATGCATTTAGAAGCTCAGAATCAGTGAAGAAATAGCAAGGGTTTCAATTAAGTGCCCTTCAATAGAAAACAGGCACTTTGTGTTTTGCGCCAGGAGAAGGGGAAACTACAAGATATGAAGGTGTAAATATATTACGGACCAAGTTCTTCATAACAGCACCATCTGAAATTATGTAAATTGAAAGTTTCATAGCTGTGATAGTTACAATTTGCTTCTACATGGATAAAAAGGAAAGATTACTCCCAGAGATGGGACCTGTAGCTCTGGAAAGAAGGCTGAGGTTGACACAATCCCCATCTTTCAGGCATCAGGCCCAAGGGAGTACAGTGATGATACCATGGCAAAGATAACAAAGATTGTAAGTATCACTGAGAAGACAGAAGAAGAGTGAATTTAGTTTGGAATGGAGGAATAAACCTGTGAGCCATTGGCAGACAGATGACAGCTGGAGTTGCATTTGTAAAGAAGATACACAGAGGGGAAAATAGAAGTAGGATAAGGGATCAGTCCCATGAAACCTCAGAGAAACTTGGAAGGAATGCAGGCTCCCCAGGGAAACAGCAGCAGCTAATGTTCTTTGCACTTATTATTGTAGCTTGTGTTTGAAAATTCATAGTTTTGTTTAAAGAAATGCCATTAAACACAGCTGAATAGAAATAAGCTGTATTATATAGTGACAGGAAGATGATTTCCAAGTTGTAAAGGATGGCTTTTGTCAAATAAATTTGGTGCAGTATCTGTATCAGGCTATGAGCAACAAGGCAACCACTCCTGCCAAGTACTCATGATATTTAATATTACAAAGGTTCTTTTCTCTTGAGTTCTCATATCATGTCTTCTGGTGTCTCACTGTCTCTTAAGTGTAGTTGTACTTTTTTTCACTAAATTTAATAAAGCATAGTAACGCTTTCAACAAAGTTTATGCAAAGACTGTGCAAGTCCATTAAACTGAGTATGGTATTTCAAGAACTCTACAATAGAAAGTAATACAGAATTTATACTCATGTCTGTGGAGGTAAACAGAGAATTATAAGACATGGTCAAGAAATGCCTATAAAAATTGATAACAGTTCTAGAAATTATACTATTTTTATCCTTCTTTAATTTCAGGATATTTCCAGCGGATTTTATTCTTTCTGTGGTGCCATTTCTCCATCTATACTTCATAGAATCATAGAATGGTTTGTGTTGGAAGGGACCTTAAATATCAACTTCCACCTATTTGCAAAATTTATTTTGCAGATGACAGTCTATGCTGTGTATGGGAATCTGAGCACATTGTGATTCTTTTATTGAGATCTCACAGTCAATTGACCTAGAAAGAAAAGTTCAGTTTGCAATGACAAATATAGAAATATACCACATCCACAATCGCTATTGAATACTGTAATTATTTAATATTTATTTAGCAAACCTTTAACTGGTAGCAACATTTAAACCACCAGATTGACAGCATCTCAAACTGGAGAAAGTTAGGATAGTCATGTTTAGGTTGCCCTCTACTGTTTAAGATTAGCAAGACAAGGCATGTTTTTACAGGACTGTAAAAAGCAGAGTTTGGGCGAGGGAGGTAGTTCTGGGACTAGAATATGAAAATAAAGGCTTGAACAGAGGATTTATATCTTTATTTAAAAATCCATTCATTTTAAAAGGTAACATCAGAGAAACTCTATGAAAAGAGGTTAATGAAAGAGCAAATGTAGAAAGATCAGCACTTAACTTGATTTCTGTGAGACTGAAAATCTCTTACTTTTCCTGGAGAACCACCAACTATAGGAACAAATCCTGCAGTTGTAACACAATTTCCCATTCAAATCAATGCCACAAATCTAATTCTTAGAAGTCTGACAACTCAGCTGAAATTCTTGGCTTAGAGATTTTGACCTGGGAATGTGGCAAGAAACACTGACTTTTCTTACATCTGCTTTACAGAGGTACTATTTTTCAGTATCATATATATCAATTTAGAAAATCCAGGGGTTGTGCTACCCAAATAATTGAGCAAAACTGGATCCAGGTGCCTCCTGAGCCTGAGCAAATTTCAATGCTAAAGCGCTTGAAGGGTGGCCCTGGAATGACAAGCCTTTCAAGAAATCAAGGGAAAGATCTACTGGACAGGGAAGAAGCCCTCCTTTCTAGACAAATAAAATTGTGGCTTTCCTAACACAATGATCATGTTTATCCCTTATAAGGGTTTTCTTCGCTTGCTTTTTTCAAAACAGGACAAAAGCCAGCTGTAGCATCACAGTAAATACCCACATTCCACTATGACTTTGAGAAAGAAAGTGGGTAATGGCAACACAAAACAGCTTCACAGAGATTTTTTTGCTTGCCTGCTAAGTCAGCTGATCTTTAACAGTGCAACAAGGGCAAATCAAATTTTTTTGGTGCAGAATGGAGAGGCTGGATGTGTTTATGCAACTGGAGCAGAAGGGTAAGTATGTTTGTTGCTTGGCAGTGGCTGTCAGGCATGGGGTAGGCCCAGTTGCTGGCCCAGTATAGTGACTGCGAACCTTCATAATGTGCATTTGTTCTGGGCAGGTGAAGAAAGTTCCAAATAAAGGAGGTTTCTTGCTCAGTAATGCTCATAGGAAAGTGCAGCGGTGTCTGCTTTGAGTGCTTTATATGGACCTGCTGATTGTACTGTTTGTTTCTTTCCTTCATGAACATACAAAACAATCAAATTTTTGTCTAAAAAGAGAAGGTAACAAGAGAGGGTATAGTGTCCATTGGAAATGGAAGACTAATAGGAAAAACCTTTGGAAATTTGGGGTGATTCAGTTCTGCTGGATGGAACCACTAAAGGGAGCACATTTCTTTAAAAAAGTTTAGGCATATATGTGCTGCTATGAAAAAATCAAATTATTGCCACATGGCATCACTATGGACTATGGCAGAGGTGAAGCGAGGAGGGTTGGTGGGGACTTTAATGTCTTTCCTGTGCATTTTCTTCATCAGACTCATCTAGGTTTCTTACATGGCTCCATATTTGTTCTTCATGCCCTTTGGATATCTTTATTACTCCAAATTATAGTTGTATCTTATGACCTTAACTTAAGCTTAGCATAGTTTTTGTCAAGGATTGTATATGTTTAGGGTCACTACCAATTAACTTCAATATAGCATTAAATTCACATAATAAATTCAAGAGAATACAGTGTGTAGAGAGCTCTCATTGCCTTTAGGGACAAGATTTTCTGCCTCTAAAAAAACACACTGAACTGATCCAGATGTGCAAGAACAATACTCACTGACTACACAGAACAGGTTCTGGGGTTCTTTGATCTTAACCTTCCCATTTCTTTTCTAAACATCTTCAAAGGGCTGCCTTTCTGAAAAGAAGTTCACTCATCCTTATTTGCAGACAGAACAGGAAGGGCATGTGGAAGATCTTATTTTATTGTTTGATTTATTTAAAAAGCAAATGAAAAAAGGTCTGACATATGTGACACTTGGATCCAGGACTCATCAACACACAGCTCAGTTCCGTATCATGGCAAATGCAGTGGAGTATATAACTACAGAGAAACACAAGGATTATTTAAGTAAGTCAGAGCGAAAATGAGTGTTTTTACCATTTACACACTAGTACAATGCTATAGAATTTCAACATGGTTAAATCCTGTCTGAAGTGTCCCTGTCACTTACAAAAATATGAAATACAGACAGATCTTGGAATATAGAAGTGTTCTTGTTCTTCAGGAATGGCAGTTCTTTTATTTTTTGTTCAGGCTACTTGATAAATTGAAGGAAAAGTGTAAGTGGCTTCTTTGGTATTATTTATAGACTGATCGATACAGATCTCTCAGACAACATTGTGTTTATTACTTATATTTAACAAGTAGATAAGAAAACAATTATTCAGACCATTTCCCCAAACCCGACAGAGTAGAAATCAGTAGCAAGACTAAAGTATGGGTCACAACTACTCTATGTACTTCTTTATAATAGTACAAAGAGGATGTGGTCATATTTTTATAGTGTAAGGCAGTTCAGAGACTACTTCATGAATACTTAAGAGTGCATCTATTTCTGCCACACCAGAATCCTAGAAATGTTGGTTACTATTTCAACTGTTCCTCTGTATTTTCAATTGTTTTATGAATAGGGATACATGCACTTCTCCAACTTCCGAGGTGAGGACAGATGAAATCAGCTTCTAAATGTGCCTCAGAGATATTAAAAAACAGATTATAGCTGTCTAACTATGCTACCCTTCTGAGAATCAGAAGGGTAAATAAAACAAACATCATGACAATGGCAACTCTCAGAAATAAGTTTGTGGAAGTTCAAGTTTCATATGAGAGCAAATCCCACAGATTTGTGAAGTTTCTAATTATTGGAACTTCTGAAATAGGACTGGATTACCTAAATACAGAATAAAGTGCATGTCCTTATCATCTATCTAATAGTTGTGACACCACATCTGGAGTACTGTGTCTGGTTTGGAGCTCCTCAGTACAAGAATGATGCTGACACACTGGATCATGTTCAGTGGGGACCACTAAGCCAATGGGCCAAGAACATGATGTGAGAGGAGAAGCTGAGAAAACTGGACCTGTTCAGCCGTAAGAAGAGAAGATTAAAGGAAGATCTTAGTGCTGTCCACAACTACCTGATCAGAGGACAGAAAAAATTAAAACAGAGCAAGACTCTTGTAAATGCACAGTCATAGGAAAAAAGGCAAGAGACACAAATTACAAACATGGAAAATTCTGATTAGAGGTTAGAAATCTTGCTTTTTCCATTAAATATTGGAACAGATCACTCAGAGAGGTTGCAGGATCTCCATCCTTGGAGATATTCCACTTACAGCCCTGAACAAGCTGGTTTAAGTAGACCTGCTTTGAATGATCTCTCGAGGTCGCTTCCTACATTCTATTCTGTGCTATTCTGTGAGTCAGTGGGTGATGTTGTTTACCCACTAATGTCATTGTCTGAGAACCTGGGCATATTCTTGTGGATTTGAATCCTAACAGGCTGGAAAAGTATATTGATTATAAGACTCCTACTTCCTGGCAAGGGCTCTAACTTCTTTAGTATTAAACAGAAGTTAGGAAATACATCCTCTACTGTCTGTTCTGCAATAAATTAAGCTCTACTGTCTTCTGTCAAAGAACAGATATATAATCTCAAGAACTTCACATTCTGGCTCCTAAATAGACAAAAATGCCTGTCTATAACCATTATAAAAGTCTATGCAAGTGCTACCAATCAACAGTTCCTCAAAACTCAAGGTTTCTCAACCATCCTTTAGAAGATCTGAACTTAATTTACCACAATTTGCACTCTTTGCCTTAGAGTGGTATTATGGACAGAATGTACAACTCTTCATATTGTTTAAGTACTAGCAAGCCTTCTCGTATGTTTTGTTTTTTTTATGCCAAAGAGTACTGTCTCAGGCAACATCAGAGAACAGTTTGGGGATGACAGAGAGTATAGGAAAAAGAACATTTAGCTATATTGACATAATCTGTGCCATGACAAATTCCGTAATAGCCCATTTTAATTACATTCAGTGATTCAAACAAGCCTTCTAACTCTTAGGCTCTTGGCTCCTTTCTTGGATATAGCTTGTAGTCATCCAAATTACTTACCCATACAAAAAGCAGTAACATTACCTTTCAAACTCTACCTGAGTGTTTATCCATCCCTCTCCTTTACTCTAGAGAGCAGAACTTAGAAGAAACTAGTCAAACCCTGTATGAGAGATGAGATGAGATGAGATGAGGTGAGGTGAGGTGAGGTGAGGTGAGGTGAGGTGAGGTGAGGTGAGATGAGATGAGATGAGATGAGATGAGATGAGATGAGATGAGATGACGAGATGAGATGATGAGAATATCGCCCCAATGCAAAATGCCAGAGGAGCCTAGTTACACCATACAACCATCAGAAAGGTCCTAGTGCAACACCCCCTACAGACAGCAGAAAAATTTCTACATTGCTAGACACTGGATTAAGTTCAAAAAAGTAAGAGAAGATGCAAACTAGCAAAATATATATGTGGAATTCAAGAAATATAATTCAGGAATAAAGAAAGCAGTGATAATACTAGAAGCTTGTCAAAGGCACAGGAGTAGAAATTCAACAAAACTTCAGTTGAGAGCCAAAGAATGTGGATTTATTTCACTAATGATGACAAGTTCAAGGTATCTACACAAAAACTGAGTGCTGAAAGATGAACTGACACAAGCTGTGCGCTTCATCGGAGGAGTGCAGATACTGTTCTTATAGGCAGATAGAATCATTCAGAGCACAAAATTATTATAGACAGAACAATGACTGTTGTAATGAAATGGTGTACAACAGGTCAGAAGCATACAAAAACTCTTTCTTTCAGGGGGATACTTGAAGGCTTTTTCTGGTTTAAAACTGATAATAGAATTTTCTATATTGAGAAACAGAAGAGAATTCCCAAGCACAGTACTGATATTTATTTTATCATCTCCTTCACCGGCAAATGCTACAAATAGATAGAAAAAGTTCCCCTTGCACAGGTTTATTTTCAGCTTGACTTAACAACTCAGCAACATCTCCTTCACTGTATCTAAATAGTGTTCATCTTTCAGTATTTACAAACTATATTAGTTAAATTCACTAGGGAAGTGAAGTGTTTCCAATTGGAAGCATAGGAAATTCCACAACTTCAAAGTAAAAGTAAGCACTATTATGCACTAAATGTCCATTTATAAACTTCTGGATAGCCTCAGCTTTCCATCTGGCCTTCCAAACGGAGGCCTGATATGGGACATTTGGACACAGAGACAAGAAAAATTCATATCATGAAGGGAGTAGGAAAGAGTTCTACTTGTCAACAAGAGCTTTGGTTTTCACTTTGCAGATAAAAAATGTAGCTATATCTGGAAATGCTAAGATTTAAATGCACTTGTGTAGCTATAAGTAATCAAAGTCATTAAAGAACTCTAAACCAAAACTACCAGGGAGTAAACTGACTAAGTCAGTTAAGAAGACGACCTAGTTCTTACAGGAAAGTTACACTGGCTTAGTGAAGTAGGATCTTAAAAGGCAACTTTAGCACTATAATTTTGTTTTAAGGATGGTTTCCTTCACTTTAGGTTTAGGTCATACTTAACGCTAAATGAAACTGATTTCCCTTGGAGGCAGGCTTTTCCAAATTTACAAAAAAGCCAAAACAAACCAAAACAAAAACTTGCTTATGCATCTTCCAGTTTGCTATAATTTTGGTTTTATGCAGAACGTCCCCAGAACATGACTTCTCTCACAGTTTCCACTCAGCGATAGCCATTTACAGATATTAACTAGAGATTTTTATATTAGAACTTGCACTACATATATTTACAGATATCCAGGATAAAAAGCAACCTAAACTTAAAACTATTCAACCAGTACCTTTCCTTTGATACATTTGAACACTGAACTACAAAAAAAGAAACATCTTAATCAGTGTGAAGAATATTCTAGTCCTTTACTATTTATACTCAAGATGGAACAAGGATGAAAGACATACAATATTATGCTCACCTAGTCCATGAAATCTGGTTTCATACCAGATCTCTAACGCTAAATTTAATTTCATATTCTTAATCACATTTGAACACAATGGAGGAATATCGATACATATATACACAGAGAAAACAAAATAGTTTTGCACAGCTAGCCACCCTGACAAAGTAGGCCCATCTGCCTATCTTGTGAACCATCTGAGAGCTTGTCTAGATTAAATTTCTAAATGGCAAATTTAACCCTACAGAGGGAGATTCAAGAACTCAGCAAGGCAAAGGCATTTTGTCCATAGGAGTGTATACATTAAAGGTGTTTTGTAGACAAGAAGTAAATCCAAGCCTAAGTTTAGAATGATTTATAGCCCTTCATAACTAAAAAAAGCCCATTTAGCTGAAACAGCCATAGTAGCAGCCCACTTCATGGAAGTGTACTGCTGTTACTAGTAACAGGCAAATATGATACTTAAGGGCAACTGGCAAGATAAAGGGGTTCAGGAAATGGCATCAGCTGAGAAGGTGTAAGTAGGATGAAAACCTCAAATGGAAGAGATAGTCCTATTGAGATAGACTGAAGTATCTGACAGTCTGATCTTTTTTTCCTTCATTTCCATTCGTTGAACAGAGTTGCCCATTCTGTTGTGTTGGGTGACAATAAACCTATTTTGGAATTTTAGACTAGTGTAATAAGAAGCACAAGGAAAACAAGCATTAGAAATGTCTTCTTTTGTTATCAGGAACAAGTTTTGAGACTAAAAGGAGAACATACACATTAAATTGATGTAGAAAAATGCCAGGTTAAAAAAGTATTCAGTAGTGCATTTATCGAGAAACACACAATAATTAAGTTAGCAATAATTCTAGCCTTAAATCTCATGTACTCTACTATCTTAAAAATAAATAAGCACATATTAAAACCAATTTACAAATGGAAGCCAGGGCTCTTAAATCATCCCTTGCTGGGAAAAGGGAAGCTGAATATTTTTAAAATACCGTGGAAATTTTGAAAAACTAAAGAGAGTGAAAAAAAAATCAATGTGTTTAATGAAATTGTAAGAGACACAGACATGCATTATTTATGCTTACTCAGAAAAAAAAAACAACAATAAAATACAACATTAATGTTTTTGTTTGCATAAACAAACACTTAGTGGAACGAGACAGTTTAGAAGAATATTAGAATATACTTTGAACCTTCACTAGTATGCTTATACTTTGTGTTTCTTTAATTAAATTCTTACTTATATTCCAGTTCTGGAGCCTTACCTCACCCTTTAAAATATTGTATCTAGACAGTAAAGTAACATGAATAAATGTCTTTGGTGCAGTGATTGAAACATCAGCAATATACAATGATGACTCATAGGATTAACTTCCTAAACAGCTATTTGTGAAACATGTTTAAATCTTTGGAAGAACTGCTGGAGAAAACCAAAATATTATTATTAGAAGATGTTACAACAGATGTTCCCCAACAATTTGCCACAAAAACAAAAACTTAAATTATTTTATAAAGATCCTTTGGTGTTTCAACAGTCTTTGAAGTACAGAATAACATTTTCTAAGAGCTGTGATTTATAGGCATACTGTTTTATTTGGATTTTTTTGTAAATCATGCAGTGTTTTTTTCTTCTCTCATAATGTGACAGCTTAGCTCCTCTCTTATGTCAGAACAAAATGAAAAAAAAATCCATAAACAAAGGAAACTCTCTTAGGACTTGTAATCATAAAGTGTACTTTGTCATGATGCATATCAGAAGAGAGCTGCAGGAAATTTCACACTTGTTTCCCATTTCAAAGCCTGATGACTGGAATTTTATGACTTCATCAGAAGGATCTTACATCTAGTTTACACTAAACTTAAACATTGCAATGCATTTACTCTACATATCTAACTGAACATGATACACTTACATAACACAAAAATTTTCCTTGAAATCATTATGTGGTCCTGCATTGGCCAGGGGTACAACCTGGACAATTAACTGAACTATACAGTGGCTGAGTAAGTTTGAAAGCCAGTCCTCCTGACACCTCTGAGTCTAGAAGCAGAAGAAAAGAACTAGGATAAGTTTTCTGAAATTAACATAGGTATCTCTGTAACATGCTGCACAATCCACTCTGGACATGCCTACAGCTCCTGAAACAAATTCATTCTTCTTGAGCATTTCCCCTGTTGGTGAACCATAGTATGCTATAGCAGCACTAGAACTAAATGACTTTTTAGTAGCATAGTGTTTCTTATGTGAATAAGAAAAATCATTTGTCTCATACTGGAAATACAGGAAAAGTGCTCCAAAAATATCACCTAGTCTTAATATTTATTCTTTTTTAATAAATGCTTTGACTTTTTTTATTATTATTAAAAGTTACTTTAACTGTTGAAAATCCCCATGATTTTTTTTTCTTCACAGCACTGACCAATCCTTAGAATTAAACTTTTACACAAATTTAGGCTTGGCCTGCTTCTCAAAATCATCAGATTTTGTCCCCAGACATGACATTTATTCACAGAGCTCTAATTAACAAGGTCGGACTTGGACATATGCAGTGAATTATACAATAAATACACCATTTACTAGAATTAGTAAAATATGTGGTAAATCTCATGTCTTTTCCATCCGCAGTTCTCTTAATTTGTAAAAGAGCAAAATACAGATGACTGAGCAAAATATTTGATTTCATGAGTAACATAAAACAGTTTAGCCATATCTTTACAGAATTACTTGAGCATTTCTCAACCTTTACAGTATTTTTCTTAAAATGGTTGAAGATAGTACTGTATCTTGTATTGAACAGGTCCCTGCATTGCTCCTGGCGGTATGGAGAAGCAATTTGTGCTGCAAAATTTCCAGAGTATTTTGCATTTGGATACTTTTTCGTCAAGCAGAAGTCATGAGACCTGGCAAGCAGTGATAAATAAAACCTTGGTCTACTGCTCTGTAAACCAAAGAAAGAGCACAACTCTTTTAATGACTTAGCGGTCGGTCAGTTGAGGTGCCAATATTAATACCTCCCAGTAGCTAATTAAATGAACAGGAATACAGAAAAGTCTGAAGATCTATATTTGCTGAAAGGTTCACATAGCTGTACAAATGTAATCTTATTTAGGCAGGCACCTACAAAACCACTAGTTATTCAGAAGTTGAGAAGTTGTGAGAGGGAAAAAGTCTAAGTGCAAGAAAAAGTCTCAGTGTATTTCACGCTCATGCACTGTTCTGAATTCAGAATACACTAATCTGGAAAATATGTCTAGAAACCAAAATGGCTGACTACATTCACGTGTGTCTGCCTCTCTGAGAAAGTTTATTGACATTAGGGAGAAATACAAGACCAGAATGCATTTAGATGCAATATTGTTCAACATCTTGCGTAAGTTGTAAGGGTGCACCAGTACAGGCTTGAAAAGAGTTGACTTAACTTTCTCAAGACACGTAAAGAATGTTGGACAAAACCGTTAACTGGGAGATCCTAAGCCAACTGCTGAAAGCCTTAACCCTGAAAACTGAAATGCTGAAATATTTTTGGTGATTTTATGAGTAATCATAAAACTGTTGCTGTATTTTACACTCTTAAATTCTACTTCTTTAAAGGGTTATTTAAAAAATACACATGATGAAATGTACCATTAATAGAGATCTCCTGTGTCAGTCTAAAATTCATTTAAATTGTACTCTTTCCCTTCTTGGGGCTTTCCCTACAAAATGCATGTTTCTAACTATTCTCTATGTTGTTTTAAATGAGTCAAGTATATTCGAATGTTCCAGTTTGATCCGTACCTCTGGGATTTCTTTAATCAGTCGTTTTCCCATTAGGCCATGTGGAGAAATTATAGCCTTGTTCACAGAATTTTGCATCAAAAAGAATGCATGCATTTGCTTGATGAAGGGAACTAAAAGAGTATAGGATGCTGGAGTTAACTGCATGGGCTGGTTACTTGAGGTTTAACAATTCTTGTTATTCACAGCTGTCAGTATTGCATGTAAGTGTTAGATTCCCTGTTGTCTCCCAACTCTTAGTACTTTTTGTAAGATTAAAACTGCTTGAAGAATTATGTAGGACATGCATCTGGTAATCAATAATCTACCATTAAAGCAGTTTTAAAATGTGCCAGATATTCTAATCCCTTTAATTTTCCATTTGTATGAAAAATTGTCTTCTTATTTTCTCCTAGGGAGTTTAAAACTCTAAGAAAAGAAGAGGCAAATTCATTTCTTCATTAGAAGTTTTCATGCACTTTAGTAGTAAATCTGAAGTTGGAATAATTTAGTCAAGTATTATCTGGTGCATAGGGAGTGAGGAAACTGCCCAAATGACTCTCAAACAACTGCTGCTTCGAAATATCATCCATTCCCTATCCCTGAACATCAGCATCTCTTTTCAAAGAGTCAATGGCAAAAGGAAAGGTGGAGGGTCCTGCATACGGAGGAGATACCAGGCCATAATGGAGACCTGATCATTTTTTCTCACAGTATGAGTTTGACGACGAAAGGGAAACAACAGAGATTCCAGCCAGCATTCATCAGCAGGCATCCTCCAAATTGTCAGACTTCATCCTGGGATGAATTAGTGGGTGGGTGGGTGGATGGATGGACTTTTTCAACAGAAGCCTATAACAGAAATATCAAAAAGCTGGCTAAGCTCTAATTCCATGGTAAGCAAAATGAGAGGTGACAGCAGCTTGATTTAACTTGTTCTGTTGTCTGGTCTGAAATTCTGACAATGCATTTGAGTTGTCGGACAACAAGTTTTGGAATGATATTCTTTTCCAGTGTTTCATATTATCATCTAGAAGAATAATAGTTTCTTCTTTAAAAAAATAAAATTTAACCCATGTAATGGGAAAGATTGCTGCAATTTTTTCATCAGATTCATGTTTTGAATGCTATATCTGCCAATGTTTGCAGAGTCTAAAAAGATAGTCTGAAACATGTGCTTTTCCCATTTGGGTATTAGATCATTCACAGAACTCAGGAAAGAAACCCCTTGTAGCAAAATAATTGCTTTTTTTTTTTTCATATTTTCCCCTAAGGCTAACAAGGAGAAATAGGAGGAAAAAAATGTGTAACTGTTCCTTTAACCACTGTGCAAAAATGTCAAATGCTTTCCATTTAGCATGTGACATTTCCAGCTTTTTCCACTGTTAAACAAATTACCTAAGAAAAAATATTTTCTATGAGTAACATCTCATTAAAGCGAGTCCTTGAGAATTCCTGACTTTTATAAATGAGCAAAAAAAAAAAAAAGGAAAAAAAAGCAAATTACCATAGCTGAACACAATCCCAAGCTGGAAAAGCCAGACCCCCCAGACCAGCAAGAGATTTAAGTCAGCATGTCAACAAGGACTCACAAAAGCTTCATGTGGAGCTGTCGAAGCACACCACTGAAAATGGGTCTTACACTACTTGTGCAAGAGCTATATTAAAACCCAGTATTTGCACTGAGGCTGGAACATTAGAAATGTCAGTTTATTTGTTCGTTCATTTGTTTTCCACTCCATCATCTCTGATCCTCAATTATATTTTAAGTACAATATTGATCATGTAAAATTAGTTTTTCTAACAAGAATTCTAATGTAAGTAAAGTAGCATTTCGTACCTTGAAGGGCTATTGAAGAGCACATTTTTTATTATTTTTATTTACTCCTATAAACACAAAAATTGGAGTCAGCTGTCAGTTTAGTTGAAATTAAAAGGGTAAATAGCACTTTAATGTTACAATTGAAACCAGATTACTTTTTAAGGAAGGAAAGAAAGAAGCAGCAAGTTATGCATTGAAGAGTTTGTAGATTTACTGCAAATATAAAAATCAAAAGAGTTTAATAAAATGACAGCTAATATACAGTATATATTGTTTAATTTTTCATACAGCTATTTCTGACAGATATTAATTATCCCACCCGAAACCAGCACATGTATTTAAATACCACTTTGTCGCTGAAGCTGATTCAAATACCAGTAATATAACATAACCTAAACCAATTTAAATATATTTCATCAGTATTGGGGATTACTTTTTTTTTTTTTCATTTCGTGTTTAGAATATAATTCAACTGTTCTCACCATTTATTCTGAGATTGTCTTGCTTGTCTTGATTTTTCCTTCAAGAAAAGGCCATCTTAGTATTATTTTGTGAGACCAGGTGCGCTATTAAACTGGAAACACAGTAGAATGCAAAGCTGATTGAAGAAAATGAAAACAAAACTAGACAAAACAAATGCAGTTTGTTTCAGTTGCCTTTGAGTAGGATGCTGCCTCCTCTGCATGTAGCTACATCGAGAACATATTTGCAAGTAAAATCTGGTAGCAGTAGATTGCACCAATACTAGCTGCATTCTAGCAATGAGGTAATCTTTCTAAAGCACTCATCACTAGGCTGTCAACAAGGGCATGCCTGCAGCAGTGTCTTCCTTACATCGCTTTGTAAGGGCTCTCTAGCCTGCTAGGCTCCAGATTTTTCAGACATACCTACTGCAATGACCTGAAATAGAATCATAGAGTAGAATCATAGAATAGTTAGGGTTGGAAAGGACCTTAAAATCATCTAGACCCAACCCCCCTGCCACGGGAAGGGACACCTCCCACTAAACCATGCCACCCAAGGCTACGTCCAACCTGGCCTTCAACACTGCCAGTGATGGAGCATTCACAGCTTCCCTGGGCAGCCCACTCCAGTGCCTCACCACCCTCACAGTAAAGAATTTCTTCCTTATATCCAATCTAAACTTCCCCTGGTTAAGTCTGAACCTGTTCCCCTTGTCTTATCACTACAGTCCCTCATGAAGAGTCCCTCCCCAGCATCCCTATCTGCCCCCTTCAGATACTGAAAGGTGGCCATAAGGTCTCTACACAGCGTTCTCTTCTCCAGGCTCAACAGCTCCAACTTTCTCAGCCTGTCTTCATACAGGAGGTGCTCCAGTCCCCTGATCATCCTCGTGGCCCTCCCCTGGACTTGTTCCAACAGCTCCATGTCCTTTTTGTGTTGAGGACACCACAACTGCACACAATACTCCAAGTGACGTCTCACAAGAGCAGAGTAGAGGGACAGGATCACCTCCCTCAACCTTCTGGTCACGCTCCCTCCAACAGGTATCAGGGTGGTTGAAGTCCCCCATGAGAACAAGGGCCTGCGAGCGTGAGGCTGCTCCTATCTGTCGATAGAGAGCTTTATCCAGAGTCCTCTTGGTCAGGCGGTCTGTAACAGATCTCCACAATAATGTCTCCCACTGCTGTTCTCCCTTTAACTCTGACCCACAAACTCTCTGTCGACTGCTCAGCTGTCCCCAGACAGATTTCCATACTCTCCAGCCTATCCCTAACATAAATAGAAACTCCCCCTCCCCATCTGCAGGGTCTGTCTTTTCCAAAGAGCCTGTAAACATCCATTCCAACACTCCAGTCATAGGAGCCATCCCACCATGTTTCTGTGATGCCTACGATATCATACCCAGTAGACATGCACACATCTCTAATTCCTCTTGTTTGTTCCCATGCTACTGGCATTTGTATAGAAGCATCTGAGCCGAGCTCCAATTGAAGCTGGCTCATTGGCTGGAGCAGCTGTAGTATCTCTACATTGCTCTGAACGTTTACTATAGGTGCTGGCAAGTGACTGGCTGTGTTGGAATGGAATGATGCCCGCCTCCCCCAGCACATCTAGTTTAAAGCATCCTTGACCAGCCTGCAAGCCTCCTACCAAAACTGCTCTTCCCCTTCTTTGTCAGACCAGCTCCACCGGCCCCCAGTAGACATGGCCTACTAAATTGAGTCCTGTGTTCAAGGTACCCAACCCCCTGACTACAGCACCACCCTTCTAACCATCCATTGACCTGGTTAACCCTCCTAGCCTTTTTAAGGTCCTCCCCTGTATCTTGGAGAATAGATGAAAAGACAATCTGAGCTCCAGAGCCCCTAACCACCTCTCCCAGAGCTCTGGAGTCCTTTTTTATGTTCTCTGGGCTACTGCTATCTATATCAGTAGCACCCACATGGATCATTAGAAGTGGGTAATAGTCAGTAGGACCAACTAGAGCAGGCAGCCTCTCTGCAACATCCCTGGTCCGTGCCTCTGGTTGAACCACACCTCCCTTGAGGCTGGTTCAGGCTGACAGATCGGTTCCTCTATTCCTTTCAGAGTAGAGTTCCCTACTCCTATGGCCCACTGCTTTTTCCTGTCAGTGCCAGTAGTGATCTTCTTTACCAGTGCATCAACCAACCGGTTGTTCCTGGTATGAGTGTGGCTCCTTATTAGCCCCCTGCAGGACAGGAAAGGGGTTCTGGGTGGGGACATCAGATTTAGGAGGAAGCCCCTTGCTTTTAATTGTCCTCTTCCTCCTTTTCTTGTTGGTTTTTTTTTTTTTTTCTGTTACTGTTTCCCAGCTTCCTGGGTTAGCGGCCTCCTTCTTTCCTCCATGAGCTACAGTGGACACCTGAGGCCTCTGCACAGTCTGGTCCTGGAGCAGGCAGTGCTGCTTCCTCTCAGCTTCCCTGACATCTTTCAGCCTATTGACAGCTTCCCGCAGCTCAGTCCCTGCTGCAGGAGGACCTCCACCAGGGAGCACAGAGCGCAGCCCTGCCCACTGTGCACCCTCCCCTCAAGGAGAGCAGTGCAGGCACCCTCTACACCCCTGAGCTTCTGCATCTGCAGTCCTCCCCTCTCATCGGCTCTGTCTGGGTGCCTACACTGGCCACCGCCGGGGCAGCCAGAGCAGAGCTGCCAGAGCGGACCCTGCTCATAAGGCGAGTGCTCACCATCCTGCTCGCCTGCCCGCGCAAACTGCCTCGAACCCGCTCTGTTCGCCGCGCTCCCGGGGCAGTTTTTACCCAGTCAGGGTGGTCCCGCTCCTCCTCCGCTGAGCCGCCGGCTCCTGGGCAAGTTCTGTCGAGGACTTGAGGCTTCCTCGGTGGCTGTCGCTGCCCTGAG
The DNA here is from genome assembly GCA_017639245.1 of Myiopsitta monachus. Classification (NCBI taxonomy): domain Eukaryota; kingdom Metazoa; phylum Chordata; class Aves; order Psittaciformes; family Psittacidae; genus Myiopsitta; species Myiopsitta monachus. The sequence goes on from CM029918.1 coordinate 87,256,799, forward strand.
TTGAGGCTCCTGGATGCTGAGCTTCCCCCTGATCAGGTGTTGAAGGCGTTGACTCTCGAGCTACCCACCTCAGCAATTCAAGATAATCCTACTCTCATCACATAGCTTGTCTTTCTCCTGGTAATTTCCAGCAGCATGCTATTTTATACTTTGAAGGTATGGCTATTTCTCTAAGTGGTAGAATGACAGCATGTACCTGCCATAGAAGAGCTCCGGTGAAGTATGACAACGGGGCTGCTGCTTGCTGCAGGAAAAGATCTTCCATTGCTGCGTGGTACCTGACTCTGCTGTTGTCTGCAGGGGATTCCATGAGGTGATCCTGAATCATTCGTCAGTCTACTGTGCTTCCTGGAAGTGGTCTTTTCAAGGTTTCTGGGATATTTTAGAGAACTGCTGTGCAATGGAAATGAAACAAGGACAATACTCAATCGTCTACAAACCTGTCAATGATTTGATTATGGTCAGTTTGCAGGAGGGAGTCCCAGACTGTAGAAGCATCCTATAATTCTGGTGAATAACAGGGAGCTGGGGATCTTTGTTTCCTTTCTCTTGTAACATTTTAGCCTTTAATACAAAGAGTCTGCAGGACATGTACTCTTGTTACAGAGTCAGGTTGCATTTCCCATTGCTGTCTTATGAAGTTTGTCTCCTGTATTCCTGGCAGCAGCAGAGGGCAAAGACCCTGCCTGACTCTTCTAATGGATATCTTCCTGGAAGTTCAGTGCTCTACGACTCTCACGTGCCTGTAACTAATGGAAAGGTATTACTTGAGAGTTCAACCTGCCTCATTTGTCCCAGCCACCCTTCTAGCAGAGCTAGGAAGCACTCGTTTTGTCAATCTATAAGAATAACAAAATTATAAAGAGGGAAGGTATGGTCATATCTGTCCTTTCTAATGGGAGATGGGTGAAGGGCTCTGTTCTGGCTCCAATTCCTTGAAATGAGGAAGCTAGCCAGTCTTTCTACAGGCATTTGCTTTGCATGAGACATGGATCAAAATGCACAGGAAATGCACCTTCCCTTTTTCAAAATGTTTCCTCCTGTGCTGAAAAGAGAGGTTAACAATGTCCTTAGATTTTGCACCTTGGTGCAATTCATCAGCCAACTGTTTCTCTCTGAAAATATCACATCCCGTGAACCATGTGACTGTAAGGATTTCCAGGTTTGACCAGTGTCTTCTCATTCAGGTTATACATAAGCTTGCCTCTGTGTGCAAGCATGCACTTGCAGCCCAGAAAGTCAACTGTGTCCTGGGCTGCATCAAAAGGAGCGTGACCAGCAGGTCGAAGGAGGTGATCCTCTACTCTGCTCTTATGAGACGTCACTTGGAGTATTGTGTGCAGTTCTGGTGTCCTCAACATAAAAAGGACATGGACCTGTTGGAACAAGTCCAGGGGAGGGCCACGAGGATGATCAGGGGACTGGAGCACCTCCTGTATGAATATAGGATGAGAAAGTTGGAGCTGTTGAGCCTGGAGAAGAGAAGACTGAGTGGAGACCTCAGAGCAGCCTTCCAATATCTGAAGGGGGCCGATAGGGATGCTGGGGAGAAACTCATCATGAGGGACTGTAGTGATAGGACAAGAGGAAAGGGGTACAAACTTATACAGAGGAAGTTTAGATTGGATATAAGGAAGAAGTTCTTTACTATGAGGGTGGTGAGGCACTGGAATGCATTGCCCAGGGAAGTTGTGAATGCTCCATTGCTGGCTTTATTCAAGGCCAGGTTGGACATAGCCTTGGGTGGCATGGTTTAGTGGTAGATGTCCCTGCCCATGGCAGCAGGGTTGGAACTAGATGATCTTAAGGTCCTTTCCAACCCTAATTCTTCTATGATTCTATGATTCTATGATGTAGATGGTGTATTTGGAACATCTATTTTATCCTGACTTCTAAGAAATCCTGATTTGTATCCTGAATCACAACAGTTAAGTGTGCCGTCCTTCTCTTGATAGCTGCCAGGGCCTCTCGCCTGCTTAGAACAATGTTGTCTCTCTCTTCTTTAATAGTTACTGGCCCCCTGCTCCCCACCTCTTTGGCTCTTCCACACCAGTGTAGCAAATTCTCACAGCTCTGGAAAATCCCTGTTTTTTCTGTGACTTTGGTAACAATCTCCTTGTCCAGATGCTCTTAGACTTCTGATCTCTCTGGGTTCTGGCTTTAATTTCTGTCTCTGGCATGAGATGGTAGGAATGACATTCTCTCCTCAACTTTGTGTAAGATTTTGAAAGGAAAAATATGAAAGAAGCATTCTTAAACAGAGGTTTTTTTCATTGTCTGAAGCCAGCCTTTCCCTCCTCTCCCCAGCGACTTTCCTATGTCCTTGACATTAGAGAAGAGAGAGGACAGAAAGGAATTTTTTAACTTTCCTCGGGCACTTTTCTACTTCCTTAAGTACATTTATAAGTGCTTGTCTAGGCAAAAGGAAACAAATTTGATCAGTATGAAGTAATCAACTTTCCTGTTATCTACTGGTACATCATTGCATATCATAATTATTGCCAGCTACTTAGAGCTGTCAAATCTGCCTGTTCTGGCCTAAGTTGAGCAAACAAATTTATCTAGTATATATATATATGTACATATACACAATGTGTCCCCTCTGGACTCACCCTGAGTTACTGCTATGGACAAACTGCAGGTTTTGGTACAAGTCAAGAGGGTAGAAAGTGAGGTAAAAGTATCAACTTCAGCTTTCCATTGGGAGCTGTCAGCATCAGGCTGTCAAGAAAAAACAGTACTTTAAAGAGAAAGGCAATCTTTTTTTTTTTTACCTCTGTATTGCCGGTTTGACTTTTGAAATGGAATTGAGATTTAAGTAAATAGAGTGCAAAATTATGCAAAAGGAGCCCTTCATCCATCATTTATCATGGAGGTAATTTTCTTCCTTTACTATAGTAGTCTCATTAGCTAGAACTAGGATAGCTGGACTGCGGGTGAATCACAGATCTTAAGATAGACGGATCCTGAGCAAAATAAAAGGAAATATTATTAGTTTGGCACCATACATTTGTCCGGGAACCAGCATAAGATCCATCTTCTCTAGTGTGTTTTGTTTCCATAGAGGAGAGATCAAGGTATAAAACAGGATCACACAATGTAATATCACAATCCTGGACTTCAGGAGAGCAGACTTTGGCCTTTTCAGGGATCTGCTTGGAGAAATCCCATGTGATACTGTCCTGGAGGGAAGAGCATTCCAGGATAGCTGGTTACTTTCAGGAAACACCTCTTCCAAGCTAAAGAATGGATCATCCTCATGCGCAAGAAATCAAGCAAACGCAGTTTATAGAAGCCCTGCATGAATGAACAAGAAGGTCCTGACAAAACTCAAACATAAAAGGAAATCATACAGGAAGTGGAAACAAGAAGGCGGTGATCCAAGAGGAATATAAAAACTGGCTGAGCATGCAGGGATGTAAAAGGCAAATCCATCTGGACTTAAATCTTGTGAGATATGTGGAGACAATGAGAATGGATTGGTAACTTGTGTTAAAGCCAAGCAGCTGAACTGAAAACAGGAAAACAGGTAAAGAAAGGAAATTATGCTTAATTTATATATATATATATATTTATATATATATACCTATTTTAAATTTTATTTTTGAATAAATGCTGAGTTTAGCTGTAGGGTTTTTTTCCCACACAGTGAAGTAGGCAAAAAAAAATTAACTGCAGTACTTTGAAGCATAACAAAGACACTCCCTCTGTCTTTGATAATGAAATGTCTCATAATGGACCTACATATAATTATAGATTAAACAATGGGCAAGATTTGGAGAAACTTATATTTTTCACTAGATCAATTTCATCCACAAATAAAAAATCATTTTCCCTTCCAAATACTCATATTCATTTAACTATTTCACCCATAATATATGTGCTTATAAATACCACAGGCAACATCAGCAGGGCAAAAACAGAGTGTATATGACAAAGCCATATCAGTACATCCAGAGAAGATGTGACAATCCTATACCAGATAAATCTTAATATGCAAGCTCCCATTTGTCTATAATATTAAGAGGATGAAAAGTCAGAAAAGTCAAAGTTAAAACTGGGAATGGATCTCCTGCTTGAATCCAATCTGAACTCAGATTAAAAAATATCATATCGATTTACCTTCCAAAGAATATTAAACTCAGTTCAGCCTTTCAGGCTGGTTTTTCTTTCCGAACAGAACAGAGCAGAACAGAAAAGAACAGGAAAGCCATTACCTTTTCGGATCCCCTCGTAAAGATAACACCGCGATCGTAAAGGATGAAAAGCGTCCATCAGTCTGCGATTCCCGCGGGAGCCGGGGTCAGCGCGATTGCCCGTGTTGTCCCGGCGAGGCTTCCGCGGTGGCGGCAGCCGCAGCAACCGCAGCCCTCCTCCGCGGCCTCGGGGCGGCACTCGCGCTCCGCGGCAGGCAGCAGAAGCGCTCCCGAGATTTGCAGCTCGTTTATTCCTATCCGGCAAGGGCACTTCCCATAAGAAGCTAATCCCGTTTTCTTAGAGCTACCCCTAGAAACTAAAGGTGAGCTATGCGGTATCTATGCAATAACTCTTACGCTTGGCTCTGGCCAAGGTGGAAGTGCCAAGAGAACAGCAGCCCATAATAACTCAGTGTTTCTAATTCTGGGTGAGAATATTAAAAGAAACTCACACACACATGTTACAGTTGCGATTTTGTTCAGAGCTAAATCTGAAGGGTCAGGCTCCTTTTTATTAAAAATGCTCTTACTCTAATCCACAGGCAAAAAAAGATTAGTATAGGGCATAAACATGCAATTTTGGGTTTTTTGTTCTGTTTCTTGGATAAAATTGCTTGGAGGAGGTTTCTTGGATTTTTTGTTCAGGAAATAAACCAAAAACCTGTTCAGATTTCTTTGAGAACTTTTCCAGGTTTAGTGGATCTGACTTTTCCTTCACAGTTCTGCGTCAGGACAGTTTTCGGAATGAGACACTTTTTTGTTACTAAAAGCTATGATAGCAAAATCTCTCACTTCTATTCAAGCTGCAAACCATTTTTCTTTAGTCAAATAGTACCTAATTAGCCAGGTAATGTTTAATATGAAGGAAGATGAAACTTTCCTTTTTTTTTTTGTGCATAAACTGAATCTGAATTAGCAAAAAATCCAAAGTCTAAACCACTTTTGGTATATTTAGCAGCTGTCTTTAAAATATCTTTTATAATGTGATGAACAAGGAAAGAAAAGTGTTCTGTACTTATTATTACTTGCATATGAAGTGCCCTTTTCTGCTGTGAATTTAGGCAGAATTAAGTACTTTAAATTCTTTATTAATAGATAGATTTTCATTAAAAATATCAACCTCACTGCCTCCAGAAGATGCCTTTTACCCAGAAAAACTCCATTTGTTTACTTTCAAAGGAAGCAGTGGTTAATTTTGATCAATTGTCTTACATTCAGAAAGTGTTTCTTTTGGTTCTTGCTCCTTTGAGAAGATCTTTTGAAGATTTGTGTGATGAGTTCTTTGTGAAATCTAATCTGTTAATCTTCTTCTGATGCAAAACTGTTAAGATGTTAGCAAGAAGTCTTACATGAACATAATAGTTTTTAGGTAATAATGTTCTGTGAAATCCTGCTGAATAGTGACAGACTGTTCAGAGATAACAGATGAGATGAAGATGATAAAGCAATTGACTCCTCTTGACTAAGCCTGAAAGACTAGAAACACTAGTATTTGTGTCTTCCTCCAAAGTGCTGCCAGGGGGGCTGGGGAACAACTGATCAGAAAAATGTATGATGAAAGAGCATTTAGAAAAGCAGGGGAGTTAAATGGAAATGAAAAGGACAGTACTATATCTAATAACATGGTATTTCAAGAGCAAAGCAGAGCTGGCATTAGAGCCTGAAGCCTACATGGCATGGACACAAGCCACAGACCAGAAGCTTTAGGCAACCTTGAAGAAATTTCAGAAAAAGAAAAGTTGTTAAGCTTTGTCCCTCAGCAAACACCTGTAAGTGCATGAAGCAAAATGTGTAGAAGAAAGTTTATCACTGCATCTTCCATCTATGCTTGAATAAAACCACACAGCAGGCAGATAACAGGAGGGGCCCTGTCAAAAAAGGACCCTCACTAGGATGTAATAGCAAGCAAGCTGATGTGTCATATATGCCAATGTACACAGTGTCCTAGATCCTGATGATCTCACATTTAGGTGTGGGCCAGAAAATTGCTTGACATTATTTTGTCCCCTTGTCCAATGTACAGTGTTGGCAAAATCTAAGTTTATTGTTATGATGACCATAAATATTAGCACATCACCGTTCCTGCTCTGTGATACCCAGTTTCCACAGGAAATTTAGGTACGGCAGTGGAACATTTTCTCCCTTTGTGCAATGGTCAGAAAAACACTGGAACTATGAATGGGTCATGATACTTTATTAAGAGGTAATATGTTTTGAAATAAGAGCCTGTAAGTATGATTGATGGATACAGCAGTATTTTTCATAGGGCTTGAGAAAAGGAAGAAATACCAGGCAATCAAAAATACTGAGTGTTTTCTCTTCCTACCTAAGCAGAGATGACTATGCGTAAGGAACATACTGTATGGAATACTCTTGCTCAGACTAGAAAATAATAGTAAAATGCTGAACTTTTCAAACTGTACTTTCAGCAATAGAATACTATCGCATTAATACAATACTGCCAGGCAACTTATTACTCTTGAAACAAAAGAGTGTTAATTAAACAAAGTTATGGTAAAATTTAAGATTAGAGGAAGTGAGGCACAGTCAGACAAAGAGGTATTCAGAAAATCCTAGGAGGTGATGTGCTGAAAGCAGTTCTTTTCTCCATCTCTCTGAAGGCAACAGAGGAGAATGTTATGGTGAGGACTGTTATTAAAAGTGAATCATTTTCCATGTTTCTTGGAGGCACCATTTGACATTTGCAACAGAAAAGGCTCCAGCACAGCTCTTTGCTGCTACACTACGTGCATCATGCCCCAATCCAGTCACACACTCCACCAAAGTCCCTGGACAGTTTGTGGCTTTCTGCAGCGATGGGGTTGAAGCCTCTGTTCCTTTTCCAGTTTGCTTTCAAGACTTGTCAGCCTCTCTCTGGATAACAGTTCCCTTCTTCATATGAGCTGTAGCTCTGCTGTTGCTAAGGGAGATGATAAAAAGCCCAAGAACATGTTGGGCTGCTCTTAGTTTTCATGCTAAGAAGGTGGAAAATGTTTCTGCTCACAGTTTTGGAATGCTGGTGCCCTCCCTCTCCTCTGGGGTGGCTTCTCTTTCAAGGGGCTTGTCCAGAAAGGTCTGGACAAACTAGAAATGAAGTGCTACTGTTGACTTGGCAACATTTATTACAAGCATGGAGGGCAAACAACAGTCACTCGAGCCCTCTAAGTTCTGCTTTGACTTCCAATTTACACAAAAAACCAAAAACATCTTCTTTGGCTTCTATTCAGTTTTATGATACACAGAAATCTGCATAAAGTTTAAGGTAAATTTTAGCATTTGCATTGCAGAATTCTGTTCAACAAAACATTCCATTCTTCCCCAAAGCTTTATACAGTTTGAGCCATCTCTGTGGCTTCATTTAAATATTTGCTTCTTAAAGGTTCAGCTTTATTTAGCATTAAATATATGAATGCATTGTTGAGTTAATATATCTTTGTTATCGTTTTAGTTACCGTCTTAGTACCTTCCACTATTATAAACATTTTTGTTGTGCAATGCCTGAATATTTCCACTTGTTTTGTGCAGAGAGCTTGAATTAAAGGACAGCATGGGGTAGGAGGATTTTATGAGCAGACAGCAAGTCAGGAAAAATGCATGAAAGCAACAAACATCAGCTGTAATTTAGGACTTCATGCAAAAACTGGAGATTTTGAAGATTTAAAATTCTGTGGACTTGGTAGCTTCTTGAATATGTAGCATTAATCCTAAGGAAGGATCCCAGCTTTACTAAGTATTGTAGCAGGCAGCTGATATCCAGAAGAGGGTAATTTTGATGTCTTCTGTGCAGAAGTGAACAGAACAAAGGATTACTTTGGCAGCACTTCCAGAGTGGCTGAACTCGTGGCACCCAAGTGGCAGTCTCCCCAAACATACCTTGTTGCTTTGGTAAGTCTCATCCTGTTCAGATCTCCAGATCTCATGGAGGAGAGAGGTGGAGATTCAGTTATGAAAACCACTGCCTGGGACACTTTGATGACCATGCACTTCCTCTTCACAGACATGCAAAGATGCACTCCAGTCTATCTTTGGGTGGGAAGACAACAGCATGACAGAGGTCTTGCTTTGGCTTTTTTGTTGAAGGCATTGCTGCCTGTGATCCTTTCATTTGATTTAGCATTGAGGACGGTTTTGTCTCTGCCCTTTCTCTTTGCAAGTGCATGGCAAAAAAGCGTCATGATGATCTTAAAGACCTTTTCCAACCTGATTGATTCTATGATTCTATGTAGATATGGGTGTTCTCTGACAGTTCTCCAGCTAGAGTTGAATGTGTGCCTCTCCCTCAAAGGCAGTAGACTAAGGATCTCTGAAGGGTTCCCCACAGAAACAGCAGAAGGCAAGAGAATGGTTGCAACACTATTTGTGTGATGTTAGGATTTCTTAACATCAAGAAGAGAAAAACTTATGTCTTTTCACCAGTTTTTAATCAAAACGATGACATCTAGTCAAAGTGATACACACACAGAGGTCAAGCAAGCAGTTGGAAGAGTGCTAGAGAACAATGCTTGGGACACAGCCATGTGAATCTGTAGGCCCCCTCTTTTGGGGTTTTTTTGTTGTTTTTTTTTTTTTTCAAAATCTCACCCACAGGGCAGAGGAAGAAAGCCAATCGTGAAAATGTTGATGGCAAAACCACTTTCCCTTCATATGTTTCCCTCTACTGACACACCTCTCTAACTGCTTTCTAATGGAGACTGTTAAACAAAATGCCACCTCTATGCAAACAGGATTCCTTGCAGAACACTGTGGCCTCAGTGCACACACGAGTGGTTTATTTTTGAGAAGAGGATTAACACTGCAATGCCCCACAGCTGTGACAAGTTAAAGTAATTCCTATTTGTTGAGCCAGCAAAACCTGAACTATCAGCTCATCTTCAAATGACTGCTCACTGACTGCAGAAGCACTGATTTGGACTGGCTCTGCTGTTGTTTATGCTTCAAGTACATCATGTTCAGTCAAGGTCCCCCTAAAAACCCAGGCTTATAGATTAAATGAATTTGAATTGACTCTTACCTAAGACACAGAAGGTTAACATTGAAGATCCTGTAATGCAGGGCATTTGAGAACACCAATTTTGTGAAGTGAACCATCTGTTTCTATTCTAGGTCTCCATTACTGTCTGCAAAAGATTTTACTAGATACCACTTGACACAAAGTATGAGACAAGGAAATGGAACCACTAAACAAGTTCCTTATTAAGACCACTTTAATTCTTCTCTAAGTGTTGCTGTTACAATTCCAATCAGGGATTGAAACTAATTTTTTCTGCAGCACTGTTGCTAAATGCATCCATTTAGAGAGTATATCACCTGGGAATATTTGCACACAACCTCTGATACGATTTCAAGGAAGCAAACAACAAAAATAAATGTTAAGCCGCTGACTAACCCAACAGAGTTCATTTCCTTTACTCCTTCCTTAGAAAGTTCTAATATATTCAGGACCAACTTATTACTTTTCTAACGTGAATGCTGCTAGCAGTTCCCTCAGGTTGCCACTATTTCTCATGCCAAACATCTTGAGGGCAGTGGAGGTTTCTTAATTAAAACTGCAGCTGTGCTTTGTTCAGTTGAAATCTGACTAAAACATTCTACGATGATTCTCTCCGTAGCATCACAGTATTAGCTCATCTTGCCTTATTTCTCCTGCTACAGCCTTTTTGATATATATTTCTGTTTCTTTGATCTTAAGAGAGAGACCATGCGCCGCAAGACCATTCCTGAAATCTCTTCCAGGCTGACATAACACCATGAGCCAGAAGTTTATGAATCTCTTTTCATCTCATGGGCACTAATTTTTCTACATAGACTGCCTTCATCAGTTTCCCAACAGGACTCAACAAATGTGAAAAATAGTTTTCATGGATATTGCAAAACAAATACTACATAAAGGAGAATTTTGCCTATGAAATTGGGACCTCAGCACTTACCAGCTCTATCAGTCTACTTCAGCCTGCATTGTTGTGGGCAAAGCAATCTAGCTTTGAAGAAATTTGCTGGAGTGCCAACAAACAAAAACCTCCACTTAACAAGTTTGGTATTGAGAAGAAGAACACACACACACAAAGATCCACCTTCATATAAATCCCTATCCTCCAGTCTTCAGTCTCTATTTTCCTTCTTTCTGCTGTGGATTACACAAAATCCATCAAAACCCATCCAGTGAGATGGTAAGCCACAGATGCCAGGCATCAGTCACCCACAGCTGCAGTCTCTCAGAGGTGTATGGGCCCCAGCGTGGGTCACCCACAGACCCGTCAGGGTGTTCATACCCCTTTGAATATGGAACACCTGCCTGCTTCAAGGGTGTGTCTCCAGACCACAGTAGTTGCCATTGTCCTTCTAGAACATTTTTTCGTAGCAGCACTGGGGGCTTCTGGGTTCAGCTAAAGATCAGGGATGGGTTTTCCTGCTGTTGACAACACTTGTTTCAGAGCCAGCTGGAAGCAGCTGTATCTACCACAGGGTAGTTCACAGCCTCTCCACAATGGCCACCACTGCCTCCCCCTGAGACTTGAAACCTGTAACCTATGTACACTATGCCAACATGACAAATAAAAATTCAGAAAAAATTAGGGTGCGCTGAAAACCAAAAAGGTTGCGTTTGACAAGGTACTGTGAAAATAGAACTGAATTTCTAATACCTCAGATATTTATGTTTTACTCTTATGCTTCACACCACCAAATATTTCTCACCAAAAGAATCCTTTGAACTTATTATTTGTATGTAAAGTAGGCATTTAAGATTTTGGGGGTTTTACTTAACAAGTAGTTTTGCCAATTGACAGATACCAATCATCCCCCAATTCTGGTTAGCAATGTGCAGTCATCTGCCTTTGAATCATTTACTGAAATAAACAAATGATTTTTTTTCTCCCAACAAAATAGCATTTTCTGGCATTGAATATGCAAGACATTGGGTCCAAGCCAATAGCTCTCCATGTTGTTGGGAAGTTCATATTTGCACACATGCTTTCTATCTCTCTGAGGATACAGAGATACCAGCGTTGGTTAAAATAATACTCTTGGAAGAAATGAGGACATTTTCAGAATTTTGAGAGCTTACTAAGCTCATACTAGTATTTCAGTTGTTGCTCTCCCCCACTGATGAAAAACTGTCTTTGCAGTTGTACTTTTTCATGAAGACCAGAAAAATTATATTCCCCAGAAGGCAAGAGGTTTAGCTACACACACTGAATGGGAAGAGGTAAAGAAGGTCTTACCTATAAGGCTGGCTTTTAAAAATTAAATAGTATTTTTGTGTTCCCATTTACAAAAAATAAAAATACTGCCCAGATTCATCCATGTATCAGATCTTCACTGCTTATCTAAATGTGTCATATGCTATCCCATGTGGCATATAGTTTTGAGCAACTCTACAGCTGGTCATAACATCTGAGGTGACCTCCTTTCCTCTTAAGATCACAGAGTCCTGTGCATCTGCCATTTTTTAGTTAAATATATACATATACACAATATCATGTCTTCTTTATTACTGCTATTAAACAGTTACTAAAGGTGTACATACAACACACATTTTAGACATACTTTGCTTTGAAAGTCTGAAACTGAATAGTATCTACCCATGAAGATAGGATGAGAAAGTTGGAGCTGTTGATCCTGGAGAAGAGAAGGCTGTGTGGAGACCTCAGAGCAGCCTTCCAATATCTGAAGGGGGCCGATAGGGATGCTGGGGAGGAACTCATCATGAGGGACTGTAGTGATAGGACAAGAGGTAATGGGTTCAAACTTAAACAGGAGAAGTTTAGATTGGATATAAGGAGGAAGTTCCTTACTGTAAGGGTGGTGAGGCACTGGAATGGGTTGCCCAGGGAAGTTGTGAATGCTCCATCACTGGTGGTGTTCAAGGCTGGGTTGGACGTAGCCTTGGGTGGCATGGTTTAGTGGGAGGTGTCCCTGCCCATGGCAGGGGGGTTGGAACTAGAGGATCTTAAGGTCCTTTCCAACCCTAACTATTCTATGATTCTATGATTCTATGGACAGACTTCACAGACAAATAGCATTTGTGAGCCTGTGCTTCTGATTACATCTGATGCAAAATTCCAGAAAGTATAAGGGTAGTATTCTTGCTAACTTAAGATTCCCCTGTTCTTCATTATGGGCAGTGAATTTCTGGAATGTGCTTGGTTTTATTCTTATCTGCATCTGACTCAAACCAATATGAATTTTCACAAAAAAAAAAAGAAAAAAAGAAAACAAACAAAAAAAGAATGACATTTTAAACATCAGCCAAGTCTGTATTTTTACAGATCTGTGCCTGCTCAAAATCATGGTAATGCACTGAAGTCTTTATGGGCCTTCTGGTGGCTCACAAACAAGAGGAAAACAGTTGTGTCTGACAGCTCAGCAAGACCTACAAATTCAGCTGCAAGTGAAGCTCCAGCACCTACATGTTAGTCTCAGCTCCACTCTGAAAATTAATGCTACATAGCAGTATGTTACAAGGTAGAATTCTCTTTTCTGGGTGGTTGTAATTTATGAACTCCTAAATGCAGATATATTTCCATCTATTTCAATTTAGATGAATATTCATGGTTCTTAACAAACATAGCTGGGGAGAAGGCTGGTGATGATGACCCCCGGCAGTCAGGTGGGAATTCCGAAGTGCCTGGCTGCCACAGCTAAGTTAAGTAAGGCTTGAGAGTCCTCAGCAGTACCACCTCAACCATACAGACACATTTGTGCAAGAATTAAAAATTAGTTACTGGCTGTGCACTGCCCTTCTCTCTGGCCATATGCACATCTAGTCCTTCAGAACAACAAATGCATGCAGAGCTATCACATACTCTTTTGAGGTAGCTATTCTCCCTTACAAATGTCTTAGCTCACCCTTAGTTGGGTTTCTATGTGCAAAGGATGGCAAAAGTGATAACAGGCTAGGCCAGGCTAAGCAAAGCTGTAACAAATTGGGATTGTGTATATGTATGGATCTTCTATTAAGTCTCACTTGGACACATATTCCTCATCCCATACAGAAGCAACTGTATAATTTTAAGTTTTTAGACTACAATTTGCTGATCTAGGTGCACTTTGCATAGCAGATGCCATGTGGAAAACATAGGAGTGTCATATTTAGAATATTTTGGTGACATGTGAGATCTTTCATCAACAAAACTTTCAGTGAAACTCTTTTCTTCAGTGAATGCTTAAGCAAAATCATTTTAACAAACAAAAGATAACAAAAAGCAACATCAGAGGACTTTCAATTAGTGTGACAGAAGTGAACTAGAATAGCACATAACCAACAGAGCAGAGGATGCATGTGCTTAGCATTGAATATAACTTATAAATGAGAAGTAAGATCAGTAAAACTAACACCTACCTCAGCCAATTAGAATCTAGGTCACTCCAGGTTTCTCCAGACATTTCAATCTGCCTAATCAATTCACCCTTGCTGAGTCACCAAGAAGGCAGAAAGTACACAAAACACCAGTGTATGCAAAAGACCCCTTTGCTGTCAGTCAGCCTCAGAACTGCTGCAATCTAGATCATGATCTACTCTTAAAACCTTTAAATTATTTATATAGAGGACAGAGGTTGCATAAAGCTTTCTACAGGAAAGGAAAGTGGCTTCTGCTTGGCAAATGTGATGTTCAAAATGGGCTACAGTTGGTGGACAGTTTTGCTGCTGGAATAATTAGGCAGGTGAAAGCAGGCTGAAGGAAGGCATGCCCACCAGAAGCTTGATGTGGAGAGAATGAATGGCTTGTTCTTTTTGAGAGCAACTCAGAGGAAAACAAACACTTTCACAAATTGTGTTCTACAACCTGTTATATTCCAGAGAAGAAATTGTGCTTAGGAATCAAAATAGTCCTATTCCAGGTTTCAAGTCTTAGTCCATATCTTCAAATATATATCCTGGGTTTGAAGACTGGTCTTGAATAATGCCTTGGAGATACAATAGTCCAGGCTGAAATGCACACTGCAACTTCATCATTAGTAAAGGGTCCATCAGCCTTAAATGACCTCTGTCTGCTCAAGAAGCCTTCATTTATGTTTAGAATCACGAAATCATAGAATAGGGTTGGAAAGACCTTAAGATCATCTAGTTCCAACCCCCCGCCATGGGTAGGGACACCTCCCACTAAACCACGTCACCCATTTATATCTGTTAATTATCCATTTTAAGAGGGAAAAGGTAATTTGGATTTATGATAAGGTTATTTGGAAGTTCTGTTCTACAGCTGAGTACTCCATCTCCTCTGTGTATTCAGCACAGTACTGTTAACATTCTGTTTAAAACCCCACCAATCTTCTTTAGTGGTAATATGGTCAAAGATCTCACTTTTCTAAGAAAAAAGTGGATTTGGAGGCTTCCCAGATAATACATCTGCCCTTTCTTTTTATATCACGCCTCAAAAAATGAAGCTGACCAGAGAAATCATAAGAATTAATATATTTCTCCAGACTGCATGTTCTAGTTATTTCTCTCTCTGAATAACATCTGGATTTTCTGCAGAGTGGCTGGCTGTGTAACTTGGAAATACATGCCAAAACATCTGCAAGCCAGCTACATACTGCAAAGCATCTGCAGCTTAGAGCTTGTGGGAATTCCTTGAATTATGGAATAGGGAGCACCAGCAAGCTGGAGGGAAGGGGAAGTAAGACTAAGCAAAAACCCCAAATCCTTGTGCTGCACTGTTTGCATGAAGAAAAAATTATATAAAAATGAGAGTATGAAGGAAGACCGATTGCCTCATTCAAGTAATCAGTGCTGCAGAGCTGTAACCTATTTATAATCAGAAGAATATAATTTCAGTCATCTCAGTACAGATTTTATAAATGCTATCATTCAGTCTTCATGCATCATCCTCATACTGCCTACAAAATTCAGACTGAAAATATTTCTACATTTGTTCTTATTGTTGCCCATCTTCTATGAACTTTGTCATAAAGTAGAAAATCCTTCATGTTTTTTTTTTAAGGTCAAGTATACCTTTAGGTGATAAGAACCTTCCATCTTCCCTGCCAAAGTCAATGACTGTCTTTATCAACACTTCCCGCCAAAATTGATCAAGGACTTTGATTCTGAACAATCTCATTGAATTGGGATTGAATTTATGTGAATGTATAAAATCATGATGAATGCATAAATTCATGATGAAAAAAAAAGGTAGAAAAACTGTCATCTAAACTTTTATATAAAAATCTAAAAACAGGCTCTAATGAGACAAACCAACAGTTCAATATTCTGCCTCCAATAGTGACAATGGGCAGTGCTGTGTAGGGTGAGCATGAGCCATTGCCTGCAGTTCATTCATCTCATACTCCCTCAGTAGCTGCAATCATTGGATCAGGGATGGTCATTATGCTTGCCCATATACTTAACTATTCCTGCTTTAGATCATGGATGTGACAGGATATGTACTTACCTATTTCTGTCATCCATCATCTATTTATAGACCTTCAGTCCATGAACTTCTATTTAACTCTCTAGTGAGAAAATATTTGATCACTAAATAAATTACGAGGATTAGCCTTAGAGTTTGAATCCACATGCCATAGCCAAGAGAATAAGCAGACTAGAAAACGTTTGTGGTAGAAGGGCTGTTCACTGCTCCTGCCGAAGCCAGGCCACAGCATAACAAGGAACACAAGGACGAAAGGAGAGTACCAAACTGTGACAGAGAAATCCTGTCGCTCCATGTCCCTGAGATTTTTTGTGTTTATCACCATACAGCAACTAAATAAAAGACCAAATCAATCCTGGAGCAAAGGTCAGGAGTCTCCTTGCAGAAGGGCCTTAGCTTCTGTAGATGGCAAAAAAATACCTCCAAGTCCACTCAGAAAGAGAAAGCAGCCATAACCTCTTGCCAGTTTCTGATAAAAAGAGGACGTCAGGGTTAAAAAAAAACCAACCACAACTTTTATCTTGCCCATAAAGCCCCCTTAAAATCAGGGAAGCTAAGACACAGTTGCAAGCCAAGACATATTCTCTGTTTTTCCCTCTTGAGCTGAATTCCTGTTTCAAAAAGTGACTGGGGTAAAACAAAACCATCTCAGTTTCAATGTTTATTCGTTTGTGGTGTATGAGCTATTAGTCACTTTCATTGGTATTGCCCAGTTAAAATCCACAAGATTACATGAGTGTCACTGATGACACAATTTGAAAACAAGGATGCTGGGTAGCTCTTTCACAGCTGGCATGACTACAGATACACTACTGGACAGTTTAAGTAAGGATCCAGCTGCACTGGGGTTGAGGACATATATTTATTAGTCATAAACAGAGATAGTTTACATTTTTAATGCAAACCCCAAACAGCAGTTGAGGTCTCAGAAGAGTTAGACAACAGGCTAGAGGCTGGGCTCACTTTGGATGCTCTTTCTAGTCCTAGTTTCCTTATAGCATTTTTCACTTCTGAGAGAAATTGTACTTCAAACACTGTTCCTTCTCTCAGTGATCTCCCTGATCTCTTCAGATCACACTGCTCTAGGACTTCCAGAGTTTATGTCCCTTCCTCACTCCTGGATAGAGGCGTCTCATGAAGGAAAAAATGCCGGGTTCAGCGCAGAGCTTTTGGTAAAGCACAAACCAAAAAGCTGACAGTGGGCTGTGGGTTGCACTTTCAGAAGGGTACATTTTGTTCTTGTTGGTGTCAGGCCAAAATAATATCAGTCTAAAGTTTACTGGAATTTATGCTGGCTTACACCATCAGAAGTAAAAGTGAATTAGTGTCAAGAGATGAATATATTTTGGTGGTGAGCAAAAAGAGATGTGCAGTTTGAATTAAAAAATATCTCATACCCTCTGGTAAGTAGCATCAGTCTTCAGCAGCATCACTCACTTAAAAAACACAGCACTTGTGCCAGTATATGCAGTTATTTTTATTCTATATTCTATTTAATCAGCATAACAAAGTTGAAACACTAACTTTGATCTTAATCCATCTGAAAAATTCTTCTCAATTTATAAGCCTTCAATCAAGATTTTTTACTAATATTTTTTATTTTCATTAAAAGAAAAAATAGAGTGAACATGGCATTTAATTGATTTTTGCTTTACTTTTAGCTGACTCAAATGAAAATCTAATTTTTTTCTGCTCTGCAGTTTTCTGTAATAAAAGCTCATACTAATAAAGGGAGCATACTAATAAAAGCATGCTTGCACAACATATAAGTTGTGAAAGTATTCACTTTTCTTTCATAGACATCACTATGTCAAGCACATAGGTATAAGAACAATTTCCTAATACTGAGATTAGTAATATGGAAGGTTTGCATTGCCATAATGTGGAATGCGATTGTTTCCCCTTTCCTCCCCCCAGGAATAAGGAAAGAGACACGTAACAATAACTTCTCACCAGCAAGAACACCTGAGATTCAGTAAAGACCAGTCAGCCACTAAATAATTGTTTTAAACTTGTACCTGGTTTTGAGGGGATTCATTTATTTAATTTAAAGAGACAGATGCTAGGAGGTCAGGATAAGGTAAACTGAGAATAGAGAGATCCTAAATGCAGAGTGGGATTATGCAATTGTGTCTCCTGGGACAGGTGGTAAAATATAAAGAAACTATACCGTTTCCAAAAAGAGGTCTTTGTGCATCATAGCAATGTAACAGTTGTTTAACCAATCATTACAGCATGGAAAGTTTTTTTTGCCCTACGAACCTGAATCTTTTCTGGTTTTAAACAGATTTCCAATACCTGATCATTAAACTAGTGTTATATAAACCTTGCGAACACAGAAGCACCACTGCTCTGAATTCTTCCACTGTTTGAGAGAAACAGATTCAAAAAGTAACATCAGCTCTGAAAGGAGAAAAAGGTGGCATCTCTACCTGGTCAGCTGCTTATCAAAAAAGAAGTAAGACCTTAACAAGGTCACATTTAAAAGAAATAAGAGGCAGAGTGGGCGTGGGGTGTTTTCATGATAATCCAGCTTTGAAAAGAGGATCTTCAGTTTACCAAATAACAGTATCTGTTTGAAGACCTTGAAACAGTAGCAGATTTGAAATATCTTCAATATTAACCCAGTGTCAAGTGAAGATTCGGACTTGATGATCTCCCAACATTGAAGAATCAGAGTAGGGCACCCATAAGGATCATCAAGTCCAGCTCTCTGCTCCTCACAGGACTACCTAAAACTAAACCATATGACTAAGACCATTGTCCAGATGTTCCTTGAACTCCTGGTGTTGTGATTATTTCCCTGGGGAGCCTGTTCCAGTGACCAGTCATCCTCGCAGTGAAGCTTTTCATATGCCCAAATGGCCCAAATGGTCCTTTCTAAACTCAGAAGTATGATCCTGCGAAAACCACCAGTGCTAGGAATATATTGATAGGACGCACCACGCAAAGGCAGAATGAAAACAGACGTCTAGGACAAAGAAGAAACCACACGAGGGCACTCGCTACTTGGAGATGACTTGTTTGTATCTACATTCTCAAGGACATTCTTTAATGAAGGTGACTGGGACAAGAGAAATCAACGCATATCGAATGTACAGTGCTTTTTCAATCATGTTGCAAGTATCAACAAAAGATATGTTTGGAAAACCCTCAAATTTTCCACTCCAGTGGGAGAAAATCTGCATCCACACATCTACTCCAATTCTTATACACATATGCTTATCTAAAGGAATACATTCTTTGAATTAACAAGGACCGGATATATTTCACTCAGAATCTTGTGACATAATTTTATTGTATTTTGTAGCATTCGTTTCATGACATGCCTGATACAACACTTGTAACCACTACTAGAAGGATTGTATGAGGGCATTCGCTGAATTTACAGCCAAATCTGATGACCAATAAGCAAACAGGCAGCTACAGTTCTTACTGCCTTTTTTTTTTTTTTTTTTCCTAAGTGAGCATTTAAGGTCCAAAATAGCAGCCCAGGATCAGAACAACTTTACTGTCCTTAACATTATTATGTTCTAGTTAAACATGAACATATTCTAAATGAAAGATGGTCAAGTGAAAGTCCACAAGCATCTTCATGGAACATTCATACATGCCTAACCACTGCACATTTTCGTAGCAACACTTGTCCTAGCTAAATATGGATATAGTTGTGCTTAGTTCCCTAGTTTATATGTGAGGCATATAACCCATAAAACTGAGACTTCGTGTGATTTTTCTGAAGTATATGTCAAGAAGAGTTTTGTAAGGTTCTGGGGCCAGCTTTACCTTTTCCTCGCTTTGTGTAGGTCAAATGCAAGTTTTAGTCCTAGAACAGGAATAACTTATCTGACAGCGTAAATGGCAGCCATTTTAGTGTGGGCTTTTCCCAGCAGGTATTCAAAACCTTCTTTGAATGCAAGTCCAATAACACTAGATTACCAAATTGCACATCCTTGGTGATTTTGACTTCCTAAACAGAAAATTGTCTTCACCTCCCCCTCCCAAACCCAAACAAACACCAGATGCAGATTAAATTTGCTAAACTTCTACAGATAACTGGCAATACTGGGACACTGGTGTTTGCTATGCTTTTTAATGACTGAACTCACATAGTTTTTTCTTGTGTTTTTTCCCCATTCAGGAATTTGCTGTTATCTGACTGGATGAGGACTAAAAGAAATAAAAAACTGTGCATTATATGTGAAAAAAACCTACACATACAATCACCAAGAAATTCCCATATAAGCCTCATCTTAAAAAAAGTTACACTTCTTTTCCTGAGACACCAGGACTGAGATAGGAGAACTGAAGAGTGGAAAAGATTTGTTGTTTACTAGTCTGGCATGTCTACTTCAGAGCTGACACTCCATTGAGAGGGTCAGCACAGGACAGTTTAGCTATATGAATATGCTTTACAAATTAGAAAAAAAATCCAGTTTATAACTGTTGAAAAATATGAGAAGATACTTAAAACATAGTAAAAAGTAAACATTTACTGGATCATTTTAAAGTATATTACTAGAACCAACAGGACATAACTTTAAACATGTATAAAGTATTATACATAAAAATGCATAGATGTACAGTGAATATGTTCATTTATATGTAGGCAGAGTAATATGTACACATAAAGTCTGTTGTGCTTCTGTAAGTCTAAGCAGTAAGTCCCATGTTACGTTGTCTTAAAGCAGTTTTATTATACAACTGTTTCAATGTAGCAGGTGCTGAGAACAGTGTACATTAACACTAAGTAGGTAAGTCATATCTATTTACTCTTGAAATGTTCAAATATAGGAAACAAAGGCCATAAATGCAATAGTACCTACACCTTCAAGACTTCCTTCTTTTTTTATTTAAATATACACAACTCCGCCTAATGGTGATACATAGGTTTCTTTCCTGCTTCCGTTCCATGTCAACATGTTGACCAGGCACCCAGGACAAAATCTCTGATGCCCTTCAGCACCACTTTCACTGATTCAACTCAGTGCACTCCTGACCTTGAAGTCTTCAGGTCAAAAATGACAAGAAAAAATAAAATAAAAAAATATAAATAAAACGAAGAAGCTTGTGGACTTTTTTTACTTTTTCACAAGGTATTTGCCACCAATACTGTCAAAGCAGCTGAATCGTAGTGCATCCATGGGCAGGAGCATATAGCAGCTTTTGTGCGCTTTGCAAAAAAATATATTAAAGAAAATCAAGTCTTTACTGGCTTGTTTTAACTGTTGCTAAAAAGATGCTGTGCTGCTTCTGAGCTCTTTCCATTAAGTTCTTTTTCTTCTTTTTCTTGTCCTTTGTTTTAGTTGGCCTTCTCCCTGAAAAAAATGGAAAAGCAAATAGCATCAATGAGACAACTAAGTAAAGAATACAGAAGTGACATTAGACTGTAGCTGAAAAACTCAGTGGCAAAGATATTATCGATGGGGACTGCAAGGGTAATCCTGGCTAATGAGCTTCGATCATCTGTGAAAACAGAAGTTTTCAATGTGATACAGGAGGAAGCAGGATCCCCAACTGTCATCACTTTTCTACAGGCACATTTCACTGGTATGAGTAACCATGTTGATGTAGGTCTCACTTTCGGCAGGGTAACTCACGCAAGCAACATTATGCAAGTGCCTGGGGCCCAGAGCCAAGCAAGTACATAGACTCCTAACTCACTGAAAGCTGGACATGTGCCTTAGACCCTTGCATAAACTTGCTTGAGTGAGTAATCCTATTTAAGTCAAGTCCAATACATCCGTGATTTCAATGAGAAATCAAGCGTTACAGACCACGTATTTGGTTGGATGTCATCCTACATGCTTTGGCTGAAACAGTGCTGCCTCTGCGAATAACTGTTGTTACTGCGTCTTAGTACACTGTGCCTAATTCCCACAGCATATTATTGCGCGGAAACAAAAATTTCCTTACACACTTCTTAGTATTGGAAGTTCACTGAAAAATAACCAAAATTGTGAAATCAGGATCAATACAAGGAACAAAAAAAATCTCAGGCTCCTGGGATGAAAAATGCTTTTTTTTCTGTTCAGTTTAACAATAAATCAGCACCTTTTGGAAATCTCAGCAAAGATACCATGGACTGAAGAAATGATAAATACAAAGGCCCTTATTCAGTAATGCATTACCTTTTAAGTATATACTTAAATACTAACAAGTCTAGTAGGATTTAAGGAGCTGACTGAATGCTGTCTGGAGTGAGAACAGCGTGAGTTTTCTTGGCAGTATCATATATTGAAACATGTGATCAATGGTAATAAAAAAAATAAGATTGTTAATCTCTAGAGCTCCTAACTTCATAAATTTTCAGGAGAACTAAATGAATATAAGAAGACAGTGAAAGAAAATTCAAGTAGCAGACAACATAAAAATGTTAAAATGCATTTTTCATCTATATTTTCAATACATTATTAATTGGGGGAAATGTTTGCCAGACTGGTTTTCTCGTACTTCCATATTGTTTCCTAATTAAAAATGCCCAAACCAGTATGAAGCATTTATCTCTATTTGATAATAGTACTGAATAAATCAGATTCTAAAAGTATCAAAAATTATGATTAATCAAAAATATAGGGTAATATACTTCAGATTATATATCTGTAATATGCCATCCAGCCTACAATTCACTAGGAATTAACGGAATACTTGTATATAAAATAGGACAGGACATTAAGGTAATGAGCACATGAGTTTAGTCCATATTAAAATCGCAAGGGTCCTTGGAGTTACTTCTGCTTCTCATTAAAGTCTGGAATTAATGCTACTATGGCATTTTGCCATTTTTAAATCTAGTTAATCCTACACAGTAAAACCTCAGTCCAACCAATCATTAATCAAAGCAGCTTTTAAGTTAAAACTCTTTAGTAACACTGTATCTAATGACTAGACACACATAATGAGGTCAGAAGGAAGGAATACTTGACACAAAATAGCATTACAACAAGATGGTTTGAATTATAGAGATTTCCATTATTTTCTCTTTTATTTTTATTTTTATTTTCTCTTATGTGATTCTGCTATTTGGGACATTGTAAGGCAAAGAATCTGGGATGAATATATAATTTAACACTGAATTCTAACTTGCACTTTAAATATCCTATTTTTTTTTTAACCCAAATCTTCAAAATACTTACTGAGAAAGGAGTAGATGAGGAGCAACAATTTGAAATGAGTGACCAGCACTGATGGTCAATTGGTTCTCAGAAGACCAGCAGAAACAATCAGAGCTTTACTGGAGGTTTGCTCAATGATCTTACTTTTCAAGGCTTTTCACAGTACAAACTCCAGTCAGTGCCCCATTTAGTTTTCTCTACAACCGCCTCCAGAGTACTGCAGTAACTGCTTACTGTAAGTTTGAGGTAGTGAAAGATCCTAGTATGTTTCCTAAAAACTTCGAGATGCACAAATAAAACAGCCCACAACCCACTTGGTATCTTTGTCTAGGCTTTACAAAATAGCTTCCATAACACAAGCATCAAATCAAACAGCCAAAATCCCCATACAATATTCCTCAAAATAGACATGAACTGGACTAGATCTCTGTGATTTGACATGTCATTGTGCTATGAACACATAATGGTGCTTCTGCTGCTCTGCAGCAATTGTCCCTGTACTTGCTTTTGCCCCAAGGCACATCAAAGGCAAATTACCTTTTTTCACACATGCCATGGAGTAGTAACCTGAGGCAGTACCACCAAGCTGATATCTGGTAATTTGTTCTCTTGTGAGTGAGCATTTTGGCTGCTCACTATATTTCCAAGTCCCCTGTTGTAGAGAATAAGTTTCATTATTTTTAGGACAATATTAAACCACACAGAGAAAATCCAGATGGCTGGCAATGCTGAGTCCCAAATTCCAACTGTTATTTTAACCAGAAAACTGAATATAAGAGGTATTTCTTGGCTAGCCATTGGTTCCTATATTGTTACTAGAATGCATCAGAGATTAGAGATTATCAAGAAAAAAGTGACTGTAATGATTACAGAGTTCAAAGTATGCTGCTGAAGTCCACACTCCTGATAATTTTTAATTAAATACAGATTTCAATTACAGTGTTTATTTTGTCAGCAGAAGCACAGTGAACAGAAGCAACTTCTGAATATCTTGCTACAGATGTCTTTTGAAGAACAAGATGTTTATGACGCAGAAAGTAGAGCCTCAGAAAGGATCTCAGAGCCAAATTCTCCCAGTTCCCCAACTGAAGGACAGTGGGGTGAGAACAGGCAGTGGAGGAGATGCTGCCCTGGGGATGAGATGGCAGTGGCTTCTTCTGCCCTGTGCCAAGCATGGGCTGGGTACGGAGAACCTCATCTGCAGGGAGCCTTGCATGGCCTCCCCCATACCTCAACATGTGCAATGCTCCAGAGAGCAAGAGCCCTGACCCCAAGCCCTTCTCTCCATAGGAAGCAGCAGGACTTTGACACGCTGTAAAGTTGTGCTGCATACATTTTAATGTATAGGGCCTAAGAAAGATCTGAAACTTAGCTGGATTCAGTGTTCAAGTATCCAGAAGATAAAAACCTTAAAAGTTTATCAGTCTGTACCTCATATTTCTGCACAGGTTACTTTACAGTAAGCAAGACTGGAAAAGCCATTCATTCAAACCCTTTATTGAAAAATTATAAAATTCAGTTTTCCTATTTGCTTCAGAAATTACCAATGAGTTAGTCCTAATTTTCTAAGTAACTTCTCCCAATTTTTGGTATCTTTATAGTGTCATTCATTAAACTTCTGTTTGGACCACTTGGTTCTCTTAGGTGGGCGGGCAACTAATATGCTATGCAATTAAATCTCATCATTATTTAACAATGTACCACACCTTCTGAGGGTATGATTACATATAGGTAATGGTATGGTAACATATAGGTAATAATGCAGTTCCAACATGAACTCCTGAAAAAACATCATGATAATATACACAGCAATTGCCTGTAGACCAGAGTAACAGCTACGAAAATAATTATTTAACTTGGCTCTTGCTGGATTATTGTTCTTCCTTTTTTGTTGTTTTTGTACCATCTGACCAGTGTTGCTCCTACAGCTGCTGAGTGCTGGTATATTAGAGACTTGGGCTCAGTTTGCTAGTTGGGCTCATAGCCTGAGTATAAATGTGTTTGGGAATACTGCACGCTCCTTCTGGAGGGATCCACCTGGTCCATTCAGGATATGCATTACGTGGTTCAGAAGGAGCCTTCATCACCTTCTGTCAGATGCAACGGCAGCTTTCTCCAGACAGAGCTTGGGCAGCAGATTCCTAACACTCAAGGCACTCCTGGTTATCCAGAACTAAAATGCAGCAAAAGTATTCACAGGGACTCCCAGCTACATTGCTTGAGATCCTTGGCTCAGACTGACAGCACCAGTTAAGAATCTGAAACGTCCTTCACCTGCTGTATAAACACTGCTGTATGTACTGCTCTTCTAACAAGACCTTTCCGTTGCAAATTTCAGCAGATGAAGAAAACACAGTAGACATCCACACGAGGGCAGCAAGGATTGAAATTTAAAACATTTCATTAAGGAAAAAAAGGCAAAAACTGTTTGCAGCTTTATTTCATAGTGCAATTACCTCAGAAGTTTTAGGTGTTCTTACACACAAATTATTACCTTACAGACATCAGAATGTTTAATATCCCCTTCTTTATTTAAAGCATTTTTCTCTTCTAGTGATGATTACTGAATAATGGGACTTAGATGCCCTGCCCCTTCCCTGGATTTTCATATGCAGAACTTTCACAAGCAGTGAAGGCACCGTGGTGTCCTGGGATAATGGCAGACCTTGCTAAATACAGCTTTTAATATTTTCCTCCCTTTCATTTGTCCTTTTAGGAGCTAAGTGTTGTACACTTGTACATTATTCTGTGGCTGCAGTTCTACCACAGGCCCTGCGTGTGGCAGAATCCCATCTGCACGGTGAAATAAAAAAGTTATTACACACAAGTCATATCACTGAAGGATGGGAGACACCAGGGAACTAATGATAGCACTGGAAAGACGACAGAAATACTCAATGATTAACTATTTAGATCAACTCAATAGTAAGACGGCAGATGTAAGCTGCTGGGGGGGACCTCTCTGGCAGGACAGCTTCTGTCCTACTCAGACCCACGGATGCCTCATCATTTACTCCCCATTTGCACCACACATCAAACTACACATAAAGAGTGACGGCAAAAAAAATCCAACAACCAACCAAACAAAAGATGCAGTCCAGAAATTATTCCCCAGAGGTAATTTATTTCCTGGGGCTTTCAGTCCGGTTAAAAATTTTGAATACTGAAACTTCCAGAGAAATGTACAAATTGATCAGAAATCTTATGAACAAACACTCAATGAAATAAAAAAGTTCCCCAGTTCTACAAAGTCAACTTCTTCCTAGAGCATGATTTACAAACCAGCACTGATAAGAGGCCCACAGGAAGAAGATGCAAAGAGCTTTAATAACTTAGAAAACATCATGCTGTGGGCATCTCTACCAATGTTACCACAGCTTTCCTGAGTTAGTTCGCATGGAATTCTTTAACACCATTACATTGAGGCTGAAATTGGCTATGCTCAATGTGAGCTACAGGAGAAATGTGACTTGGGGGAAATCTGCCATAGTAAAAGACCATTTTGGACAGGGAGTGAAAGACATTGGGACTTGGATGGTGACACTGGTAAAGAAGTAATAAGGTTGAGGAGATGTGACAGAAAGGGTCAAGTGTCAGAAACCAGTTCCTTGTTTTCCTGGGTAAATTTCTGATGTCATTTGAAGAAGTCCTGCGAACACATTTTTGCCTCTGAAGACAGCAGAAGTGATGGTATAATCACATAGAGTACACCAGCTGCCTGCAATACCATTTCAACTCCCAAAATACCAGAAGTTGTAAAGGTGGGTTAATTAATGTTTGCAAAGCACTGAAACACAGAAACAGAGATCATAGAAAAATAATGAATTATTTTACCATTCTTTCTTCATTTGCAAGGCTTGAATAATGTTGAGCAAATGAGGTCTTAGAACAAATACTGAATAAAAATAGGGAAAAAAAGCATGCCATAATTATAGACTTTCTCACAACTGATATGAAGAAGCAGCAAATTAAAGCACTTCTTCAGCTTTGAAGCGCTGGAGTTTGCAAGTTTACTGGTCTTCTTTTGTACTTTTTGGTGCAACACTAACAGCTAGTGATACAAATTATATGCATTTTCAGCCTATTGAAATTAATAATAGACTAAGAAAATGAGTTCCCTTATGTTAGTGCAGTCTGATGTTTTTCACACATTCTTGTCTATTTGATGTCAGCTTTCCTTATGAAAATCAGGGAAATTTCTGTCTTGAGTAAACTTTGTAATTTCTATACAAATCATTGCAAAAGCACTGGTAGTGCAAAACTAACCTGCATGACACCATATTCAGTTCCTGAGGCCCAGAATCCTGATACTTTAACTTCATAATTTCACATCTCTGGATAAATTATTATATCTTAAACGACCAATAATATTGTGTTTACTTGCTGTTTGTATACACCAGACATCAGCTACTGAGATGAATGCTGAGTTAAAAGAATCAAAGAATACTCTCTCAACTAACAGAAATATCAAATTATCTCAAGTTTCTGAATCTTAATGCCACTGCTTTTTTTGCTTTGACACATCCACTAAGAAATCAAAGGCTTTACTATTTAGGGCAAGAATAAACAAAGTGAGGTACTCTTTTTCTCTCAAAGTATACATCTACTTTTCACCTGACCTGAATACAAACTAAGTAAGCAATACTAAAATCCGATGTTCTTTCCTTCTGGAAAATATTGAGTATCATCAGACACTGTCATCTGTTTAAGAAATTCTGATTCCTCCACAAAAAATGGAATTTACATGTCATAGCCTATTGAGAGTTCAGTGGATTTTTTCCTCAACTTCAGGGCAAATTCACTGGGAAAAAGAGTCATTTTACATTGCTGAAACGCAATGCATTTCCCACAGTGCAGTTTTCCAATGTATACAGTAGATGGCAGTGAGATATTAACTGAAAACTGGTTTCCATTTCCATCATTTCAAAGAATATGAAGTACCCATTATTCTGCTAGAACATAAGCTATTCTATTCATTAATGAATATAATAAGTACAAAAAATATTCATACATATGGATGCAGAGAAGAAAGAGGGAAAAAGGACACTAAAGGAAGAGGAAAACTAGCAAATTCAAGTTGACATGGAAACACTCAGAAAACTCTGATAGAGGACCTATATTTACCTGAATAGTATAGATATTAAAATGTTGGGTCCCATTATACTTTCAGTCATAGCAGTGTAAAAACAGGTGGGTCCCCATTGCCATCGAAATATTTATCATCTAATGTAGATCTAGCTCAGAATTCAAAAGATCTGAGTATCAGTTGCATGCAGGGTACTCACTCTTCTTATCTTAGTCAACACCATGTCAGATCAGATGCTTTGCAAGCAGAGCCAAACAAAACATTTCCAGTGAAAAGTCTGGGTTTTTCTATTTTCCTCTTTCACAGTGCAGTGTAATTTCAAAAGAACACAAAAATATTTATACACATACATGTATAAATATATTTTAACTCTGTGGGCAAAAATAACAGCTAAAAACTAATTGGCTTTGAACTTCTCTAGGTTTGTCTGGACATTAATCTGACTTAAAACTCCCTCTGCCCAGTATTTCAAACCATATTCTTTATTTTTCTTCCATTTCTCCTTTTCCTAGTCAATTTTAATTAATTTTATTTTTATCTCATTGTATAAGGAATAGAAGATAAATTCTATTGAGATGGTACTTATTTGTAACACCCGCAAGGTTTAATTTCATGCTAGACGTTGCATTTGTTCACGGGTTTCTTACCAAAAGAGACATAATACTCTGTAGTTTATTTATTTATAGAGATTTTTTTCTTCTGTAAAGCACTATTTATTCCTGTTGTAAAGGATTTGTCTTTTTTAATTCCCCTTAGGGATTCTGGTTAAGAACTGAGAAGTAATTTTGGTTTAGGGCCTTTTCCTTTTTGGTTTTTCTTTTACCTGAAATAGCTTAAAATATAGTTTTAATTATCACTTCTGCCTCTCTTCAAGTACTGCATAGGTAATATTACTGAAGCTCAGTAAGAAAAGAGGCTAAAGTGAACACCTGACAAAGGAACAAATTACAATCCAGCAGGAACACTCCTACTGAATAACAACTGAAAGTGAAGATCAATGCATTATTTCTAATATGATGTAAGATGATTACCCTCAGCATGCGCATCAGGAATGGTGTAGCAGAATAACAGCTGCACTTGCATTGCTCGCTGTTATTCATTTGGTTTATACTCCAGAAGGTGCTGAAACAGAAGGTATTCACACTGCCTACCTAAATTTGGTCAGGTTAGCCTCTGTTTATTCGTAACTACATTGGTGTACACTTTTCCCTTCTCCTCAGACATTTTTCTCATACAGTGTGACGAAGCACACACACTTGTTTTCTTCACCAAACCCACAATCAGAACTGCACTCCACCCATTATAGCTTCTATTACCTGTGCTCTGGTCATGATGGAGTCACTGTCTTGGTCTTCTAGTTAACATATTATCTTTTCTGACATTTCCCCTCTGATGATGGAGTGCAACACAGTCTTTATGCCTAATGATCTAAACTTACCTTTCCGGACTTCCCTTTGCCTGTACATCCCACCTACACACTATGGGCACAGACTTCTCCAGAGCCCCTGCATTACTGAATTAAACAGTATTAGAGAATATCCCTCAATCATCAGTCATATTTTAACCTGGGGCAGCCCCTGTCTTCCAAGGGAAACAGCACAGGTCAGGGCTACTTCTGTAGGTATGTCCCTGGCGTTGGAGCTTTGAGCAGAGAAATATGGATGGGATCTGACCTGTGACACTTAACAGTGCCAGGTGTTTAGTCAGCAGCTATAGAGACCATCACTATCTTTGTGCTGTGGCCAGTCAGGATTGAAAAACTGTCCTGAGTTACATGGCTTTATCCATAAATGTATTACATTAGCTTTCTTGCTGTCTTAAAGAGCACTTCCCCAAGACTGCCTACAAGGACCTAATACTTATATGCATGCCAGGCCACTTCACGTAGTAGCTACAGGAAGTTCGTTCACTGTCAGAAGCTGGAGAGAGGGCACTTCTCACCTGTCCTGGGTTCAGCAGTAGCAGTCATTTTTCTCCTTCTTGGTATCTGGTGCAGCGCTGTGGTTTTGATTTTTGGCCTGGGAGCAGCGCTGATAACACCAGTGTTTTCAGTTACTGCTTGGTAATGTTTTGGTCTGACCAAGGACTTTCTGAGTCTTATGGTCTGCCAGGGAGGAGGGGAAGCCGGGAGGAAGCAGTGACAGGACACCTGACCCAAACTGACCAAAGAGCTATTCCATGCCACAGCACGTCATGCCCAGGATGTAAAAAACTGGGGGCAGGAACCCGGAAGTTTCTCTCTCGGCTCGATCAGGGGGTGAGCGGTTGTATTCTCTTCCCTTGTATTTGCCTTGTCATTGTTATTATTGGTGGTAGCAGCAGTGATTTGTATTATACCTCAGTTATTGGACTGTTCTTATTTCAACCCATGGGAGTTACATTCTTTCAATTCTTCTCCCCATTCCCCCCCCCCCCCCCCAAATCGGAGTGGGGGGGAAGAAAGAGGGAGAAGTGAGTTAACAGGCTACGTGAGATTTACATCTTAAACCACGACATCACCCTAAATCTTACTTGTTTCCTAATTGTCACACAACAGATTTTCATTTATACTAAAATTAATACTGCACAGCCATTTATGAAAAATAGATGCACACAGTACCCAATATGGCACTTCACCTTGCTAAAGCTTCTGTTTGTGCACTAGTATCATCAAACCACTGTCAAAACTGTAGAAACAGCTTGATAGAATCATAGAATAGTTAGGGTTGGAAAGGACCTTAAGATCATCAAGTTCCAACCCTCTGCCATGGGCAGGGACACCTCCCATTAAACCATGTCACCCAAGGCTTGGTCCAACCTGGCCTTGAATACTGCCAGGGACAGAATATTCACAGCTTCCTTGGGCAACACATTCCACTGCCTCACCACATGGCCCATGGAACTTTTTTGGAAGTCTGTTGTTTATTTGGAGTCTACTTTAAGATGCAAGGTCCTACACCTGGGTCGGAGCAACCTCAGGCACAGCTACAGGTTGGGCAGAGAAGAGATTCTAAGCAGCTCTGTGGAGAAGGACTTCGGGGTGTTGGTTGATGCGAAAGTGAACATGAGCCAGCAGTGTGCGCTTGCAGCCCAGAAAGCCAGCCGTATCCAGGGCTGCACCAAAAGGAGCGTGACCAGCAGGTTGAGGGAGGTGATCCTGCCCCTCTACTCTGCTCTTGTGAGACCTCCCTTGGAGTATTGTGTGCAGTTCTGGTGTCCTCAACATAAAAAGGACATGGAACTGTTGGAACAAGTGCAGAGGAGGGCCACGAGGATGATCAGGGGACTGAAGCACCTCCTGTATGAAGATAGGCTGAGAAAGTTGGGGCTGTTGATCCTGGAGAAGAGAAGGCTGCATGGAGACCTCATAGCAGCTTTCCAGTATCTGAAGGAGGGCTACAGGGATGCTGGGGAGGGACTCTTCATGAGGGACTATAGTGATAGGACACGGGGTAACGGGTTCAAACTTAAACAGGGGAAGTTTAGATTGGATATAAGGAAGAAATTCTTTACTGTCAGGGTGGTGAGGCATTGGAATGGGCTGCCCAGGGAAGTTGTGAATGCTCCATCGCTGGCGGTGTTCAAGGCTGGGTTAGACAGAGCCTTGAGTGGCATGGTTTAGTGGGAGGTGTCCCTTCCCATGGCAGGGGGGTTGGAACTAGATGATCTTAATGTCCTTTCCAACCCTAACCATTCTATGATTCTATGAAGTAAGGAACATAAAATCACCCAACTGGCTTCTGTTAACTATGATCTGGACCAGCTTCTGAAGCTCTGCTGTTATCTTTGGAAAAGAAGTGCACAAGGAGTTCTGCAAGGAAGCCAAAAGTCATCAGGATGATGGTCCTCATGCTGCGCCTGAGCCTGTCCACTGCCTCCACAGGAAGTGGCAGCACAGCTCTCCCAGGATGTTAAAGCTATTCTTTCTCCACTGCAAACGTGCCATGGAGAAAGTAATACAAGGGAACAGATGGGCTAAAAGGTGAGTTTCTACTCTTCAGGGAAAAACACAATTTCCTCCCTACCCCAAAACAGGCATTCAAGCAGGTACACAACTACCATATGTTCATCAGCAAAGGGTGTAAGTTTGGTTTTAAAGGAGACCTATTTAGACTAAAATATCAGATACTGACTGTTTCATGCTGCCTCTCAGACTTGGCCTGGAACATAAAAGAAAAGCAAGTTGTATGACCATCAGCTCTTTGTAGTCTTGTCTATTTTATTTCAGAAAGAAGTACCATTAACCCTACTTTCATTTTCAGGTATCATGCACCTAGAGGTTTTTTTTTTTGCTGTACTCTGGCTCTAAGCCTGGCCATGATTCTGGCGCACACACATCTTGAACTCTGGACCATGAAACTGTAAAAACAGTCACCATTAATTTAAAACTACCAAATGAATTTTCTGCAAACTTCCTCATGGACTTTTTTTCAGAGTGTTTCAGCAATATTTCATTCAACTCTCTGTATAATGCTTGACACAGGAAAACCTTTGCACCTGCATCCCCACAAAACCCCTGAGAAGCAGCTCCTTAAATGTCCTGATGCTGCTCTGAAGTGTTAACTAAACATTTCTGACCAACAGGCAATTGAGGCTTAAACATGAGCTGGCTGAGGACAAGAGGAAATATCAGTAAATCAGGATCAGGAACCTAAGATAAACTGAGTTTAAAGTATTTCTTTTTGGCTTTCTCCAAAGCAATGCATAACCAGACCATGGGGCCACCTAACTTCCCCCCCACACACACTCTTGCCCCCAGGCACTAAATGGGTGCTTACCACTCATTAATTTTCTGCTCCATGGAAAAATAATTTTGTTTTAAAAATATGATCGTTCACGGGTTCTAAAATATTTATTTACTTTTGGTATTGCAGATACTGAGTTATTGATTGGTAATTTTTTTTCTTCAGTATTAATCAGAATAAAGTCTTAAACAGCCAAAAGCAGAAAATTCAGCCAAGCATGCTTGGAGATTTTCAAAGTGAAAAAGTCACATTTGAAGGAAACAAATGAGGTGGTTTCAAAGTTATGATTATTTAAAATGGAAATTCATGTAGAAACAAGCAATTTACGCTGTACTTTCTTCAAGTTACGCTCTACAAGGTTTCCTAATAAATTCAAGTCTGCATTAGATATAATATATCCTATATTAAATTTTACAGCAGATGCACACTGGAGCATATAGTTCTGGTGTCCTCAAACTGAAAAGGACATGGAACTGTTGGAACAAGTCCAGAGGAGGGCCATGAGGATGATCAGGGGAATGGAGCACTTCCCGTATGAAGATAGGCTGAGAAAGTTGGGACTGTTCAGCCTGGAGAAGAGAAGGCTGTGTGGAGATCTCAGAGCAGCCTTCCAATATCTGAAGGGAGCTTATGAGGATGCTGGGGAGGGACTCTTCATGAGGGACTGTGGTGATAGGACAAGGGGTAACAGGTTCAAACTTAAACAGGGGAAGTTTAGATTGGATCTGAGGAAGAAATTCTTTACTGTAAGGGTGGTGAGGCACTGGAATGGGTTGCCCAGGGAAGTTGCGAATGCTCCATCGCCAGCGGCGTTGAAGGCCAGGTTGGACGGAGCCTTGAGTGGCGTGGTTTGTTGTGAGGTGTCCCTACCCATGGCAGGGGGAACTAGATGATCTTCAGGTCCTTTCCAACCCTAACTATTCCACGATTCTATGATAGTAATGACAAACCAGAAGGCAAATAACCTGTGATTTTTCGAAGTTTATTATTAGACTTAATAACGTAAAGTGTCTTGTTTGCCTTGAAGGCAACTAAAGCAGTTATCTGAAGTTAACTGTATCAAGATTTTCTCAAACTAGTATTCTTTTTTGAAGTTTATAGATTAAATAATAAATCCAAGACAGTAAAATTAGATAACACATGTCTCTAAGAATACTTAGACTTTATATTAATATAATTGAAAACATGTTTTATTCCTTAAAACTTAAGATGATAGAGTGATTGCAAGTGAAAAGTGGGGGTCAACAGAACCTCTAGTGAGATCTCCTATATACATATGAGAAATCAAACATTACTCTCTCCTCTTCAGGCTACTAACTTGCTGGAGAAATAAATCTGGTCTAGATCTGAAGGCAAGAGGAGACAGAAGATCCACCACTTCCTCTGGTAATTTTCCCAGCCGTTAATGTTCCTGGCATCTCATGATGTAAGAAGCAGTATAACATGATATCTAATAATACATGTGTAGTGGACAAATTAGGTTGTCTTCTTATCCTGATACACATCTGCAAGGAAGACAGCACTAATATCTCCACCATCAGTTTAAGCAATCGGTCCAAATTAACTTGAAAACTAAAGTTCTTCCTGCATAAAAGTTTCAAAGTATGTATTCACTGATAAAGTTGAAGAAAAATATGTGGGTGCTTTCTTAAAAAGAAAAGGAAAAAGAATATGTAAAAAAAACCACAGCATGTAGCTTAAAGAGTACTTGCCATAAAAGGCTTTTCCTGACTGGCAGTTACAGTTGTACTCAAAAAACAGATGTACATCAAAGACTGCTGATTAGAAGCACAGAGAGAAGTAATTATCAGGTTTTTTGTTGGTTTTTTTTTTTCTTTCAAAAAAGAAATTCTTTTTTCTAATACAAATAAAAGCTTAGTATGTACAGAATGATTCTATGGGTTTAATTAACCATATGAAAAATATAAATGTATGTGCTATTCCTGCTTCACATCATCACACTCTTATGGCTACTTTGGGTGAGCTTCTGATGGGTATGAGATCTTGGCTTCATTATTTTGTAACAGTATTAAAGTCATTGCATAACTGAAAATATTCGAGATCTATTTTTTTTTTTTTTTTTTTTTTGCTTAGAACTGCCTGATGTTAACAATTCTTTGTGGGACAGAGGTATTTCCACCAGTAGATATTGAGGCTGGCAGTCATAGTCCATCCGACTGTGTGGTACTGTGAGTACAGTAGCACAAACCACAGACCTTGCTAAACTGGTATCTGCTGCAAGGGCTACATCTCATTAATAAAATACAAAGAGCCAGAGCACAGGTTTGAACAGTGCCTTGAAACACTAGCAGGTTTCCTGGCATACTTCTGACTTGTGCCAACTAGTACTTCTCCCAAGAATAGCACACTCCTGTCTGTACGTTCTTTGCAGAAGATCAAAAGATGATAAAAAAACCATTTACCCAGACCCTTTGGACCTCACTGATTTCAAATTAGCAGCTGTTTTTCAAACTGGATATTTTCTACAATTCTGATTTTAGATATTTACATGATAAGCCCCTGGGCTGGAATAGATGGTCCTAAAACCCATTCAAGTTGCTATGGTTTCACCCAGTAAGCAGCTGAAAACCACACAGCCCTGGCTTGCTCCTAAGGGATGGGGGAGATAATTGGGAAAAAAGGTAAAACTCATGGACAAAAATGTATAAACTCTGGCAACATACTTGAACTGGCTGATACTATTTTGAATGTTGAAAGGAACTATTTATTTGAACCAAGCTAAGCTGAGTGATTATCAGCTTCTCACATTGAAGTATAGTTGATCTCTACTGAATGTTAATTATTTCATCATGTTAGCAAATACTCATTTCTTGGCCAGTGTGTTCATTACAATCTATTCCATGTGTTGATTTAAACTGTCCTATAAGATTAATAGGGGGCGACAACTGGATCATTTAGGGTGTGACATACTGATCAAATTAGTTGCCAGTATCCACTCAATTGTTTATTTTCTCTACTGAGACAATTAATCCACTGTTACAGCCACTTCCCTTCTAACTCAGATTGGGAGGCAGCATTTTCTTCTTGTAATTTGCGGGCTTTAGCAGATTCCTTTCAAAATCCTGTTTGATTTTATTCTCCTTCCAGTTATGCTTAACATCTTCCAGTTTCCTTCTGTGTAGACAAATAATTACCCCCTAACACTATCCAGTTATTCTTATTTAACCTTTATTTCCATGCATACAGGCTTTGAACATGTGATTTCTGTTGTTACTTTGTGTAAATAAACTTCAAGTGATAGCTCTTTCCCCAAACCTGATTCCAAAAAGAAACAATATGCAGTAAAAAATAAATGTTTGTAATACAGAATAAACATTTCTCCCTGGTTTACCTTATTTTAATTAATAATATATTATTATATTAATCAATAATAATATTAATTATGCAGATAATTAAAATCTGTGCAATTACATACATTATTAGTTAGAACTCAGCAGTGGTATACTTTGTCTCTATCACAACTATGGAAACATCCTAGGTAAGAGTCACAAAGCAGATAGACTCATTCCTCTGTGATTAACATTCACGATGTGCATTAACAGTTATTTACACTTAATTAAGTAAATGGAAAAATACTACCAACTATAAAATATGGGGAAAAAAAGTTTTAAAATGTACATTAGGATGCAATACTGATATCATAAGTTAGAGTTTATACAGTTAAATTTTCATTGAATTTTCATTGATATACAGTTAGCTTTTCATAGAAAAACAGCTTAGCTATTTGAATATTTGTAGAATACCGAAAATAATGTGACCAGTTTCAACTACTGCAGTTCCTGCATGGATCTACCCAACAGAAAAAACACACAGAAGCATTTAAGAGTGATTTGTGAGGTAACAGCAACAAAGCAATTATTCATTGTCAGGAAATGTGTCTATTTAGATTAAGTGATCATAATATTATTTGTTTCCAACAAATACAATTCTATGATCTTGAAACAATACATTATTTTGAAATACCTCCAACTTAGTAAATCAGATGACTGATTTATTTTTGAAAATCTGGATAAATGTACAAGCAAAATCGTTGTGAATCAAGACTTTCCATGCCAAGCCTCAATTGCGAGGGATTTTTTAATGCTTAAGTATGAATTCCTGGAAAACATGGTTTATCATAGAAAAACTGGCAAAATTTTCACAGCATTTGCTCTAACAGGCGCCACTGTAATGGGCTGCAGATCTGTGAACAGGCCAAAACCAGAAGCTAAAGCTAACACTGAGCAATACAGTATGCTACAAACTGGGAAGATAAGGGGTTTTCCTGTCTAAATTATAATAGATGGGATTGATTTCAATCCATAACTTACAGAGTGAAGAACTTCACTGGCCCAATCTCATAATTTCTCAAAGCATATTGACATTAATATTGACATTTCAAGGCAGAAGGAAACTTTTTAGTTTCTGCAGTCACTTATATTGATGATGCTTCATTAGGGACTGTAGCGATAGGACAAGGGGTAATGGGTTCAGATTTAACCAGGGGAAGTTTAGATTGGATATAAAGAAGAAGTTCTTTACTGTAAGGGTGGTGAGGCACTGGAATGGGCTGCCCAGGGAAGCTGTGAATGCTCCATCGCTGGCAGTGTTCAAGGCCAGGTTGGACAGAGCCTTGGGTGGCATGGTTTAATGGGAGGTGTACCTGCCCATGGCAGGGGGGTTGGAACTAGATGATCTTAATGTCCTTTCCAACCCTAACTGTTCTATGATTCTATGATGATTATTAGTGTAGCAGCAAGACAGTGATTGAAATACTGACAGGAGAATAGGGGAAGTATTTTAGGATAGTACAAGAGACAAAAATGGTGCTAGTGTTTCAGCTGTAAAGAAAGAACATGTACAGTGAAACAAATAATTATGCTATACCTTCAAATGCACCAAATAAGCTGCAGATATTTTGCTGGCATTACTATATCTTAGGTAAGTTGTCATTAATTTTTTATTTTGATAGCACTCCAAGGGTTTCAGAAATTTTCTCCACAATCACTCTCAGTGTTCCAGTGAGGTGTACAGTTTCCCATCACTCATCTAGCCATAGAAATTGCCCTTCCTAGTATGGCAGTGTCCATACCTGGACTAAAACATATGTTGTTCTAAGGTACATAGCACAAAGGCACATGTTGCTGGCATCATTCTTGCTTTTAAAGATAAATAGTATAATTATTTACTGTTCCTTCAAATCCCATTTTGAAATCAAACCATGCATATCAGAGAATGATTGAAGTTGGAAAGAACCTCTGGAGGTCATCTGGTTTAAACTCTTCTGCTCGAGCAGAACCATGTAGACTATGTCACAGTGGCTTTTGACTATCTGTCTCCAAGGCGGGAGGCTCCATTGCCTCTCTGGGAAAGATGTGTCAGTGTTTGGTGCGATTTTCAATATGCACTATGCAAGCACGTGTACAAGGGTGGATCTACTTTTGTACAAACATCCCGAGTGCAGTCACACCATCAAACAAGAATATCAAATCTCATCTCAATACATGACTGACAAGGGTAAGATTTGAATGGAATATTGTCATGGTTTAAGCCCAGCCGGCAACCCAGAAATCATGCAGCCATTTGCT
Organism: Myiopsitta monachus; assembly: GCA_017639245.1. Lineage (NCBI taxonomy): Eukaryota > Metazoa > Chordata > Aves > Psittaciformes > Psittacidae > Myiopsitta > Myiopsitta monachus. The sequence continues at coordinate 87,294,877 of CM029918.1, forward strand.
CACTCCCCCCTTTTCTCCCCCCATTCCTGGAGGGATGGGGAGAAGAATAAAAGGAATGTAACTCCCATGGGTTGAGATAAGAACAGTCCAGTAAATAAGGTATAACACAAACCACTGCTGCTACCACCAATAATAAGGGAAGTAACAAGGGAAGAGAATACAACCGCTCACCACACACCCAACCAATACCCAGCCCAACCCGAGCAGCGATCTAGCCCTTCCAAGTAACTGCCCCTAGTTTATATATTGGACATGATGCGCTGTGGTATGGAATACCTCATTGGCTAGCTTGGGTCAGGTGTCCTGTCGCTGCTTCCTCCAAGCTTCCCCTCCTCCCTGGCAGAGCATGAGACTCAGAAAGTCTTTGGTCAGAATAAACATTACTGAGCAACAACTAAAATCATCGGTGTTATTAGTGTTGTTCCCAGGCTGAAAGGCAAAAACGCAGCAGTGTACCAGCTACTAAGAAGGAGAAAATTGACTGCTACTGCTGAACCCAGGACAAATATTATGAAATATTATCAGACTCCTTTTTTTCCTCAAGTGACTTAAAAAAAATAAAACTAATTTTTTGTGTCTATGCTAGAGAACGAAGTAAAATAAAAAAAAAAAACAAACCATAAGTAGAAATGCCACAACAAAAAATGCACAGTGTGCACAACAGCTATGTCTCCTCTCCAAACTCCATTACATCATTGAAATCATTTCATGTAGTATGTAGTAAGCATGAAAAGGAGTTTGAAGTTTATTTACTAGCCAGTTTGGCATTTGGAAAAAGAGCTCTGTATCAACTAACACAATTATACACAGTACAATAGCAATATAGCCATACAAAACAAAACACAATTCACTAATCACAATTTGAATATTTTCATATGCTTCTGAAATTCCTACTTTTAGTCAGTACTGGAAGCAGCAAAATCTGTTCTTATGGCATGGTTTCAAAGAGAGATTTTACATCCCTTTTTAAGGGTAAGATAAATTAAATAATGGCCAAGAATTTCTGCAATGATATGGAAAGCTAAATATTCTTGAGGTCATAGGTAGGATTTCTAGGGATATGGGTTAATATCCAGACTGTATTCAAAGACACACTGTGCTACCATTATTCCAAACTAATAAGTAATTCACAGGTAGCTACACTGAAGAAATCCCTGACTCTCATTCTTTATTTCATTATGGCACCCCTTGATTTTGATCCTGTAAACATAAGGTTTTAAATACTTGAAAATAAATTGAGTATATTTTTACTGATACCAGACAATTCCAAGAACAGTCCTAAATAAAAAAAAATTAATAAAAGGTTTTATTGCTAAAGTGTTTCAAACTCAATTTCTAAACCCAAGTTGGGGCTGGGGGGTCCCTGAGGAGTGTTCAGCAAATAGGACCACTACATTATTTTGTCCCATTTGGTATGAGATGTGTAACTGCAACGTAGAAACAAATATTTCATAGATTAGATCACTGCTTCTGACCATTTATAATCTAGCATTTTACAGTCTTGAATTTTAGCATAGTGAAATATAAGACACTAAAAAACCTCTAGCATGCTCTACAATGCCATTACTTTGGGCAGAAAAGACTAAGTTTATGATGGACATTTTCACAACATTGAGGGATTCAGAACAGCAAGTGCAACTACAAGTCAGTAAAGCATTTTGAAAAAAGATGAAGGAATCTCTTGAAACACACTCGTTGTTCTGGAAGAACACACTTCAGCAAATGTTCAAAAGTGCTCAGCACTCAGTAGGACCTGCGATTGTTATTGAGTAAAGTTTTGAAATACTAAGTAACTACACTTGTGTATTAAAAGAAGTACCAATAACTAAAGACTCAAATTATTCTAGACGCAAGTATCTTCTGGGTTTAGCAAACACTAGCAAGTCTGGAAGCCTACAAACAATGTATTTCTATGTGTATATGCAAACATGTAAATATTTGTATTATATATAAACAAACAACTATTATCCCAATCTCTCTAATGTGGAGCATTAGCTTTTGGGGATAACATGGTAACCTTTAGGTATAAATGAAAAGCATGAGAGATGTCAAGCCTATTTGGAAAAAAATTAAGCACATACAAAATCTTGGTTTCCATATCTTAGCCAAATACGTTGAGAGTTATAAAAATCAAAACAGAATAATAAATGTTGGCTCTTGAGCTACAGTAACTCAAACAAAAATGTTTCCAAATTTTAACATAATATACATGATTAAATACATAATTTCTTGCTATTTTTTACACTGAAATAAAGCCAGGCTGTAATAAACAATGCATGAAGCTTCAGGTAAGGAAGATCTAGATCTGATTATTAATTTTTTTAAGTTTTGCAAAAGAACACCCCAAATCTTTCATATTAGAAAAGTACCTCTTGCACTTACCTTCAGAACTGGAAGAACACCATAGTGCATTTTCGCTCCTTTTCAATGGGAAAATACGTTTGCTAGCAAAAATGACATTATGGAGCTTGTTTAATATTAACTTCTGCCAAGCATAAACAATTTTTCTCTGAGTCATGTGGCTAATGGCAGTAACTATTATCACTTCATTTAATATAAAATGGCTTAGGCTTGAAACCTCCCATACTTTCCCAATGCAACTCCTCTGGACTGTTAAACAATCAGAAAACACTTGCTTTCAAAATCTAATGCATGCGGTAACATAGTGGCATCACTATCAGTCAACGGCCTTTCAAAATGTGCTTTTTTACTTTAAATTTGGCTCAGCTAAACACCATATTCACATGAACACTAATGTAAATAGGAAACCTTCAGTCAACTCAACTTTGAGGATCACAAGTGACACATTTTTAAATGAAAGCTACTTTTTACCAGCAGAATGCAAATAAAACCAAAGGCTGAAGTATTTTTATCTGCAGCAGGAAATTGCTGAGCTTAATAAAGGATTTGGAAAGTCTGCCTATATCATAACCGGGTTTAGTGCAATCTCTTTGAGGATACACAATTATACCTATTCAACACAAATGAAACTGCTGACAGGAACCAAGGAAGTAAATTACAAGCCATTATTTTGCTACATCACAATGCTTTGCATTAGTTCATTTTTCAGAGCCTAAACTAGAATATGAATCTTAATCTTCTCAAATTAGCATGTTAGATCATTGCATTGAAATGCTCCTTCACTAATAACACTTGATTTTTTGCTGCTGACTAGGTTTTATGTAAATACCATGAAAGCAATCTCTTTGGAAATACACCAAATGTATAGCCCTACACAACATTCTCTTCTTCAGAAATTATATGCCAAATGTTTCCATACTAAATTATTCAGAGTTTCCACATGCATAACTGAGGCACAGCGTTTTAGCAAACACTGAAAACTCTAAATCAGAACCTTTAAATATGTTCCTTTTGGGGTTGGATGTTTGGTACAAGTTTGACAACCAAGTTAATCATGAGCCAGTCACAAGTAAAATTCAAAACCACTAGCTTTTAAAGCAATAATTAAATTCCAGTGTTTTTTATTTAATTTATGGTGTTGAATCATTCAGGGTGTCCATGTTTTCAGATTCTTGCCTGCAACTAACAAAGACTTGAAAAATAGCTAAAACATCAAAACTGTTATGTGGTGGTTCCAGCAGCTTAGCTTTAAGAAATCAGAAAACTGGTGACAAAAATCATGTGAGAAAACGATACAGGGAGCTCTCAATGCCCTAATTACTACACTACTCTATTCACTGAATCATTTTAGCAAGTAATAGGTAAGGCCTTTTTATAAGAGTTCCTGCAAGTGATGCATGGTAACTTAACAGTTCGAAGAGTTCTGCTGAAGGAGGAATCTGAACATTCTCGAAGTGTTCACAGGAGATGAATACTCTTACAGATTTCAGGTATCTGTACCTTTCTTTCCATTTGCAGATAAAGCATTGCCATGCTGAAAGTATCAGAGTTTCACTTCCTGAAAATGTGTCTTTCCAAAATGTGCCATTTTGATTCAGGGAGAAGCCCAAAGTTTCCACATCAGTCTCTTCTCAGTAGAAAGACCTTTCCCTGTTCTCTTGTTTACTATTGTCTTAGAATAAAACCCATACAAAAACTGATGTAAGCGGTAAAAAAGGTAGACAAAAAATTCAATTGCTAGTGCCTGACATAATGTCTTAACCACATACTGAACAGTTACAGAGAGTTTGCACAGTTGACTGTGTAATTACATACATTTTGGTTCACAAAGAAAAATAAATCACAGCCCTATCAATAGGTCCACACCCTGGTTTAATAGCCCTGAAAGAGGATATGGAGATGCTGACTTGGACATCTGTTAATAAATAAATAAATGAATAAAATTTGAGTGGTTCTTTTGCAATATGTTGCTCCCAGCTTTGAAGTGTACTAATCATTTCTATTTTATTTTTTATTAGGACAACCTTTCCTCAATTAGAGAGAGGTTCCAACACTGTTCCATGAAGTGAGGAGGACTGTAGTTATATTCTGGCTCCTATTTTCAGTTCACTTTTAAGTTCTGAAATCCTAATACTTTGTGGAACGAGCAACAGCTACAAAAGAGCCAGATTTGCTACTAATTTAAACCAATCAATCAATGAAACTTTACTGACTTCGGCGGAAATTCTGACTTTGGGCAATAGCCATCAAGAAGCTCATGCTCATCAATGCTATAAAAGACCAATAGGAGCACATCTATAGAACACTGACCTACTCCAGATAAGTATCACACCCAAACAACTCGGATGTGGATGGTTTATAAGCTTGAGTCACAGTCTGAGATACTGTAAGACTACGACACTGCAATAAAAAGGGAGATGAGGGGAAGCTCCCCTCCCCAAAAATGGAATTCTTTTTAACATCCTGAACAAGTAATTCAGATGGTTGGAAGAAAAGTAAGAGAAAGTAATACATTATTCTTTCACAACATGCTCCACCCAGAAACATTATTCTGGAAAAGACACATGAATCAATTTTTTTTAAAGCTTGAAACTTTAAGGACAATTGCTTCTTTAATAAGAACACCCCAGTTGAAAGAAATATTCAGCATGTTATAAAACTTCTTACGAAACACTACACTGGTTTTTGGGCCACCTCTATTACCGAGTTCTACAGAAATGATAAATCCCTCTTTTTTTTTTTTTTTGCCACAGCTGCAAGAATAAAATGAACCTTATCTCCCAGGATTTTTCCATTTCTGTGTTTAAGACTCATGTTCCACTGTCTTCCCCTGCTCTCAAGAGGTATTACTGCAGCCTATGCTCAAGCTGGCATTGGGCTGCAGAGCCGATTAAGAAAGTCTGGTGGCAGAATAATCATGTACTGAGTGCTGTAAATTACAGTTGGTAGCACATACTCATAAGTCCTGCAGAGAATATATGTTTAATCACCTTCAATGATTACGAAAAATTGATTCTTACCATTACATGAGAATGTCAGTATTACAGCTTACAAAGCTGACAGAGCCTGAGATGATCTTAAAGCCAACTTGCTTTTTCTTCCAGTCTTATCTCTCTGTATTCTGTTATGGTACTTTATTTAAGCTAGAAATCTTCCATCAGCTATTCTAGTTTCCTAAGCAGAGCAATCATTTGAAGCCTGACACAGGCCTTGCTCAGTAGATATTTTTTTTTCTGTGGAGTTTTTATGGTCCAGAAATTTCCTCAGCCATCAGTTATCAAATACAATTTCCTTTCTTCTGTTATACCCAAATAATCCTACTCATATGTCACTCCTAGTGCTATCTGGCAGAGTTGTGCACTGATTTTTAGTGCATCTCTCCTGCACAATCTTTTGCAATACTTAAAATTTATTCTCTGTATTCAGCCAAATTGTGGGTTTTCTTTACTAGGCCTCACAAAAGTTGTTTCTTCTAGTTTAGATGTTATAAGGAACAGATGGTAAATCAGGAGGTAATAAAACAATCTGGTCCATAAATTCAGAGCAAAAGCACAAAGCTGGAATTTAACCATCTTTGTAGCAGTTTTTACCTATCTTTGTTGTAGGAACCCTTTAGGCATTTGTCATTTCAACTAGCAGATAAATGTGGCACTTTTTTCAGTATTGAAGATACTGTAGCATTAAAGCTAAATGCAGCCTAGCTTCAAGACGGCTATGCTCCATCTGATCAAAGCTGCTTGGCACTTGCATCTAGTCAACAGCTCAGGTTTCATTGTGCAACATTAAAAGCAATGAGTTAAGAAAAAACATTTGACAGTTTTTACAGTACTCTTTCTACTGTGCTGAACTCTTTGTATAGGAAGAGTTGGCAATCCATTCAAGATGTTCAAATTTGTATCTGACAGAGAAACAGCACGATTTAACAGCTGGCTGTCATTTTCACCAGAAGCTTACTCTAATGTGTGCCACGGTGTTATCATGGGATATTAATGCCATTTGAAATACTTGTGATCTTTATGAAACATTACAGTGCAATTCAAACATGGGTGCTTGAAAGTCATGCCCCTTGTTTGAACTTCCTAAACAAAGTTCTTAACAAATCTGACATGCTGTAAAGCACCTGCTCTAATTGGTGTTCTACTGCAGTGGCTCTTTGCAACTAGATATCTGCATGATTCTCTGCTCTCCAGCAGTTTGACTAGGTACCAGGTTCACAGAAGTCATCAGACTTAAGTGTCTGATTAGCTAAGAATGCCAAGGAATGCTCAAGGGAAACCAATAAATTATAATTTGAGTAAAAAGGCTTAAAATACACAAATATATGAACAGCCAAGCTAATTAGGTTCTACAAGAAATATCTCAAAGGAATAGTCTTAAAAGAAGAGCTAACAGTTTGCTACTGTGCCTGCAGTATTTATACACTCTAAATAGATGTGCATGACACGAGATTGAAGTGTCAAACTTGGAGGTGATATGCAAAGCTACATGAACTCAGCCTTTATTTGAACTCAAATAGCTTTCTTCCTGATTCACACTATGAAGAAACATAAACTGATAAACTCTCAAATTAAATGTCAAAGATGATAGAGGATTCTAATTCAGTGGAAGACACTTGACATTAGACTTTTGGGGCCTCTTCAGAATCTAACCTGTGCCAATTTAGAAACACAAAATAAATACTCTTAAGGGAGAAGATTTATTGCATAAAAGGAGCCCATTTGGGAACCAAATACATTGGTGCAGTACTGTGTCTATCCTAACTAATACTGCTTTTATGCTTGATCATTTGGTGCAGAATGTTATACTGACACAGGTACTTGTTTACCTCTGTGGTACTGCATTGCTATTTTACACATTGCTACTCATTTTAGGCTAAGTCATTATTAAGACTGTGCCCAGAAAATTATCAAATCTACCCATTTTTAATGTGAAGCCATATAAAAATCAATGCACAGAAAGACTACCCTGTTCAACATGAGCAGTTCTTGCTTCCTATTGGTCTGATTCTCTGATCATGTTCTCACTCCTATTCCAAACATTATCTGCAGTCATGTCTGAATTTCTTCAAAATGAACCTGAGATTCAAACTGTTCAAAAGTAAGTTCTTTTCATTCACCTCTGAGGTGCAAAGCAAAAAGAACTATGGGAATCAGACCAAGCTTTCCAATCTGAGGTAAAATTATCTCAAATTATTTCAGAAAGCTCTAATAAAATACCACACAAACAAGCAAAACCAAGCAACAACAACAAAAAGAAGCAGATCTTTTCCCCCATTCCCCTTTTCCTGTGCTGCTCATGACATGTAAAGTTACAGACATGTCTAGAAACTCTCTATGAAGGATTTCCAAAGCACATCCTTAAAAACAGTGCAGTTGACTCCAGCCTAGTTTTAACACTGGCAGCAATTCGAAGTGAGGGAAGCTGGGGAGATTGATCCTTCACCTACTCCCTGTTGGCATTCCCCCTTGGCTCCTGTAGCCAGCTGGTGCAAGCTAATTAAATTAAATCTAGTCTACAGCAGAGTACTGGAAACTGCAGCATTTATGAATTGAGCAGCGTTCCTGTCCAGAATTTCTTTGAGCCTTGTTATAGTCAACAGGAATAGACCCCACAAGAGAATAAGTCCCCCAAGTTAGCACTCATGAGCTATGCATCCATACAGCAAACCACAGTTCTTTATCACAAACGTAGTACCTCATGGCCTGCGCAGGACTGAGCCAGATCTAATAAATCCTGTCTCTCAGCAGGGGTAACTAACTTGTGCACAACATTATGCTGACAGTGAGTTACCTTGCGTAGCACCAGCTTGGGAACCTCTCACTGCATCACTGTAGACATGTCTGATGGGTGTCAGATTTTAAAAGACACTAGAAACCAGTCAGTGAAGCAGCTTTTCCTTTTGCAGTCTGCTAACAAGGCCATTAATTGGGACCCAAATATCCCTCTACATATTTTTTCTGTCTAAAGAGCCAAACAACAGGAAGAAGCCATAACTGTCTATTTCTCAGATTCTTTCCTCTCTCCTCCTGTTTGCTGAATTCTTTACTCTCCAGATTTGCACACTCTGGCTGTGCAATAGGAGTAAACTATTTCTGCTGAATTCAGCCCGAATCCATGAGGCTCCTCTCTTAGGCTACCATAGATTGCCAGTATGTATCTAGCAAGCAGGCTGCAGAGCATTCAAAATGATGCTCCAGCAGAAAGCTATTATAGAGGGTTTGGACAGTTCATCACAATCAATCAAGTTACGGCAGTCTAATGAGTTCCTAGCTTAACAACCAAGCAGCTGTAATTAAAGAGTGATGCAGACATAGATAATTTACTTCCACTGGTACTGTGCAAGGAGCATGCACCCAGTTATGTCTGAAAAAGTTTATCTACTTAAACTGATAATTTAACTGTTGCAATCACACTGTGCATCCAAAGAATCTAATTTCTGTCATGGTTGCTTAGAAGTCACCAAGCCAGTCCTGCAGAGCAAGGCCCAACATTCAGGGTCATACACGTTTTCTTACAGTATCCTTAAGGGTGATGAGGGGAACAGAACCTAAGTATTGCATACAAATACTGCATATTTTCTAGATATTATAATATGATGAAGTCTTTCTACTTCAGTCACAGTCGCCATTATTTACAGAGTAACTTCCAAGATCCAAACACTGTCATTGTTGGTTCATGTTCTGCTGGAAAGATGAACAGTACAAAAGCTGAGAGTATCAGAAAAACTCAGCCAAAAAGTCTGCCAAGAGTATGTCAGGATGTGGCCCTTGTATTAACGTTGCAGAAACAAATAATGTCTGCATAGCCTAATAGGTTTATTACTTTAAAAAGAGACTTATGTGCATGAAAAGCCTTAGCGAATCCTTAAAAATGAGCAAGGCAGATTGCTTTCTAGTCATGCCATACCTGAAGCAGATGAGTCTCCAGACCTGCCATTACCTAGGCCTGTGGTATGGGAGAGGATATGCATGGGAACGTGTCTTACTGATTGATCCTCAGGAAAGAAAATATAATCTCAGGTAGGAAAGTGTTTGCTGGTTTCTCTGATGTGGCTGAAATGGCTGACTATAATGTTAACAAAAATAGCTCTCCAGTTGAGAAGTAGAAATGAGTAAATATATGTCTTTTCCTCCTTCAGGTGAATTGTAGTTACAGAATGAGCAAAAGACAAAGCCTAATAGGAGTTACTTCATAAAGGTATCAAATAAAATTTGTCAAGTACCTTCTATGGACAAATCCAATTTATGCACTTGGATCAGCTACAGCGCTCTTCGGTATTTGCAGGTCCATGTGGATTAACAGCTGGCTCTCCTTCAGCATTTTTAAACAACCCTGAACTGTATAATTGCCATGGGACGGTTATAACTCACACTGGTCATTTATGAGGATTTACACACTGGTACACTTGGTTATTCATTAAAAAAGATAACTCCCATAGGAGATACTGCATCACATGATACTCATGCTACTTATGAAATATAATATACTTAAGAAAAAACACATGTTGAAAGTACTTATCTGGTCTAAGATATAAAATAGCAATAAATATATCGTGCATACAACCTTTTAATGCTTGGAAAAACTGTGTGAAAGACTTCCCAAGAAAATATTTCCTATTACTTTAACTAAAAAGGAGGATTGAAGAATAATTTATATCCACAAGGAAGGGAAAAACATGCTTCAGTTGGCTCTTTTGCACTGCCAGCAATTCCCTGATGATCTTTTTAAATAAGTTGAAAACGTATCATGCTACAATATGATAAAACAATACATAGAATTCCACAGGCTAAATTGTCCTTATAAGATACGTAGAGCTAGAACCTTGCACTTGGGAATATATAGTCCATGACAAGATGTGCTTTGGGCAGTTGTCCTGAAGAAGGAAAACTAAAAAAAAATCATATGATAACAACTCTTTTCCACAAAAGTGTTTTGCTCATGTCATGAAAGGTACATTCTAAAGGTCACTTTAGAGAGATCTTATTTCTAGTCTTAAAAAGAACATGCATTTTTTAATTCTCCTGAAGTCAAAGAGAAGTAAGCCTCTTAAAATCCTTCACAAACCAGACCCATCAGTTAAATAAACAAAACCAAACCACACTTCACTACAACAGCACTCCAAGGAAATTTAGGCTACTTATACCTATCCAAGCTACATTACAGGTTTCAATATGAGTAATGTATTATTTCACCATATTCACACACCCCACAAATGTTAATAATCACAATTATAACCCACAGTAATATTTATCTAGAATGAAATGGCAAAAAAGTTTTGTAGAAGCATTGTGACTTAATATCAAGCTGCCTCAATTCCCATGCATGATACACCATACCAGTTTCAAGGAAAATACCAACCCAAATGTTGAAGTTACCAAAAGAACCTAAATATTGAAAGGATTATTTTCAATAAGTGTTGATATTTTTCAGAGCACTTAATTGCTTAGCTGCTTAATTTAACCTACTTATTTCAAACACATAGAAAATGTAGGAATATGATTGAACAGTCATACCTTGTTCACAGAGCTTTGAGAGACATCTAAATCATCAAGCAGCTTAGTAACAGAGCAATCATTCCTGTAAAATCTGCAAAGGAAACCTTAATGTTGGCCCTTGACAGATAGTACTTGGGTTTAAACTTAACTGCTACTCAAGCTGATGTACAAGTTTATATAGTTTAAAAAAACTACTTCTAAATACTTTTCAGGTAAGACTCTAATTTAGAAAATGACTTAAGAATTGATCATTTTCAATAATGTAATATAAAAAAACAGCATTTTTTTTTAAAGTTACACTAAGTTGGTAGTTGAACGAATTTTAATGAATATGAATCAAATGGATGCATAAAACAGCTATTTCGTCTCGTAGCTCACATGTGTAGGCATTTTCTTTTCTGCATTTATTCAGGGGTATTTGTTGCTCCAATGGGTTTTTTAAAACAAACCAAACAAAAAACAAAACAAACAGGAAAAAGAAAAAACAAACAAAAAACCCACCAAAATAAAATAGAATAAAAACCAAAAAAAAACAAACAAGTGCTGCAACACAAATTCAGTTGAAACATTGGCGTGCAAGAGAAGTTTCAGAACAGGATTTCATAGATTCATTCAATCCCATATTTCCTCATTCATATACCAAATAACACACAAATACACTGTATGAAAAATAATATTTATATGAATCATGCTGTATCTCTGTCCTCTGTGTGTGGACATCAACATGTCATATCTGGTTGTGAGGACTTAACAGATTTGTTATTCATCAGCCTTAAGAAATTAACATATCTGCTCACATTTCCTCAGTAATACACCTTAATTTTCGTTACTGCTTTGATAAGAAACTATGCAGAAAAACGCTCCTCCATCAACAGATTCCTAATTTGCCTATCCCTGCCGCAGGAAGGAAAAAGAAGATATACACATGTGAATTATCAGTATATGGTTTTTTGTTTCTAAGAAAAAAAAAAGTTAAATACTATATTTTATTCGCAGAAATAAGTATATGAAGAGGAACAGAGCTATGTCCAAAAAAAAGAAAATTTTTAATCTCAGAGAATTGCTAGAGTAATTACTAATCCTGTTTTTCTCACAGCTGACCTGATTTGAGCAGGAGGCTGAACTAGAGGACCTTCTGCAGTCCTTTCCAACCTGAACTACTTATGATTCAGTTTTTATTTTATTATTATTATTACCACCAAACAGAGATTACAACCTTCATGCTCTTTTAAGGAGCTGGCACAAACTTATTGTATATTGATAATATAACTGCATTTCTTGCCTATACGCCTTAATTTAAAATACTTAAAGTCTATTTGCAGGCACTCTTACTGAAATGAGCCGGATTAGGAATTTCATTTTCCATAGGGTTTAGATTTCCTTTACTATTAGTTTTCACCTGCAACTGCCCCCTCTGAATGCGATCAGCTAACGGGTGGGAGAAAAACAAAACCCCAAACATTTTCATACTCGCAGCACAACATTCACTGTATGAAGCAGATGTTGACAATCCAGACGAGCAGATTCTGCAGCTAACAAAAGCTCAAAAGTTAACAAAAGCTCAAAAGCTAACAAAAGTTCTGAGCTCTGCATGCTCAGAACATCCTGAGCAAACATACTCATAAGCATGTCAGGCTCCGAGTGTTAAGCCGTACTCCAAGCTACATTCATTTTGTCCCTTCCTGCTTGCAACTGCTAACTCCCTCACTAAATGTGCAAAATGGCCATCAACTAAAATACTCACAAAAATACTTGCACAGTGCAGGTTGGGAAAGCAATAGTAACAGGGCAAAGTGTCTTTGGTGGAGCTTACTTCTTGTCAGCTCCTTGCTGATGCTGAAAGGGTTTTTCCTTTTTTCCTACAGAAGCTTTGAGTTATGCTTTGTAACTGAAAATTACCGGTTGTATTTTCAGACAAGCTAAAGCCAAGCCTTCTTGGTCTGAGGTTAATTGGTGGTCGCAACATACAGCAAAGGAAGCAAGCCTGCTTGGTGATACCAATATTCTAGTAGAGCCAGAAGTCAGTGGAGCTACACTTAACGCAGTTTCTACCTGCCTGCTCAATGTGAAAAAAGGGCAGATTTGGTCCAATGCCACTGCAAAATTAACAGAAAGATGCAGTAGGTAAATGACTGTATATTGTAAATTCTATGTACTACAGTCTGCATATTCATTAGCTTTCTGTATTTAGGTATAAATTCTTTTATCTTTTAGTCTTTTTAGTCATAATTTCCAAATATTAATAATGAAAATCTGATTGGGTCATTTTACTGTTAGATAAAAGATTACTGCAAAAAAAAACCAAAATCCAATCAGCCAGCATGTAGTCTATCAAATTACATGTCACAGTCTAGGTGAGAAGTCCCGGCCACTATAGCCTTATGCCCTGTCCTGCTGCCTTTCCCCTTTTGAGCTCAGGAAATAAATACATACATATATGACATCTTCATCTCTCTTGATTCTTGTCTTAAATAAACATTCATAAATAGCATCATGATTTGTACTAGAACTAATGAGTTTGGCAAGAGTAATATTCATGTATTACTTAATATGAAATGAGAGCAATTTGCAAGATTCTCAAAGGTAAAAATGAAAGAGGAGTAATTACTGAGGTGAACGTGGGGACCAGGTAAAAATAAGAGGTAAAAAGGGAATACTTGTAATAAGTCTATGGGAAAACTTCAACACCACAAGATTTATCAGTCCACAGAACATTTCCGCTGCTAATTTCCCCATTGCTTGTAACACAATCACTCTTTTTCAAAAAATTCTTGTTTGTGGGGTTTTTTGTTTGGTTTTTTTTGTGATTTTTTGTTTGTTTGTTTTTCTTTTTTGTTTTGTTTTGTTTTGTTTTTTGGTTTGTTTTTTTTTTGAGATAAAGAGGAGAAAAAAATCTCATCAGGAAGAGATCAGCATGGGTAGGAGGTGGCCTGTACAATCAAACTGATCTTTTGCTAAGTCCAGGCTCTCCTAGTATGAGTCATGTTACTCCCAAGCCACAGGGTAACATACATAACAGGAACAGATACACAGATGTCACATTCCCACCTGGTAATTACAGTTAAATCAATTAGTGCTGACAATAAGAAAACATCACACAGTAATATATTTGACATCAAGTAGAGTATCCTCTTAATGTTGCTCTCTTAAGTAGGAAAGAAGTGAAATCATCTTTCACTTGCATTCCAGGTTGTATGTCTACAACTCTGCAAATACTGGAAAAGTGATAAGGAATTCTTCTTTGTCACTGGATTTGTACCACAGACCCATTGCCAGATGGGTAACATCTCAAACCCTGATAAAAATGAAACTGAAGTACTTTGTAGGAAAACTGAATTTAACTCCAGTTCTGTAAATCTGTAAAAATCTGTTTCAGAAGTTTTTCTGTAGTGCGGACCATAAATAGTAACTGTAAACTGTACAGAAGTAGAAAAGCATGTGACAAAAGCACTATGTCTGACCCTGTTCTACCAAAAATAACCTTACTGCCTGTGTTCGGTTTAATCCATTACAATCTACAACTGGTTTAGCTTTATAATCCAGCAGTTATCCTACACATTTGTGTGAGTTTATATACTGAGAACATTAGGAAGAAAGCATTTATTAACAGCCTCTCAACTGACATTTACAGGGATTATGGTTCCTCAGTCCCCCAGTAGTGCTAATCTTACATTTTTCTCTTATTTCCTCAGTTTAAAAGTTCAATTACAAGATTTCTAACATTAAGAAAACACCATATTTTAGGAGCTAGGATCTGCTTGATTTGAGTTTCCCTGTAACCACTGTCTCTGCCTCCTGCTGCTTCACAGTGATTAAATAAGCAAAAACACACTTTGAGTGCCTAATGCAGCAACTTGCTATCTATCTAAATTAAATATGATAAGGCAGTGGGACCTTAGACCAGCTATGTGTATAACCATAATTAAAACATGCTATGAAGCAGGCATTACAAACAGGACAATGCCTATGGCTTCCTCACCCGAAGAGATAACGAGACCAGGGATAACTTACCCTGGGTACTTAAAACACCACTAACACACTCCCTCACAGCAGTGTCTAAGGAGAGAGAAGAGAGTTTATACTCTGGCCAGTGTTTTATATGATGGCACAAAAGCATTATTAAGCATCAGCATTCAGTGTGGGGAGTTCAAACCTGCAGTTTCATACAAATCTATTTTTATCTCCAAAAACACAGGTAGGGAATCCACACCATAGAAGGACAGGAGAGGACTGCAGTATTTTAGGATTTACTGGAGACCACAGTTTTGAAAGAGTACTTCAGACCTTTCACATTGAATTTTTATTTGCAGCAATGTCTTTCCTCATCCTTAGTGAAAAATTGTAGAGATTTGAGCAATGACCTTGATATAGTCTAGGCAATAAATTTCCTAACTCTTACAAAATTTACTTGTGGCAACTGTCATAAGCTGTTCTTCTGACTAAAAGTTTCATATCTATCACTATTCTGCAAATATCACATATCAAAGTTTGGCCCTGATCTACAATATTCAGAACAAGTAACATTCCAGCTAACAATGCCATGTGTAACTGACTTCACTGAATTTAAATCCCCATCACGCCAGCACTGGGTGTGCCGCTTGCAGAAAGATTTAGAATCACAATCTTTCCTGCCATGTGCAGACCAATTAGTTATTCCACCATCACTATTGTTTTCATGCTGAAGTTCAAACTGCAACCTATTATAGTTCTCCCATGGGGCACCTCACTGAAAAAGCCTCAGTACCACACCAGGAAAAACACAGTTTCACAGTATACTGAGAGTCCAATCACACTGAACCTTTCCCTTGGGCCTTGTTGCACAAATTAGGAGCACTGCAGTACTGCCTTTCAGCCTTAGCTGGCAGAGCAAGGACAGCACTTCCCCTTCGGCTGGGATGAAATAGGACTTTTCAGGTTAGAAATAGGATTTCAGTTAAAGAAAGCTCATACAGATTTTTGTGGCATGGATTACACTTACCTCCTGGACAATGCCTCATGGCCATTTTACACCGTCTGGATTCTGCAATGGTTGGGCATGGTATTGTGTCTTTCATTGGCTTCTTCACAATTTGTCTTGTTCTCGTTTCCAGGCCCCACTTAAATCCACATGTTTTGTTATTTCTGCTGCAAGTTCCCCACTCACTCCACTGACCTACTTCACAGCCTTCTGATGAAGCAAAACAAAACATGAGTAAGCAATTATTTTAATTTGCTATTTGGGTTTTTTTTAATTGGAATAAAATATTATAAAGCACCACTTGAAAGTTTCACTATTAACAGCAAAAACTTCCAAACAAAATTAAAATCTTTTACAGAAAATCTCTGAAAATCTTTTCAGCCAGCTTCAACTTGAGCACAAAACCACCTATCAATCTGAACGTACAGACATCACGTTAGTCCCAAATATTCAAAAAGCCTTCTAAAATCACAGTTTATTAATTAAATTTTTTTAATAAATGAATCTTATTTGGTTGTCAGCAGGATTTGCAAAGTTTAAGAGTGCACATTTCCAGGTCTTATCCATCATGAAACGCAAAGAATAATCTTGAAAGACAATCTGTTCCGGCGCAATTCCAAGGCTTCAAGATAAAACACCAAATTGTGAGACTTGAGAAATATTGTGAGAACCGCCAATGCTGTTTGGAGATATAGAGTAATTTCTAGGAAAAACAAAAACAACAACAACAACAACAACAAAAAAAAAACCTTTGTGGTGGTTTATATTTGTTACTTCCCTTGGAAAAGGGAGGGGCTGCAGAGAAACTGAAAGTGAATATGAAACCCAGATGTTACAGGAATGCAATCTGCCCTGCCCTCGGGTTCTGGCCTTGGTAAAAGGCCAAATGAGCAGGTAGCTTTATGAGGGCAAGAATCCAACAAGTACATCACCGATTTAAAATTCTAATGCAAAAAAACTGGCCTTCCTAAAATCTTGTTCAGTTCTGAGTTGTAAATCCCCATACAAGGTGACTTACAGTTGAAAGGACAGAATTTTTGGATGCAGAACAGAGCGTCATTTCTATTAATGCAATATTTCAAAGTTTGGAAAAAAAACATCATTATTATTGATAAAAAAATGCAGACCCAATTCATTAGTCAATATTTTTCCATAGGGAATGTTGAGCATCAGCTCAAAACCAGCGCTGTATTTGAACCTGCCAACTGGCAAAAGAGCTGCTTCAGCTGCACTGCTGTGCTAGGAGACTCACCCACACATTCCATAAGCTCTTCCAAAGCTGTGAATCCAGGGGGGCATCCTCGGAAGCAGCGACCTCTGTGCGAGTAAAAGCCAGGTTTGCATTTGGTACAAAAGTCTCTGCTAAAGCAGGAGTCGCAGTTTTCTATTCTGCATCCTGAATTGAAAGGATCATAAGGAACAGTGAAACAGCTAAGTTAGGGTCAGACTAAAAATGGAAGGACTTTCATAAAGACATAAACCAGCAAAACTAGAAGTACTCTAATGAGGGATATTGTCATCCCAAAATCCATCTGCTCTGTAAGAGAAATTAACTATTTAACACATTTTCCACTACATCCTTTTAATTATATTTTTTAAATCAAAACTATACCTAAAACCTCTAGTTATGTAATATTTGAGTTAATTACATCTTTTTGGAGGAAAAATGTTTACTGTAAATTATTTTTGTGTTAAACTAATTTTGAGCCAACTAAGATGCAGAAGTTTTGGGAAGTATGCATGTATTGTACGCACTGTCTTCAGTTTACTATTTGTCATCAAAAGTAGGATGGTTTTTTTCCATGAGTTGACCCAGTAAATAGTTGAATCATAGAATCATAGAAGAGTTAGGGTTGGAAAGGATCTCAAGATCATCTAGTTCCAAACCTCCCTGCCATGGGCAGGGACACCTCACACTAAACCATGCCATCCAAGGCTCTGTCCAGCCTGGCCTTGAACACCGCCAGGGATGGAGAATTCACAACTTCCCTGGGCAACCCATTCCAGCGCCTCACCACTCTTACAATAAAGAATTTCTTCCTTATATCCAATCTAAACTTCCCCTCTTTAAGTTTGAACCCACTTCCCGTTGTCCTATCACTACAGTCCCTCATGAAGAGTCCCAACCCAGCATCCCTACAGGCCCCACTTCCGGTACTGGAAGGCTGCTTATGAGGTCTCCACGCAGCCTTCTCTTCTCCAGGCTCAACAGCCCCAGCTTTCTCAGCCTCTCTTCATACGGGAAGTGCTCCAGTCTCCTGATCAGCCTCGTGGCCCTCCTTCGGACTTATTCCAATACTTCCATGTCCTTTTTATGCTGAGGACACCAGAACTGCACACAATACTCCAAGGGAGGTCTCACAAGAGCAGAGTAGAGGGGCAGGATCACCTCCCTCAACCTGCTGGTCACGCTCCTTTTGATTCAGCCCAGCACACAGTTGGCTTTCTGGGCTGCGAGCGCACACTGACAGCTCATGTTCAATTTCTCATCAACCAACACCCCGAAGTCCTTCTCCACAGGGCTGCTCTGAATCTCTTCTCAGCTCAACCTGTAGCTGTGCCTGGGATTGCTCTGACCCAGCTGTAGGACCTTGAACTTGGCATGGTTAAACTTCATCAGGTTGGCATCTGCCCACCTCACAAGCATGTCAAGGTCCCTCTGGGTGGCATTCCTTCCTTCCTGCATATCAACTGAACCACACAGCTTGGTGTCATCAGCAAACTTGCTGAGGGCGCACTCAATCCCACTGTCCATGTCACTGACAAAGATGTTGAACAAGACCCGTCCCAACACCAATCCCTGAGGGACACCACTCGTTACTGGTCTTCAGCTGGGCATTGAGCCATTGAGCACAACTCTTTGCGTGCGTGTGGCCATCCAGCCAGTTCTTTATCCACCAAGTGGTCCACCTGTCAAATTGATGCCTCTCCAACTTAGAGACAAGGATGTCGTGTGGGACAATGTCAAACACTTCGCACAAGTCCAGATAGATGACATCAACTGCTCTACCCCTGTCCATCAGTTCCGTCACCCCATCATAGAAGGCCACCAGATTGGTCAGGCAGGATTTCCTCTTAGTGAAGCCATGCTGGCTGTCACCAACCACCTTGTTGTTTTTCATGTGCCTTAGCATGCCTTCCAGGAGAATCTGCTCAAAGATTTTGCCAGACACAGAGGTGAGACTGACTGGTCTGTAGTTCCATGGGTCATCCATTTTCCCCTTCTTTAAAATGGGAGTCTTATTTCCCTTTTTCCAGTCATCGAGAACTTCACCTGACTGCCATGATTTTCCAAAGATGATGGACAGTGGCTTAGCAACTTCATTTGCCAGCTCCGTCAGGACCTGCGTATGGATCTTATCCAGTCCCATGTACTTGTGTACGTTCAGGTTCTTAAGATGGTCTAAAACCAGATCCTCTCCTACAGTGGGCCCAGGGTCTTCATTCTCACAGTCCCTGCGTCTGCCTTCCAAGACTTGGGTGGTGTGGTCAGAGTACTTGCTAGTGAAGACTGAGGCAAAGAAGTCATTAAGAACTTCAGCCTTCTCCAAATCCAGGGTAGCCAGTTCTCCTGATAGCTTCCAGAGAGGCCCACGTTGTCTCTAGTCTGTCTTTTATTTGCAATGTACCTATAGAATCCCTTCCTGTTATCTTTCACATCCCTAGCCAAGTTGAATTCTAAGTGGGCCTTGGCCTTCCTAACCTGGTCCCTAGCTTCCTGGACAACATCCCTGTGTTCTTCTCAGGCCGTCTGTCCTTTCTTCCACCTTTTATAAGCCCCTTTTTTCCTTAGAGTTTTCCTCAGCAGCTCCTTTTCCATACAAGCAGGTCTCCTGGCCCTCCTGCAGCACTTCCTTCTAGTTGTGTCACAACACTCCTGAGCTTGCAGCAGGTGATCCTTGAATACCAACCAACAGTCTTGGGCCCCCCTGCCTTCTAGGGCTATATCCCTATTGTATGAATGTTTTCATGTATTATATCTGTTGTCCATATCTACCAGGTATGTGTTACCATGCAAAAAGCCTCAATTTTTCTGGATGTAACTCCTCTCTATTATTAAGGCAGTTAATCCATAAAAAACCAGAACCCAACATGAAGTGATTAAAAAACATAAAGCTGTAAGGACTAGCAAAAAATTCCCCCAACATTACATATACTATAGTCTTTTGAATTACTGTATTTCTCTGAAAATTTAAGAGACTAGATAGACTGCATTCACGATATACTACAGACTCAGAGGCAGAGTGTTCAGAAACATCCTATTCCATACTAAAACATGGCAACTTGGAAATGTACTAGATATCAACATTCAGATCCACACCTGAGAAGTGGAAATACTTACATGGAGGCTTACAAAAGTCAGTCACACATACCTAAAAGAAAAATGCCAGGGAATAATGTTCCCAAGATTAAAAAGTAAAAGCCATTTTACATGGAAAAATAATGAATGCTTTGAAATTATTTTAAAAGAATCTAATCCTTTAGCTAACATAGTTCATTTACAGTTAACTATCCTGTCTTCAAGTATCTGAAGTCACAGAAGGAAACAGGGCATGCAACAAGATACTAATACTTTTGGTCACTTAATTAGTTTATTCTTCATTCTTTTCTAAAGAAAGAAAAAAGAAAACATAAACCATAAGGACTTCTGAAATAGCTATTGATAAATATACCCTTCCCTTAACAACATTTCAAATTTAGGCAATCCTTATAAAACAGATTTTAGTATTTATTCCTGAACTTTAATATGCCTAAGTAAGGCACAACATAACACTTAAACTGGGTGGTGGTGGAAAATTATTCTTTGTTAGCAATTAGGGCAATATGTGGCTTTTTAGATCAGATTTCTTGTGGCACTGGACAACAAATCAGGCATATTGCATGGAAAAAAAAATAATCAAATGCTGGTACTCCTTTCTTTGGTTAGAAGGAATGTGAACATCAGTTTGAAGTCTTGCACTGCCAAAGATAAGCTCTGCAGGCTCTGTTTAGATACAACCACACATAACTTGTGTGCTATAGACTCCCGTGTCCAGCATCTCTCAAAGGGGCTTTAAGAACTTATGTTCATATAAGCAGCACAAGCTGGGCTTCTTATCCACAGTTTATAGGAAATTCCCAAGAACTAGGGTTTAACCATTCTCCAAAGAAGAGGAGATCAATTGCCCAAAACAATAACCCTGCAACATCACTTCCCCAGATTAATCTGTCTGCACAAATGATATGGTGACTTCCTCTGGAGATGTACTGCAATAATTAACTGCAAATTATTTTATCGCATTTGAGATTCGTTATCTACTTGAGATGTACTATGCAAGTACTTTATTACTTGCAATGCTTGAATCAAACATCCAGTGTGTATAAATATTCAGAAAAGAACATTTGCCTCTTGCCTACCCACACAAGACAGTTTGAAAAGACATCAAGGTTTTTCCAAATCTTATAGTTCAATGATGAGGTGCAGAACAGAACATTAAAAGAAAAATTAGCATCATTTGACCCTCCCTCACATCCAAGTGATGCAAGTACATTTTATGAAATAAATACCGTTTTAACTATTGCTTTCAAAACACGTTGGGGAGTTAAAGTTTAAACTTTAAGGTTACTCCATTTGAACTTTTTTGGTGGAAGAGGGATTAAATAAGAAACTTTTTGACACAAATGCCTTTTTACAACATATAAACATGCTTAGCAGGTAAAAGCCTGTCTCACCTTTGCTTGGGATACCCTCCATAAAACTACTGCTATTGTGTATTGCTAGCACACCTGTGAACACCTCATATTTAAACATTAAATTAATGAATGAATAAGTCTTTAAAAATACATAGAAAATGGTGCCCACTAGACAAGGGTGCCTGGGAGATTTGAGAAGCAGTAAGAAGCCTATAACACTGGGGAGCACAGGGAAAGATAACATTGGCTTAAAGGAGAGGAGTTGATAAATTCAGTCCTCAGAAGAACCCCAAAGAGCAATCACTTACTTTTGGCAGGCCTACCATACTTGCAGGGCAGTAATGACAGAATTAGAAACCTAATCTTAAAATCCTGACAGTAAAGAAGGAAAGGGTGCTTCATTGCTGCTGCTCCCATTTAGCTAGCAACAAGAGATCTGTAGGTCAGTGGCAGACACTTGAGTCCCTACTCCTTCCTTCACTTGTATTAAATTTGCAGCATCTCACCAAGGGTCTGCTTCCAACTACACCTCAAATCTCTCCTGTTCCTCATAACCATCATGTCTCCTTATATCTCCCTGGCCTTACTGCCCTCTATTCATAACCAGAACATCTCAGATATCATAAACACTTACTGCAACTCTTCTAGCACAATCTCATATCTTCTTTCCAGTGATTCTATTTTGAGAAAGAAAGTGAAATACTTGCTTCCATCCTTTCACTTGAAAGGTATAAAGCACCACTGAAAACTACCCCCATGTGAAGACCATACATCTTTCTTCCTACCATTCGCGTAAAACTGGACTTCAAAAAGCACTCCGGGAGGCCCAGAGAAATCTGCTGGCATGCCTGATTAGCCACCCCGTTTCTAAACAGATGATACTTTTTAAAATGTCACACCATACTTCCCACAAGAGTTGTATGTAAATGCTAAAAGAAAAACATTCTGACCTCACCAAAATCCAAGGCAAAGGTCCTAACTGATTCAGCAAAGGCAGTTTTGAACTAGTAACGTTCTTATCCCATCAAATTGACCAGCCCCACTGTAATTACTTTAATGGGAAAAATTAATATTAGAAACAATAAAGAGTATAATGTTTCACAATAAAAACAAATTTATAAAGTGGAAAGTGAGAACTGGAGAAGAGCAGTATTCCAAAAGTTAGAAAAACTTTCTAGTAGATTACTTTCAATCACAAGCTCTCACAGGAGTGGTTATAAATTCACAGCTCCATGAATTCACCCCTCAGGGGAAAGGGTGGAATAGAAGTCACTACTCTATCTGGTGAAGCTGAGCTGGGCTGAAATCAGACAGAAGTGCTTTGCTCAACTGTCTTTAGTGTTCAGACAAAACAAAGCGAAACAGAAACTTACCTCTTCAAGAGCTTTAAAATGCTGATTCATGGGACAAGATATATAACTTTTCCATTGGAAAAATCTATTGATACTGTGCAATCTCTTAATTTAGGCTCTCAGAAGAGTAAGAATGTGAATGACTGGCATTTCAGTGGAGCCCAAGGGTAGATAATAGTATGTAAAAGTGCCCCCACGCCTGAGAGTAGTTACAGAATATGCTCAAGAAAGAAACTTAACTCCATAAGCTAATATTGCACTGCTCAGTCAATGGGCAGGAAGTCTACCAAATTAAAGGACTTGGTTCTGGAGAGGAGAAAAAGAAGAAAACGAAGAAGGATAGTATCATGTCCCTTAAAATAGGCCATTGCCAGAAAAGAATTCAAAGACACAAATTTAAACCATCTTTGAGTTTTACTGAAAGAGTGGCAAGAGAAGTTATGTACAGGACTTCAGAGTCCAAGTCCCCTTTTCCTTGATTTTCACTGAGCTCTAGCACCCCATGACACTTCAGAAATAACTTTTTTCTGAAGTATTTTGCATATGCACCAGATATTTTGAAAAAGTAATAGCTATGAGTCATTTTTCACTCAAGGTTAGGGCAACAATTAGATCTGTAAAAAGTCTGTTTAGCTGGCCAGGAATAGTAAGTTTGTATTTAGGCTTTATAATCTTATTTATGTTGACCCACATATATTTATGCTAATATCACAAAAAAACAAATCTGATTGATGTGGATGAAACTTAATATTTATAGAAAACTACATAAATAGTGCATTAAAGAACTCTGGAAGGAGAAAGTCCAGATTATAAATCACGTCTAAGTTAGAGATACATTTTAAGCAGATAAACCACAGTAATATTGAAAGATTTTTGTGACCTGTTTTTGCTTCCTGACAGTCATGATAAGCCAGTCCTACTCATTCTTCTTTTAAAATGAGCATTAAAGAATTGACAAGCTTACGTTTTAGAGATGGAATCAAAAGCCCAGGAGTTCAAAATACAAATTCAGATATTAAATTAAATATAGACTCAGGTACATATGCCTTTATTGTAAAAAAAAATAATAATACATGCTCCTGTAAACATCATCTCTTTGTATTAAAGTCACAGAGAGCATAAAGTTACTAAAACAAATACCACACTTCCATAGTAAATTTATCACCAGCTTATAAGGTGATGCAGAATAACCTGAATTGTAGGGAACGATATGCCTTTGAATATATGCCTCAAAATAAAGCAAAGTATCCATATTGAGATGCATGTGCTTCATATTTTAACATACCTTAACAAGGTTTATTATATCAGTTTCTTATACTAAGCACAATATGACAAATTTTAAGGTCAAAAAATGTCTACCTCAAGTATAAAAAGTAATGATTCATTTGTACTTTTACTGATATGCATAATCTTGAAAATTTTACATAAGCCTTATTTTGCCTTTGTGAAAGATCAGATTCTGTAGCATTATCATTGCAATATTGTCCTTTTCTAAACATAATCAATGTGACTGACTATCCATCCATAACTCCCTTCATAACAAAGATATTTTGAGGTACACATAGTGGAAAAGATAGCTGGTCAATTCCTAGTAATGTTAATAACAACAATTCACAGCAAGCTCTGCTCAAGATGAATCTTGAACACCAGTGAAGTTGACTATCAGAAAGGGAAGTGAGAACATGCGAGGGGATCTGCATGAGTGGAAACCAGCAACCACCAGCATAAGAAAGAGAACTGCACTGAACACCTTCAAGGTGGAGAGATAATGAACATATTTTGCAAAGAGAAGCTGCAGACTGAAGCTGTGGAAGGAAACATGGTATTCCTCAATTGAAGGGTTTGGTAATCTTTGCTTCAGGCATTCTTTTGTATTTAAGAAGTCAAAGTAACAGATGATGATTAGCTACAGTTAGTGTTTTACCTTTGAAGGTCAGACTCAGTCTTTAAGGCAGCATTCCAAAAGAGCCTCTGGGCCCATAACTTGCGAGGTTGGTTATCCGGGGGAGTGACAGTTGTTGTTTGGTCCAAAGCATTAAATACTTGAGTCTTTCACATAAACTCTGACTCACAGCCCCCACTCTTCTTTCCTCTGATCTCTCTGCCCCTTCTACCCCAGAACCTCCTTACTTCACCTATCCCCAGACTGTCCCCATCCCCATCACACTCACTCCTTCCAAATCCTGCTCCCATCCCTCTGCTTGTCAGTAAAACAGCACTGGTGCTACAGACTTCATGCTGCCATCCTGACGTGTGCGTTGGCACTCCACACCAATCTGTAATGATCAAGCACCACCTTCCATGCTAATCCTCTCCAGAATTTCTTGAGCTGAGAGATACTTCAAAAATCCAGACAGACTACAGTTTTTGTAACTCATCTTGAGGACACAAGGGCACATGAGACTGTGCTAGTTCGAACAAACAGCGGGAGACAGATGCAAGATGCTGAAGAAAGCTATGATGTGAGAAGTTCTTAAAGTGGATGGAGTATCAGTTGTACAACCAATGGAAAGATAAGAGAGACCAAAATTTTCAATAAAGTCCCTAAGGAAACAGTAAGGAGAGAAGGAAAATCATAATCAAAAGAGCTTTTGCTTACAAGGGAGTATCTATATTAGATATTTAACCTCCTAAGCAGCTATGGCTTAGGTAGTTACAGGTTTATTGTTATTATACAAATAAAGATTTTTAAGCTAGAGGGCTGGGGGCAAACATGATTTCTAGCGAATAACTCACACAGGCACTTGACCACAACAGGTCCTGAAGCTTGCCACAGGTCTACCGTTTCATAGAAAGCAATGCTTGGAATACAGCATCCTAATTATAAAATACTATAGTGAGGATATTTTTTAAATTAAATTCACTTAATAAAGACTTAGTGATACATTTCCTGTAAGTTCTAATCTCAATTCATTATTAGTTGAGATCTTCTAAATAAATGCCAAACCACAGTGTTTTCAATTATTACTTTGCAAATATACAATTGCCTTATTAAATCTAAATTGACTACAGATTTAACAAATCTTAATTCAAAGCACTGTGATGAATTTTGTTGCCAGACAGATGGAATAAAACCTTTCCATCAAAGCACAAAGGCCAAAATTTAAAAAAAAAAAAAAAAATCCAAATTAAAAAAAAAATCCAGAACTATTTGAAGGAAGAAAAGACAGCAAAAGAGAGAAGGAAAATATAAAAGCCTACATAATATTGATAGGTAGACCTCAATTTCTGGCCATTCAACTTAATTTTCAAAATCCCAAATGCTATATTAAATTTGTTTTAAAGAGATAAGGCCATATTTGAAGGAAATGAACACAAAAGTAATGAAAACTATTACTAGAAGTCAGAAAATATATTTAAAGCAAACAGTGCTGTCCCTGTGGTAATTTAAGCCCTTAGCAGACCATTACAATTGTATTGACTACAATAGCCTCAGTCATATGCTCGGCTATACTACATTAGAAATAGTCAAGCCATGATATATTAATGATGCCTTGCTATTTTGCAATAAAGTTTAAAAAAAAAAAAACAAAACAAAAAAACAAACAAAAAAAAAAACTTTCTTAATACAGTGAATTTACTATAAGGTGTTTAATAAATGCTCAATAAGCTTCTCTTTATCTTGATTTTACTGAAGGCACATGGAAGGGGAAATTACACTTCTAAAAATGTCGGGCCCTCCTGTGAAGAAAGAAGGTAAACCTAAACAAATGGAGTAGCCAACCAAAGCTGAAGGGAGCTGTAATTTCTCAACACTGAGTGCTTCCTCCCCCTAAAATTGTAGAAGTTACTATGGATACAGACTAAGTTGAAAGGTTCAAGATAGGCTTGATCCATTAATCAGACCAATGTTAAACCACCCACCCAGGTGACAGATGTCATCTTACTCTTTAATTCAGTTTTGTTTCTTTCTCATGAGATTATTTAGTTTCAGAGCAGTTCAGTTCAAAGTCAGCAATTATTAAAATTTCTTGGAAAACTAACAAAGTGTAGCTCTTTCTCTTGGGTATTCTTCTACAGAAGAGACTCAACACTTTCCAATTTCATGTCCAAATGTAATGCCTTCTCATACAGCAGTGTTCAAGATGAAAAATATTTCCAGCAGGAAACTCTACATCGATTTCTAGAGACAAGCAGTCTCAAATTACATGATTCACTGTTACTAGAAAAACTGTCTAGAACCACTCAGCAAATTCAAGACACACACATACAGCTTACACGTAGAAAAGAAAGCTAGTCTTGACATTACAAAATTTCCATCATTTTAGCATTGCTGCACTTGGCTGTTGCATTTATTGTGTTACATTTGGCACTAAATATGTTTGGATTTTAAAATCGTCAATATTTTCCATACAAATATGTTCTATAACTTGTCTAACAAAAATGGGCAAGCATTCCAGTAATAAAATATTAAGTAGCTTTTGTACCTATAAAGACATTAATAAGGCAGAAATCATTTTAACTTATGTAATTCAAGACCTGTAACTCCCAGAAGGATTTTTAAATGGCCACAATTTTTATTATTTTTAGCTGAGACAGTATTATCTGAGCAATGGAGTCTGCAACTAAGCATACTTAAAAGTATCTAACATCAAGTAGGCAGAAACCCATTCTACTTCTTCAGAATGTTTATTTTAACTCAACTTCAATCCACATCCAAAATGTCTGTGTGTCCACAATGTAATGTATGTGCCATGCAAGATCACCGAAACATGGGAAGAAGAAAGACGTGATTTATAAATACATCAGTTGGCAGTTACACTAAATAAAAATATGCAATACAAAAATCATTGGAGGAGAACCAAGACTGGTCAGTAAATGCAACTGCATCATTGTTCTCACAGGGGGAGACTGTCAAAGGCATGAAGGTGAGTTAAGTATCCAGTGCTCAACACACGCCAACATGGGTTGGACACAACTGATATTTATGCTTTTCAAAACTAATCCGGTAATTCAGGGAAAAGGCCACTTTCAGTAAGTGGTAAAAATGAAAAAATTATATTGAATTCCCATCCACCTTCTGCAAATAATTTTTTGTTGTTTTTTTTTTTTTTTTAAGAAAGTAAGGAAAGACTGCCAGTACAAACTACCTTTTCTATTTCACGAGCACAGTAGAGGCTAATACAGATAAATGAATCTGTTTCCCAAAGTTGTAACTATATTCAAAAACATTTTTACATGGGCAAGTATTTACAGCACAGTTCTGAAAGGTTTAAAGTGGACAAGTTGCTGAATTCATAAACATGTTATGAAAATGAAGGCCAAAATCCTAAACTAATTTACAGAAGGGACACATAAACCATATACTGATTTCATTTAATTTTTCATCAAACCCTAGCCACCTGGTATAGATTAGGCAGCACTTGGCAATATTATACAGCAGCTGGGAAAGCAACCTGAAGAATACCATATCCACAGAGCCTGCACAGGGAATAGGCAAAGAGAGGCAGGACATCATTCCATGGGCTGGGACAGGTCCAAGCATGGCTATGAGTGCTCCTCATCCAGCTCAGATTGCCACAGACTGACCTCACACAGATCTAAAGATCATATGTGATGTGAAAGCCAGCACCCACTTTCTCACAAGGTGGTAAATCCCAGTGACATGTTACAGTACTGAGGGGGAGAATGTCATTCATGGAACAGACACTTGATTATTTCAGGAAGCAAAGAAAAGCTGCTTCTCACTTCAGGTTCCTAGGCTCAATGACCTAATTCTGGTTAGATTATCACACACACACACACAAAAAACCCACCCATATATATGAATTAGAGGTAATAATGATTAATAATCTATATGGGTAATAGTGCACATATGAGCATATGGAAAATTCAATATGAATCAGCACAACTGCCAGACAGCAATGAAATAATGTGTAGAGATACCAGAGCACTCGTTGATTTTAACAGTTGTGCTTCTAGGCACAAACATGCAAACAGGGAATCTTGTTGCACATTAGCAGGTTGTAAATTTCCAAATAAAATGCAGTACTAAAAGTGAAAGGTTGTTTGTTTGGTTTTAATAGTACATCTGTTTTATTAAAATAGCAACACTTACATATTAAAGCATGTCTGGCGCGAGGTGTCTGGTCACATGAAATTTGTGTGGGAGCAAAAAGCATGACAAGAAGCCCACCCATATATTAGTGTATGTATTGCCTAGTACCTACATGAGGCACTGTTAAATTAATGCTTAATCCTTTTTATTTTCATATAGTGGGAATTTGTTAACATTAGGAATATCTGCTTAGATCATCATTCTTTCCTCAATTTTCCTTCTAACTAAAGCAATAAACCCAATAAAAATAACCACAATAAAAACTAGGCTAATGCGTCAACTATTTAATCTGCTGAATGTTACATATCTTGGAATGAGTTGGGATGTTCTTTAGCAAAGAAGTTTTATGGTGATCTTGAGACATCTGTGAAAATATCACTATGTTCCACAACATATCATTTTAAAAACTGAGCATGAGTTATGGCCTTCCTACAGCAGTGAATGTAAGGGCTCAAAAAAAAACTCACTTGAACATCTGTTCATATCTGGCGTTCGGAGTCCGTAGTACCCCGATGGGCAGGAATGCAAGCATTCACCATACTGTCTCATTCCTTCTCTTCGTAGGAAGAAGAATAACTTGTGTTGGCATCTGATGCACCCATTATCCTTTGAACAAGATAAACAACCTTTGCAAATTGGATTTGGTCCATAGCTAGCTGCAAAATAAGAAGATAAATTACACTTTGAGATCATTTGGAAATTATTTTGGCTGGAGGTTCTCTTCTCTCTAAAGTGTTACTTATCTACCACATGGTTGCAAATAGTTTTGAAAGGAAGTTTCTGAAAGTGTACTTCACTCTCATACATCTGCACTGGCAAGTGAATAAAGAGAAATGCAATCTCTACATTTTTTATTGTACATAAGGCAATTTAATGAATTTACACGCATTGAAAATAAAAGTACCGGCAAGCAGAGACCAAGCTATATAAAGTTCACCAGTATAACCTAAGTAAAACCCAGATGTTGCATTCTAGTTTGAAGCTGGGAACATAAGCACACAACAACAACTAAATATATGAACAAGAGCACACTGATACATGTACCTGGAATGATATGTTCATGGAAATCCAGCAACCACACTACTGCAGTTTTTGACTTGTGAAGAAAGCAATATTAAGAGTAGAGAATTCTCTGCAGAACAGGTACAACACTAGCAACAGCTGTCCCACAGCCTGCTGTCCCATATGCCCTATCCCATCCTTGTATGGGATATATCTCCTATACCCATTGGGTCCGGTTCTAGAACAGCTCTCTTCTTGCAACCTTTTCTTGATCTTTCTAATAAGAACATTAACACAATTATTTCCAAGAAAAGAGTAGTAGTTCTAACTTCCAGGAGCCTTTTTCTACAAGTTTCTACCAAAATGGGCTGAAAACCATATGCACAGACATTACTGAAGAAGATTACCATTTTAGGTCACCAGTTGCTGTGCCTTCAATTCCATTCTCAAGTTTTTGGTTTTTTTCTCCCCCTTTGTTTTTTTTAATTACTTGGCTGATAACTGCAACACAAACCCCAGCTGCATTACTTTTGCCCTTATGAGCTTTTATTATCCTGCCTTTCCACAGAGTCACCAAACACTGCCTTGTCCCCATGGGCTGTCAACTCCTCAAGCACTGAGTCAGCACAGCAGGTTAGCAGAGGGAAGACAGCTCATGACATTCCTAAAAACAGCATAACTTAACAGGTCTGGTTTAAATATTAAATTGGCTACAGGACTTCACAGAGATTTGCCAGTTCAAACCCTGTTTACTGGAAACAAAACAAAAAAATACCATGCAACAGAAGGAAAGTGTCTTTGGGGTCTCAAGAGCTTTTTAACAGAGCAGCTAGCCAAAAGAACAAGGACTATGTCTAATGGTTACAGTCTTAAAAACTTAGAAGTATTCCACCCTAACATAGTACTCTGGTACTTTTATCTTGTATGTATGGATAATTGAGGTTGTTCAATGGATTAATTCACCAGCAGAGCCAGGAGAAAAAAAAAAGGAAAACCCCACCACCCTCTGGAACTGGTAGCTGATAAGCTTTACTCTCACCTTCACACATCTGCATGCCACATTCCCACACCCACTCTGCTCCCGTCCCTCACACATGCTGCACCAATTTCAGTCCAACAGCATTCAACTCAGATCTTGTAGAAAATAATCCCAGTGGGTGGCAGGCAGGACAAGAAGGCAAGCAATCAGTGTGAAACAGCTCAGCCAGTGGGACGCTTTGAGTATTGGAGTACTCTGGCAGCAGGCTCACACAGTGAGAACCACTTGATGGGAATAGCATCCTTACCCTCTAAGGTATACGTATGATTCTTTGCCTCTCTGAAAACCCGTTTGTAACAATGCTCCCTATCAGACCAACTGTCTTGCACTCCTAAACCAGTTCCTATCTCCAATTGTCCACAAGACTTCAGATATAACTTTTTCCTGCATTTCATGTTGCTACTATTTTCATTCACAATCCGCATCTTCAAAGACTTACAAGATGAGAAACAAACAGATGATGAGCTAGGCCTGGATACATCCCTCATCTCACTGTCAGCAGGGAATTGCCTATCTGTAACCACATCAAATAATATGACCATGTACTCCAAAACAATTGTTGCTTAACAGATGGTGGGCAATCCTGTAGTCTTCCGAATCCCTTTTTAGTCTCCTTGCATCTTACTCTTCGCAAATCTGTACCTCCAGCTTGTTCAGGATTCCTCAGAGAAGCCTGTACTGTACAAAAGAATTCAATAGAACAAAGCAGTGAAGATGCAAGATGCCCGATTCCATTTGCCACCCAAACACTTTTCTTTGGAGTTTGAATCAGCTGAAGTCAGATCTCATATCTCATATGCAGTATGTGCATGATTATGACTCCAGGGCCAGGCCAACCACTGAACAGCATGGTTATAGCTAAAGGTGACTACATATATGTATATATATATACACACAGATATAACTAAAAACTATGCAGCAGCAGGCCTGCTGGCAACAGACAAGATACCAGGGTACACCTGCCTCAATGGGGGGAAAAGTTCTTTGCACAGGAGTTAGCAGGGCTCACTGAAAGAGCTTTAAACTGGATTTGAAGGGGGAAAAGGATAAAGCCAGGCTCACTAGAGATAAGTCTGGGAGCAGCACACCAATATTTATGGGATGGTGTGCTAGCTGAGGTCCTTCAGTCTGCCACCATCTCAGTGGAGGTAGGGGATGGAAATCCATGAGGCAGCAGAGAAGCAAGACTTGATGATGTGTTAAAAACCACAAAAGTGCCTGAGAATGGTCACATAGTGATTAAGGCTTCTCCCCCCATAAGAGTGACAGAATCAATAGCCCAACTGAGGTGCATCCACACCAATGCACAGAGCATGGTAAGCAAACAGGAGGAGCTGGAAGCCACTGTGCAGCAGGAAAATCATGACATAGCTGCTATAATGGAAACATGGTGGGATGACTCAGACAACTGGAGTGCTATGATGGATGGCTATAAACTCTTCAGAATGGATAGGCAAGGAAGGAGAGGCAGTGGGGAGCCCTGTGTGTTAAGGAGTGTTTTGATAGTCTAGAACTTGATGGTGACAATAGGGCTGAGCGTTTCTGGGTAAGAATCAGGAGAAGGCCAACAAGGCAGATATCATGGTGGGAGTCTGTTATAGAACACCCAACCAGGATGAAGAGGCAGACAAAATATTCTATAAGCAGCTGGGAGAGGTCTCACAATCACTAGCCCTTGTTCTCATGGGGGACTTCAACTTACCAGATGTGTGCTGGAAATACAATACAGTAGAGGGAGAAACAAACTAGGAGGTTGCTGGAGCGTGTGGAAGACAACTTCCTGACACAGCTGGTGAGTGAGCCAACTACGGAAGGCATCCCACTGGACCTGTTGTTTACAAACAGAAGGACTTGAGGGTAATGTGATGGCTAGAGGCCATCTTGGCATGGCAATCACAAAATGATAGACTTTTCAATTCTTGGAGAAGGAGGGGGGTCAGCAGAACTGCTACTTTGGATTTTCAGAGGGCAGATTCTGGCCTGTTTAGAAGCCTGGTTAACAGAGTCCCTTGGGAGGCACTCCTGAAGGGCAAACGGGTCCAGGAAGGCTGAACATTCTTCAAGAAGGAAATCTTAAAGGTGGAGGAGCAGGTTGTCCTCATGTGCCAAAAGAGAAGCCATCAGTGAAGACAATCAACTAGTCAGGTCCTGAACTTGGGTCACAACAACCCCATGCAATGCTACAGTCCCGGGGAAGAATTGCTCAGTGGAAAAGGACCTGGGGGTGTTGCACACAAATTTAATGATGCTGATTTCTCTGAGATTCAGCCATAGCTTTTTCCTAGCATACTCTCACATGAAAAAGAGCTAACTGCATAAAATGATCTTCCATTATCCTGTGCTATCCTTTTTTTGGAGATGGATGGCACATCTTTCACAGCTTAAGGTCAACACAAGATACACGGAGGAGTTGAATAGTACAGTAATTTTGTAAGTTGCATACATTTATTCCAAAATTTTCACGTGTGTGGAGGCTCCCCCAACCATGACATCTAGACTCTCTTCTTCATCTCCTGACCAGCCTTAAAAAATTATTTGTAATTGCTATGCTTGCATTTTTTTCCCTCTTATAGAAACACTGGGAGATTGACTTCATCAAAACTTTAACTCACTCATTGAATTTGGATAGTAGTTCAAGATGGTCACACAGTTAATGGTCACATAGTGATGACTTTCCTTGTTGCTCTCCTAGTTAGTTAAGCTATAAAGAGACCTAAAAATGCATCAGACATTTTTCTCTTTTTTTTAATCACATTAAGGAAAAAAAAAAAACAAAACACTAAAGCATTATACAATGATAAGGGTGTAAGGGGAAATAATGTGACTTATATGATGCAATACAGAGAGTGAACTTTATAAAATAATCTGAAAAATGAAAAATATGAAATATTTTTAAATTATGAAATAATCTGAAAACTTTCCACTGTGCTGCTCAAGCATGACATTTAAAAATTTCCAAGTATTTTGTACACAGTAAGTTACTGTGAAGTATATCACAGAATAGGTGGGCTTCCACATTGTTGTTGCCTATATTCTTTTCAGACCTTTGTGGGAAGCATACTGACTTCTGTGACAGTTCAAAATGACCCAATGCAGGGAAAATCATGATATGTTCTACTACTACATTACTTGGATACTGAACAAATACTTTAACAAATCAAGTATCACAGCACTGGTTTTGGTGTCACATCAGCAAGCCATCTTGAAGATACCAACTTAACTTTCTCTCTTTGCCCCTATGTACACAGGCTATCATTAAATCCTACTGGGTCCCCACTGCCCCAAAGTCTTCCCGTTCCATCTTTGTTTCTTAACATAGCAAATATAATGCATTCTTATCACAAACAGCTTCTTCAATTCTCATATAATTCCTCTTTGAAGGAGGAAGCCAATGCCTGTGTTCAACATAAACACCTATACACTTCCTTTCAAATTTCTTCATAACTTTTTCTTTCTGTATTAGACTGCAAGAAAAAATAACAAACTTACAAAACATGGTCAATCACATTCCAAGTATCCAGCTGCAACACATGCAATGTAGGACATCACGCTACTCATCCGTTTCAACCCTGCCTGTACCACCCTCCTCCCTCAACTTTGTATGCCAGGCAGACAGGTTTCCTCCAGCAAAATCCCTCATGGAAACTTGCTCCTTCCACAGGGCCTACAAATGCTAACCAGCATCACAGCGTTGCTGTCGTCACATCATAAAACTGAAAATGCACACATGCTCCAAGTCAGCACCATCCTCTGGGTCTCACAGGACATGACTGCCCTGGCTGTCTGTTAAGATTGTAAGGTCTTTGCAGAAGGACTAATGTTTTGCACAGCCATGTAAGTACGTGCATGGGCGTGAACACCACAAAAACACAAAGCTTTATACAGATAACATGTTTTTCTATTCTTTCTGCCTGCTGCTTCTACAACTAAATATCTGGAGTATAAAGAAAAACCATCTACAGGCTAGATTTGCTATGGTGCTTTTTTATTTTAGATCTAGGATTAAAGCTGCCAACTTTCAAAAGGTTACTTGAGAACACAGACTAGTACCCA
The DNA here is from genome assembly GCA_017639245.1 of Myiopsitta monachus. Lineage (NCBI taxonomy): Eukaryota > Metazoa > Chordata > Aves > Psittaciformes > Psittacidae > Myiopsitta > Myiopsitta monachus. Next base: position 87,329,867 of record CM029918.1, read on the forward strand.
AACACTGAATGAACTCTGAGGGTGTTCAAAGTTTCATGGTTTGGATCCTTACCAACTAAAATCAAATGTCAGCTAATTACTTTAACTCTTGTCTGGATCAAATGTATTTAAGCTATATTGCTGAAGCAGTTTTAACCGAATTGTTATGACTGCTTGAAATCACAAGAGAATCAATAGTACAAAAAGGAGTCTAGCCTGTTCCCCACAAGAATACAAGTTGTTCTGTAAGCAAGAGATCTAAGAGCATTTGATTTTCTGTGATCTTACTGTCTTACAGCCCATATCACAACAACTGCTACTAATTTGTGTCTTTCTTGTACACCCACTTTTTAGGTGTCACAAACATCTTTTCAACCTGGTGCTTCAGTTCACCACAAGAATCTAGTATTTTTACACTTCCATAAAATCCTTACTGAAATGGACAACTGAATCCAAAACCAATTAGAGAAAGAGGAGAGCCTGGAAGAGAAACAAGCAATAGAAAAGATCATCACCTAAACATCATTTCTTTAGAGGGGCAGCCTAAGGTGATCTTTAAGTGCCTAATATACCTCATTGCCTGGTTTCTGCGTCACTTCGGCAATCTTTGGTCTTTCGAACTCTCTGAAGTCAGAAACTGGGTTTACTGGTACAATGGCCAGCTTAATGGCACACTTGCCCTAACTGAAATTGCAGCCACATAAATGCTGGTACCTGGATTTCAGTTCAGATCTAGCAGAAATGTTTCCAAGACATTCATCACTGTAAACAGTAGGTGTGCAGGCAGGACTCAGAGGAGGGAAGCAACTAAAAGGCTACGGCAAGCTGCACTTTTTGTAGAAAGAGTTCGCTTAATGCTATAAAGATATCCCATGCATCTCAATAAAACCAAATAAAATATGCTTGGCATATGTCTTCAGGGTGCCAAAGAAAGGGAAGAAGAATATAGCCTTACAGGTACACCGATATTACACAGTGTACCAATGAACTAACACTAAGACTGCAAGTTCATTATAGGTATAAACCATCTGACAGGCTATGAACAGATGTTGGCCAAGGAAAACACCTATTTGTCTTTAGAGCTGTGTAAAAGCAAAAGTAAGTTTTGGACAAAAATCTTCAATAACAACAAAAAAGGAGGGGGGGAATTACTAGCTTGGCTCTAGTCATTGTCTTCAAGAGAATTAAAAGAATCAAGGTCAAAGGGTATTCTCATGAACAATTAGCCCAATGCCCTAAATAAAGAAGCCACAGAACTTGTGCTTTACTAAAACATGTAATTTAAGACACCATTCAATCTTGATTTTTAAACTGTCAGCGGTAGGAAACCGCCATAACCTTTGTTAAGATATCACAGGGCTAATCACTCTCACTGTTGAAAATCTGTTGTGGAATTTTGAACTTCAAATAGCAACCACGGGACCTTTTGATATCTTTGCCTGCCAAATTGTTAGCAGTTTTTCAATGGTTTATTCCCCAATGCAGACACTCTGATCAGGTCAAGCCTTAGTCTTCTCATGGGTAAGATAAACAAAGCAGATTCCAGAATGTCTCACCACAAGGCAAAGTATCCAGTCTTTTGATCAATCCCTTAGCATTTTACGAATAGGCTTATGGGCACCAAAAAAAAACTGCTCAGCAAGGGAAAAGCTATCGTACCAGTGCCAAAGACAGAAATGATATAACTTCTCTACTTTTCCTAGATATTACTCTCAAAAACATTCATGTGTAAGTTTTTTTTGACCACAAAGGCGTCAATTCCTAAGTACCATTCTGCTTGGGGTATGAAGCCATCATTTTTTGGAGTTACACAGATCACTCAGTGCTATCTTTATCAAGATGTTGGGCCTTAATCACTCAGAATTATTTTCTCTGAAGCTGCCCACAACTCAGAAAATCCACATTTCCCACTCTTCTTCTGGAGAAAGTTCTACTAACTGTAGAGTGGGATTTCACTTCAATGAGTTTGGTAGGAATCTCACTAAATTTATGCTCGTAAATGAACAATTTTGCCTTCTTATTATGAAATCATTTCTTCACTTCCTTTAGAAGTCTCTAACTGTATTCTCAGTATCATAATTTTATGCACAAAATACTCCCATTTTTCAGCTCATTTCATTCTCTCACTATTCATATATGTCCTTCTGATTATTCTAATCTAGGCCTCAGAAGACTTATCTTCATTCTATCTATATTCAAAAGAGAGTGGACCTTTTGGACTTCTATTCCACTCCTAAATCAAAACATTCTACTTTTGCTACATGGGTATCCCAGTGAATACTTTCAGAATTTTCTGTACTCTTTTACCTACCACCATGGTAGGGAGAATCACTGTGAAGAACAGCAAGGTATTATTCCCCTTCAGCACCCACCCTGAAAAGTCTCAAGAAATCACCTACACATAGAATCATAGAATAGTTAGGATTGGAAAGGATCTCAAGATCATCTAGTTCCAACCCCCTGCCATGGGCAGGGACACCTCACAACAAACCATGCCACCCAAGGCTATGTCCAACCCGGCCTTGAATGTCGCCAGGGATGGAGCATTCACAACTTCCCTCAGGCAACCCATTCCAGTGCCCCACCACCCTCACAGTAAAGAACTTCTTCCTCATATCCAATCTAAACTTCCCCTGTTTAAGTTTGAACCCGTTACCCCTTGTCCTATCAACACAGTCCCTCATGAAGAGACCCTCCCCAGCATCCTTATAAGCTCCCTTCAGATATTGGAAGGCTGCTATGAGGTCTCCACGCAGCCTTCTCTTCTCCAGGCTCAACAGCCCCAACTTTCTCAGCCTCTCTTCATACAGGAGGTGCTCCAGTCCCCTGATTATCCCCATGGCCCTTCTCTGGACTTGTTCCAACAGTTCCGTGTCCTTTTGATGTTGAGGACACCAGAACTGCACACAATACTCCAAGTGAGGTCTCACAAGAGCAGAGTAGAGGGGCAGGATCACCTCCTTCGACCTGCTGGTCACTGCTCCTTTTGATGCAGCCCAGCACACAGTTGGCTTTCTGGGCTGAGAGTGCACACTGCCAGGTTCATATTCATTTTCTCAATGACCAACACCCCCAAGTCCTTCTCCACAGGGCTGCTCTCAATCTCTTCTCTGCCCAACCTGCAGCTGTGCCTGGGATTGCTCTGACCCAGGTGTAGGACATTACACTTGGCATGGTTAAACTTTATCAGGTTGGCATCAGCCCACCTCGCAAGTGTGTCAAGGTCCCTCTGGATGGCATTCCTTCCCTCCAGAGTATCAACTGAACCACACAGCTTGGTGTCACTGGCAAACTTGCTGAGGACGTGCTCAATCCCACTGTCCATGTCACTGACAAAGATGTTGAACAAGATCGGTCCCAACACCGAATCCCTGAGGGACACCACTCGTTACTGGTCTTCAGCTGGGCATTGAGCCATTGAGCGCAACTCTTGCGTGCGGCCATCCAGCCAGTTCTTTATCCACCAAGTGGTCCACCTGTCAAATTGATGCCTCTCCAACTTAGAGACATGGATGTCATGTGGGACAGTGTCAAACACTTTGCACAAGTCCAGGTAGATGACATCAACTGCTCTACCCCTGTCCATCAGTTCCATAGCCCCATCATAGAAGGCCACCAGATTGGTCAGGCAGGATTTCCCCTTAGTGAAGCCATGCTGGCTGTCACCAATCACCTTGTTGTTTTTCATGTGCCTTAGCATGCCTGCCAGGAGAATCTGCTCCAAGATTTTGCGAGGCACAGAGGTGAGGCTGACAGGTCTGTAGTTCCCCAGCTCATCCATTTTCCCCTTCTTGAAAATGGGGGTTATATTTCCCTTTTTCCAGTTATTGGGAACATCACCTGACTGCCATGGTTTTTCAAATATGATGGACAGTGACTTAGCAACTTCATTTGCCAGCTCCTTCAGGACCCACGCAGACGGATTTCATCAGGTCCCATGTACTTGTGCACGTTGTACAGGTTGAGATATTTTGCAATATTTAGGAAGTACATGTATTATCAGAATCGCAGACTCACTACCAAATTCAGAAGCCTACTTCATCCATAAAATGACATGCATGTTGGTTTCAGGATGTCTTGGTTGGTTAGATATGCTGAGAACATTACTGACCTTCTTTCCAGCTGGGCTGAACTGCAGGGAGGTAGTTCAAAGATCTCAGGCATCCTTCTTCATTCAACTGTCTGGAGCTTTTAAAGGCATTTCTCAGTAACTTTGTGGATATCTGCTATCAACTGGAAACATTAAACTCCCCTTGTCCTTTTCTGTCTGCTCTTCACAGCCTCCCAGTCCTCACTTGCCCTCATCTCCACTCAATGCTGCTTCCTCCTCCTCCTGATGCAAAACTTCTTCCACATTTTCCCTCTGTTCAGTTCCTTGGGGGACATTACCTCTCTCCCTGAAAATGGAGCAGCACTGCTTCTTCAGTCTCGTTGCTCATTTCCCCAGTGACAGTACTCAATCCTCCAGTCCAGAAATCCAGTGCTCTCAACAATTCGCATGTTATGCACAAGAAGTGCTTTCTGGCTACCAGATGGAAAAAAATAAAACATTTGTTGCAGGTCACAAACACCACTCCATCACCTGCCACCCTTAAAACTCAAGTACAGAAATAGACACAGAGTGTCCTACTCCCTGCTCAAATATCCTAGGAAATATTAGCTTTTACTGCTGTTTGCTGTTCATAGATTTCCCAGTTTTATGCTGGGTCTTCCTGCTGTCACTGACAGAATAATTCAACACCAACATTTGAAACAAGGCAGAAAAGTTCCAAGCATCACAAGCAGAGACAAACAAAAGGTGAAATAAAACATACTATTAAGAAGTCCTCTTCCTTCTTGCTCGTGCATACAGGTCAGCTACATAGCCTGTTCATAAAAAAAAGCCAACAAATCCAACCAAGTCTTATCAACCGATTCACAGCTCATCTATCTTGAAGCCTAGCTCCCAGAAAAACATTTTTTACATTTGGTGTTCACAAGTCTTGGGCATATGATGCACATTCATACGCACATTGCTAATCCCACTTCTGAGCTTTTATTTATAAGTCAATCCATTTCAGCTATAGTAAGAAATCGCATCACACCAACAAATGGACCAGCCATTTCCTTTAATTCATTCAAAAGTTGTTGATTTGTAAAAGCAGCTGCTTCAGTTGTTAATCACACTGAAAAGAGTCCCTCCAAGGTGACCTCTGTTTCATCTGCTTATGAAATGCTAGAATGATTCTTTTTTAAGAACCCTTTATTCTAGCAGTACCAAAATATGGCCAATATACCGCTGTACTATTTGCACAGCTGTGGGCAGTTTTGTCTACTCCAAATCTCAAAACTCTTTATCTTTCCTGGCATCTTCAGTCTCTGTAAAATTATCCATGATGTAAGCTTTCAAGAAACTTGCATCAGGTAGCTTTATTATTTAGGGTACTTTATACGCCCCAGAGAATTTGATTAAATGATGGTAGTTTCATGTATAGCAACCTCAAGAAACTCCAACCACAAAACCCAAAAGGATTTTTGACACGTCTTAGTTTTGAAGAATAAACTGTCTTCCAGTTTCTCTTATTTAGATGTTATATTAATTAGACCTTCAGCTTTTTAAAGGTCTGTAGAGTAAAATGTAGAAAACCCCCAAAGCCACTACTTAAAAAAAGAAAATGATCACATCTGAGATTCTGGATTGTTCCCCAAACTCCAGCAATTCAGACATGAAGGCAAACACCACAAGTCAGTATCTTTGGCAAGAGCACATTGATTACATCTGATGAAAACTTCCTAAATCACTTGATGGGACAGAGACCAGCCCCCAGTCTGCTCTACCACTAGGATCAAACCCAATGTCCATCTCTCTCTGGCATGCTTTTCATGCAGTGGATGGGCTCTTTTGTCTTAGTGGCACAGGAGGCTGGTTTCAAAGAAGGGACACCTACAGCTCCCTCCCACCAGGCCACCACTCCATCACTCACCAGTCACAGCTCTCCAGCAGACACTCAAATTCAAAACAGTGTGAGCACTCTGCAGCCTCTGCGCCTGCACAGGGCCAACTTTAAACCATCTACAGCAGGAACAGGGAATTTTCAATTTCCCGACACACCAATCGCTATGTCCTCCCAAATATGCTGTTGAAAAATCACTCCTCAGCAAGGTTTTCTTTTTTTCACTTGTATCTCCTTTATCTCATCTACATATGAGACACCAGAGAGCCTTCTAGAATTTGTATGTAGGAAGAAGTAAGCAGTGAAGACAGCTCATGACAACCCTCACATTTCCCAGCTCATTTCAAGTGGGAAGTTTATTTGCCTTCCATTAAAAATAAATTCCACTGGGAAGCATGAGCAGATGCTCAGCCAGAGCCTGGTCCTTCCAGAAATAGTCATGGTCCTTCCAGATACTCACTATACCTGGGACCAACTCTTTATATATGGTGTTAATGTGGAAGCTGCAAAGAGAAACAAAAATTAAAGAAGGAACAGTCCTTTACTTTTCTCATAACACTATACTGGTGGAGAGGCCTGGTCAGTAGAGTCCATAAGGCAGTGTACTTCCACCTCTCAAGTGGTTAAAAGTCTCTTGACCACCAGTCTCAGACCTTTCTGTTTCAGGTTCCCATCCTATAATCTTCCAGAAGTGCACAAGCTGTTTCAGCCTATTTCATAATTACAAAACAGCACAGAAACACACAGAAATGTATTTTCCCCATGTACATATTCTGTGTGCCACTGTTTGATAGCACACTCAACAGCAAACTTCATCCAGCATATTGTTGCTGCAAATCAACATCTGGGACACAAATCCTATTGGAACAAAGGCCCAGGGTTTAAACAAATTCATTTTTTCCCAAGCCTTTTAATATCTAGACTATTTCAGCTAGCTGCTGTGAGTAAGATTCTTCTCTAGCATGCAGGTGAATAAACAGAGATTTCATTTTTTCCCTTTTGATGGTGTGTTTACTTTGTCTTCTATTGTAAGTTAAAACTTTTCCAAGCATTGAAAACTGCAGGGATCCAATGTACTGGCTTTTCAAACCAAAGCACAGTTAAAAACCCAGATCCACCCAAACCACTGAAGACAAAACATTATTGGAAGCACTAAAGCTAAAGAGATGAAGATTCAGCACACTCTACTTAAGACACAAAGTACAATGACGTACAAGAAGACTTTATACATGATGCATGATATTTCACATTGCCTTTTCATACTTTTACTGAACAATTTCTAAAAAGGTAGAAAAGATTGAGGAACAGAAAAAAAGTGGTTAGAGAAGGAGCTCAAGTAATCCTTTTCAGTTCCTGGAAGATTAAATTCAACACATGATAAAGTGATAGCTCTCAAATCTAGACTCCGAAGCTAGATAATCGATATAGCAATTCCAACAGAAATAAAGGCAAAGACTATATAGTTATTTTCATTGTTATATTAGGCACCACTAAACTAATGACTATACATTTAACTATTGTTTACTATCACATTTTATAGCACAACAGGAGCTGGTATGTAAAGGAAATGCCAAACAAATAAATATTTGACTGTGATTGTAAATCTGTAACAGTGTGAAGACCATGCTTTATTTCTCCAGTTTGTAAAGCAGTGAAGACACTGGTTGGTGTTTCATAAATAACAAACTTCTGAAAAATGCAGAACAACATAAAAATAAATCTTTTTGCCTTTAAAAAAAATTAAAAAATCTTAAATTGAAAGGTAGAGAAAGTGGGACCCCCTAAGAATGAGGATATGTAAGGTTTTAGACAATTGGGAAGAGTCTGGAAGATTTAACTGCCTTGAATACAAGCAGCTGAGTAGGAAACTGAAACACATGTAAGGTTACATTCACAGTATCATGTTTTGCACAAGAAATGTTGTACAGGTCTGTACAACTGAGCAAAAACTAGTCCTGAACAAAGCTTCAGTGGCGGCCTGTACAAGCAGATCTGCCATATGTCCAAGCCTGACAGAGGCAACCTGGGTTTCAGGTTAGGCATTAGGTTAAGAATGAAGCTTAGATCACACAGGAGTAAAACTGCCCACCACACCCTTGCAGAGGAGTAGGCTGGTACCAGGTACATGCAACAAGCCTGTAGAGAAGCTCATTTGGGTAGTGTGTAGACACAGCTCAGCATTCCTTCAGCTACAGCAACTGACAGAATAGTGAATGATTACCTCTGTACTGGAATACCAGTAGCACTTACGAGGTCCCAGATGGGGTACGTGGGATTAATCCATTTCAGTGCTATTGAAGCACTAGGCAGAGAGAAGATAATGTTTTCTCCTTGCCCAGGAGGAAAATTCAAAGCAAGATGGACCGTGTGGTTACTCCAACAGTTACCCAGTTTCAGTAAGTCCAGGACTCCAAGTGGTATCACAAAACTCCTGAACAGGTAAAGGGATGCACAGCCATTTTGAGCTCTGGCTAACCTGGCCTGGCCTCACACCTGACTCTTCTTTGAGCAGCAGATTGTAAAGGGAGGTCCAATCTCCTGTTTGGGAGGTCTCTTCCAGACTGACTTACCCTGTGGTCCTATGACCTGCGTCTGAAGTACTACTTCCTACTTGAAGGAGGCAGCAGCTTGAGCTACATACATGATGTGCAATGCACTTCTGATGGAGCAGGAACAGGTAACAAAGCATGCAGGGATGCAGAAAGTTTTCTGGATGTCCAGATAAATTCCTTTCCACAGGAGATCCCATGGAGGGAGGCAACAAGTATCAATGAATGAAATGGAAACAACGCATTTTGGAAACGTGCTGTAATTGTGAATATGGGATCCTAAAGAATACCTTTACAGCTGGAAGTATATTTTCCCACACAAAGTGAGCTCTCTTAAAAGAAAATATTTCAACAGAGAAAAGACCTACAGGAAGCAAGGCAGCTCAACTCAAATGAGATAATTCAGGAAAGCAAAAGATGACATCTACCACTGGCCAAAACATCATGGAAGTGCTCCCCAGTAATACTCTTGATTTGAAAAAAGTAGAGGTGCTCCACAAGGACAGGTGAATTTGGATATGGGTACCCACTTTGCTTCACCAAGACTGAGAAAAGGCTGTATATCCAAATGCTGAATATCCAACCCACGCCCCTCAGCCTAGGTGTGACAGGGGCAGTATTCTGCAACAGTGTCGTGGTTTAAGCTGTAAATCACGCAGCCCACTCACTCACTGCCCCCTCTTTCTTCCCCCACTCCAAAGGGCGGGGGGAGAATGGGGAGAAGAATCAAAAGAATGTAACTCCCACAGGTTGAGATAAGAACAGTCCAGTAACTGAGGTATAATACAAATCACTGCTGCTACCACCAATAATAATAATGACCAGGGAAATACAAGGGAAGAGGATACAACTGCTCGCCACTCAACAACCGAGCCGTGAACTGAACTCTTCCAGATTCCTGCCCCCAGTTTTTATGTCCTGGGCATGACATACTGTGGTATGGAATACCCCTTTCGTCAGTTTGGGTCAGGTATCCTGTTTCTGCTTCCTCCTGGCTTCCCCTCCTCCCTGGCAGACCATGAGACTCAGAACGTCCTTGGTCAGACCAAAACATTCTAAGCCGTAACTATAAACATCAGTGTTATCAGTGCTGTTCCCAGGCCGAAAGTTGAAAATACAGCATTGCACCAGCTACTGCGAAGGAGAAAAATTACTGCTGCTGCTGAACCCATGACAATCAGACAAACAATTACCCTTTAGTGTCACACACACAGAAGTACAGAAATTCCATGGCCTATAAGCCTCACTCACAAGACTAAAATGCTAGTACTGGTGTACCTCCAGCCTCCCAAAGACACCAGGATAAATTCTTCTTTAGCTATCAGCTATCATTAAAGAAAAATGCATCGTAGAAACTTTGACACTGGAGAAATACAATATACGTCAGATATTAGCATTTAAAAAACATAATCTAGAGTTTCTTTAATAAAGTGAGGTCTTTCTGTATTTATAAAGGGCACTACCTCAGTGGGTTTATTATGGGGCAATTCATAGTTAGATTAAATTTTAAGACAAAACCCAGGTAAATGCTGATCAAAAATTAGCAGTTGACAATGTACCTGTGGGTTTTAGACTGGCTTTATTTCCACTGTACAAGCAGCATATAGCATGAATCAGAAACATGATTATTTGAAACTCCACAAGCTCCAAATTTGCCATGCTTAAATTACTTGTTAGTGTAATTGATTGGAAACAGAAATTAGATGTTGGAGAGAGTTAAAATTTGTAATTGATTAAGGATATTCTATTGGATGAAGAAAACCACTATTCAGACAAAAAAAAACAAAAATAAATTAAAAAGTATGTAAGTGGTATTAAAGCACACCTTCAAAGAATAGAAAACCAAGATGTAAGCAGCAATCAATGACAGTTAAAAGAATGAGATAATTGACAGATAACCTGAAGGGATGAAAAGAAAAAAAAAAAAAAAAAAACACCCAAAAAAAACCAACACACACAGAAAAAAAGAACCCAACCCCACCCCTCTAAACCTTCAAATCCCAAAACTCAACAGTGAATGGAGACCAGAATCACAAACCCTATTTCTAACACTTAAAATAACAGACAAAACAAAAGAGCTCAGCAGTTACATCTTGTGCTTGGATGTCTCCACCCAATGTGATAACAGCAGTAATCAAAACTTTGCCATCCATACAAGAGGAAGCTATGCAAGACCATTTGTCAAAGAGGATAAAGATTAAGCAACTACCGCTCCCAATCAATTGCTAAGTGCATTAACTTACTGTTTCCCTCTAGAACAATTTTTTTTAATAAATGCTTGAAGATTGAAGAAATCCGACAGCTTTAAGAAAGCGTTTCATCTCAGAGAAGTAGAGACTAAATATATACACATATCTATGTAATAGACTAAGCAAGGGTTTAGATCAAAATTATTATTCACTATGAGCATGGAAGAAAACTGTTGGTGAATTATACTTTAATTTCTTCAACTCATTTGTCTTATTACATGTCATTTTGATTTTACAGCCCAGATCATGGACTAATCTCTAAGTGTACACTGCATTAAGAAAGAACCAATGCTTACCAAAAAAGCTCCAAAGAATACACAAAATCTTTCCCAGCACAATCTCCAGATGACAAATGATGAGAGGTAACAAGTCATCAGTAGAAACCATTACTGGCATAGAGTCACCTCAAGTCTCAACAACCATTTACAACCTAAGAAATGGAGTTGAACAATGGTAAAAAACAACTGGCCAGGAGAAGAGAAGGAGGGAGGAGGTCTGTTTTGCTGATGACGACTGGAAACTGAAGTTAGGCTTGAAATAAACCAAGATATGTCCACCCTGTAATTAAACATTGGAACATGATATCTATAAGATGGAAACAGGGACAGAAGGGAATGCGAAGAGGTTTGGACAGGCTGGAAGCCCTTGTTAGGGAGACTATCTCTCTCTTCCGAAGTCATATGCTTTAATAGCATTTGTGGTATAAGTATTTGGCTTTTGTCCCTGGAGGTGTCATGCAAGAACTTCAGAATACATGACTCGTGTGTGTCACAGTTTGAAACATCAGTGTGCTTTTATATCAGGAATCCAAACCGTCAACTGAAGACTGAGCTTTGCTCTACAAACTGGAGCAATCTTGAAGCTGCATTTCCTTCAAATTATCCTCAACTGGAAAACATGCTCCCAGTCTACACCTAACATTCTTCAGGAAGTAGTATGCACCGACTTCACAGGACCAAATTAGAGCTAGCCCAAATTAAACCCCTGAAACACTTAGAGCATGGGCATCAGGTCCCCCAGTACTAGTTGCTTAGTTCTACAACTGCATCCCACTGGACCTCATTTCCAGCAGTCGTAGACATGGCCAGTGAGTCTCTCCTGATCCCAGGTAAAACACAAAAGCCCATATTGCTCTCAGTAGTCCCATGCCTGTTAAGACATCAGTTATAGATAACATACATTGTCAATGTTCAGGGCCCAGCCAGTAACCTGAAAAATTTACCAACTTCAGTGTGCCACTGGCAGACCTGGTTTCCCCAAGGACAATGGAAAATTGTTTTTCTTCCTTGGAATGATCAGAGACTGACCATATCTATGTGCGAGAAACATGCTAAATCAAAACTAGCATCTAATTTGTATATGTCCCCCATATACTCAGAGTCAACCTAGTTATTATATTTCATTCAGAAAGGAATTTTCCCCCATCAAAGCAGCATAGACTTGCAGTATGTGGCACAGTTGACTGTTGGGACTGTCTGGGCAATTTTCATTTAGCTAATGTCTCGCCTTTCCAAGGACCTGAAGTGTTTTGTGGCTGCTTGGTCACTGCTGTGGTCTATGAAACATAGTTGAGTAACGTGTGAATTGAACTGGTTTGTGCCAATTTGAGTCTTTAGACAACATACATCTGTGTAAAAGGTAGTAAGACTTGGCAATATGTCATAAAAAGAGTACCTCCTGATCTTAAAAAGCGAATGAGGATATGCTGAATAAAACAGTTAATCTTTATTCCCTTTCATTAGAAAGGCTGTATCTCTGAGAGGAGGAATGAGGTACTCAAGGGAGTCCTCAGCTTAGGGTAAGGCACACCTAGGTTCAAGGAATAAGTCAGCTACTGTTGATTTCATGACTTCAGCAAATACCTTAGCTTTTCTTACTCTGAATTCCTCATTCTTAAAATTGAGATTATTGCACTTTAGTACCTCAGGAGTGTCAATGCCTGAAAGCAAGAAGTTACATGGGCTTTTATCTCACTTTAAAAGGAGAGACAAAAAAAGAGATCAATGCCATTGAAACAATGTAAAAATTAATTTCTGGAGTATTTCACAAAGTAGAAATTATTTTTCCAAAGTTCTTCCCTCAGCTCTTAAAACATTTCATCCTAGAGACCACCAGAAGTAAAAACTGTGTAAGCCACTGAAAAAAACAGCTACTGAAAAATACACACCAGTAGTTTCAAATGAGGCACTTGAAACCTGGCTGCTAAATCAATACTTTGATACTGGAACAGGGCTTTATTTTTGACACTGCTGTACATTAACAGACTCGAATAATTTCAAGTAAGTCAGCAGAAGCCAGAACCATTCCAGTTATGGGTCTCCTGGTACAGTTTTCTGAATGATAAATATTTGCTGGTAGTTTCCCAGAAAGAAAGGATTGTGTAGCACAGCCTTGGTGCAACTATGGTCTTTAACTCAGCCTGCTAATTCACACCATGATTACAACTCCCACTACTGGATATTTGATTTAAAGAAATTGACTGGAAGAAAGAAAACATATCTTTCCACTGGGAATAGATGATATTAGTTATCTGTAAGGATAGGCAAAAGGTCTTTAAGAATTGGACTTCTAGGAAAGCCCATGGTGAGCCTAAAACCCACTACCTGAATAAAGAAAATCCTAGCCAAACCGTCATTTAACAAAAGCCACCTTAAAACTTAGCAGTACTAAGCATGCCATCACATATATTTATCCAGAGTCACATATTAGGACCTCAAAAATTAAAAAAATAAAAACCTTCATTCATATAAATAACTCTAAATAAAGTCTCAGTGTGGACAGGTCTGGGCTCTAAAACGAGAGGTGAAAATGACTGAGAACAAATTCACTTCATTGCATACACTCATGCAAGCTCATGCACTGAGGAGAGCGCACTCAAATGATGCCCTAGTACACCTGTTTTCTTCACACAGTTCTTTCACAGGAAGAAAGTAAATTATTTAAATGCGCATCTCACTTTGTATCTCAGATCTACTTGAGTTTGTAATTCCTTAAGATTTTGAGGAGGTGTTTATGACACAAAGCTGCAGCTGAGAATCATGAGCACATTTTCATGTCTACCACCAGAGGCAAATTTTTAGGAAGTTATGACAGTTACTTCTGCCACCAAAAAGAAAATACCATTCAACACATTGATATTTAAATTTATGTTTAGACACTTAACTACTTAAACTGAAACTTCAAGTTACTCACATAATCTCTATGGTGCTGTTTTTTTGTTTATTATTTTCTGTCATTGTAAAGCATACAGAAAACATACTACCCTGACCTGAAATAGTTTTTAAAAACTCAATAAATTATGCAGCTTGAATATTCTTCCAAGTACCTCTCCTCTCCAAAACATGACTTCCAGACCAGCACTGCGGTGTTCCACATTTGTACCTTAAGGACTTACAGAACATTTTGCCTAAGTTATGAGCTGCACATGTAAATGTGTACATGCACACATATACACAGGCATACATATTCCATGCCAAAACCAAGCCTAGATAAAAACTAATCAAATTCTGTCATGGAAGGTGCTTGTATCACACTCAAAGATTTTGTACTCACTGTGCTTTCTATTAAACCACACAAAAAACACTGGCCTTCATAATTAAAAGGAGATGTAAATAAAGGCCAGGGGAATTTTATTTCATTATTCTAAGTGTACAAGCTGGAATCAAAAGCATTTTTTGTCACAGCACTGGCTTTGCAAAGCCAAGACAAACAAGAAGCGTTTAACTCTATGAAGCAAGAATGATAGAGAATGCATGCAAGGTAGTCCCAGAGAACAGGACTTCATTTTATAAAAGATTTTTTTATGTTTTCAAGATTATTTTATTTCTTAATTCAAAATATAATCACCATGTCTCAATCTAGTCCTATTAACTGTTGCTTAAACACTCATTTTCAGTTGCTAATATTGCAATCATCCAGATATAGCAGCTTCTAATTTTAGTGTCCTCTTATGCCTATTAAGCAACAGTAGGGTCTCCTTACTTTTGGGGTCATTGGATAACACACAATGGTCCAATGCTCTGAGATGAAGGACCTAGCATCACCTTCATGAAGGGAGAAAGATGGGAGCCCCAAGCCCTGTACCTGACAGCAACTGCTAGTGCCTCTGTATGCAGCTGTAAACTCCTGGCTTACCACGGCTGCCTACATTCTGGTCACCACAGGCACCCTGTGATGGTAAGTTTGCGATTACAGTCAACCCTTTATAGTAGGCCTGCCTCCAGTTATTCCTTCTTTCCACCTGGGCAGGAGCTAGTGGCCTGTGTGACTGAGCCTGAACTCGGACCACCACCAAAAAGCAAGGTCATGTTAACTTTGTGGCTGTCTTCCCTTAAAAAACTTGTCTTACATCTGCCTGAATGTAAAATAAAACAGGTAAGTATCTGATCAAGCCAGAAGTTAAATAGAGGATTAAGAACTGCCATAGAAAATGCAGGATAGATAATCACATGTGATTATCAGAGTTATGTATTTCATTGCAGCCAGAGGGGAAGACTGGATCTTGGGAACAGGTTCCCCTTTCTGCAGGCTTTCTGCAGGGACTGTTTGATGATGCAGTGGCAAAAAGATATAAAATAGCCTGCAAAGAGGGAAAGAAAGAGGAGAGGGAAAATTGATATATATATTTATATAATGGCACCTTCCTATGCACGTTCTCTCCTCCTACACTCCTCATATATCACCAATCTCACCATTCCCCATGGAGCTATTAAACTCAACATATAGCCCCTTACAATTACTATAACCATCTGATTTTTATAACTTCCCACTCCAGGTTTTCATTAACCCCAGACTCACTCAATGCTAAGTCTTCCTTCCTGGAGCACCAAGGCTATGTGTGGAGTCCAGCTGGCGAGTCAGGGAGACGTCGTAAATTGGAAGAGTGTGCTGGAGCTACTTAAAGCTGTGGTGAACCAGAGGAAAAGGACCAATTGCACAAAAGACTTAGGAAATGGATAGAAGGTGTGAAAATACCCATCAAGAGCATAATTTGTGAAACAACATCAAAAGCACTACAAAGCCTAACACTAAAGACATCTACATAAACCAAAATCATCCATGCAGACTTGACACTGCGCAGAGTGACCTGTAAAAGCCGACCCCAAACAGCCGCCACACACCTATTATCGAATGTTTCTTGACTTCTAGGAGGGCAGCACAGTCAGAAAGCAGCAGATTTCCCAGCCTTGTGGATGTGTCTGTAATTTCAAAGCTGCCAGACTTTAACTGCTTTTCAGCAGTGACCTCACATGGCATGCTTTGTCTGGGAACATATTTTTATAGACAGTTACAGCTCTCTCTCTCTCCAAATGGAAACACTGACAGGTTTGTAACTCCAGAAATATTAGCAAGAACCGTAACAACACAAGACTGATCTAAAACACAGACTGTGACCTGGGAAGTAATTTTTAACACTTTGTGGTTTAACATTTCGTGTGCTTTTTTAGGGCTGGTTAAATGTGAAAATTAGAAACTGAAAAAGAATCCTAAGTGCCAAAAAATGCACAGATTTCCCTTAGACTCCACTATGGTTCTTGCTGAACAGCTGCCTCCATCTCCAAAGATGGAGAGAAAAACATAATTGTGCCATAACCTACATTAAGACATTGTGCTATGCTTAGCTCTGCTTTACTGCAGCCCCTATAAACACATAAACACATTTTAGCTTTTAAAAATTAGCTAATTCATATTTGGAGAAACAGACAGAAGGATGCATGAACACATTCAGAGAACCATATGATCACTTGGATTGGAAGAGATCTTTAAGTCATGTAGTCAAACCCCTCTGCAATGAGCAGGGACATGTTCAACTAGATCAGGTTGCTCAGAGAGCCATCCAAGCTGAGCTTGAATAGTTCCAGGGATGGGGCATCTACCACTTTTGTGGGAAGCCTGTTCTGTCTTCCTTACATCTGGTCTGAATCTACCCTCTTTTAGTTTTAAAACCATTACCCTTTGTCCTGTCGCTATAGGCCCTGCTAAATGGTTGACCCCATCTTTCTTATAAGCCCCCTTCAGGTCTTGGAAGGCTCCAATAAGGCCTCGCTGAACCATTCTCTTCTCCAAGCTGAACAACCTCAACTCTCAGCCTGTCTTCATAGGAATGGTGTTTCAGCCAGTATCCCAAAGTCCTCCTCTTCAGCAATTATTCTCAACCCCTTCATGTCCCACCCTGTACTGGTATCAGGTCCCAGTAAAGATCCCTGAAGGATTACTGAGCCTGAGCCTCATGCTCTGCCAGGGAGGAGGAGAAGCCAGCAGGAAGCCAGGAGGAAGCAGAGACAGGACACCTGATCCAAACTGACCAAAGAGGTTATTCCATACCACAGCACGTCATGTCCAGGATGTAAAAACGGAAGGCAGAGACCTGGAAGGGTGTGGGGGATGCACTGCAGCGGAGCACTTCTGGGTCGAGATTGGTATCAAATGGTGATTAATTATATTCTTTCCTTGTATTTCCCTGGTCATTATTATTACTGCTAGTAGCATAGTGATTTGTGTTATACCTTAGTCACTAAACTGTTCTAATCTCAACCTGTGGGAGTTGCATTCATTTGATTCTCCTCCCCATCCCTCCAGGAGCGGGGGGAAGAAAGAGGGAGGAGTGAGTGAGTGAGAAAACTGCGTGGCTGAGAGGCTTAAACCATGACAATGGGATATAGCCCTAGAGGGCAGGGGGGCTCAAGACTGTTGGTTGATATTCAAGGATCACCTGCTGCAAGCTCAGGAGTGTTGCATCCCAACTGGAAGGAAGTGCTGCAGGAGGGCCAGGAGACCTGTTTGTATGGAAAAGGAGCGGCTGAGGAAAATTCAAAGGAAAAAAGAGGCTTATAAAAGGTGGAAGCAAGGACAGGCGGCCTGGGAAGAATACAGGGATGTTGTCTGGGAAGCTAGGGACCAGGTTAGGAAAGCTAAGGCCCACTTAGAATTCAACTTGTTTAGGGATGTGAAAGATAACAGCAAGGGATCCTATAGGTACATAGTGAATAAAAGACAGACTAGGGACAATGTAGGCCCCCTCCAGAAGTTATTGGGAGAACAGGCTACCCTGGATTTGGAGAAGGCTGAGGTTCTTAATGACTTCTTTGCCTCAGTCTTCACTGGCAAATGCTCTGACCACATCACCCAAGTCTTGGAAAGCAGACACAGGGACACTGAGAATGAAGACCCTGGGCCCACTGTAGGAGAGGATCTGGTTCAAGACCATCTTAAGAACCTGAATGTACAAGCCCATGGGACCGGATGAGATCCATACACGGGTCCTGAAGGAGCTGGTGAATGAAGTTGCTAAGTCACTGTCCATCATATTTGAAAAATCCATGGCAGTCAGGTGATGTTCCTAATAACTGGAAAAAGGGAAATATAACCCCCATTTTCAAGAAGGGGAAAATGGATGACCCATGGAACTACAGACCAGTCAGCCTCACCTCTGTGCCTGGCAAAATCTTGGAGCAGATTCTCCTGGAAGGCATGCTAAGGCACATGAAAAACAACAAGGTGGTTGGTGACAGCCAGCATGGCTTCACTAAGGGGAAATCCTGCCTGACCAATCTGGTGGCCTTCCATGATGGGGCTACAGAACTGATGGACAGGGGTAGAGCAGTTGATGTCATCTACCTGGACTTGTGCAAAGCGTTTGACACTGTCCCACATGACATCCATGTCTCTAAGTTGGAGAGGCATCAATTTGATAGGTGGACCCCTCAGTGGATAAAGAACTGGCTGGATGGCCGCACGCAAAGAGTTGTGCTCAATGGCTCAATGTCCAGCTGAAGACCAGTAATGAGTGATGTCCCTCAGGGATTGGTGTTGGGACGGGTCTTGTTCAACATCTTTGTCAGTGACATGGACAGTGGGATTGAGTGCGCCCTCAGCAAGTTTGCCAGTGACAGAAAGCTGTGTGGTTCGGTTGATACTCTGGAGGGAAGGAATGCCATCCAGAGGGACCTTGACATGCTTGTCAGGTGGGCAGATGCCAACCTGATAAAGTTATCCATGCCAAGTGCAAGGTCCTACAGCCTGGGTCAGAGCAATCCCAGGCACAGCTGCAGGTTGGGCAGAGAAGAGATTGAGAGCAGCCCTGTGGAGAAGGACTTGGGGGTGTTGGTTGATGAGAAATTGAACATGAGCTGTCAGTGTGCACTCTCAGCCCAGAAAGCCAACTGTGTCCTGGGCTGAATCAGAAGGAGCATGACCAGCAGATCAAAGGAGGTGATCTTGCCCCTCTAGTCTGATGTGAGAGCAGAGTGAGACCTCACTTGGAGTATTGTGTGCAGTTCTGGTGTCC
The DNA here is from genome assembly GCA_017639245.1 of Myiopsitta monachus. Lineage (NCBI taxonomy): Eukaryota > Metazoa > Chordata > Aves > Psittaciformes > Psittacidae > Myiopsitta > Myiopsitta monachus. The sequence continues at coordinate 87,348,864 of CM029918.1, forward strand.
TCAACATCAAAAGGACATGGAACTGTTGGAACAAGTCCAGAGAAGGGCCACGAGGATGATCAGGGGACTGGAGCACCTCCTGTATGAAGAGAGGCTGAGAAAGTTGGGGCTGTTGAGCCTGGAGAAGAGAAGGCTGCGTGGAGACCTCATAGCAGCCTTCCAGTACCTGAAGAGGGGCTATAGGGATGCTGGGTTGGGACTCTTCATGAGGGCCTGTAGTGATAGGACAAGGGGTAATGGGTTCAAACTTAAAGAGGGGAAGTTTAGATTTTATATAAAGGAGAAATTCTTTACTGTTAAGGTGGTGAGGCACTGGAATGGGTTGCTCAGGAAAGCTATGAATGCTCCATCCCTGGCGGTGTTGAAGGCCAGGTTGGACAGCCCTGGGTGGCATGGTTTAGTGGGAGGTGTCCCTGCCTGTGGCAGGGGATTGGAATTTGATGATCTTGAGGTCCTTTCCAATCCTAACTATTCTATGATTCAGTGGTCTAAAAGGAAGCTCCCAGTAATGAGCACTAAGACACGCCAGTCTGCTCTCCCCACAGCGTCTCGGATGCTACTGGGGCAGCCAGAATCCTGGCAGCTCTAGAACATCGTGGTAAAATGAGAGCCCCAGAGCTCGAACTGCAGCAAACACCACTCCCAGCTTCAGCCTCTACAGCAGCTTTCCTGGCTACAAAATACTGTTCTAGGGAAGCCCACCAGACCAAGAGGGATTTATACGCCAGTGGTTTCTGCAGTGATTCCAAGATGGTCTGGACTGGGTTGTGTATAATGACCTGCTGACTGGCAATACTAATGTGCGCCCACATTTATTTTACAACTAACATTGCTATTGTTTTCAGCAATAAGTGTCTCCCTGGTTCCCTGGAAGCAGGCAGGCTACAAGAGAATGCATGCAAATACATACACGGTGCAGTAATTGAGAATCAGCTTATTTTTTAACCACATCCAGTAAATTTTACTTTGTTCTACACCTTCCTCTCTCAGCAGAAGATACGAGATACATAATTGAAGAATCCTGATTTACAATCTGAAGAAACTATAACTATTACTAGATAAATCATTTTAGAGATGAACCTGGTACACTGGGAAACACAAGAAGTTACTTAGGATATATACTGCTTAATTTACTGGTTGAAGACTAGACACCATGCATTTATCAATACATATAAGTTCAATAGAAAAAAAAAATTACCACCTCCTTTTAAGAGCTGCCTGAACTCTGTTTCCTTAAGGAAACAGAGTCTTGCCAGCCTTAATTATAGTTTCCTCCAACTGTAACATTCATAGCTCTTAAATCCTTAGTTTTATAGCCAGTAATTAGAGAGTGTATGGTTTCTGTCCAAAAGATTGAAATGTTTTAAAATATTAAGAACTTTGTCAAGAAAATTAAGTACTTTGGTATTGCCAAATGACCATTTCACTCTCCCCCCTCTACTTCCAAGCACTCTATTTTGCTGAACTAATTTTGGAACATAACGCATATCATGCTTGGATTTGTCCCAGACAAATGAACTTGAAATTATTATTTATCATTTACCATGCTTTTTCTAAACGCATTTGGCAATCATATCCTAGCCAGATCCCTTTTACCAGAGAATTTGTTCGAGCAAGTGGGCTTTAGAAAACAATTTGTACCAAGAGTCAGAGTATTTAAACGCAAACTTTCAGTCCTGAATATATTCTGCAGAAATGAGCGCACTTTCAGAATATAAGTGATAAAATAGATGACTAAAATGTGTGATCAATATTTTGATAATTGGAGGCTAGAAAGAACATATAGGTTAAACAGCCTTGTAAAGTAGGGGAGTGGGCACACATACCGCAAAACATATGCTTGTAGCAATCTTCTGCTATACGAGCCAACTAATGACACATGCTTTGCATCCAAGTATCATTAAAGGAACATGAACAAACAGCACACAGCAAAGCCAGGCTGTAAAACTGGACGCAGACTCAGCAATGTTATATCACTTATACAACAAAATCTTTGAACTAGAAACTGTACTATAGCCACTGTTACCTCAGGAAGCTGCGGTTTGCTGTTTGGAACGCTTCATTCATGTATTATTTTTAGGAAAATGGACATCTAAATAAAATTTTGTAGGCACACAAGGTTATCTCAGGGTAAAACAGTTTATCATATTCAAAAATACAAGAGAAAAGGAACACAGAACTATATGTGCTCACTGGAGTAGTCTTCTTGGAGAAGGGGGTGATTAGGAGAGAAAGAAAAGACTTGTCATAACTCTTTCAGTCCAAGTTGTGCTCTTGGAAATCTGCAGCACCACAAGGCTCAAAAGATATCTCAGATAAAAAGATGGTACTTTCGATACCACATCTTTTCAAGAATGGATTTCTTCCCCATAAATAGCTGCTGAAGAAGCAAGGAGTGCCTTGGTAATGAGTCAGTTAAAGTCTTAGTTCATCCAGCTGATTGTGATCAAGCTGGTATCTTTTTTCTCTCTATTTAAACACAAATGTAGTCTTCCTCATAGCTTTGCTCCTACCTATGGCAGGGGTATCACTAGAGTTTGCTGTAGGGACGAAGCCCTCTAAGGCCCTCAACCCGTCCATCTGAAAATTCTTTGTTGTACCACCATCAGCTTGTGCTTTTCCTTTCCTCATACAAGGGAGCTCCAGACAAACGCTGTTCTACCAGAACCTCCTGCAGCACCTGAACATCCACCTAGCATGGCATGGATCCCCATGGAAAGGCCTAGATTCTCTTATTAGGTGCAGAGAGAATTAGGAACACCTCAGTTTCTAACCCAGATGATCAAGCATCTATATGCCCAAGTATCTAATTACATGTGTTCTGTTAGTGGAGAGATCACACTACATTAAATTTTTATCCCAGAGGGCCACAAGCTAGGCTGGTCTGAGGGTGCGCAGGAACATTAAGGACATACAGAAGCAATTTCTACAAGTTTGCAAGGAGATTTGTGTGCAACACAGTTTTACAGGGGAAGAACACATGTGGGGGAAGAATAGACAAGAAAAAGTTCAAAAAGGAAAATCAGTCCATCACATTCACAGCATTTTCATGTTATTCCACCTCTTATCAGAGGAAAAAGTACCACAAGAAACCTTGCTCTGGGACAGGATACATTTGACTTCAGCTCTTTACTTTAGTGCTTTACTGTATACACTTTCTGAGATGCATATTAACAACCAGAAGCAAAGATACAGCAACAAGGAAGCGTAGGTTACATTCCAACACAGAAATTCTGTATGCTCATCTAGGTTCCCCATTCTTATTTCTAGTTGACAACAAAATGGCAAATAGTTTTGAGTAGCAAGATGCTTAAAACATTCCTACTATCTCCCTTTACCACCCACCCTCTGTTCTTTTTGCTTGCCTCCACAGTCCAAGTTTGGTTGTCAGAAAGGCTGCAGGTTTCACATTTAGACTGTACTGAACCATTGGAACACTTAGCATCATTCAGCTGATTCAGTCATTTGAACTATAGAAATTTTATATACTTTCGGGGATTGCCTTTCTGCTGTTCGTGTTTTAGCAACTGTGCCATTCCACCCCCATCAATCCTGCTGTGTGCAGGAAGTCACGCTCCTTTTCTAACAATGGGATGTTACACTTGTGTATGACTGCGTGCATGCGTCTGTATCTAATGTTAAACCACTTCCTTGGGCTTCAAGGAAAGGTTCTTGGAGAAGGTGGTGTGCAAAGGAGTGGATGTAGAACAAAGCTCTGTGGGAAAAGGAAGGGAAAATAAACATCAAGGTAAAGCTAACAAAAAGATTTGTCTTGATTTCAAGTCCTACATATCCCAGTTGTAAAACTGACACCAGATTATTGGATGAATTCTGCGTACTATGAAAGTCCAGTCGATACTTCAGGAGACGCTTCAAATTTCCTTAATTCTCTAACAGTTCGCAGTTCCATGCTTATCTTCTACATGTCAGCTGCCAGTTCTGCATGCTGCTGGGACAGACTAGCTAGCAAGATCCAGCTGGAAGTTAAAAAGTAGAGTCTGGCCCACTGCCTTTTCCCAGAAGAAGGCAAACCAGCCAGCACAGCACAGCCAGCTGCTGCTCACACAGCTGGGCTGGGAGCATCTGCCGCCCTGCAATGTCACAACCTTGGAGAAACCTGAGTGCTGTAGCTTTCTTCAAGCGTGGAAGAAAGAACAGTCAGCAGAACTGCAAGGCTCTGTTGGCCAGAAGGGGAAAGGAGACAGGAGCGGGAGAGGATGGCTTCCAAGCACAGCTCAGGGCTGCCCTGAGCTTCTGCTGCTGCTGTCTCCCAAGAAGAAACCCAAAATGGACTTCTAGTTCACATGCCCAGTGGTTAAGACCGGACCACCTTAGGCTAAATAAGAGCCTACCCATCAGATCTCCTGTGGTATGTTACCTGTAAAGTCTTCAGAAAAGAACATAAAAAAAAAAATCATAAAAAAACTAAACACAAACTCTGTTTTGGAGATCAGAAAGGCTAAAACTGTTAACTGCAAATGCACTAATCCCAAACCCTTCCTCTTGCTTGACAGTTGGAATCATCAGTTTGAGGTACACGAAAGGGACAGATCGCACTTCGGGCTTGGAGAAATCTTGGAGGTTTTTTATCCCTGTAGAGAAGTTTCCTGTGGAAGCACAAAGCTGGAAAGGCAGGGAATTGCCAGGCTCCTTTGAGGGCAGAAATGCTAACTGAGGTCCTGCTGGGCAGCTGTAACATCTCTGCCCATTCATCAGCTTTTCCTCAAAGGTGGAAAGCAGCTCAGGAAATCTCCCTTCAAATGCCCTTTTCTGTCCAGGCAACAGAAACTAATGGATATGCTGAAGTAGGATTTAGAACAGAAAAATGAAGTTAGGTATTCTGAAAGCCTCTGAGGTGGTCACCTTTCATAAAGAGGAGTTATCATTGGGTCAAACTACCCTTTTTTAATCATTCTCCATCTATGGGTAGGGATGTTTAGACGGGGGGGGGAGAGGGGGGGGGAGAGGGGGGGAGGGGAGGGGAGGGGGGGTAGGGGGGGAGAGGAGGTGAAGGGGGGGTGAAGGGGGGGTGAAGGGGGGGGTGAAGGGGGGGGTGAAGGGGGGGGTGAAGGGGGGGGGTGAAGGGGGAAATAGCCAAACTGACATTGACTCCTACTGCAATCCCCAAAATCACTTCTCAAATTTCCCTCTCTCAAATAGAGATGCTGATTAAATAAAAATGTATTTATTAAAATAAGAAGAAAGGTAACTATATGATTTTAGCAACAAAGCAGTATGGATATTCTAAGAACAATTACTGCATCATTTTATCTCTGAACTGCTTAAACTGAGAATTAGTCTCATCTCCTGCTGCTGCTGCTGCTCTTGCAGACAGATGTGATCTCAAAATATCATGTGTCAAAACAAACAAATAAAAATGTATCCAAAAGTGGAAAAACTCATCCAAATGTATCTAAGTGTCTTTGGCAACACTAGGCACAAATACATGAGAGAACAGACTGGGGTTTGCTCAACTGATACATCAATTTCTGACTGCATCCATGAAGTGCGCAAATGTAAGATTCTGGCATACAGCTGGAGGAAAAAAATAAGTTAATCTTTATAAACCACAAAATAACATCTGCTTACAAATGTGGTGCAGTTTCAAGTATGTTCTTGTGAGATCTCCCTGGTGCAGTTTCAAGTATGTTCTTTTGAGACGTCCCATCTTTACATACTTACTGTGCAGAGCATTTTCATAGACTTAACAGAACTTTTATGAAGGCGACACTATCGTGGAGATATGAGGCTGACTTCTGCTCAGCTCCACTTGAAGCGATAGGAATCCATTACCAGCTTAATCACCTGCATTAAGCTATTGTATACAAACAGTTGCACCATTGTCAAAATAGAAAGTATACTGATACTCCTTACTTCCAGTGGTCTTGAAACCAGCCAATTTGACTAGGTAGTTAAAATCAGTTACATCTGTTCAAACTTGAATTTGGAAACATGAGTATGGAAAGTAACTTTCAAAGTGAAATGATGGGGGAGTCTAGACAATACATGGTACCAAACAAGCACACTTGGGACAATAAATCAGTCAATCAAGCCATGTCCATGAGATTCAGAGATCAAGTGCTATTCTTCCACTTGACATTAAATAACAAGTACCTGTTCACTCCCTGCCAACTGAAGCAGCACAGCAGAATACCCTAACCTGTCCCAAGCTGCAGTGAGTCTGGTCTAACAGTAATAATAGGTGTTTGTGGAACTGGAATAAAAGAGACAGAGAGGAAAAAAAGGAAAAACATGAACATAATAATGACTCTAATGAGGTGTTAGACATTGCAAGACCATGCCTACCACTCTAAAAATCCTACCTTAAAGTGCAGTGTATACAAGTATTTTCACCTGCGTATAGCCAGTAACTTCACCATGAGAAAACTTACACACTTACTTATAAGGCATCAGAGCACAAAATGGGAATTCTGTTTTCTACTTAGATAAGACATAAACATGATAGGAAATCCCTATTTTTTTGTAATAGGGAGGGGAAAATAAAATCTAACAGTCAAGAAACTGAATTCAGATTCCTTGTAGAAATAAGAATTAATTTGCTGAACATATTTTCAATAAATCCCTCAAACCCATGAAACATGAGTCAGACCAACTCTTAAAGCGCTTTTAAAAAGTGCTTTACAAACTCCCTTTGATCGACACCGGAGACATAAAACCCACCTACAAGGTCAGCTGTAGCGAATATCAAGAAAAGCAGGGCCACACAGAAGCACTTGCCTACACAGACAAAACAAATACAATACATATAAGATTTCAACACATTTTCAAGTCTTTTTAGAGTTGGCAGAAAATGCATTTTCCCTTGAGTCTCATTGAAACCATAAACTTCACCCAGGTCTCAGCTTTAAGAGTCTGTTGAAACAACTGTGTTTTCCACAGTGTATTTTGTGTTGACTACAAATGTTGGGAAAAGAATATATATACTTTTTCCTTTCTAGTTTTTTTCTTTCTTCTCTTTGCACTCCAAGTCAGTAAGTGAGCATATGAGACGATGCAAAGAACAAACGGTGGCACGCTGTGGAAACTCTAAAACAAACACATCACCACAAACATAAATATTAGAGATAAAGATCAGTAACTACAATGCAGAGACAAAAATATTTAGGAACTAAACAGAAGGCAGAAGCCAGTCAAGCACCAGGGCCAAAAGGCAAAACAATTTAAGAGCCAAACCACTGCTCCACCACCACACCACCCCACCAAACAAAAAAAAAAAGCCCAGGATGGCAACTGTGCAGAGCCAGACAGGAACCAGAGGAAAACAATAACCCATTAACACATACAGAATGCTACAGAGAGTTTAATATTGCTATGCAAGTGAACATACAAAGCTTAGGAGCTTGGCAGAACATCCTAATGGGCTTTCTAGGCAATCCTAAGACTCAAAGTACCACGGCAAGATTCTTCACAAACACTACTGCAGAAAAAGTTTGAACTTTTAAGCTGCTTTAACAGAATTAGAGACAAGCAGATTTTTTTATTTGGTATTTCCATCAGCTCTTTGACACGCGTGAGCAAAAGGATGTCACCCATAAGAACTGTATTAGCTTTGTGCATATGAAGGTTTGCTGGACGTGTTGACTCCAATCTATTTTTATGAAGTCAAGGTTTCGAAAATATAGGAATAAGGAATAGGAAGGTACCTGTGCAGGTTTAAAATATGGAATATTTGTCATAATTCTTTTAAGTTTCATCTAAAAAAGCATTTTTCTACTATAATCCACCCTACTATCGTTCCATAATGGAATGATGCTTCAAAAAAAATTCACTGAAACTTCTGTCTTCAGGTTCCACCAGAACTCCCCAGACTGAAGCCCACCTTCAGGGATTCTGAGTCTTGACAAAGGTATTTCTTTTCACAAATTCACAATTCAAAATGTGGCTTTACTCAACTACATTAAAGCAAATGCTCTGTTTTACTAAGTACATAACAAGCGTGTTTTAATTTCCACCACAGACATCCTGGATCATTCTCAAGTCATAAACAAATACAGCCTAATAACAAGCTACAATATTTAGCAAGCTAGGGATGAAATTCACCTCAACTAACTTCACCAGCTGAAACTTTAAGTATTCACTCTTAGGTTAGCCCCTTGGAATAAGATAAATTACTCTCTGGAGATGCTCATCTTCTTCCACTGACTACAGAAGAACCTAAAAGCTAAGTGGGCTGAGAATCCCTGCTGAGATGCTCAATCCCTTTTCACTAACAACTAGGTCAGACTGAATTTAACCTTCAGATGGCTAAAACTATGGGAATTTGATCCCTCTCTAAATTTTAATCTAGGACATCCTTGTACTCTATTTGCTGTAACAATCAGGATGTTGCAAGGGTCCTACACTTCTGGAGTAGGCAGACAGATGCTTGTCAGTAGTATCTGTCTACTAGGCAGCAGCTCCAAAAAATGTATCATTTACATAAATAGCTAACAGAAACAATTAAGAAGCTTTAGCAAAATGAGGGTTATTTTACCTATTATTTCACAAGAAGCTTGAAAATATCTTTTTGCTGTACATTTGGCTGGGAACTACAATCACTCAATGCACATAAATTCATACCATCTCCTTGAAGCTGCCTCTGAAAGACCCCTTCTACTGCAGTTTATTGATTCCATTTAAAACTCCTTAACCATGTAAGAAAATGACTTGTGGCTTAAATTTCAGTACGATTACCTTTCAGTGGCTGAATTTCCAGCTCTGAGATTTAAGGGGATTTTCTGGTTTTTTTTTTTGTTGTTTTTTGTTTTTTTTTTTTAACATATCTGCATTTAGCATTACTGTACTGCTATGTTATAGGAAATGAGGCACTCGTACTTACAGAACACCAGCTTCTTGTTAAATTCAATCAGCACACGAACAACTGTGTCTTTGTCATAGAAGCCGAAGTTCAAATGCATAAGGATCAGATAATGAAGAAAAAAAAAATCTTGTACGACACAATATGCTTTCACTTTATTTAAGAAATGAATGCACAAGTATCTAACTCATGCTCTGGAACCAAAGCAGTTTAAATGAATGCATTTGAAGCCTAAAATATGTTTAAGCAGTTGGATGTTATCGCAGTATATATCACATTGAAATTAAGTTAATATCAGACTTCTGGTAGTCTTAAATGTAAAAGAGAAAACAAAACAAAACAAAACAAAAACATGAATAAATAGCCTTAAGCTTTATGAATACTTTTGCAATTTGGGTGAAGAGGGGTTAAAAGAATCAGAATTCATTTTCAGAAATGACTTACCATCTCAATATCCTTGTCTTTAAAGTTCTGAATATATAACAGGAAGTGGGAATTGTCAGAGGTATGTATAAGTATGCCTAAATTATAGCTATAAAGCCAGCTAGCCTAATTCTTAGAGAACTTCTAGTTAGAACCTACTCAGATTACATGCAGATAATAAAAAGAATTAAGCTAGGAAGCTGAAGGGTTTTTTTGCCCACACATTATTTAAACATGAATCCAATTACTGAAGTTTCATGGAACTGCTGTCTCACTCCATTCAGTTTCCCCTAAAACAAAGATGATATAGCTGTATCACAGTGTTGAAAAATCCTGAATTAATTTGGGCAAATGAAATCCCTTCTACAATATTATTCTGCTGTGGGAGGGGGTATGGAGGAATCCCTTTAAGCACAGTAAAAATGATGGTGATATAATGAATAATTATTATGGGATTTTATAGCTGGAAGGCATGGTAGTTATTTCAAAGCTATTTGTAACCAACAGCCTTATAAAAAGCTAGAATATATTACATATGTGCAGAAGGTAACTGCAAGCATGTATTAAAACCCAGAATCTGAAATAATGAACAAATGTTTCTTTCTACAGTAACTACCTCTTTATCAAAAAATGTGGGCTAACAAGCAACTAAATTAATTAATTATCAGCCTTTTAAGAAAGCAGAAATGAGGATTTAAAAATAAGCTGCCACAAGCTGAAAGCTCTCCTTTCCTTCTCTTACAGCTATATGATTCCCTTCCTTCCAGCAGCAATTTGGTTTCTTGTTGAAATGCAGAGCCTCTGAAAGGTGGCATTGCCAATACTTAAGATGTGCGAGAATGGAATCCCAAATACCCAGGTCCTGGATTCCTGTGATAAATTTAAAAAAGGTAAACAATGGGATTTCTTTCTACTCTTCTTAAGGTAAAAACAAAACCAAACAAACTGTAAAGGACTGACAGAAGCAGTGGTGTCTGTCCAAGTTTGCAGTCAAGTGTGTAAAAAGCCTTGAAATCCATAAATGACTTTACAGACAGGGAGAACTTAATTTTATGTTTTATCTCCCTTGCTTTATAGAAACATCAGTAATTCCAATAAGTTTTGAGGAAACTGTTTTACTTCATTATAATAAAGGGATGCTGTGATACCATTCAGGTCGAAGGAGGTGATCCTGCCCCTCTACTCTGCTCTCGTGAGACCTCCCTTGGAGTATTGTGTGCAGTTCTGGTGTCCTCAACATCAAAAGGACACGGAACTACTGGAACAAGTGCAGAGGAGGGCCATGAGGATGATCAGGGGACTGGAGCACCTCCCATATGAAGATAGTCTGAGAAAGTTGGGGCTGTTCAGCCTGGAGAAGAGAAGGCTGTGTGGAGACCTCCTAGCAGCCTTCCACAATCTGAAGGGGGCCTACAGGGATGCTGGGTTGGGACTCTTCATTAGGGACTGTAGTGATAGGACAAGGGGTAATGGATTAAAAGTTAAACAGGGGAAGTTTAGATTGCATATAAGGAAAAAATTATTTTCTGTAAGGGTGGTGAGGCACTGGTATAGGTTGCTCAGGAAAGCTGTGAATGCACCATCCCTGGTGGTGTTGAAGGCCAGGTTGGATAGAGCCTTGAGTGGCATGGTTTAGTGTGAAGTGTCCCTGCCCATGGCAGGGGGGCTGGAACTAAATGATCTTAAGGTCCTTTCCAACCCTAACTATTCTACAATTCTATGATTCTATGCATTAAAACAATTGTTCTAAAATGCAAGTGATGTACTTGAAAAGCTGTTCCTTGTTAAAAAATTAGTTTTTCCTAAAGAGCAGGATATTTCATTTCAGTTTTCAGGAATTTAAAGGGACAATGCAACCAACACTGATGCCTGATTATTGCAACAGTATAAACCATAATACTATTGGCTTGAATCCATTAATGAATTAATCTTTGTCAGAAGAGCGTCTATAAAGGAGGTTCTTAAAAGACCCCAAGGACATTATAGCACTGATGGTTAACCATTATGTGGCATAGCAAAGTTTTACTCGACCAGTTCTAAAAGCAGACATATGGAGTCCATTAAACCCCTCTCTTTTTTGTGGTGTAATTCTGAATGGATGTATTATGCTACTTATTTAAAATATGGATTGTAACTTCCACCACCAATTAATAAGAGTTCTATACATTGCATGAAATTTATAAGATGCAACTAAACCTGAAACAATGTCAAGGACTGTATTCCAGAAAGCTGTAACAAATAGAAGATTAATATGGTGAGAGATTAATAACTTTGACACTTATTAAGTCAGGGATACACAGTTTAGATACTGTTAAAGTCAATGAAAAGGTGCTTCTCCTGTTAATCTCCTGATACTTCAAATGGATTGTCTTTTTTTAATGTATGCATTGCTATCCTCTGTCACATATGCATGACCATACACAACCACAACAGTCTCAAGTAAGGAACTTATATTTAATTCTATAAACAAATGTTTTAAGACAGAATCCCACACATGAAACTAATCAACTCAGCTGATCTCCATTCCACAATAAAAACTGCCTTCACTGTTCTTTCCTCTTGCTGCTACATTTTGCCCTGTTACACCAGCATCATCTTTTCCCACCTTACTTTACTTACGTTCTTTTGGACTTCCTGATCCAAGCAGTTTGGCCTTAGTCTTGCAAGTGGTTCCTGAATTCAGTGGGATTTATTACAAGCCTACACAATCCCTTGCATATACCTTACATCAAGATCAGAGCTACAATAAAAGATCCCAAGAGGCAGGGACCAGGGTACACACTCAAGGTTGAAGGGAGTATCTTCTTGCAAAGCATCCTACCCAAATAGCAAACAGCAAGGAAGTAAAGCTTAAGGGGTATTTAGAAAAACATAGGTGCACTCCATTTGCACACATACTTATGCATACATGCATTGTCACTTCACAGCAAAGACTTAATGAAAGAAAACAACACAGGAAAGTTCATTTATCTTTACTCATCTCTCTTTTGCTGGGAAATGCAGTTAAAACACAAAAAAACCTACCAGGCTTAGTAAAGTTCAAATATTTAAGCAGAAAGATCTTCAAAGACAAATGTGATTAAAGGAACTTCATTCTCTTAGTGAAAACTTCAACTTTTCAAGTCCATATAACCATCACATTCAGTTTAGCACAGCAACCTCTACTACAAAAATAAACCTGAGCTTTTGCCACAAGTTCTAAGGGAGCCTAGAAGTCTACAAATAGAATGTATCACGCTCATGCTGGCCCTTAAAACTAAACACAGTGAAGAAAATCAGAAGGAAGAAAGTGCCATTCATCTGAGACTTCTCCTCACATGACAGACTTTAGCCTGTGAAGTGTTACACAGCCATGAAGTTAAGGATGTACAAGGTTCTTTGTTGAGTAGATCTGTGCCTTACTATGCCCATCGCAGGCTTGGTTCAGCTCAGGAGGCAAAGAGATGACCATATCCTGAAAGATGGTGGCAGCTAATACTTATCAGCACCTGTTGTATATTACAAAGCTGAAGCTGGACTTAGGTGAATGTAAGGATCCCAATTAAATGCTTTAATCAAGAATCTACTATCACCTGCAACTTCACAGTAACACTATTCCAGTTTTTTTCATTCCTATTTTGGCCTCATGGGCTTTATTCTGAAATGGGAAAGAGAAACATCATCTCTGTGTGAACCCAAGAAAACACTTTTACTTTGAAAACTAGCTCTTACACTTATTTCCTTTCTGTAGTTATAAAACCCTAAATAATTAAAATAGCAATCATCTGACCAAAAATTAACAAGAAAATATAACACAGCAAATGTTCTCAGATGAGTCACTATACTCTTTATATTCTTGATTTGTTAGCTTCTTTGACAAGCAATCATCAGCTAATTACTGGACTAACTATAGCACACCAAAATCACTGCATCTGCTCAGACATGGCTGTTGTGGAAAAAAAAAGATTTCTCATTTCATATTAGAGTTAAAATGAAAGTGCACACAGTGATAGTTTTCAAGTGATCTCATTACAGCTTTGCTTCAGCTATTTACCATTTTTCACATCAGTATGTCCTTTATGTTTTTGAGAGGGCTGCACAGGTATATTATCTACCACTACAACCCTACCTTCAGGGTACTTTCCCAGGTCTTGTAATATATTTCAGCAGATTTGGGTTCAATATCTGTAGAATTCCAGTAGATCAGGTAACATTACAAAACCAGAAAATCTGTCTACAGAACACAGGGTGTAATTTTTTTTCCCCATTGCTTTTGCATCACACACAGAGAACAAGGAGCAATATCAAATACTACTGCAAAAGAGTTTACTGGTCTTTTAACCAATATGAAAGTCAATGCAGTAGACCAGACTTGCCCACTGTACAGTGCTTTGGGATCCAAAATACACAGCTCATAGCAAGGGCCTCTGTATCCAGGAATGTTTCTGGAGTGTCCCCCACTGCATCAGTGACCTGTTAAAATCATCACTGTATCCACACAGAAATGCATCTCTCCCTACTGACAGTTGTTCTAATGGCAAAGTACTTGCCAAAAGAGGACTGGCTTTTGTTCAAAGAAAACAATGCAACATGGACAACAGGCGGCTAAGCCGTAACAGCAGCTTCTTAAAGTAGCAGGAAAGAAAAATAAAGCAAGCCAAACAATTTTTTCTGAGAGATCTCTTTTTTTTAAGGAACTGTTAAGAGGCATGGCTACTACCGTTACAGATACAGGTACCACTGTTGGTAGATATGAAGTATCCAATTATTTGTTATAACACAGCTGAGAGCCATTAGACAGTTTACATGACTGCTAGTAGCACAGTGCACATTATGTGGGCCATCAGGTCCTGCAGCCTAAACACAATTCTTGATTTAATGGATAAATGAATTTTGCTAAGCCACTTCAAATACAGGAATGTTTTCTGAATCTGTGCACAGGCTGTTAGTGTATTTCCATGAAGTCTCATTCCAAACAGACCAAAACACACTTTGTCAGACCAAATAAATCTGCACCCCAAAATCCCATACCAACGAATTCTATACTGTTTTCTATGGCCGCATGAAAGCTTCTACACTGAGATGTTGTTTAGCAATTTTTTTTACTTTTTACTAAGTGACACTTCATATGAAAGCTGTCTGCTTTCCATGAAAAAGGTTTTTTTTCCCCTATTTCTCTGCCTAACTTCTGCCACCAGTTTCCACCAACTACAGTGGTTCCTTTGCTTTTTTCCACATTAGCATCTCTGTGCTGTGGGAGCAATGATCTCAGTCCTAAAGGAAAGGTCTGAAACATAAGAAAAGGACAAAGTAAGGCTATAAAATTGTCTTTCATTGCATCTTCTACTGCTCAGTTGCAAGTGCTGTGGAACTTGACCTGTTCTTACAAATGCCACTATTGAAGAACTGAAATTTCTACTATGCTGCCTGTAAGAAGAAAAAGGAAGTAACATTGCAGCACACTAACGCAATACCAGAATTTTGCAGCATTATTAGATAATTAAGTAAGCATTAATTAGGTGGTCTCAATGTCTCTTCATTTATAAAGGGACCGTCCTTTCACTTACTTACACGAATGCATTGGAAGTCTTCCTAACTGGGAAGCCAACACACTAAAATACCTTCAGGACAAACTCCATGGGGAAGAAAGTTAAACTTTATAGAAAACAAACCAAAACAAAACATGCTGATTTTCAGTATAAACACTGTAAAACTCTACAGCACACAGTGGGTCCATTTCTGGAATTACAAACCTCAAACATTTGAAATATCACAGATAGTGAAGGCCCTTAATCAATATTTTGCCCTTCACAAATTTCAAGCAGAAGTCTAATACCTTGACAATCCAAGAGGAAAATACGGCATGAGAAAAATAAAACTGTATTCAAAGATTCCAAGTTTACTTTCCACATGCATGATCCCACAGATGACCTACAAGTAAGATACCCAGGCTGTTCGCTAGAGCATACTTTCCAGTTTGGAGGTCAGTTCTACTCCACTGAGTAGCATCAACTAATTAACTGAATGTATGGCCACTGAAAAAATTATGATCATCAGTTCTAAGATTCTTGTAGTATATGCTATGGTATCAATAGGAATTTTTTCTTTCCCACTTCTTAAGTGATCTGAGTAACAGATTAAATTGGGGAAGAAAAAACAGTGTCAAATTAAAAACAAATATGGTAAAATAAAAGAGCTTGGATTTACTGCTTCATTAACTCAATTATAAATATCATTATTATTCCCAAAGTAAAAATTTAACTGTTTGGATAATTGAGGAGTCTTTTTATTCCATAAGACTTATTGAAGAGCACTTCATGTATCCTTTGTCTTGTTTCTGGATTCAATGAAAAGTACTGAGCTGAAGGTAAGAAAGCCACTAGCCCTAACTATTTAAGCTATGTCCAGCAAGATGTGGCAGGCATCAATGTGTAATGTCACAGTTGAAATTTCTTAAGTCTTTTTGCTCTTAACCCAAAATAAACCAAAAGCAGATGAACTTTGTCAACAATTTGCTAGTTGCTGCGTATATTCTGACTACCATGTTCTAGAATGCATTTTATATATCTGTTTGACATTAAAGTGCATAATGAAGAACATACTTACATCCTGTATTTTTCCAATTTTATTCACTATATTACAGGATTAATGGACCTAAAGTTCATATCAGGAGCCAAATTGTTCTAATAAAATACGAAGCATTTATCTACTAAGAGGCTAGAAATGGCACTGATTGTTTATTGCAAAGTCTGAAACAAAATTAACAAAGGAATATATTACTTAATCTCATTCATGCCCATATGATTTTACATGTTAATATTATGCTGAGTACATAAAATTCATGAGTCTAAAGGAAATCCTATTCTCTTATTTTTATTGGGCATTAGTAGCAAGCTTGGACCTCTACTGGAAACAGCCTACTTTCCAGCTCACCTCAACTACTTCTAAGGTATCTAAGCCCTTGTTATAATCTACATAAAACACATAATGGGCAAATAAGCAAAAAAAACCCACACTCCTACTAGATCCCAGGAAAAGCACTGGATAAGAAAAGTTCATTCACAGACATATCCAACTGTCACAACATTTCCTCAGTACTGGTGAACCAATAGCAATATTCTCATTCCACTCAAATTAACGGAATATGAACCATTCATCTCACAGGGACAGAATTCTCCCTTCATCTTTGCCCTGAAAAAATTACAGAGTTGTTTAAGTGAATAGAAGTACACTACTCTGAACTCCAAACATGAGGTTCTGACCATCATGGTGCTGGTTAAGAAGAAAGCTTCCAAGGAGCATGTGTGATAAAGGCACTAAAAATTGAAGACAAAGGATGCTAAGGAACAGGTCTTCCTGATTATGAACATCAGAACAAAAAATGTTTGTAGCAGAATGAAAGTGGAAACAGACAACTAAATCACAAAATCATACAACGGCTTGTGCTGGAAGGGACATTAGAGATCATCTACTTCCAACCCCCCGCCATAGGTAGGGGCACCTTCCACTAGACCAGGTTGCACAAAGACCTGTCCAGCCTGGCCTTGAACACTTTCAGGGATGGGGCATCTGCGTCTTCTCTAGGCAACCTGTTCCAGTGTTTCACCACCCTCACAGTGAAGAATTTCTTCCTAATGTATAATCTAAATCTCCCCTCTGTCAGTTCAAAGCCAATCCCCCTTGTCCAAACCCTTCAAGCCCTTGTAAAATAATCCTTCTTCTGGTTTTTTGTAGGTACTGGAAGACTGCCATCAGGCCTCTCCAAAGCCTTCTCTTCTCCAGGATGAACAACCCCAACTCTCATTTTTTTTTACACAGCAGAGGTGGTCCAGCCCTCTGACCATCTTTGTAGCCTCCTCTGGACTCGCTTCAACAGATGCACCTCCCTCTTCTGTTAGAGGCCCCAGAGCTGAATGCAGTACTGCAGGTGGGGTCTCACAAGAGCAGAGCAGAGGGGCAGGACCACCTCCCTTAACCTGCTGGTCATGCTTCTTTTGATGCAGCCCAGCATATGACTGGCTTTCTGGGCTTCAAGCACACACTGAAGCCAGCTCATGTTGAGCTTCTCACCAACCAACACCCCCAAGTCCTTCTCCTCAGGACTACTTGCAATCCATTCTCCACCCAGCCTGTATTTGTGCTTGGTGCTTGGCCTTGTTGAATTCATGAGGTTCACACTGACCCAATCCTCCAGCCCGCAAGGTCCCTCTGGATGGCATCCCTTCCCTCCAGCACATCAACCACACCACATAGCTTCGTGTCATCAGCAAATTTGCTGAGGGTGCACACAATACCACTGTTTATGTCACTGACAAAGCTGTTGAACAGTGCCAGCCCCAATACCAACACCTGAGGAACACCACTCAATGACCTCCACTTGGACATCAAGCTGTTGACCATAACTCTGAGCAGAACTATCCAACCAATTTCTAACCCATCAAGTGGTCCATTTGTCAGATCCATGCCTCTCCATTTCAGAGACAAGGACAGTGTCAAATGCTTTGCACAAGACCAGGTAGATGACGTCACTTGCTTTTCTCTATCTACTGATGCTGTGACTCTTTTTATATAAGGTCACCATATTTGACCTTTAGTGAAGCCATGTTGGTTGTCACCTATCACCTCTGTATTTTCTATGGGCCTTAGCAGAGTATCCAGGAGGATGTGTTCCATGACCTTGCCAGGTCCAGAGGTGATACTGACTGGTGTACGGTTCCCCAGGTCTTCCTTTTTCCATTTCTAATAATGGGGTTATTTTTTAACTCTTTCAGACAGTGGGAACTTCACCAGACTATCACAACTTCTCAAATATGATAGAGAGTGGCTTAGCCATTTCATCTGCCAGTTTTCTCAGGACCCATGGATGCATCTCATCAGCTTCCACGGACTTGTGCACCTTCAGTTCCCTAGATGTTCTTGAACCTGATCTTCCCCTACAGCAGACAGTTCTTCAGCGTCCCAGTTCCTGCTTTTTCCCTCTGTGACTTACTTAGGTATTTCCTGGTGAAGATAAAGGCAAATAAGTCATTGAGTACCTCAGTCTTCTCCATATCCAGGTAACCAGGTCTCCCATTTTCTTCTGGAGAGGGACCATATTCCCCAGTAGCTCCTCCACGTTGGTGAGAATAACATCCAGCACAGCACCTCTCCTCAGTGGCTCCTCTATCACTTGGAGAAAGAACACATCAATGCATTCACACCTTCACACCCTTCTTGTCTCTTCTGCCTGTTCTTCCTGAAGATCCTTTATCCTTTCATTCCAAGGCTCCAATTATAGTAGCCATCCCACCACATCTCTGTGATAACAATAAGATGATAGCCCTGCAAGCACACACACATCTCTAACGCTTCTTGTTTACTACCCATGTTTACTACTACATGTGTTTACATAGAGGTGTTTAAGTTGGGCCCCTGATGAAACCAATGTATTGGTTGGAGCATCAGTAATTCCTTTATGCTGCTCTTCAAGTGCTCCTCTGCTGACCTACAATCCCTCTCCAGGCTCTGGGCATCTCTTTGTGGCACTGGTATCAAACTGGTAGGAGTGGGATAGATTGAGGTCCCCCTCCCCTGGCAACTTTCATTTAAAGCCCTCTTCATCAGCTTGGTATCCTGTTTGTGACGATGACAGTTGTCACCTTAGTAACTACTTCCAATTTACATTGCTGCTGCAAGCAATTTTCTCGCGCATAATGAAGAGCATATTTACATCCGGTATTTTTCAGAGTCTTATTACAGGATTAATAGTCCTACCCAGATAAGAGAAATGAATTTATATCTTCTAAGAGATGCATAGTCTTCATCACTGTAGTGCTGTTACAAGTCTATGACAGGAGCAAATGTGTAGTCCCATTTTCCAGATGAAGAAAGGTGGAGACAGGTCGACAGAACAACTTCACCACAGTCACATAGGCTGAGAGTCAAGAAGTGGATATATATATCTTCGGTACCCTGAGACAACTCCTCATCATTGCAGTCATCCTGTTATGAATCTTTAGTACAGCTCTACATCCTGCGTATACGTACCGTATTCAAAACATCCACCAAATCTTTTATCGTCTTCCCTGCTGTCAGCCCAAGGCATCAGAGTTTAAGACATCAAACAGTGATGATGGACCAGACTTAGAAACCTTGAACTAGAACATATAGAGCATATTTGATGTTCAAATTTATGTAATTTTATCTCCTCATCTTTCAGGAATACCATTAAAACGGAATTAAAATGAAACAGCTTCTCTGTTTCAGATCCTTTCAAATCACAGCAGGCTGGATCTCATCCTGAAAGAATGGCACTTAATGGCTGAATGCTTTTTTGAATCCAAATCAGAATTCCCTCACAAAGAAAATAAAAAATAAAAATGTATTACATTTACCTGCACTCTGGGGGCTTAGCATTCAGCACATTCCAAGCAGGAATTAAAATCAGTATTTGGTAAAGAGCTACTGATTTCTTTATACTGTGGGAATGCAAATATAGTCTTAAAAAAAAAAAAAAAAAGAAAAAAGGCAAGTCATATTATGCTTATAAAAAACTAAAAGCCACTTGGTATACATTACATAGATTTGATTTGTAATGTGAATAATAAGAGGCTAAAAAGAAAGATACTGGCAACTCTGAGGAGGTAAAGACAAAGACACTATATACTTTAATATTCTTAATATAAGAAATATACATTTCTTAATTTGAGAATGCCTTAAGATTTTCAAATTTTAAGCTATTTTCCATTTTCAGGTAAGTTCAAGTCAGGAAGGTGTTAAGCTAAGTATCTCTAAATGCAGGCCTCTTTGAAACATCTTAATTTTACAGCCCAAGTCTGAGTTGCCTCAAGCCTCTTTCCATTTTCAAAATCTTATCATATGATTATGTTATTTTGGCATGAAATAAAACTTCCTTTGTTTTTTTTAATGAATATATAAGTTGTTCTTACAGCTATTAAGTCAGCCTGCTGAAGAGCTCCATCCTTTGTGTCTGAAAATTAATAAAATATGCCGTTTAAATACTTTTTCAGACACGTGTTGTAATGAAAAAAAAACAGCAGTAATTTCTGCACACTACAGGGGAGTGATGCAGTCACACAGGTTCTGCTGTCTCATCTCTGACAGATATGAGAATGCAAAAGACTTCCCCATCAGATAGTGCCAGTGTTTTCTAAGTCTTTTAGATCACTGCCATGGCTGCAATGTTCTGCATGCAGGTGTGTGCCCAGTCAATAAACTTTGAGGCAGGAAACTTATTCATGTGCTTATTATCCTTCATAATAACCATATACATGCCTAGAGATCAACACTCTAGGGCCTCTAAGGCATGCAAGTCACTGATATAATTTAAGCTGCACTGTCACAGTGCAGAAGTGAAAGAAAGACTTAAAGTGACTTCTTAAGCTGAAAGTGCTCAAGCTTTATAAGGAAAAGAGAGAGGAAAACCTTTGCAGACACAAATGCAGAAATTCAGTAGTGGGGTTGGTGGGGTAGAAGAATCTGGTTTTAAACATACTGACCAGCTCTGCTGGTAAGAGAACCAGGCACCTTGGATTCAAATTTCATGCTCTCACCACAAAACCACAGTCCCTGCAGAGCATTTAAGTAAAGCAGTAAAACGAAACATCAAACAGCAAATGCAAAGCTCTAGGATGTACTTGAATACTATCAAGAGCATTCAGCTAATCATATTCCTCCTTAGTTCAACATATTTAAACAAAAGAGAAATTATTCCATCCAGTAGAATATCATGGGGATCGCTAAATAGTTACTATACAGAGAGAGGCGATAGTGTTTCTGTTACAAACTAAGCATGAGTGACAAAAATCAAGAAACGAATTAACAAGGTAACGAGCAATGATGAAAAACAAGTCAACTATTCTTGTGACCAAACAAAATGGTTAATGCGTAGTCACAATTTCATAAGTTAGCGGTGTGAGATGTAAATGCAAAAGAAGGATAACACCAAGTAGTTCCAACATTAAATCATTTCAAAACAAGTCTCTTGAGAGACATGCTATTCCTCCATAGCATGGCATTTCATTGTGTGCTTTTCCTTATACCTGCCAGGCTCCACTCTGGGTATTTTTAAGATTAATCAAGCCCAGAAAGGCAAGTGCTAGGCTGAGCCTCACAAAGATCTAGAACCAATTACCATTTCCTGTAGAAACAGAAAGTGTGTAATGAAAATTTCACACGGAAATTGATATACTGAATAACAGCATTGCTCACTCCAGCAGGAGTCAATAATGCTTTCGAGAAGGGTCCAAGAAACATCTTGGTAGTAAAGGCAAATTCATCTCCACAGTAAGAATACTCCCAGTCTAAGATACTCAAGTCTAAACCTAGAAGCATGAGATGAAGCAGTTCCTCTGTGTCCTGGTTTTGGCTGGGATAGAGTCCCTTTTTTCCCCTAGTAGTTGGTGCAGTGCTATTTCAGCTTTAGTCTGAGAACAGTGCTGATAGCACACCAATGCTTCAGTTGTTGCTAAGTAATGCTTACTCCCATCAAGGACTTTTTCAGTCTCATGCTCTGCCAGCAAGGAGGGGCACAAGAAACCAGGAGGAAGCAGAGACAGGACACCTGACCCAAACTAGTATTCCATACCATCGTGCGTCATGACCAGTATATAAACTGGGGGGAGTTACCCAGAAGGGTCAGATCATGCTTGGAACGGGCTGGGAATTGGTCAGCAGGTGGTGAGCAATCTTTTGCCTTGTGGAAGAACTCAGGACTTTATAACCCCAGACTCAACCTCCACGCCTGTAAGAGACATCTCTCACTTCAGGGAGGTGCACTGGCAAGTATCCTGAGCCATCCAAAACTCAATCACAAACAGAAGCAAAAATTACTTTCAAAGACATCACAGTAGGCAGGTTAATAAGAGTATGAGACTGCTGGGTTTGCTAATCCCACACAATCAGAAAACAGAGACCATGGTGGATGAAGTACCATTGCTACTAGCCATTCCACTGACTCTTCTCCTGGATTTTGAAGTGTCAATGCATGTATTTTTTTTAAGCTGTCCACATCTAAGGATATGAACTACACGCGTAGCTGTTTATCAGCTAAAGTGCATACACTGAGCTCCCAGCAAAGATAAAAGCAACAAGATGTAGATGAAAAAATATGTTAAGACTTTGATAATTAGCAAAAGCCAGCTGCAGCTAATAAGGAGAAGGAATGCTAAACCTGGATTTTTTTTTTTTATTTATTTTTTTTTTAAGGAAAAACACCACTTTACTGCAGCTGAGACGCAGAAGCCAAGTAAATCACTGGGCTCTTTCACTATACAACTGCTAGGAGAAAACTGTGCATGGAAAAACTACTGCAGCTGATCTGGTAGGAACACAAGCCCTAAATGGAGGTCTTCATTCAGGTCAAGCTTTGGCAAATTCTAATCCTTCTCAGGTGACATTACTTGAATTTGACCACATCCAGTTGATCTCTTCAAATATTTTCCTTCCTCTCCTCCTTAAGCCTTCCAGAGTGTGTGTTTAAGTAGCACAGACTAATGTTATTTTACCCAATGAGCCTCATATTACACCAGGCTCAATATGCAGTAGTTTCACTTAGTGGCTGCTTGGAAAGCTATTAAGAGAAAACAATATGAAACCAAGTCTGTCTTCAGATTCAGGTTTAATAGAGTCACATTTCAACCCTTTTCCAAAAGCTAAAAAAACCCTACATATTGATGCCATTGCTAATGTTACAAAAAATTAAAAGAAAAGTTGGAAGCACCAAGACTTTTTGCAGGAATCTGATGGAAAGAACTAAAAGTAATGTAAAAGAGTTCTCAATATAGCATCAGCAAAGTGAACTACAGCTCTTAAAAATTAGACAAGTGCCTGACTTTGAGACTTTCTGTAAGATCTGATAGTAATACTGCAGGAGACAATGATAGACCAGAGCAAGCACCACTTCAGAAATATACACTATACCTGAGATAGATTGACATCGGCCCCAGATTTACAGCAAAATAAGCAAGATCAGACTTATATGTAGTATCTTAATCATTACATGCACAAAGCACTCCTTGGTATTTGAAAATATTTGGAAATTAAAAAAAAAAAAAAAAAGAAATGGGGGAACAAGGAACTCGTGATGCAAAATTAGTGTGATGCAGAGCCCTATTTTTACAGTAGCTTTAAATGGCTCAGATCACACAGACAAATATAATTTTTTGACTTCCCTTTGATTTCACCTTTCATTTCCGCTGTGCATCATCAGCAGTTTTTGCATGGAAGTATAAAGGAGAGAAGGGAAGTAAGAGGTGGAGCAGGTGTGATTGCAAGACTTCTGTTAGACTGGGAGTCTTGTTGAAGGGAAGTGATAGAGCTGGGCAGTCCTGTGTCACTGCTAAATACCAGAAAGCTTCTCTGGGTAGATCTCAGTACTCCAACAAAGTTAAGGTGATGGCAACCGCACATGATTCAGCCACATATCCCAAGGATTCCTAAAGGGAATGGAATGTCTACGTTTCCCCTCCACAGCTGACTATCACTAAAAGCCAAGCAAGGCACAAGCTAGGCACCTGATACATTTCTAACCACCTTTTATAGAATGGCTGAGGTTGGAAGGGACCTCTGGAGGTCATTTGGTCAAATCACCCTGCTCAAGCACGGACACCTAGATGCAGTTGCCCAGGACCAAGTCTGGATAGCTTTTAAGTATCTCCAAGGAGGGGGACATTACAACCTCCATGGCAACCTGCGGCAGTGCTTGGTCACCTTTACAGTAAAAAAGTGTTTCCGGATGTTCAGAGGGAACCTCCTGTGGTCCAGTCTGTGGACACTGCTTCTTTTCCTGTCACTGAGCACCACTAAAAGGAGCCTGGCTTTGTCTTCTTTGCATCCTTTCTTCAGCTACACTGATGAGAACCCCCATGAGCCTTCTCCATGCTGAACAGTTCCGCTCTCCACCTTTCATAACAGGAGAGATGCTCTAGTCCCTCAGCCATCTGTGTGACCCTTTGCTGAACTCTCCCCAGTATGTCCATGTGTCTGGTACTGTGGAGCCCAGAGATGGACACATTACTCCAGGTGTGGCCTCCCCAGTGCTGACTAGAAGAGAAGTATCACCTGCTGGCAACACTCCTCCTAATGCAACCCAGACCACCATTAGCCTTCACTGCAGCAATGGCACATTGCTGGCTCATGCTCAACATAGTGTCCACCACGACTCCTAGGGCCCTTCCCAGATGGGTGCTCCCAGCACATACTGATGCATGGGGCTGTTCTTTTCCATGGTGCAGGACTTTGCACTTCTTTTTGAAATTCATGTGGTTTCTTTCAATTTCGTCAGCTTGTTGAGGTCCCCCTGCATGGGGTGGGGGGTACTTTCCAGAATTCTGCTGGCACAAGAAGCAAATAACAAGCCATTTTTAGCAGAACAGACAACATCCTCCTCTTCCTGTACCCAAAGTAGAGCAAAACTAGATTCTCTTTGACACTGTATAGAAACGTTTTTATTTGGTTACAGAGATTATGCAAAAGAAATAGCATGTGCAGTACAAATATGGGAAGATAACAGTTAAACCGTTGGCTTCTTTGCTGAGAGAGATACAGATGAGGCTGAAGTCTGCTACCTGAAATGAAGGAAATACCCTTTTTGTGTGTGTCCTAGTACATGCCCTCAACACAGAAGGGATACATAACCCAGTTAACACGGACAACTGAGAATCAAAACTGGAGATCAAATACCCAACTTTATCTCAAACTCTTAATGACCAGATTATTCTGTGCCTCCTCTTCCTCTTCTACCCTGAGACAGTTTTGTTCACCTGAAATCTTCAAAAGTATTTTTACAACTACACATCTATAAGCAGTAGAGATACACACTGTGTAGCACTAGGTGGTCTACAGGCTCTGTTCACCTAAATATAAGAATTTGAGAAGATTCGCTTAACTTTCAAGATCACATAAAATGGTCATGGGTAAAACACACTCTGCATGTGTGCCAACATGCTGATCCCCATCACAATCAGGAGGCAGGTCTCAAGGGTACTCAAAGGCCATTCAAAACCTTCAGAACTCTCAAATAATGCTGTAAATGTTCTGGTGGGGGTGTAAGCGAATGTCTCCTTCATGGGTTGACCACCCAAAGAACGGAAAAAAGATATGTAATTGCTAAACACTTCTATTATATACCTCCCAAAGTATAGAGGTGGTGACCATACTGGGCACGCAAGCCAGATCAGTTTCATGATCAATGATTCTATTGTATTACAAGTCATTACCATAAAGTACAATGAAACAAGAACCTTAGCCCAACGGCCCCAGCTGATAAACACTAAGAGAGCAAATATCGGCTGTAAGTAAGGTAGGACATGCTGAAACTGTGAGATCAAGAGCAACAACTTTGAAAGCCAATAAATCAGCATTATGACGAGTGACTATTAATCCAAAACAATGAATGCTTCTCACAAATACAATTAGACACACTCTGGTCATATCTGTCATTATATCAACCCTTCGTGCCCCACGTTGGGAGCCAAAAAGAACTCTTGTGGTTTAAGCCCAGCCAGCAACCCAGAAACGACTCAGCCATTCGCTCACTCCTCCCTTTTTCTTCCCCCCACTCCCTAAGGGATGGGGAGGAGAATCAAAAGAATGTAACTCCCACAGGTTGAGATAAGAACAGTCCAGTAACTAAGGTATAACACAAACCCACTGCTGCTACAACCAATAATAATGATGATAAGGGAAATAACAAGGGAAGAGAATACAACTGCTCACCACCCACTGACCGATACCCAGCCCAACCGAGCAGTGGTCTAGCCCTTCTGGGTGACTGTCCCCAGTTTATATTCTGGACATAACATGCTGTGGTATGGAATAACCTCTTTGGTCAGTTTGTGTCAGGTGTCCTGTCTCTGCTTCCTCCCGGCTTCCCCTCCTCCCTGGCAGAGCATGAGACTCAGAAAGTCCTTGGTCAGAGTAAACATCACTGAGCAGTAACTAAAAACAGTGTTATCAGCGCTGTTCTCAGGGCAAAAGTGAAAACACAGCACTGCACCAGCTACTAAGAAGGAGAAAAATGACTGCTACTGCTGAACCCAGGACACAAACATAACATGGTAAACTTGAATCAAATTTCACTTTGTAGAAAAATATTGTTACTTTAAACACTACAAAGATGCTCGGGATTTTTCTCATTTTACTTCCCAACTACAATTGCAAGTGTTTCCTAAAACTCAATTCTCCCCTCCAAAAAAAACCCAAACAACTCTGAGGGTCAAAGACAAATGATGAAGTTCAGCAAAATCTGGGACTGAATAAAAGTTATGGTAAGCACTTGTAATTCTGAAGTTTCATTAGCCAAAGTGAGAAACCATGACCACTGTCATCTCGGCAAAGCAGCCACTGAACTCCCGTATACTGCAGCCGTGCTGTGAGAAATACAGTTGGTGCCTTAGCATTTACATAAAAAGGATTTATTCTCTACTACCATTGCCATTGACACAGGTAAGTATTAAGCAAAAGTTTTACATGTGGAAAGACTAGTAATGCAAGCAATCCCTCTGACTTCTTGAAGGTACCCTCTCACCAGGAGGGCAGACTTCCCTGCACCAAATCGGGACAAGCAGACAACATCAACACAAAACAGGTGATCAGCCCATGTGCAATGAATATTTACAGAAAATCTTAAAAATCACCAAGGACTCACAAAGGCCAGGTATATTTTTGATGACCCAAGCAAGGAGCGGAAGTCTAACAAATGCCCTGTCAGCTGTAGCTACAGCAGTAGACCACAACAGCAAAGGAACAAAACTGTCCTACTCCAAAATGTGCCCTCCCGCGGATGTTCCTCAGCATTGCATATTTGTAAGCATTTTGCAGTATTTAGCAATAGCTCTGAGCAAGCTAAAAACAAGTAGCTGCTGTGGTGTTGTGCTGTGAACACAACCTAACACACCTTGGGTGCACTGCAGTGATCCTGTCAAGTCACAATTACTCTTGCAGTGTCAAAAATGAATCCATGTCATAGAATCATAGCATCAGCTACGTTGGAAAAGACCTGCAAGATCATCAAGTCCAACCATTACCCTAGGACTGCCAACTCCACCACTAAACCACATCACTGAGGGACTCACCTACACTGTAACCCTTGAAAAGCAACCAGCTTTCTCGGATGCCTCTTCTCTCCAGAGCTGTAACCCACAGGATTCTTCCAAGCAGATCCCTAAACAAAGTCTGCTCTTCTGAAGAGTGAGGTGCTCTTTACATTCCTGCTTCCTCTCAGGAAGTTGCATCAGGTTGTCCTCTCTTTTCTGGACTTCACTTTGGCAGTGGTGGCTGATGATTTAAGTTAGTTTTATTCAGAAATAAAATACATAAGACTTACTTTCTCACCCCTTGATGGGCTACAATATCCATCATGTTATTGGCACACACTGTGTAGTGAGACCTAAACCAGTCCTGAACCAGCTATAATGAAAGGCCAAAGAACATTTCTGACAGTGGAGGGTAATCCAGGACAGATTCTGTTCTGGCAACATTAATTCAAAGGTTATTGTCTAAGCAGGGCCAGCATTATTGGGCCTCACCTCAGTTTGGATTCTTAAGTACAACCTCGATACAGATAAAGTGAAAGATGATGGAGCTTTAATCCCCATTCTAAAGAGCTGTAGCTACATGCTAGGCGTGGAATCTCTCGGGAAGTTGGTAGGTTTAAAATCAAAACATATCATACCCACTTCAATTTTTTTAATTGAGTAATCCAAGGAAGAAGCAAGAGCAAATCACTAACACCCATCTTTGCCAAGCACAGTTGCTGTTTCAGTGATTCCCACGTTTACCAGCAAGTTTCAGTGTGGATGCACTGGGTGTAGTCAGCGCTGCTATACATGTGCATATTAATCTGTGCATGCACAACAGCCATCTGTCTGATATGGCTTGATGTGGCTAGTTTGGGTTTTTTTGGTATTTTAAAGGTGGCAACCATATGGCTGAAGAGACCATACATTAATGCAGAGTACTTATTTGTGTGTAACATATTTCAGCCAGGATTTCAACCTGAAAAAGAAAATAACATCTCTTCAGGAAGTTTATATTTTATTGCACCACTGTAACACCCTAACAGAAATACTGCTGTCCCTTTGCAGTGTAAGGCAGTACAAGTTTCTCCCAATATGTAAGAAGGCACAAACATTGTCTTCATTGCTGCACATGGTCTACTTGGGAGTTACTGCTCATGCAACCGCCCACT
This sequence comes from Myiopsitta monachus, assembly GCA_017639245.1. Classification (NCBI taxonomy): domain Eukaryota; kingdom Metazoa; phylum Chordata; class Aves; order Psittaciformes; family Psittacidae; genus Myiopsitta; species Myiopsitta monachus. The sequence continues at coordinate 87,377,273 of CM029918.1, forward strand.
TATTAAAAAAGCACCAATTTAGGCTGTACCTAAAAGCTAACATCACAAACACTATTCATGTTTTAGGCCCCTTCTTCCACCTCACTACATTTATGTTTGGCTCTGGTTTTCATCACGATGGAGAAAATCTTGACAATTCTCAAAAAAAAAAAAAAAAAAAAAAAAAAAAAAAAAGAAGGCAAAAGTTTCTGTGAGGTGAATTTGAAATCGCACTCCCTAAACCGTATGTCCTGGATTATTTCTAGATTCACATTTTCTCAATCCTAGAGAGCAAAAACTATTTTTTTAAAAACAGAAAATCATACTAGAAGGATTTTCATAATGTTCTGGTTCTATGTTAACCATACATGAGATTTCCTATAACCCTCTTCAAATAACATTCATAATTCAATTACAAGTGTTTATTTTGAAACATAATTATGGAGCTGCATGCCTCTTCTAAATATTACCTGTAATTACACTTCCCTTCTCACAGTCATGCAAACATCCCATAAAAACAAAACAAAAGAAAGGAATGAGAGCAGAGAGCATAAATTCCATTCCCTCATACAAGGAGAAAGTCTTACGGATACATCAAGTACTTGGCTCCACTGAAATTTGCATTTCAAAAGGAAATACATAACCGCTTAATTACTGCATGCCAAGATTTGCAAACTGCCTGCTATCAAAAGATATTTCTCCTATTACAATGAAACAAAGAGCATGAACATTTTTTTGCACTGCTCACCAGATCTTAGCAGGCGGAAACTTAAAAACCTCCCCCTGATCACATAATCAAGGTACCTCAAATGTTAGTTGTTTTTCTGCTTTCCCTTAAAAAAAATAAAGAAAATAATCTCTTTCTGACCCATACAGCAATTTTACTCTTTTTTTTTGTCAAGTCTTTTTGCTCTTCACAGTTTGTGCATTCAAGTCCACAAACAAGAAGAAAGGGTCAGAAAATTTAATCACCAATCTTTTGCGTGCTACTACCTAAAGATGAATTTTAAGTGACAAGTTTGAATTTAAGCAATAAGCAGTTGCATCAAAATAGAATAAGATTAAAGCAAAGCTATATAAATTCATTGCAGTGTTGCATTCAAGAGTATTTATGTACAAACACAGGGATGAGACAGGCTGACCTGCACACATCCAGAAAATGCTAGCAGCTGCTCCATGATCCACAGTTTGATAGATAAGGGTCAGCAATGTGCATAGCTTCAAAATCAAGATGCTAAGATGGAGCAATGCCAAAGTAAAGACATACAGTTACGGTCTTAAACCCTTACAGTCTCAGAGGATTATAGACAGAGAAAAGCATTCTGATATGCCATCATTTTAGATGAGTTACAATTGTCATCTCCAGCCCATGCTCAGAACATCGATTTTCACATCAATTAAATATTTTGAAATAGGATTATGTACAAACACCAACTCCATGGAATTTCTCCTTCTGCCACCTCAATGCAAAAACTGCACTTCAAGGGTTACAGACTCATTCTTTCACTCTTCCTTCTCCTGTGTTTGACACCGTGATGCACAATTTTTTGCTTTGGGGGGCACACACCAGAGGGACGATCCCTTTTGACTTCATTTCTCCTCAGAGTTTTGAAAAGGCATTAGTGAAGATGGACAGGACAGCGCATCTCATGTTAAACCCTGTGAGACCTGGAAGAACCAGAGAATGAAGTGATGCAGGCAGGTTTCAAGTCAGGTTTACAAGCTACATTACCGACCACAGATACACACATTTCAACAAGTGTAATGGTGAACCCTGCTCAGCAAGTGGCCTTTATGTATGGATCTAGCTGGACAAATCCATCATGTAGATAGGAGAAATAGCTGTATGACCCAAACTCTTCATCTGCCTGACAGAGCACAGAGACAAGGTCCCCTTGACACTTCACTTCCCAAGATGTTTTAGTCAGAACCCAGGTAATAAAAAGTCATACTAGAAGCCTATTCCATGCTCTACACCTAAAATTACTTGGGAATAGGCTTTAAACTCAACACTACTGTCCCAAAAAGTGACAAGACTTACCCTGCATGCACCAGGTGACTTTGCAGCGTGTGACTGATGCTTTCCTAAGCACTGCATCTGCTAAATGAGTACTACAATGAGTAGGAAAGCCATGGCAGCACCTAATTTTGGTGTCCAAAGCAGCCCATGATGAAAACATCAAGCTGTTACATTTGTGCATTATCAACAGCCAACACATATGAAGTCATGCTTTTCACCAAGAAAAGGATTAGCAAATACTTGGAGCCTAGACAAATACAGAAAGCTCTCCAACTGTGACCAAACAAAACTTTAAGGTGAAAAGAAAAAGAGAAGGCACGTCTGAGGAATCTAAATTAGTCCTCACAAAATACCTGAAACTAAATTAATCTCTAATACTAGAGGAAATATCACTCTCAGCGACCTTATCTGTTAAACAGCTGCACCAACACACGATTTTAATATAGGTAATAAGATCGAATGCGGTGATTCCCTTCTCATTTGGGGTTCATTTCAGCTTATTTCAGGGGCTAACAGTAAAGTGTAGTTCAGATGTACATATCTTTAATTAGAGATAGTCAAGTCATCTTACGCATATTGAGTTTGGGGTATGCTTTATCTTATCAAAAGCAAGCACTTACTGTGGTATGAGTTAAAATGTACCAGCAGCTCCATGGACTGTACCAACTAGCATTATAGCAATTATTAAAGAAACCGTAAACATTGATATTGCAAATAATTACATGCATCCCACCACCCCTGGAGTTTATAATCAAGGATCCATTTTTGGAAAGGTATTTTATGGTCAGCTATATGCTTCTGCATTTCATGTAAAGCACTGGGAGAAAAGTTTGCAGCCTGTGAAGGTCTGCAGGTTTAACTAGACAGCCCCCTCTATTGCATGGTTAGCTAAGGGGGTTGGGCCTTGAAAAATAGCTAAGTGATCAGAAATGAAATGCAGACCTCCATGGGATAGTCAGACTCTTGGCAGAAATAGCAAGAGAAATTAAAAAACAACAAAATAGAGCTTACAGAAAGACCGCTGTTTATTTCTTTATGCCTTGAGTTTTGATAGTCAACACCTCTTCCATTTTCTAGCTTTTAAATAACATCACATTTTTCATTAAAATCAGCTTATCTAAACACCACCATGCAAACACACTTTGTCATAGTAATTATGCTGTACGCTAGCCTGTGTGTTGTAAATGACACAATGAAGTGAGAAACTATGTTCTTGCTGTTAGCATCTTAGCTTCCCTATATTAGTATACAAACTCACTTTTGGTATTTGTCATGCATTTTGAGCTGCTCTAGTAACAGATTTCAGCTAAATTCTTCATCACAGTGTAAATCACCCTACATTTTTTAAAACAAAAAGCATATAAGCATGTGGCAGGGAGGCTGAAATTAGATGATCTTAAGATCCTTTCCGACCCAAACCATTCTATGATTTCATAAGCACAGACTTCAAGGTCTGATCAGGTACAGCCACTGAGCCCAGAATCTTGACCCTAAGTGACCCTGAATGGAGGCTAAGAGGATGGATACAGGCGAGGGAAGGCATACACACAGCAACACTGTGCCAGCACAGGCTCCCAACTTTTAGTTTCCGCTATAACAGGCCTGCTTGAGATACCTGTCAGGTGTATACAGGTTGCTCCAGGGTACCCTGCCTGACCTCTGCTTGCTCAAGATCATGCACATGCCAAGCCCAGAAGGCTGTCTTTTAAATATCACAAGCAGCACTAGAAACCTACTACGGGAAACTGAACCAAGCCCCTAAACTTAGGTGCCTGTTTTCATGGTGAATCCTGCTCTTGGTGTTTTGATCATCTCTTCTACAAACCTTCACACTCCACTTGAGCATCAACTATCCTCAGTAACTCTGCACCATTACGTAGGTTGGTACTCAAGTCACTGATACAGAAGTTCTGACTTCTGCTGGCATTTTAATATACGAAACTTTCTCAGACTCAACAGATCATAGAGTGTGAGTAGCCAAAAAGTTTAAAAGCTTTTACTTTCCAATGGTTACAGTGTTAGCATATTCCTGCTGCTATAGTAATGATGTGTATATAAAGAATGCTTAATAACTAACTATCCTAAGTAGTAAGGGGCTGAGGTACAGAAGCTACGCTCCAAAGCTTTACTACTGATCACAAGTACCTGGGAAATTGCTCCAGGAAGTGTTAACATGTCCCAGTTCTTTTACAAATTCTGTTACAAATATTTAATGTAAAACCTAAGGAAAACAGATATCTCAAAGTACAGCTTCCTCACAAGATTTTAAGGCTTAAGCTGCAGACAAAAAGTTAACTGTCCTCCAAATGTAAAACGTGTTTCAAATTCAAAGGGAAAAAGATAGAATAGGTAAAGTATTTGGACACTGTTGGACAATTCAAAGATATTCTTTGTAGTACAATGTTAGGTTTGGGGTTTTTTGAAATTGCAAATCACTCTTTTGGAGGTAGCACAGTCCCTATAAAAGCAGATGTGGTGTTTACGTCAGTTGAGTACTTCCAACAGAGATTCCTTTTTCCTCATGCTCAAATCATCAGGATTCCCAAAAGCCTGACTGCACAATCCAACTGAGACAGTTTCCAAGATTCTCACCATCTCAGGTAAGTATCTAGTCAGGAAAGGTAAATCAGTCCCCAATATCTGAACAGGTTTCTCTTTTAGTTGAAAATCAATGTAACAGCCTATATATAATTATTATATTAATAACTGGTTTGTGGTCAAGATTCCCATCTTACATGAAGGTGATACAGATTTCATTTACATGCTTTTTATTCCAGCTACCATGTTCCTTCATATGTGCATATACTGCTACGAGTGCCATACACAGAGTTATAGTGAGCTCCAAGAAACACCTGGGGAAATGTTCCCCATACATTCCTGCTATTTCCACCTGTGGATATTTTGCCATGGCCACTGTCACATGCTATTCACCCATTGCCACAGACAGTATCACTTTTTTTAAGCACATCTAATACTGAGTGAGGGCATAGAATCACAGAATAGCATCAGGAGACAAGTACACACCTTAGCCCTTATGACACTCCTTGAATACGAGCTAAATAGAAAGACAAGTATTCAACACCCATAGTTGTTTTTTTTTTTTAGTTCTTGGATATAGGTAATTTCCAATTTCCCAGTGTTAATTTGCCTCATTCACATAACTCATTATTCCAGAGTTCGTCTCACCAACCCCAAAGAGCTTCACTGGACATACTGCTGTTGAATCTTCCCATCAATGCAGGCACTGCTGTCACATTGACTTTTTTTATCCCTGGGGAATTCTGTTAACATCTAGGTTTTGACAGCTATCTACAGTGAACCCTATATCCTTTTCCATCTTACACTGACTGCTAAAGAGAAATCTGAAGGAAATTTTAATTTAAATAAACAAGTGAGTAGGTATCCAAGGGAAATTAAAAACTAAAGTTGTACAATTAGACAATAAAGAGAAAGAGGTGCTTTGATATCAGGTGTGAGATCACACCACTGACCTTTAAGCTATATAACCCTTAGATCCATTTTAGAACAGGTTCTGCACAAAAAGCAAATAATCATAATTACCTGCTCAGGACAGAGACTTGCAGAGGGAGAATTTGCTGGCATGTTTCAAGGGAATCAAGGTTCTGAGCCAGCTAGACAAAGCAATATTCTAATGAGTTGCAAAAGTAACTAAAAGCAGCAGTGGAGTTAGAATCTGTCGAGTATAATGCATTTACCAAATAATGTTTAATGAAATAACATTGACTAACAAAACACAAATCAATGCCAGGTAGAAACCACACTCTAAACCTCAATTTTTCTTTCCACTTCTACTTCAAAGTTGCATGCCTTGGCTTGGGAAAGGCTTGAAGACGACTGGGAACATCCCCTCACATTAACTAAATTCTTGTTCACTAGAATATCCTACATCAGATATAAATCCACTCAAACTCCAATACAGGCATATATACTCGAAATTTACTGTACGTTTAGCTGCTTAAAGAAGTCAGCTACACATGGTATTTGCCCACAATTCCATTGAATGCAATTGATTTCTACCTCACAGGAGACTTGATTTACGCCAAAAATTTTATTTCATTAAGAAAATGATATTATGGAGGATCTGAGATCATGTAACAGACAAAAACAGAATGCCAGAGAAATTTTAACTGCCAGTACCCCACAGTGAATGCCTGATTATTTGCAGATGGGATATGGAAAAATTGTGAAATTATTGGAATTTTGGGTCCTGTATGAAAGCATTACTTCAGACTGCATGTGTCATAGCAAATGTCTATTATAATTTGAATACATTCTTAGGGTTTTCCTTTCAGTGCTCAGAACTGGCTATGCTTACTTCTTTAGACTTACTAGCTGAAAAAGACTGCATTCTTCAAAGCACAAAACAGAACCCTTAGGTGATAGCACAAAACAGCACCAGTAAGTCAACTGTCAATACTGATGGTATTTATCCAATAACTAAACTAAAATCTAATTTAAATCAATCTCCTTTGGAAAAGCCAACTGTTCAACAAGCACAACAATCGGTCTAAGATCAATCAGCGAACATGAGATCAATTAAAACCAGCTTAAGTTTTTGTAGGACAATTCACACAACTCGAGTTGGATGTCTATTCATTTCAGTAGTCCCACAATGCAACCCTTAAGCTCTGTTGTAAAGCAGAAATACCACTATCACCCTCCGCAGTCTAGCCAGCACTCTAAGTAGTTCCACATTTAATTAAAGACACAGTATACCCTTTGTTAGCACAGATAGTCTGGTCACTTTAAAGGACTGCTAGAGTTCTAGCCACATACACAAAAATTAAATTCCAGAAACCATCTGTTGAAAAAAACATCAAAATTAAACTGCTTCACAATTTTATTTGTACCTACTCCAAAGGTGACATCTGCACAAAAGTGTAAACTATTGCCCTTTCACACTTTTAGTGTCATATGTACCAGCTTAACACAGGAGATGTTAGCTCCTTCCCCTTCCAAATAACTTCACTAAAAGTCCAGTTCTTTCAGAAATACGAACTTCTCAGCAGCTGAGCCATCTGATAACCTCAGCTGACGGTAGGAAAGGGAAGACATGGCAGAAAATAATAGGAAAGGGGTTAGCGAAATATTTGGATGATAAAAATATTTATACTGAAGGTGTAACCCCGAAAACAGGAGAGGGAAAAAAAAAAAAAAGAAAGGAAAAAAAAAAAAAGAAAAAGAAAAGGGAAAAAAGGAACGAAGCAGAAAAGCCCACCAGACGGCCCTGACAGCTGGGAGAGCTGCAGTAACCTTTTCGTCCACATGGGTGCTGTACTGGCACACTGCCACCGCTCAGACTCCTGAACTCCGGTAATCCCGACACCAGCATTTTAGGAAAAACAGATTAAATCCTAACGCACCGCTTCTATTTTTAACTCAAAGGCATCTGCCCGCTTCAGCCAAAGTTGGCGGCACAGGCACCCCTTGGAGCTGGGAGAGGCGCGGTTCGCTCCGCCGTAGCGGCAATCCCAGGCTGAGCCGCCGAGAACCGCGGGAGCGGCGGGGACGGGACTGGGACCGGGCGGGCAGGGGAGAACCCGCCTCCCTGCCTCGAAAACACAGTAATCCCAAGGATGCTGCACGGGATGCTCTTCAAAGCTCTCCGCATGGGCACACGACCCTGAGCAGCGGGGGCGAACAGCGAACCTCGGGACGCCGTGAGCTACGACGGCGGGACGGCCGCTTCCACGGCTCACGGCGGCCGAGGGGCCGGCAGCTCCCTTCCCGCGAAGGGCAGCTCCCGGAGCGACGCCGGCTCAACCGGCCCCGCGGGGAGGAGGACACGTCCGAAGGGGCTGGAGCGGCGGGGGACTGCACCCACCGCTCGATAGCCCCGCAGCGCCCCGCGGAGCATCCTTCCCATTGGAAAAGGGTCCACGCCGCTCTGCCCTCTCCGGCCTCCGAGCGGGAGGACGGGCAGCAGCCTCGCGGAAAGGTCCACACGCCCGCACGGCCCTGCGCCCCGGTTCGCCGCCCGCCGCGCCGGCGCGGAGCGGACACAGCTCACCTGCCGGTGCTGTCCCGGAGCGGAAGGAGGGGACGGGCACACGCAGTCCTGCTGCCCCGCTGGCATCACTGCCCCGGGCGGGCGTTCCGGGAGAGCGGCGGTGCTACTCACCTCTCTTGCTGCGTCTCCAGCGGCCGGCTTGGCAGTGGCCGTAATCCATACAGTTCAGGATGATCAGGGCAAAGGAAAAGAGGCGAAACTGCATCCTGGGCCGCGGGATGGGCAGCTTGCTCCGGCGCCAGAGAGGGGCGGCGGGGGCCGCCTGCGTACGGGGCTACAAGCGGCCGCCAGCCGCGGGGACCGGCAGGAGCTCACACGGCTCTCGCCGCACTTCTCGGGCGCTGCAAACTCGCAGCCGCTTCCAGCATCTCCCGTGCGCCGCAGGGAGGAAGAAGGGGAAAGAGCCTGGCTCCGGCTCTCCCGGTCCGCCCCCTGCCCCGGCTCTCCCCGAGAAACAAAACGGGAGAGCAGCACGGCGGCCGGGCGCGCAGACCGCGGAGCGGAGCGGAGCGGAGCGCAGCTATCCCCCGCTCGGCGGTCAGCGGTGCCGCTCGGGCCGGGCTGTCAGCCCCGGCACAGCGCTATTTATCGCGGCGCAGGGCGCACCCCGCCCACACGCGCTCAGGTCGCGGACACGGCGGGGCGCCGCCGCTCCCCCCCCCCCACCCGACCTTCGGCGGCGCGGGCCCGGACACCGGCTCCGCGCCACGGGGCAGCCCCCCAAGGCTCGGTGGGGCGGGCGGCGGCCGCATGAAGGCGGTGTCCGCGCCGGCCCCCCGCGGGCTCCAGCTCCTCCGGGGCCGCGGTACCGCGGTCCATTGGTGGTGCTGCTGCCGCCGGGGGACCACCCCCCACCCCGGGCCCGGCCCTAGCGCCGCCCGCCGCCGCCGCGCCCGCGACCCCGCCTTCGCCGGGCCTTAACGCCCGCCCGCCCCGCGTCCCCTGCCCCGGCAGCCGCTGAGGCTTTTGCCTCGCTCGGCGTGCTTCTCCCGCTCCCGCAAAGCCTCCTCGCCGCTTCCCTGCACTGCTCATATAGCCTCGGGAAACCTTGTCCCCAGCACTGCTCTCCAGCTTTTCTTACTCCTTTTTTTATCTTTCTTCCCGCAGTGTTCGGTAATTAACTCTGTTTCCTTCTTTCATCCCTGGCTTTAAGACCTTTATCCATTTATTTTCCCCTCCTTTTCTTCTGGCTTCTTAAAATCTGAGCTCGTACTTACCAAACGAAGTGCCGCTTTCATTGTCCCGGGAACATGGCTCTTGAATTCCTAAAGTACAACTTTAGCAAGTGATTTTTAGCTGTTTCTAGCCACATCTCTACTTGGCAAAGGTACCATAAAGCTGGTAAAGCAGCAACCCCAATAGTGCACATAAGAGAGGATGAAAACAAGTGACCACCCAAGAGGTTCTAGGTGAACTTAGCTCTGATGCAGGAAGACCTGTTAATTCTCATAGCATCTACTGCACTGACCCCACAGACCTATCTGATTTCTCTGCTCCTCACTCACAGCCTGTACTTCAGCACTGCAGGTATCAACCCATCATGGCTCCTTGTGTGTGGTGCTGGACGTCATGAGCCCCGGATGACCTGAGACACCACAGGAGAAAGTGTGGAAGCTGGGGAGGCAGCCCGGGTCTGACGCAGCTGGCAGGTCTCATAAACCTGGCTGGATCCAGACTGGCTCTGAGCTGGGTGTTTCTGCTCCTTTCCATCCCCCGACAATTTTGGTTGGGGCCATGTGGTGGCAAAGTACCTGAGCTGCCTCGGGATGGAGCCAGCTAGGCTCTTACCAAAGCAGATGTATGCTTTCCAGAACAGAGCTGGCTCTAGAAGGAGCTTAACTGTGTTCACATGGCACTATGCCCGAGCTAATAAATCATGTTAGACCCCAGCTGGCTTTTCGTCCATGGTCCAGACAATCTGACCACAGATAAATGAAGTCTGACTGTATGGTGTTTACCATCCCACCCTGAGACTCCAGAAATTTTGTCTGTATTTATTAGTATAATATCCCTCTGGAGCACAGAAGCATCAGTGCCCTCAGTTTCCAGGCAGAAGACTGAGTTACAAAGAAGCTAAGTAACTCCCCTGAAATCAAAAAGGATGTATGAGACAGCATCAAAACTTAGTCCTGAGTTTCCCAAGTTCTCAGACACATAAACAACCCCTGGGCTGCCCTGTTTTACTCTTACTTACTGCACAATAGTAGTGATATACAGGTTTAATTGCTAGTATGAAATGTAAACATTTTGTAAAGTCACATTACAGCATCTTCTGATGTCAAGTCTTTATTTATTGTAACTGTCATTACGGGGTTACAGTGTACAAGATCCCACTGTGCTACACAAAGTACCTGTACCTCTCGGTGTTGTCATAACTGAAGAATTTCAGAGATGTGACCTGTCAAATAATTAACACAGACCTAAGAATTAGGTCAGCCAAGGTCAGCCTCACTCAGTGTCAGTGGTCTCTGAGTGGATTTGGAATGGATGCTATGGGAAAGAGTGCAAAAACGAAAGCATGTCTAAATGTGGTTTGTGGTCTTTACTTCCCCCCATTTGCTTACACAGTTAAACTTTATAATATATCTTGTTGCAACAGAGGCCATAAATTATTTTAGTGGACGATGTTCACTGGCAACTAGAGTTCTCCAAGATGTGTAGTCCCCATATCAACTCTAACTTACACGTGACAGGTTGTATGCCACAGGCACCTGTGGCTGATGCTTCTTGCACTGGCACTGTCTTTAGAGCACATGGTTACAATTTTCTGATGCAGAAATGAAAAGTGTATGACCACCCTAGAGATTCCCCCCCAAGCTGCAGTGCAAGAGAGACATCAGACTACAAGAAGAGGGGGAAATCAGAGGGCTTAACAACACCTTTGTGAGTACTCCAGGAAGTTATCTCCTTTACTGTTCTCAGGTCTACAAACCCATACTCGTGGGGCTTTGAGTCTACAACAGTTACCTGGAGATGTGCCTAGAGTCCTTTGTGTACAAACAGTGATAGCAAGACCTCCCCATGAACACAACTCCATTTCTGGATGTGTCTGAAATGCACAGAAATATAAATGGACTTTCAGAAAAGTGCCCTGCTGACACTGATGTTGTCTTAAGTCCCTCGTCATGTACTGCCAGGTTTCAGGGGAAACAAGCCTTAGACATTGCCCCATTTCTTAAGGAGAAAGCCTATCACCCTTCTCCCACCTGGGCTCCAAGACCTGGAAAAGTAAATACAAGGAACGTACTCCAACTGAAAGTCCTAAATTCTAAGAGCAGGAGTAAGCCTCAGCACTGAGATTTTCTTATGTGCAATGGGGGAGGCAGTAGCCCAGGTAGAAGCTAGCACTGCAGAGGAAGCCTGCAGTCAAGTGCCTCAGGAGCTCCTGGGATTTCAGCATTCAGGCTGGAACACCCACAGGCAGCCCATGTCATACCTGTCTTGTCTAGCCATGGGCTAGCATCCTATCATACCATGTAAGTACAGGACATAGCTACTTCCTTGGGGCTGCTTCATGTGATTTACACCAAAGGACAGCAGGCAGGGAACATCTGCAGACAGTGAGACACTGTTGGTCTGTAACAGGCAGGCGTCCAAGCTGGAATGGCATTTGCAACACTTTGGTAGGAAACACAGCTATGACAACTTTAAAGCAATATAATTATTTATTTATTTTTAAAGTATTTATTAAGAGATCTTTCCAGTCATGTTGGACTGTTAACGAGACAGTATGAAAGCACCTCTATGAAAGATACAGAGTTTGAGTGGTGGAAACCTGCGTCCTGGATCAAATGGTGATTGGAGGTGAACTCGCAATACTGCATGAGGTATGATAGGCAAGAAGTGCTTTCCAAGAGAAGACAAGCAGCTTATGCTTCCCATTATGAGGAAGAAGCAGTGGAAGCATGTAAGAAAAAGGTATTACAATCAAAGTTAATGGCGAAGAACACAAAGCTAGACAGACAGCAAGTTAAACTGGACTTACATTCACAGAAGGTAATGCTGCAAAAAAGCAAGATATTTGGCAGTAAGAATCTGGATCACAGTTTTGACAGTATAGTGGATGGAAAATTCATGTTTTAAAATAGGTTGCATGGAAAGAATCTTCTTTGTAGATATAGATTAGATATAGTTTGGCTCTTAAATCTGCAGGTAGTTCTCAGATGATTAGTCGCCATTACAGAAATAATATCTGAACTTGTGTTTTCAGAGAAGGCTACCCAGAGGTAGAGGGAAGAAGGAGGAAATAGCAGAGAACATTGAAGGACCTGTCAGCCCCTGACAGGCAGCTGGAAAGTGGGTGAGGATCACCAGAGTATCCCTTTTATGTGAGCTTCTGAAGGAATGATAAGAGGAAACAAATGCTGAAGAGAACAAGAACTAATGTAGGACAAGGATTCGAGCACATAGGCAGCTCTTTAGGATGGTCAATAAATCAAGAAGAATGAAAGTAATTTTGAGGTATAATTAAGAAACAGTCATTAAAAACCTTGGGAAGAATGGTGCCAGTGGCTCAGAAGCCAAATTAGAGTCTGCAGAGCCCAGAATATATTTACGGTCACAAGGGAAAGAGTGAAGGGGCTTGAGAGGTTAAAGAGCAGACAAGGAAAAAGCACTGGGATGGGTTCCATAGGATGTGGTAGGCCTTGTGCCTGTAGCCCCCCTGAAATCAACGGAGAGGAATTCACTGTAGGCACGGCACAGCATGTGTACCGTCATGCAGCACTGAGGCACTAATGAACACTGCATGCATTCTAGGGGGGACTTTGTCAAAGTGAGAAACTGGGAAAATTGCCTGAGCAATAGTGTGCTCATTGAACATGGTCATAGAAAGAAAGCATTAGTCAAGGCCCAAGAAGATGATGTGGCAATGATTGAAATACCAGATGATGACATTCTGGGCAACAGCTTTAGCTGTGGGGATAGCTCAGAAGAGGTGTATTTTACACAGTTTATTCAAAAGTCTCAGCAACCAAATTAATGTACTTGAGCAGTGCTGAGATGATTCATTACACTGTTCAAAAGTCATAATATTTTATAGAACTAGAGTTCTGTTCATTGAAAATTCAGTTTTATGTGTTGTGCTCCACAGAGGTTTCACTCAGTGTAAAAGACCTTACCTTATACACACTGGCTGCATTAAAGCCAAAGTACTGCTGCTTTTGCAATATAAAGTAATTGAACTTTTCCATCCTTTATTGGGCTCCATATAATGTGATCTGTAAGTATCCTAACATCATCACATAGCAGAGAAAGACCTTAAAATGAACAATACCAAAGTTTATTTTAAAAGAGATTTCTCCTTATTCCTGTAGCTGAGCAACTCATCCCCTTTACACTGAAGTCATGATCTTCCCTAAGGCCAGTTTCAGCAATAATATGTAAGTCTTTACACTGCAGTAGAAGAGATATACCTTTATTTTCAGTAGAAGAAATGAGTGATCCTGACAAGCTTTACATCGAAACTTAAAAAAAGAAACTTATATACAATCCAGCTTCCAACTCTTTATTTCGAAGATAATCTTTACCTCCTTTAAATTCTTAAAATACATGTAATTCATTAATTCTTTGAAAAGTGATCTAAAATAATAAATAACAATAATGGAACACTGTGCCCAGTTTTGGGTCTCCCAAGAAAGACCAATGAAGAGCCACCATGTTTGGTGGTTGGAATACTAACCATGTGAGGGAAGGCTGAGGGACCTGGGCTTTTTCACTCCAAGAAAGGGGAGTGTTGTAGTTTAACCTCAGACGGTAACTAAGAACCACACAGCCGCTTGCTCTCTTCCCCCCTTCTGCAGTAGGATAGGGAAGAGAATTGGAAAAAAAAGGTAAAAAAAAACCGCAGGTTGAGATAAGAACAGTTTAAAAATGGAAATAAATTAAAATATAATAATAATAGGAAATACATTGAGAGAGGAATATAATAAATAAACACTCCCAAGTGATGCACACTACAAGTGTTCACTAACCACTGACCAATACCCAGCCCATCTGAGCAGTGATCAGCCCCTTCTGGGTGACTCCCCCCAGTTTTTACGCTGGGCAAAATACACTGTGGCATGGAATACCCCTTTGTCTAGTTTGGGTCAGGTGTCCTGTCTCTGCTTCTTTCTGGCTTCTTGTACTGCTCCTCATTGGCAGAGCATGAGAGACTGAACAGTCTTTGATCAGGGTAAGTGCTACTGAGCAACAACTAAAACATCATTGTGTTATCAGCATTGTTCTTAGACTGAAGCTGAAACACAGCACTGTACCAGCTACTAGAGAAAGAATTAGCTCTATCCTAGTAAAAACCAGGACAATGGGATTGGGGGAGGCATAGCAGCTCCTTCCCATACTTATGACGAGGTTACTGAGCGGGTGGAGCCAAGATCCTAATGGAGGTTCTGGGCAGAAGAATGGGAGACAGTGGTCATGAACTGAAATAGGAGAGGTTCACACTGGCTATAAAAGACAGTAGTTTTCCTTGTGAGGATGAATAATCACCAGATCACAGGTCCAAGTTGTGGACTTGCCTTCCTTGGACAAGGTTTTGAGCAACCTGGCCTGGGCTCTTCTGATCCTGCTTTTAGCAAGAGGGGGACTTCCCAAGGTCCCTGCCAACCTGGATGATTTGGCAATCCTATAAAAAACATGAGCCTCCCGAAACAGATTGCCCCATGCACTTTTTAGACACTCACGTAGTTTCCCTTCAAACACTACCTAGCCACCTGGTATCTCTGCAACACCCACTGTGCACAAAAAAACCCTTCAAACCCTCATAAAATTCTCTATGGTTTGAAGACATAAATTGATTGAAGTAACCATTCTGGCTGTAATGTTAAGCTACAATGTTCTTTAAAAGTTATCATCTGTGTAAGCCAGTGAATGCACTATCTTGAAGTCTTCTGTCTACAAAGATTTCAAACTAGGCTAATTTTAAAAAAGGTCTTGTCTCAGCAAAAATACCCAAAGCCTTATGGAGGAAGACTGTAGTTATTAAGAGACTGTGACTAGAAGCAAATCTAACTAAATTCTCTTACATACTGAGTAGGAGATGAAAGACTGTCTTCCTTCTAACTCTCATTCATCCCTGAAACAAAATCCAGCTCCTAGTTTTTCACAGGCTTGTGCAGGCTTTGCTCGTGCAACACTTCCAGCAGTATCCATGAGCATTTTGCCTGGAGAAGAAAAAATTCATTAAAGCTGGATATTTTCATTAAGAGCTCAGAGAAGCAAATGGAAAGAAGGGGTAACATCTCTCAAATAACTTTTGTAGCTCTCTTGAGCTTGATTTCAAGTGTTTTTCTGCAGGGAAAGGAAAAAAGAACACAGAAAAAGTACTGAGAAAGATATGCCCAAAATGATGTGTATCCTCCTCTCCCCATTTGGACTGGCACAAGACAACCAGTTCCTGCCTGCCAGTGGTGGACACCATATTTCTTTTGGAGTGTGCAAGAACCAGTGTGCTTACTTGTGGATATCACATTCTGAAGGTGAAGTTCAAATTCCATCTTGTCAGCTGCAGATAATTCACTTCTTCTGGAGAATGGCGATTTCAGTTTGCCACAACTTATATCAGAAAATTACTGAAAAAACTAATGTATACCAAACCAGTTCAGGCTTTCTGGTTTGAAGCACTTTTCATTGCACCCTAACCACAGAGTAGAGGTTTGCAACATGCATATCTGGGTTGAAATTTGCTCTAATATGGCCTCAGAAAAATGGCTTTACAAGGACGTGTGGAACGCAAAGATGAAATGTGAATCGTCTCTTACGTAAGTTTTGACATCCTCATACATAGATTTTACATCTTGTGCCCTAAGCTGTACACAATTACTGCTTTATCTCTGATACACATACAAACCTACCAGCACAAGATCATAGAGTAACTGAGCTTGGAAGGATCCTCGAAATATCATCTGTCTTGCTCAAAGCAGAGCTAACTTCAGAGTGAGGTCAGATTGCTGAGGGCCTTCTCCAGCTGAGTTTTGAGATTCCACAGCCCCTCCGGGTGCCCTATTCCAGTGCTTGTCCATCCTCATGGTGAAAATTCATTCCATATATTCAGAAAGAACTCTCCTCTTCACAGGCTGTGACCATTGCACCTTTTTTCTCTGTTCACCCCATCTTCTTATAAGCTCCCTTTTATATCTAAATATATTCATATGTCTGGTTGCATGCATCTCTTTATATATTGAATTATATGTCAATAGTATATTCTGTTTTAAACATATGTTTAGTTTTTTTTTCTCCTTTGCACTTCCTCTGTTTCTTTACCACCTGTAAGTCAGATGATAGAGAAAATATTTAGGATATTTTTTTAAAAAGACATCCCTAAGATCAAGGATGTCTTTTTTAAAGGATGTCGCTTTTAGACATCTGTTTTAAGAATGTCTCTTCAAGATATCTACCTTGTTTTCCTGCTGTTTCTGTTGAATAGATACATGGAAGAAATTCTTCATTGTGAGGGTGGTGAGGCACTGGCACAGGTTGCCCAGAGAAAGCTGTGGCTGCCCCATCCCTGGCAGTGTTCAAGGCCAGGTTGGATGGGGCTTTGAGCAATCTGCTCTAGTAGAAGGTGTTCCAGCCCGTGGCACTGGGGGCTTGGAACTGGATGAGCTTTAAGGTCCTTTCCAGCACAAACCATTCTATGATTCATTTTATGAACATCTTTTCTGAGTAACCTTCTAATTTGGTAACGGGTTTTGGAGAAGTCTTCCAAGTACAATTTAGAGACCTTTACTAGTTAGTGTTAACAAAGGTTAAATGCTAAATGTTGTGAGGCTAAGCACATGCTTTCTTCAGCATATCTATATAGCAATAAAGTGATTGCAATATTTGTTGGATTATACAAGAAGTATCTCTTCCAAATGATAATAAAGAAGTGAGTTTAAAAACTATTTTGGACAGTTAAGAATCCCTAGATAAAATACTACAACTTGTGTAGTTAATCTACATTGAGTTTTAGAAGTAAAATTGCATCCATTAATATAAAAGCATATGTTCAAGACACTTTCATAATCTGCAGAATATTATACTTTTCCACTGTCACATCATTGATTACCCCTTGTCTTATACATCTAACAAACAAAGCTCAGGAAAGCAAATTAAAGGACAACACACAAGCATTCTCTCCAAAACACTGTGACCTCCTTTAGCCCAGCTCAGAAGAAAGCCTTGATCCATAGATAATCCTACAGCAAAGGATCAATAGATAGTGACACTAATAGGAAATGGGTGCATGAACTCATTGCACTCAGGATGCCAGCCTGAGTTTCACAACAACATGTTGTTGTGAAAAATACCTGAGCTCAGAAAGGAAGGTTTCCAGTGAAAGGGCAAGAAAAGAGCTTACATCCCATTTTGTCAGAAGAACTGCACAGATATACCCAAGGACATATTTTCAGAACTTGAGAGCCCAAAATACAGCTTTTAATTTTAAAAAGTGCATAAACCACATTAGAATCCTGTTTTGTTTGGGCTCTATACCCTGCTAATCATGATATGCACTGAATGCCAGCTGTTGTTCACTGCAAATTTTGGAAAGGTGTATCATACCTTTCTTCTGGAACAAAAATTCAACTCATATCTGCCCTTATAGTAACACAGAGCAAAGCCATAAGCAGAAAAAAGTCCAAATTATAGGTCACCATTCTTCATAGTAAAATTAAATTTGAAAATAGGGCAGAGAAACTGCGAAGTCTGCCATTTCAACAATACCCAAAGGGCTGAGAAGGCCTTGCTGGAGCCAAAAGCATGAATCACAGTACGTAAGTAGCTATAGTCTTTAACCATGCCTATCTTCTGTCGATCAGTAGAAACCCCTATAAATCATGCTCCTTAGGGACTGAAAGACTTAAATAAGTATTAAAGAACTCAGTTGTGCACTGGCAGAATAAAACATATGGCTCTTGTTCTCATGGGGGACTTCAACCACCCTGATATCTGTTGGAGAGACGGTATGGCCCGGTACAAGCAATCTGGGAGGTTCCTCAGTTGTGTGGAAGACAACTTCCTTCTGCAAGTAATAGAAGAGCCGACAAGGAGAGGTGCCATGTTTGACCTTGTGCTCAACAACAGGGAAGGGCTGGTTGCAAATGTGACGCTCCAGGGCAGCCTTGATTGCAGCTACCCTGAGATGGTCGAATTCGAGATCCTCAGGACAGTGAGAAGAGCGTGCAGCAAGCTCACTGCCCGGGACTTCAAGAGAGCAGACTTTGGCCTCTTCAGGAACCTGCTCAGTAAGGTTCCATGGGATATAGCCCTAGAGGGCAGGGGGGCCCAAGACTGTTGGTTGATATTCAGGGATCACCTGCTGCAAGCTCAGGAGTGTTGCATCCCAACTGGAAGGAAGTGCTGCAGGAGGGCCAGGAGACCTCGCTGGATGGATGAGGACTGCTGAGGAAAATTTGAAGGAAAAAAGGGGCTTATAGAAGGTGGAAGAAAGGACAGGCGGCCTGGGAAGAACACAGGGATGTTGTCCGGGAAGCTAGGGACCAGGTTAGGAAAGCTAAGGCCCACTTAGAATTCAACTTGGCTAGGGATGTGAAAGATAACAGGAAGGGATTCTATAGGTATGCAGCAAATAAAAGACAGACTAGGGACAATGTAGGCCCCCTCTGGAAGCTATCAGGAGAACAGGCTACCATGGATTTGGAGAAGGCTGAGGTTCTTAATGACTTCTTTGCCTCGGTCCTTCACCAGTAAATGCTCTGATCACACCACCCAAGTCTTGGAAGGCAGACGCAGGGACACTGAGAATGAAAACCCTGGGCCCACTGTAGGAGAGGATCTGGTTTGAGACCATCTTAAGAACATGAACATATGCACAAGTCCATGGGACCTGATGAAAACCCTCTGCGGGTCCTGACGGAGCTGGCAAATGAAGTTGCTAAGCCACTGTCCATCATCTTTGAAAAATCATGGCAGTCAGGTCAAGTTCCTGACGACTGGAAAAAGGGAAATAAGACTCCTACTTTAAAGAAGGGGACAATGGATGAGCCGCGGAACTACAGACCAGTCAGTCTCACCTCTGTGCCTGGTAAAATCTTGGAGCAGATTCTCCTGGAAGGCATGCTAAGGCACATGAAAAACAACAAGGTGGTTGGTGACAGCCAGCATGGCTTCACTAAGGGGAAATCCTGCCTGACCAATCTGGTGGCCTTCCATGATGGGGCTACGGAACAGATGGACAGGGGTAGAGCAGCTGATGTCATCTACCAGGACTTCGTGCAAAGCGTTTGACGCTGTCCCACACAACATCCTTGTCTCTAAGTTGGAGAGACATCAAGTTGATAGGTGGACCACTCGGTGGATAAAGAACTGGCTGGATGGCCACACGCACACAAAGAGTTGTGCTCAATGGCTCAATGTCCAGCTGGAGATCAGTAACGAGTGATGTCCCTCAGGGATCGGTGTTGGGACCAGTCTTGTTCAACATCTTTGTCAGTGACATGGACAGTGGGATTGAGTGTGCCCGCAGCAAGTTTGCCAATGACACCAAGCTGTGTGGTTTGGCTGATATGTTGGAGGGAAGGAATGCCATCCAGAGGGACCTTGACACACTTGTGAGGTGGGCTGATGCCAACCTGATGAAGTTTAACCATGCCAAGTGCAAGGTCCTACAGCTGAATGGGAGCAATCCCAGGCACAGCTGCAGGTTGGGCTAGAGAAGAGATTGAGAGGCAGCCCTGTGGAGAAGGACTTGGGGGTGTTGGTTGATGAGAAAAAGAACATGAGCCAGCAGCATGTGCTCAGCAGCCCAGAAAGCCTAACCGTATCCTGGGCTGCATCAAGAAGAGCATGACCAGCAGGTTGAGGGAGGTGATCCTGCCTCTACTCTGCTCTTGTGAGACCTCACTTGGAGTATTGTGTGCAGTTCTGGTGTCCTCAACACCAAAAGGACATGGAAGTGTTGGAACAAGTCCAGAGGAGGGCCACGAGGATGATGAGGGGACTGGAGCACCTCCTGTATGAAGATAGGATGAGAAAGTTGGGGCTGTTGATCCTGGAGAAGAGAAGGCTGCATGGAGACCTCATAGCAACCTTCAAATATCTGAAGGGGGCCTATAGGGATGTTGGGGATGGACTTTTTGTTAGGGACTGTAGTGATAGGACAAGGGGAAACAGGTTAAAATTTAAGCAGGGGAAGTTTAGATTGGATCTGAGGAAGAAATTCTTTACTGTAAGGGTGGTGAGGCACTGGAATGGGTTGCCCACAGAAGCTGTGAATGTTCCATCGCTGGCAGTGCTCAAGGCCGGGCTGGACAGAGCCTTGGGAGGCATGGTTTAGTGTGAGGTGTCCCTGCCTATGGCAGCGGGTTGGAACTAGATGGTCTTAAGGTCCTTTCTAACCGAAATTATTTTATGATTCCATGATTCTAAACGAGTTGTGGTTCTTCTGAGCTGGCACAGAAAGGCCAAGTGAGATGGACACAGGCCTAAAACTGCTTAAGAAGTCTAAGTACAGAAGATCTGGACCTGGTTGTGGACAGTCTAATTGGGCTGATAAACTGTTGTGAACACACAATCCCAGGATGCAGCAGAACAGAGGCCATATCAAAATTACACGACAAATGTTATTTTATTATCTAATGTCGTAGACTCTGTTTATACTGGGACAGAAGTTTGACTGAGGTAGCTGCAGTGTGTTTAATTAAATCCTAAATTGTCTGCAACTGGTTTTGCATTTGACACTGCAATAAGTACAATACTGAGTGAGAAATGTATTGATTTCTGTGACTTGCTTTTTCAGTCTTCCTGCAGAATACTCCGGAAGCAGAGTTTTCACAAAAGCAAGTAGTAGCTTAACAGATAAAACATGCCAGAGCAGCTAAAATAATTTAATATTGTAGGTAAATAGATATATATATATTTGAAGCCCATACGTCATACATGTCCAGCATGAGACTGTGGATATATAAGAAAAATTCTGCAATACTGTGTAAATACAAATAGTAGAAGAAAGCCACCCTTTGAGCCAACCACCTGAGGTTAGCAATTAGCATAGCTATGCTAAGAATGATTCCCATTGCAGATATCTCATATGTCTCAGATATCACTAGCTGATACCTCAGTCAAAATAAATCTACTTTGTCACTGTTTACACTGCTGGAGAGTTCTGGGTAAACCAAAACCTTCCCATAAACTGCACTGTTTTGTATACAAGGTATAGAAAATATTTGTGTTCGGGTTTCTGGCTTCTCAATCAATAGTCTGCTTCTTTTTCTTTGAAATAGTTCGTTTGCTTTGAATAGAGCACTTAAATGTTGATTATAAGGGAACGAATCTCAAGCTTGCTGGGGCAGACCTGCTCCAAAAATCATTCATGAAGTGTAAAAACAGGAGAAGGAGAAGTCATCCTGGTGCTTTCTTGAGAGGTGAGATCCTTGCTCTGAATCAGGAATTAGAGACATAACCCTGCTGCTGCATGGCTCAGGCTATCAGCAGACATCCCTCTGTTATTTTTGTTTTCCTGCTGTGCCAGGTCTCACAAATACATTCAGAGACTGTCCACCATGCAGGATGGACTCCAGGGGAAAGAACACAGTCAGCTCTTGCAAAGCTCAGCCTGCAAACACGACACTGGGAATGTAGCCATGCGGGGAATTCAGAAGTCTCAAGGGTTTAGATGGCAGCTTTGGAAGGCATCACAAGTTTAAATTTGGATGCAGGCACCTGCAAGTGAAAGGAGGATTTTCTATCACTAATTCATCCTGTAGGGTCACACAGGGACGCTACTGGTGACAAATGGTGTAACAGTTACCAAAGTCATTCCCCAATCACTGTGATCCCACCGCCTACCTGGAGAAAGGTGCTAGAATACTGGCTGTTCTTACACATTTCTGCCTGTTAAGCTAACACAACCTCCTCTGTTAACTAACACATCTCCTGCTGGTTTCTTTCTTTATCAATAGAATAATGGTTGAAAACTAAAATTAAAAATGAACACTATACACTATGTCTTGATGATGCGAGTAAACATTACAGCAAACCTCCCACAGACTCGATGCCAGATGTAAAAGTACAGTTAGCTATGCTGTTCATTTGAAAGCCAGACAGTTTTGGGTATGCACAGTGTGGTGAGGACAATATTGCTGCACCAGCAATAGCACATCCTTACTTCTTGATATTTACAGGGAAAACCTATAGTTTGGGGGATTTTAAGCACACAGATTAAGTCTGCGCTTCAAGTGAAACTGCAAGTGTAAGTCAGCAGAGAAAACTGGTTTGCTTAGAATAAAGCACTTAAAAGTCAATTATAAGGGAACAACTCTCAAACATGATTTGGGCTTCACTGTGGGCTCAGACCTTCCTGAGATCCTTCATCTGCACTGAGTCCTGTAACAGCATCTTCATTGCTACTAGTTTCTTTATCAGCTAACTTCAGGCTGGCATGTGTACACCCTCATATGCAATGGTCACACCTCTGCTCTTTTGAGTACATACTTCGCTCCACAAATGCTTTAGATTGTCCAAACCCTGTTCACACACAGCTATTTACTAAAATTTGTATGGGCAGATCAGGTGGATGTAAAGAATAGGCTTAAGGCTCTAATTCTTCAGTGAACTTTGTACCTTCTCCATCTGCCAGTTAGACAGATGCGTCTGGAAGGGGGCTTGTGGAAGGTTCTGAAAAGCAGGTCTGGGGCTGGAAACTCCTGACTAACACAACAGCTACCTTTGTGGTTCCATATTCTAGGCCATGTGACAGCACCAAGACACACAAGCCACCTATACCGCTTGGAACAACTATGCTCTGTGATTTTTTTATCCTCATCTTAGATCAATCTAACAATAATAAACTGATTCCTACGGTTCCTGGCAGCCTGCCCCAGAATGAGAAGTATTCTCTCCCTTGTTTAAATGAAGGATTGTTCAGCCAGACTTCTCCTCTAGCTCTGGGAAGTTCGGGCTGTGGTGACTTCTTGCTCTCAGCCACCCCCACATCGTGTTATTTATTTGTGGCATTTTGCATAAGAGTTCCTATGCAAATTATAGCTTGGAGCCTTTGTCGGATAGATAGCAAGAGCTGCACTGTGCCGTTCCCCCAGTGACAAGCCTGCTTCGGTGTCACTTAATAAATCACCATTCTGAACACAGCAGAAAAAAATATAAGCATGTTGGAAATTTAAAATTTGATCTTTACTGTCATTCTTCTCTCATCACAAGTAAACCAAAAAGAAAGACGCTTGTGGTACTAGAAGCCTTTGGATTGTTATAACTACTAACCAAAACCTCCGATAAGCTGCCAACCAGACTACTTTCCTCAAGCTTATTATTCCATTTCTGTTTCTGCCATTTAAATCCTCAACTGTAATATTTCCATGCAAACAGCACCATGTGCCCAAAATATCTTATCTTACATTAAGAGAGAAAACAAAAGTTTTCAGAGAGGATACTCTATCTCTTTTCCCCCACATGGCTGCAACTATGCAAAACCAAAATGGTTTCTCTCTTGGCAGGCAGGCAGGATTCCTAATGAGCCAACACACAGAAAACAGATAAAATTAAGAGACAAGCACCAGTGCTTATTTTATCCCCTTTCTTTCCCCGTCACACTTTATGCAGCTCTTCCATCCCCATTATCATCACTAACTACAGCTGACAGAAATCACGTAATTGGCTGATGAGCCCCATACATCGAAGCAAATTTAACACTTCTTCCCCATATTCATGGCATGGAATATTTACTTTGTCTATATCTCTGCTCTGATTTCCTCCTAACTTTGCCTAGTACTTTTGATTCTTATTGAAATTCATCTTAACAGATTCTTTTTTTCTCTTTCTTCCATAGCTTTATTCACCCTGTCTTTGAATATTTTCCTGAAGTTTTTCCTCTACTTGCTATGTCTTGTTTCTTTGGACATTCCTTTCAAGCCTGGAGTTGAGGCTTCCTTCCCATCCTGTACATTTAAATAGGTGAATCCTGCCAGCTGATAGATATCCTTTTATATCATAGAATCAAAAAATAGTTAGGGTTGGAAAGGACCTTAAGATCATCTAGTTCCAACCCTCCCGGCCATGGGCAGGGACACCTCACACTAAACCATGTCACCCATTTACTTTCCTCACAGTGTAGAGTTAACAGGTAGAGGAGCTGAAAGAGAGGAAAGCCATCTCTATGGGATCAACCTTGAGAGCAAGCGAAGACAGAGAACGTGGTGGGATAGTGGGATATTTGGGCTTAAACTAACACAGCCTATACATTTTTATGGATTCCTATGCCTACATGTTGAACAGTTCACTGAGGCTGGCTCTATACATAAGATAGCCCATTAATAATGTTTATCATATAATTTTGCTTTTTTCCTCCCCTCAGGAAAAAAAAAGTCAGTATTTTATCACTTGCAGTTCTGCTGACTTCTAACAAGCCTTTTGGGGGATTTTTTTTTTTCTGGGCTGGTTTTAGTGGTGAGTGGGAGTGAAGAAAGAAATTCAGTAAGTCTGCAGGCAATTGCTGTACTGGCAGTGTACATTGCTTTTCATTTTGGAATTGGCATGAAGGCCCTCCAAGTAACACAAGCTCTCCTTTTTGACAGAATTGACAGATAAATTATATAACATGATGCAGTCGGACAGCTTCTTTGGAGGGATGAGGACTGAGTGAGGTCAAAATGGAAAGCTCCTTTCACATGAGGGGTATTCCCTTACTGTACTGTTAAAACAAAGCACCTTTGAATCCAAAAGGCTTCTACGGCACTTTACAAAATGTAGCCAAGATTTGAAATGACACAGCTGTCTAAATTAGGTTCTTCAATCTATAGACAAACATACAGTGACTACTCGATAATCAGAAGTGTTTGACCTCTCACAAATTCTGTCTACTTGGCCGGGCAGGGACACTGCAAATTATTAGTACCTTTAATCTGTGCAAGTAATTCAGCTGAAACTGTATATTCTTTGAAAACACTGAATTTGCATAAGAATCTAGTATCTATGTTGAAATCCAAAATAGATGGGTGTCCCTGCTTCTTCTAACTTAATTTGAACCCCAGAAATTCTGACATTTCCCATTCTTGGTAACACTTGCTTTGTATTCAAATTATACAGCATATTGGACTATATTTTCGTATGATTTCCAATAAATGTTTTCACAGCTTTGGAAGCTGACTGCCCTGAGTGAGTTTCAGATCCTTTGGGGAGATTATGAGGCAGTATGAAGTGAAGAAATGGAGAAGAAAGGGAGTTTGAAATAGGGCTTTTCCCACATACACAGAAAGCAAGCACAGAATCACATAGATTCCAAACAAACAGCCCTAATTAAGTCAAAAATAAGCCTGCAGAAAAAGAAAAAATAAACAGATTGCTCTCTATATACTGCTCAAACCTCAAAATCTCCTGCATTGCAAACAAGAATTCTTTGTTCTTTTCAAAAAATCATTACGAAAAAGCGTTTTTACACCAAGGAAATCATACAACACAAGGTTCATGTGAGTCAGAAGAATGAACTGCAGTTTGGTGTAAGATAAGCTCTTACTGTCTAAATGTCATCTTTTTGCCCCTTCACATCAACCTGGCATCATCACATCAACCTGGCAGAATGCTCCTTAAAGCAGTAGCAATAGGTGGAAAAAAAACAAGTTAAGCATCATCTGAACAATTATTATCAAAAAATACATTGCATTTCCATGGCCCGCATTGTACAAGGATATGAAACATACTGAAACAATTTAATTATTAACATCCCAAAAGGTCCTTTATCCTCTATTTCCAAAAAAAGACGTTTCCTTTCTTTTAGTTTAAAAAGAAAGTTGTGTCCAAGCCATGTGTAGAATCTTGATCCTTCCGCAACCAGCCCCATCATTCCACCACAAGGTCGACACCTTGTGATACACTCCATAAATGCCTTTTTGGCACAGCAGAATTTTTTCCTTAAATATCATAACCCCTGATCACTGAAATACAACAATTAAGTGTTCTCGACATGGATACAAAAGGATCGTTGTCTTAAATAGTTGCTTCCACATACCTTGCCCAGGGTCCTTATTAGAGGGATATAAACTATATGTTCCCACCTCTTAAAAGCTTAGAGCAGCTTCCAGCCCATGGCCATTTCAGCCAAGGCAGTTGTAGCTGAGCAGCACAGCCAGCACCTTTCTGCACTTCTATTGCAGTGTGTGAAGGCACTCACAAGAATCCAGTACTTATGACGAATTCTTCCACATATATGGGATGTTCACTGTAACAAGCTCAACTTACTGAAACAAGCTTAAGCTTTCATGTTGTTTGCATTAAAAATTCTCTTTGTGGCTTAGTTAGTAAAGACATAGTGTATTCAGGGTTGGTTCCTCCAGAAGGACAAGTTCCAACATCATGATCAGATAATCCATGCATGCTTTCAAACTCCTTACTCTATGGAATATATTTACACTGCATTACGATTTTACCTGATACTGAAGTGCAAAGTTGTCCAGTGGCCATAATGCATGTGTGAGTGCAAACCCTCACATACATTGGGACACAATGGATGGAGAAATTCAGTTCATACCATCAGTGCAGCATGGATGGGTGAGGTGTGCTGTGCCTGGTCTAGCCTGCTAAGATATAGCCTACTCTTTTACAAGGGGAAGTAGGGATTGAATGTCCTCCTACCACCGAGGATGCACTGAACAAGAAACAAACATAGCACAAAGATGTGTGTGGAGTGGCTGAGATGTAGTTTACTCCTCAGATGAGGATGCTGAGAAATCATAGCCGTCCTCTACTTGAACAACTTAATGAATCTTTGGATAGCTATACAACAACAATTCTGCTCTTTGCAAAATGTTGCTCATTCCCATACAGAATGAAAACATTCATTTGGAGGTTTGCAGTTTTGCATTTCCACATCTTTAAACTATAGTTTAATCAGGACTGCATTATACAAGTAAAGAAGGACGTTAGTTTACAGCCTGTCAGCTGGCTGGAAAGTCACAGTAATGAATGATCTTCACAACTCTGCTGCTGCTGGCAGCTGTCATCCTTTCTAAGGATACAGAATTAATGGCTCCAGCTGCAGGAGCTTATGAGCAGCTCCTGCACAGTGCATTGGCAGTCTGTCCTCAGCACTAAGCATGCAGACATGCTGTCACATGAAGTCTTTGCTGCATTATTTCCCTGAAAGGAGGTAGGCATCTGTTTATCACCATCTTGTTTGTTTACAGTGAAGATGGCACATACACCACATTCTCTACCAACAGGTACAAAAGGATCAAGGAAAGCCAAGTCCACTTCTCATCAATGCTGTGTTGTCAGTGCTTTCTGCTGACCTCCTTCAGTCACTTATTCCTGGTCCTGGCTCATCACCATTGCAGCAGCCAGCGCTTTCTGTTGGCTGTTGGCAGCACAGCCTTTGGCCATAAAACCTAGCGAGGACTTGGAGTAGAGAATCACGTGTCTTTCCAAGCTGCTGGTGGGATTTTGTTCAAACCTTCGTTTTAATATACAGCTCACAGGCATCTGATTTTGTTTTCCTCTTGGATATTAAAGGTTACATAATTAATCATTAGCTAATTGCAGGGAAGATTAGGAGTTCTTCACACCGTTCTTCCACTTGTACATCTTGTAAAAGGAACCCATTACCAGCAGCAGAACTGTCCCCCATGCCATCACCTTGCTCTTTTAATTAGAAGTCCTTGAATGGGTGCTCAGATTTCATTTCTCATGCATTTTATACAATGAGAACCGAGAAGGCATTTATTGAAACCAGTAATAATTTTATTAAAAAATTACCAACATGACAACACATCTTCTCTAAGTAAGATCAGAAATGAAACATTTTAACCCCTGGAGACTCGTAGCTTTATGTGCCACACTTGTTTAAAGAGGAAAAGACAGTATTTTCTACAAACGAAGGAAAACCTGGCAATGTAACATTGAAACTGCTCAACAAACTCACTGGAAGAAAAAAATAAAAATCAAACTTTGTTTAAAAAGATTCCTTGCAGCAGGGGGGAAATACGGGGGTTTTCCCATCTCCTGCTTTTCTTCCCTTCCAAAAAAAGGGAAAGGGAGGGAAAACTTACACTGGTCTTCCTCTCCCCTTTCCAAGGGCTTCTTTTAGCCGTTACTACAAATATTTTTGCAAAAGCCAAGCCAAACCAAGAGGGACAAAGTGGACCTTATCTTCATGTCATTTAAACAGGAGAACAACTATTCTCGGATGTTTATAAAATATTGCTACTAATGAGATTGCTGAAGCTTAGTCAATGGAAAGTTGGGACAGAATTTGCAACTGTCATGCTTGAAGTCTCATCTACTGCCAACCTACTGCAAACCCCTGCTCTGGCAAGCTGTGTCCTCTGGCTGAGAACATGCTTTCTACTGTCTTTTGCTCAGTCCCTGTGTAATTCAATCATATCTCAGTTATTTTGTGACCTCCCGACTCACTCAGTAAGACAGCATGTTATCAATACCTATGTGACAAGCTCCGCTGAGCACGTATTTAGACATAGGGAGAAGCTGTATGTCTAAATACGGCTAATCCACATTCAGACAGAGAAGCAGCAGCACAGAGCGCTGTTACAGTGATTTTGCGTCAGCAAAGCTTTCCTCTCTGAGTAGCAGGGCAGGCACACAGAAAAAACTAAATTCCTACTAGGTCATTGGATGCACCCAGTAGTTTACTTCACCAAGATTCACCTGGAACTAGAGCCCTTCACAGCCCACAGGACATCCTGAATGAGGCCTTCCCCTTTCACTATCAAACCAAGGTGAAATCCATGCCATTTAAGAGAATTATTTTTGCAACATTACCCTGACTGCGTAACAGCAGATGGACTTCAGAACACTCCTCTCCAACCACATAACTATCTTTATGTTTTGTTTTTTATTTCAAAGACTGACATGAACTTTTCACTGAAGAAGTAACAAAAGAAGTAATAATAATTTGTTTAAACCCCCCTTTCATGTCAAATCAGAATAGCAGAAAATAGGAAATGTTACAACATACTTACAGGTACCTGAAGTATCACCAGTGATTATGGCTTGCTCTGAATTTTAGATGACCTTTACAATATCTATTTTAGTGAACTGACTGGCAATGGTCTCTTCTGAGAAGTGATACGAATTCTCATTTTGAACTCCTGTTCTGAAGCCCACCTGCCTGCAGGCTTACATCAGTGGTGTCAGTGATCACTGCACCAGGACTTATATGCTAGTATAAAACCAAAACATTCCTCGCCCACCACTCCAAAAATCTAAAAATCAACCCACAAAAGCATCAGTTTTACATCTTCAAGAAGTTGAAGAAACTTCACCCTTTCAGTTTCCTTAAAGGGACACCCCCCCCCAAGTCACTATAATTTACTGCATGTGAACATAAGTTTGCTTTGTGAGCTGGACTGACCCTTTTCACGGGGGACCCCTTAAGATGTACAGTAGCTTGTTGGTGCAGGAATTCAAGTATGGGGATGATAAAGTATGTTGATGCACAATACATTTATAGCAGGTACTTTCATCATTTCAAACTTAAGTTTCCTTTAAGGTTTAAACAGGAAAAAACTTCTTAAGCTTCAAAACTGTTCATGTAACTGATGTTTCATTCAGTATCTACCAAGATCTGAAGCAGTGCTACAATCTGCAGGTACCTTTTGTATGAATGCATTCCTGCTGGATGAAAGGCCAGAAAAAAAAAGTCAGAGTAAAAGCTATGGCAACAGTTTTGTGCTCCTGAGAAGAGACGATTTTAAAACTCAGATTATTTAAGTAAATTCTTCCTTTCAAAAGCAAAACTGCATGTGGGCCATGTGCCTGCTGTTTACAAAAAACATTCCTATTTTATCTCATTTTAAAATTCTTTAATTATTACACAACCGCACTTTTGTGATTGCGTTATCAAACAGGGAACATGGCTATTACACAATCTGGATTGTTCTAAAGTGAGTGTTTTGGGGCTGTAACGATATAGAATGAAATTACAGCTTGCAATTTAGTCAATCTCTCCAGAGAAATCTTGAAGAACAATAAGAAACTTGGCATAAAGAGCATGCTTAGCCTTAGGAAATGTTGCTCTCAAAAGGCAACTTACTACCTTCAGCCCCAATTCCCTCTTCATCCTCATCATAGGAACCAATCCTGTTCATAAAGTGAATCCTTGTGCTCTAGACCAGCTTTCTGCATTGGTGTATATAGTCAAGCGTAAATCTACCTTTAACTGCTTATTTTCACCGCTTCTTAAATTCCCCCTGCTACCCACAACTACTTTGACCGTTGTAAGGCAAAAGATGTAATTAAGCACAATAAACAATGCTTATTACAGCTAGATCAGTTCTTCTGATAATATTCTGCTGTATTAAAGTATGTTTAAAAATCAAGTTACTAGTATGTATATTAATAAATAGAAGATATGAAGTCATAAAATAATTTAGACTGTAAAGAACCTCCGGAGGTCAACTGAACCCAACTCCCTGCTCAAAGCAGGTCTAAGTCTACTAGGATACTGAGGTAATTCACTTGACCATCTCCAAGGGCTGAGATTCCATAACATCACTGGTTTCAGTGCTTGATCTTCTTCATAGTAAAACCCCAAAATAATCTTTTTTAACCCCTCAAATGTAACTGGAATTACCCTATTTGTGTCCATTGACACTCATCCTGTTTCACGTACCTTCAAGACCAGTCTTGCAGTGAATCCTCCCTCTGAAGGGACCGAAAGCAACAATAAGATCTGGTCCTAGCCTTGCGAATAATTGTGGTCATGTCTCTTTCCACAGGGGCACTTCCTGCTTGTGTTCACCTTGCTGTCCACCACGTCCCCAAGCCCTATTCTGGAAAGGAGCTTTCTGTTCAGTTCAGGACCCCTGCCTGCACTGCTACATGAGGTTATTCCATCCCAGATGCAGGACTTGACACTTGGCTTTGCTGACCTTCAAGATGCTTCTATCACCCCATTCCTCCAGTCTGCTGCCCTTCCCCTGAATCGCAATCCTGCCCTCCAGCATACAGACTGCTCCCCTCCTAGACTGGTATAGAACAGGATTAGACATGGAAGACTAAAGATACTAGTATGTCTTGAAAATCACTTCTAAAGAAAGAAACCTGCCATCCTGATGGACAAATCAGTTCCTGTGGCTGTTACCCAGCCAAAAGTGTAACTGCAGACAGCAAGCAGGAAGGTTGGCAAGTTACAGCAACTTTCCACATGTAAATGAATTCCAGAACTTTGGGAGCAAAGAGGGAAAAAGGTTCATGGATGGAATAAGGTGAAGGCAAGTCATTAATTTTTCCCTTCAACCTTAAATGCAAAACTGTATAAAGAGATTTCCGTTTCTTTCCACTGTTCACATTCACCTCACTTATCAATCACTACAGAGAATCCTGAAAAGGATCTTGAATTTTCTTAGAGGTGCTATGATACATTCCACAATGCAAACGTCCTAAGGAAACAGAGGGAAGCGTGAAACCCAAGCTGAAAACCCAGAAACTTAAGAAACCCTTCAAATTACAACAGCTGAACACCACAGGGTTTTGCTGCTTCATGTCTGCATCATTAATTTCAAGAATGTCAAGATTTCAAAATGTAAGCTTTAAACCATACACAGCTCATTAGTTACACCTTTTGAAAGGCTTTTCACCTCCTTCAATCAAAAAGCTCTACTCCAGAAAGTTTCAAACACTGGGCAAGATTAAGAAGGAGATCTAGGACAAGAAAAAAATTCTGAAGCATGAACACACAGATCTACCCAAATTATTCTGTGAGTAGATTAAGTCAGGTTTCATAAAAGGTGCATGCTATACATGCTTTTGCTCCACAAAGCTTCTTCTGTGACAAACAAACAAAAAGCTGGAAGTGCAGAAAGATTCCTGTTTGGCCAAATGTTCAGTGGGGATCCATCTGTTTGTACCATCCACTATTCATTTTTTTAAATGCAACAATTGCAATAGTAACTATAACTTTCCACTTCCAAACTCAAACAGCTCTGACAGCAACTGCATCATTCAGGACAAATCTAACAAAACCGATATTGTAAATTTTGCAAACTGTGATCCTAAATGCTTCAGAACACCATTATGCTAAAAAGCCCCTATACAACATAATTATCTGTTTAAGTTAGAGAGATGCAGAGACTGTTAAAATTGGCCAATTTTATTCAAACAATGTTAGATGAATATATAATTACCTCCTCAAAAAAGTTACATATTCATGTGCTTTTTATTGAAGTAAAAACTGATTTTCCCCCCTCTGCAGAAGTATTTCAATAGAAGCCAGAGTCTTGAGTAGCCCAGTTGGGTGCCTAAAAAATCAGTAAAAAAGAAATTACTGAATTATCTATTGGCTATTTAAATTTATGAGAAATTATAAAAAAATACTGACATATAGCTATGAAGTGGCAATACTGTTAATTAGTGAAGGATACCCTGTATGTTTAAAGCAGATGTCAGTACAGCAGAAATACATGTTGCAATTAAGTTGTAGAGCCTGACTCCTCCAAGCTGGTAATTTCAAAAGGGAAAAATTCTAGAAGAGTCTAAAATAAATACATAAAACTGGCAGCCTTTTTTAATGACATTAGTATCACTGAAGTTTCACATGGCTTCCCTTCAATGGAATAAACCAATGCACCACTCATTGTCCAACTTCCAACAATATTTCAGACAAGCAATGAGGAAGCCCAGTAAAACTTTTAATACTTACAAAGTTCTTTTAATGTGTGGTTTGGTTTTTTGGAGTATGTATGGCTGGGTCCTTAGTAGACCTCAGTCATCCACCTTACACTGTGGTTCTTCTTCACAACAAAGCTGCTGACGTCTTAAGGCACACAGAGGCAAAACCAGATGATCTTGCCAACTTCTTCACTTTCACTAGTTCTACTTAAACCTCTGGCTGACCTAATTATATTCTCTAGTATTTCATGAAATGGATTTAACAGTTACGGTTTTGCACAACTTCTCCTGCATGTTCCAGTCTTAAGTCTTATATATACACCTACAGATGTTTAAATACAACCCACTTGAAAAAAAGTAACATAACTACTTTTCACAAATACCAGCCTTCAAAACTAGCCCTTTTCAGGTGGTGAAGGAAACTATTTAAAGGAAATAGAGAAACAGATGGTGTCAGAAATACACTTATTTATGCAACAATAAAAGGAATACTTAGTGATTAAGAGAAAGGCGAGAACAAGAATCACTGCCTAATGCTCACCACAAGGAACAAAAAACTTTTCCAATTTGATTCCTAGTGCCAGATGTAGAAGTAGGTATATTTGATGAATTAAAGAACAGGCTAAGAATTATACTTCAGTATATCTCACAAAAAAAAAAAATTCAGGAATTCAGAAAAACATAACTTATACCAACCTCAGATCTACCACTTTGATTCAATTTCTTCTCAATGTTCATAGCCAACATTTGACTGCGGAAAGACAGGCTTTTGGTCTTTTCAATCACTTGTTGGTAAGGTGAGACTGCATTGTTGCCCATGACTACGTGGCCCTAAAACACAGCAAAGATACAGCAATTAAATAATCACTCAGAATGCTAAGCCTTTAATAGAAGGCTCTGCTTTCGAAGTTTTCACAGTTCATC
The DNA here is from genome assembly GCA_017639245.1 of Myiopsitta monachus. NCBI lineage: Eukaryota > Metazoa > Chordata > Aves > Psittaciformes > Psittacidae > Myiopsitta > Myiopsitta monachus. The sequence continues at coordinate 87,410,797 of CM029918.1, forward strand.
TTACACACAGGATCAAAAGAGAATACGAGTCACTTTACACTTCATGGGCAAAGAAAAACAAATGGCAGAAACCATAACTCTCTGTTCTTGAATAAAGTAAAAGAAATTTTAATGAAAAACTCAACAAATTCACTTGGATTCATGTGTACAGTCTTACCAGCTTTGAATCCAACTTGGCGTCTAGTCGTGCGTTTCGAATTAGATTGACAATCCATCTCTCTGCTTCTTCAGGAGTCATATTTAGTTTATCTGCCAACATACTAAAAGATAACAGACTTATCAGATTGTGAAATAGAGTCCCCCCGATGCTGGTAAACACTAACTTGTATTCCACAGTCCCCAGTAAACTAACACAAAATTTGACATAGCCCTAGACTTGTATTCAATAAATACCACAAATCTGGGACGCACACAGTCATTTGTCTGAAATGATTTTAAAGCTTACATACATGCACAACTGCTTCGTCTCCCACCCCCACTGTTTTACACTGGGACAGTGTGAATACAGAATTCACATCCTTAAGTATATAATTACTCTGAACTACATCATCTTGTAGCTAAAATTTTTATCTGCACTATTTCTCTATATTCTATTAAACCATGCCTACATGAACACTCTTTGGAAAACTGTCAATTAAGTAATTTCACCACAAGCTAGCAACCACCATTGTAACAAGAACAACTGAACTGACTTTCTTCTTACTTAAATCCAGCCAGCAGTCAAGAAAGTTTAGACTAATTAGTCCAGGAAAGTGTTTATCAATAGACTTCACTCTGAAGCTTCCAGGAGAAAGAACCATGAGACAGAGTTGAGTACAGAAAATGTGACAGATAAAACTGCAAAAACTTGAGCATAGTGGAAGGAGGGAAAGTGGGGGAGGACAGAGAAAGGAAAATTCTTAATGAAACAAGCACTCTTGTCCAGAAGTAATTCCTTCTAATGGCATTTCCTGTGGCTTTCCAGCCAACTCATTTGGCTTCCTGCTGCCAGTTGGCACATACAGGACGTTTGTAACGCTCATTCTTCCATCAGCTTTCTGACTACGGTAACAAACATGAGGTAAGGGCTACAGACATGATCAAAAAGCCTTCTGGCTACACTGCGTAATGACACATTCAGGTTTACAAATACACATTAAAACCATTAGTACTAAGGAATGGAAGCAATGAAAAGTTGTACTCTAGATGACCACTGTTTATAAAGATCCCCACTGCAATGCAGTAGAAATTACCAAATAATAATGAAGTGATTTTATTAATGTTTCAAGAATACTGCCTCTCATTTGAAGTTACAGGTGATTTCAAAGGGTACTTGCAAAAATCGTTCTTGAGATTATTTCTGTCCCTATGTCTTAAAAAGGGATTCACTTATTTGGGTCATGATTTAAGTTTTCCTTTACTTAAAGTTTATCAAATTCCACACATCTTTGTATATAAAGAAGCCTATCTTGTACTGCACAAGAAAAATACATAAAAAAAGAAGAATGAAACATATTCAGGTCTTTAAATAAATCCAGGCACATCAAACTAACCAAACTACATTCTGAATTATTTTCATCTACTACTCCCTGTTAAACATGGTATTTCAAACAGTAAACTAACTGCAGGATGAGTTGGGATGTACAAATTCCATGTTACAACTGATAAAGCAACCACATCCTCTAGAAGTGTCTGCTGCTTAACAGATTTAAGTAGTTAAAAAAAAAAAATAATTAAATGAGCCATCTTTTTTGCACTGAACATAAAGAATAGCAGACTTCCCACTAATTGTTTTCAAATTTGTTCTGAATACTTAAACGGTACTTATCAAATACTGTGGTAAAACCAACTAGTTTTCAATTCCAAGAATAGCAGTGAAAATCACTTGTGGACAAAGAAACGCAAGAACCATGCCTCAGTCATTTAACTAGAAGCATTCTGACTGGCTAATTTCTTCAAAACCAAGTCTGAAATGCACTAAGAAATACTTAAGCACCCCACTTAATAATCCACATCAAATGATTGCTGAAGCATGGCGAAATTTAAGGCTGCCATGGGCTCAGCAGTAGCAGTCATTTTTCTCCTTCTTGGTAGCTAGTGCAGCACTGTGTTTTTTTGATTTTTCAGCCTTGGAACTGTGCTGATAACACCAGTGTTTTCAGTTACTGCTTGGTAGTGTTTTGTCTGGCCAAGGACTTTCTGAGTCTCATGCTCTGCAAGGGAGGAGGGGAAGCCAGCAGGAAGCAGAGACAGGACACCTGACCCAAACTGACCAAAGAGGTTATTCCATACCACAGCACGTCATGCCCAGGATGTGAAGACAGACAGCAGAGATCCGGAAGGGTGTGGTGGTGGACTGGGGGGTTCACTGCTGGGGGTGCACTGGCTGCTTCGGGCTTGGTGAGCAGCTGTATTCTCATTCCTTGTATTTCTCTTGTATTATTACTGGTGGTAGCAGCAGTGATTGGTGTTATACCTTAGTTACTAAACTGTTCTCATCTCAACATGTGTGAGTTGCATTCTTTCGATTCTCCTCCCCATCCCCCAGGGACTTGGGGAAGAAAGAGGGGAGTGAGTGAGTGAGTGACTTCGTGAGTTATTAGCCTGGGTGAGGCTTAAACCACGACAAAGGCTTATGTGCTTATGTCCATTATTTGAAATTCAATGACTTACTGAAAGGAATTGCACTGTAATTATCTGAAGTGATACATGGTAAGAATATCCATGTCAATCTGAGATGTGTCCACCTCAACTCCAAGTCCATCATTCACCTCAGGGAATGCTATAATGCTTATAAAATTATGACACTGCAGGTTGTATTTATGAATCACACATAACAAGGAGAGCCAACTACAGCATTTTCTATCCTATTCGAAGTTGAAGTATCACATACAGCACAAAAAATACCAAACTAAAATAAGAGAACACTAAATAAATGACAACCATCTACCATAAACCTGGATTTGTTAAACAGAGCTTGCTATTACTGTTGTAACAAATCACTAGTATGTTACACATGCTTTATCAGTACTTTTTGACAGACTGGAAACATATTTAAGATATATCTTCCACACTCTTTGCTTATTGACTCGAGCCAGATCAGAGAAGCAGACTTCTCAGGACAACATCTAATCTATGGTTAAAAAAGCTTAAGCATCTAATTTCATTTAAAACTTCTGCTTAAAATATGAACAAGACTCACAATAGTAAAAAAAAAAAAAAAAAAATCCTTTACAGGAAATAGCAAGAAACGATCAGGAAGAACTACAGTCCCATTTGTTCTTCCAAATACTTATTCAAAGACCCCTTATCCCTAACTGTGTAGTACTCTACTTAAAGTGATTCTAGCTAAAACTAGGGACAACGTGGGACCCATTCAGAAGCTATCAGGAGAACTGGAGAACTGGCTACCCTGGATGTGGAGAAGGCTGAGGTTCTTAATGTCTTCTTTGCCTCGGCCTTCACTGGCAAATGATCTGACCACACCACCCAAGTCGTGGAAAGCAGACGCAGGGACACTGAGAATGAAGACCCTGGGCCCACTGTAGGAGAGGATCTGGTTCAAGACCATCTTAAGAACCTGAACATACACAAGTCCATGGGACCAGATGAAAGCCCTCTGCGGGTCCTGACGGAGCTGGCAAATGAAGTTGCTAAGCCACTGTCCATCATCTTTGAAAAATCATGGCAGTCAGGTGAAGTTCCCAACGACTGGAAAAAGGGAAATATAACCCCCATTTTCAAGAAGGGGACAATGGATGAGCCGCGGAACTGCAGACCAGTCAGCCACACCTCTGTGCCTGGTAAAATCTTGGAGCAGATTCTCCTGGCAGGCATGCTGAGGTACATGAAAAACAACAAGGTGGTTGGTGACAGCCAGCATGGCTTCACTAAGGGGAAATCCTGCCTGACCAATCTGGTGGCCTTCCATGATGGGGCTACGGAACGGATGGACAGGGGTAGAGCAGTTGATGTCATCTACCAGGACTTGTGCAAAGTGTTTGATACTGTCCCACATGACATCCTTGTCTCTAAGGTGGAGAGACATCAAGTTGATAGATGGACCACTCGGTGGGTAAAGAACTGGCTGGATGGCCGCACGCAAAGAGTTGTGCTCAATGGCTCAATGTCCAGCTGAAGACCAGTAAGGAGTGGTGTCCCTCAGGGATCGGTGTGGGATCGGTCTTGTTCAACATCTTTGTCAGTGACATGGGCAAGGGGATTGAGTGCGCCCTCAGCAAGTTTGCCAGTGACACCAAGCTGTGTGGTTCAGTTGATACTCTGGAGGGAAGGAATGTTTTCCACAGGGACCTTGACATGCTTGTGAAGTGGGCTGATGCCAACCTGATGAAGTTATCCATGCCAAGTGCAGGGTCCTACAGCTGAATGGGAGCAATCCCAGGCACAGCTGCAGGTTGGGCAGAGAAGAGATTCTAAGCAGCCCTGTGGGGAAGGACTTCGGGGTGTTGGTTGATGAGAAAACGAGTATGAGCCAGCAGTGTGCACTCACAGCCCAGAAAGCCCAACCGTATCCTCAGCTGCATCAAAATGAGTGTGACCAGCAGGTCGAGGGAGGTGATCCTGCCCCTCTACTTTGCTCTCGTGAGACTTCACTTGGAGTATTGTGGACACTTCTGGTGTCCCCAACATAAAAAGGACATAGAACTGTTGGAACAAGTCCAGAGAAGGGCCATGGGGATAATCAGGGGACTGGAGCACCTCCCGTATGAAGATGGGATGAGAAAGTTGGGGCTGTTGAGCCTGGAGAAGAGAAGGCTGCATGGAGACCTCATACCAACCTTCCAGTATTTGAAGTATCTGGGATGTTGGGGATGGACTTTTCATTAGGGACTGTAGTGACAGGACAAGGGGTAACAGGTTAAAACTTAAACAGGGGAAGTTTAGACTGGATATAAGGAAGAAATTCTTTACTGTGAGGGTGGTGAGGCACTGGAATGGGTTGCCCAGGGAAGTTGTGAATGCTCCATGGCTGGCAGTGTTCAAGGCCAGGCTGGACAGAGCCTTGGTTGGCATGGTTTGTTGTGAGGTGTCCCTGCCCATGGCAGGGGGGGTGGAACTAGATGATCTGAAGGTCCTTTCCAACCCTAACTATTCTATGATTCTATGATTAGCCTCCTTATAAAGTGAACACTAAATTTAAGTACAGGAATTCAACTTTGAAATCTGATTGTTGTAATTTAAGTATATCACACTAGAGCTATAAAACTAGAAGGTCAACTGTCCAATTAGATTTTAGTTTGTGATTTTATCTGATGACTGAGTAGTCTAGTAGTGAAGTTTACACTGTCTGTCAAACTGTCATCCAAGACTGATTTTTCTGAATTGCCAAATTAAAAATGATCTTACCCAATACTGATACATTGATGGATGCGACAAAAAGTTTCAAATATAAAGAGACGGGCATTCTCAATGAAGTCCTCAAGGCATGCCACTAGGAAGAAGTCATTCACAAGCACCTGCAGTGTAAGGAGAAAGGGAACACTGATGACAAACATGGAAGTAGCAATTTACTTGTAGACACCATCATCAATATCAGTATACAATTAATCTAAGCACAGTTCTTGGTATATTCAAAGATTTGAAGGAAAGGCTACAGATTTAGAGGTTTTCATTGTTCTGCAGCTTGCTAAACTAAAATTGCATGCTAACATGATTACTGAGGTCTTACTGAAAAAGAGAACAAAGGTCCCCACAACACAAAATTTAGCACCCTGCTCATACTGTAGGATTCTTCTCCCACTCCACTTTGCAATTTGAGCTGTATTCTCCCTCCCGTGAAAACCAGCTTCCTTAGCAATGCAAGTGTGCCTATGAAGAACAGATTACAGGACCAGGAGCCCTATGTAATGAAGACTATTATAAAACATCTGATTTCCAGTTAGGCGACTAATACTAATGAAAAAAGCCAAACTAGAGCCTGTACGAAATAGTACTAATAGTCAGCTATTGGGAATACTGACTTTCACAAGAGTCAACCCAAGTGTTAGATATCTCCTACTGTTCACAGTGTATGAACTAGTTTTCCAAGAATATGTACCTAGCTATCTTAACATTACTTTGATTACTTTCCACCACAAGTCCAGGATGCAGCATGTCCCTACAAAAGGAAAATCCAAGCTTTTCTTTGAGCATTTCTAAAGCACTAATGGAAAAGCTGAAGGTCAGCCAAATGCATGACTACCAATCACTACTTCTAGAACTGCTAAAATACAATTTTAAAGCTATATCCTTACCAGTAAATCTTGTTTACGTGTTACAAAATGAGTTGCCAAACCCGCCCCTCCCAGCAAACTCAACTCCACACACTAATGAATTAAAGCTCATCAGAAAATATTGGCAATGGAATCAAACACCACTCCAAACAAAATTAGCTGGCCATTATGAATTTGAGAGATGTTTACTTAAAGGAAAGACAGTCTTATGAATGTTATAATCCTTACTGTTTCACACTCTCTCAGCTTCTTCTGTGCACCATCAAAATCAAAATTAACGTACAAGCATTCCACAAACTCTGTGATAGGATCCCTGTATGTGTACGACTCCTGTCAAAAAATTAGGAATAATATTAGGAATCAAAGCCACAAGATAACTCAAGTATTCCTTAGATTCTTCAACCTAAATTTAATCCTAGAAACAAATCTATTATCTTAGAATCCTAGAATCAACCACATTGGAAAAGACCTTGAAGACCATCAAGTCCAACCCTTACTCCAACACTGCCAAGGGCACCACTAAGCCATGGCACTGAGGGCCTCATCTACAAGGTGTGTGAACACTGCCAGGGACGGTGCCTCCAGCACTGCCGTGGGCAGCCTGCTCCAATGCCTCAGCACCCTCTGGGGAAAGAATTGTTCCTCATCTCCATCTAAACCTCCCCTGGCACAGCTTGAGGCTGTTGCCTCTTGTCCTGTCCCCTGTTCCTTGGGAACAGAGACCAGCCCCCTCCTGGCTCCATCCTCCTGTCAGGCAGTTGTAGGGAATGATAAGGTCCCCCCTGAGCCTCTCCAGACTAAATGTTCCAGGTCCCTCAGCCATTCCCCATCACACTTGTGCTACAGGCCCTGCACCAGCTCCGCTGTCCTCCTCTGGCCTGACTTCAGCACCTCAATGTCTCCCATGAACCACCTTGAAGAATAATAACTAAGTTAAACTTCCCAATTCCTCTTTTAAAAGCAGTAAAACTGCACTCCTCCCTACTCCCCACAGCCAGGATAAACAACCAGAAGTGTAGTTTCATGTTCAGCTTTTAGTGCTGCAATATTTGGGTTTGAGAAATGTTAAGAGACTAGAGCTTTAATTTCTTAAAATATGGAAGGACAGGCAAACAGACACTTCCCAAATTCTAGTTTTAAACAGCAGTCCAAGACAAGATGTTTCATATTTCAAATTGAAGGATTGCTTGATTCAAACAGACAACATAGCTATCAAATAATGCTACTTTTTATATACAAAATACTTGAATTTATTTTGGCATTAAAAAAATTACTCAACTTTCAACTACAAGGCAGATCTATATACATCTGGGTAAATTAAGATGTAATTTAACATGCTCTGATACATCTTTGATGCACATTTTAAGACAGCTTAACTCAGTATCTGTCAATATCTGCTTCAGTATACAATAAGATCAGCAAATTAAAGGAGTTACTAATAGATTTATCTAGATCAAAGTCGCTTTTTCTTCCTCAAAGAACTGTATTTACAGTCTTATTACCTAGGTTTAAAATTCAGTTTTATAGGTAGAGAGGTCTTCGCATCACAACTGACCTTGTTAACCACATAATTAACATCCACTGTGTAAAACAGTCTTGGATCAATTACCTTCTAAAATTGACAAAGATGAACAAACTGCTTACCTGTCGGCTAATTATTTGCAAAGGTTCTGCCAGTATTACCAATCTCTAATTGCTAACAGAGTAATTACCTTACCCTATGACATTTGACAAATCACTTAATAAGATGCTTTGTTTTTCCTATGTAAGAAAGTCACTAGTTATCTTGTCCAATCTATGTTAAAATCCATAAAACCTCTACATTTCATGATTTAATGTAATGAACCATACAGACTAGAAGAGTACTAAAAAATAAATCTTACAGATATTTCAAAATCAAATCCAAAGTTGATATTTTCAAAAGGAAAACCCTAGCGATTTTTTCTTATTCATACCAATTGTAGAAGATAAAGCAGAAGCAAAAAAAGTTGCGAAATGTTACTTCAAATATTAGAATTTCAATGCTAAAATTGGGTTTTAGTTTAAGACAGAAGATAAGTCATAACACTTCAACTACTTTACAGCTTCTTATACTACTTTTGTGAAGGCTAATGCTTAGAACCAGATTAAGATAAGCTTAAAAGTTGATCTTTGCATTGATTGTGCTTTGCATAGGTACTTAAACATTAATGCTTGAAGTGGATATAACTGATTGCTACCCTGTAATAACTTCACTGTCACTCACATACCATAGCTTATTGTTAGCCATATTGTTATAGTTGCAAGTGTTTAGGACCTTGTGTTATAAGGTCCACTGCTATCAAGCACAATCCTTTTATTGCACTTGTCCACATCTACATCCTCATATAACTGACAATCATTTTTAAGAAAATGCAAATGAGCACAAAACAATACACTTCAGTGGTTCTGAAATGCAAGCAAGATCCAACAAGATCCCTTACTCATAGAATTACTTGGAGGAATGGCTGAAACAGAAGAATCAGATCCAAAGCCATTTCACACACTGCACTGAGTTTTCCACATTTAAACATAGGGAGAAAGCAAAACCAAGAGCATACTCTACTCATCACTTGTTGACACCAAAGGAAGAAAAATAATCATTCTGTCCTCCCACAGATAAACATGCATTTTACTTCACAGTGAAAAATTGTTCAATGAAGGAAAAAACACCAAAGCCTTAAACCAGGCGTATTATTAGAAGTTAAGAAATTTCAGTAAAAATGATGAAAAAATTAATGGAGTTCAGTCCTTACCTGCTGAATAACCTTGACTAGATCTTTCAGCACTTGTCTACGTTTTCGAACATCCTTATTTGTTATGACTGCAGTAGTCAAGTATCTGAGAATATGCGGGCACATTGTCTGAATTGCATTGAGATACCTAGAAAGATAAAATACAGATAAAGCTCAGATAATGCAATTTTGCATCAAAACAATATTATGATAAATAGCTTAGACACCTTTTATGCAATTCAATACCAGGGCTTATGACTAACCATTTATTCAAATACAGAGGATAATTTATTTTTGTTCATCTTTCTAGGGCACAGGGAGGAGGGAGAGAAGCAAGGGGTAGAGAAGACAGCAGCGCACTAGGGAAAGAAGGGGCTAGTCTGCAGAAGAGTGGTTGATATGCTATGTTCAGATCAACACTAGCCTTGGCTGTCAGCTACACCAATTTCACAAGAAGGGTTTGGACAAGCACACAGAACCACAGGAAGTTCTTTTCTGAATTGTCATCTGAGCCTGCAACTTTCCTGTTCAGCTGTCCAATGAATTAGCCCATAAGTACAAGTGAGAAATTAACCCCCCCATACCAACACATACACTATGAAACAAAAAGGAGGCAAAAAAAAGCCCATCACAAATTACCATCCTACTGCAATCATCACGCAAAAAATTCAAGTGCCCTTTTTTTTTTTTATTATTATTCCCATTGTAATATGTCACTGCCAACTAGGTACTACTTGTACTTTAACTTCTCAGTGTTCAGCTGTTCTTGACTTGAAGATATACATACAAGTCAGTAGTCTCTCAAATGGCTATAGCATTTCAATCTTAATTTTTATTCTCAGATTTTTCTCAAGTTGCCTTCTTAAAAAGGTTTTGTAAAATCCTTCCCCTAGAGTCTTAGAAGACGTAATGGGGTTGGTAGTCTAGCAAAGTCCTTTATTCCATCCTCTCAAAGCACCAGAATAAAGAGTAACTTATTACTTCCACACAGCTTTCCCTTGAAGCTGAAGTATAACCATGAAGAAAAGCTGATTATAAACATACACCAAAAAACCCAAAATAAAATCAGAAGACAAACACAGAAAAAGAAAGGCTTGGAAAAAAGTATTCTAAGTGTTACTATCATTAGAGCTTCTGAAACAGCTTCAGGCTAAAAATGTTTGATAAGCTCGCATATTCATCATCTGCCTTCATTTTAAAGACTGGAACACAGCACAACTTACTGTGGTTGATAGAGGAAAAGGTCAATGATATTGTCTCTCCCTTTAGGATGATTAAAAAACACAAACAAAGACCAGTGGATGAGCCATGTTCTTTGCTGAAGGGACTGCAGAGGGGAACTGACAGACTAAAAAAAAAAACATAACATTGGTTTAAGTCGAATAGAACACAGTTTGCATGAATACCAATGCATGGAAACCTGTAATTGTTCAAAAGTTTGTGATTTTCCCCAGCTCCTTTTAGCTGTTAGCACTCACAGGCAGAATCTGACCTCTAGCTTTTTAACCTGTCATTTGTTAAAGATAAATATGAATATTATAACAAAGATAAGTTTCCCACTATTATATTCTAAATTGTTTGCCAAATTTGTATTCTGTTAACGGCAACAGCATAGATTTTAGTTCTCCTAAGACCACCACACTAATTTAAGATAATCCTTCCCTTTCTAATCCTGAATTGTTTCTTGCATTCCCTCTTCAGATGTGATCTGAAGAACTACTTGGCTTCTCCAGCTTTTCAGTTTAACTTCCTTTCAAAAGACTCAAGAGCTTTTTTGCCGTACACTCTCAGACAATGATGAAACACTATAATCACTTTCAGCCAAGAATGTGACTATGTTCATTTAAGCCAGCTGATAATGACACATAAGGAATCAGCACTAAGAATCTGTATTAGCTCCAGAACTCAACAGCACTTCAAATAGACTGCAAAGCAACATTTTGAGAATGAACTCACACAGCAAATAAGTCACTCTAAAGACCATGACAAGTAACTACTATGATTCAATCCTAAAAAAATCTTGGATACTAATAAGTCAAATTTAATAGTCTAGTTTCATAAAGAGAAAATTAGAGAAAAACAAAAATCTATTTACATTACTTATCTGCCACAAAGAACACTTCTGGGGAGAACAAGAACAGAAAAAACCCAGCCACAAAAAACAATCGATCATCAAACACCTTTTCAAGATTCCAGTTCATGAGAATAAGACTTCCATACTTCATATACGGCCACTGAAGCCCCATGAGTAGAGGGGACCACTGAAATGTCCTTAATCACTCCAGTTGCTCTGAATTAGCACTGCAGTACCACTCTTTCCGTTTATGTTTTTAGTGCACATTGAACTCGGGAGCTGAGAAGAAAGCTGAACTGGCTAAAAACTATTTCCAAAACCAAGCTGTCTTGCACTTTGTGTCAAAAGTGTGGTTTCACGTGAGAAGAGTCAAGTTTAGTTACATGCATTTCATTCATTTTGGAAAGTTAATAGTACAACTATCTGAAAGTTAAGCAGATATTTCACACAATGATACCTTGCTCTCAAGCTTATCTTTGAGGATAGGTTTTCTGGTAATTGGAAATACTTTAAGAGCTCCCAGCTACATTTTTGAACGTGACAAGAGGGAAGCAAATAATCTGAAAAGGAAGCTTCACTAGTTCTTTACAAGCAGACTTCAACTCTCCCACCATTATTACAAAAATATGCAGTGAAAAGCTGGTAAACTACTCCAAAACAAAACTGCATGCAATTCATAATAAAACTTGAATGCTAACACCCCTAATCTCTCATCTTAATGACATGACCAAGATTTTACTTACATTATTATCTATCGTCTCCTTTAATCTTGTGAGATCTTCCATGGCTGCATCCCAATTCTGCATCAGAATTTCAGATGCCAGTTTTCCCCACAGAGAACTCAAAGCATTTCTGTCTGTTGCTGGAACCTATTTTCAACAGCAGCAAAAAAATCATACTCTCAGTAACTTTTCTAAATTATTATTTACTTTTAAAAAGAAAAATATTTATGGCAGTATTTTTAATTTACAAGACATCAGACTTGCAGGGTCCTATCTTGCCAAATTAAGTGCTTCTGAAGCACTAAACCAAGGTTCTAACAAAGCAGTCTCCCAAGGAACTCACCACAGTAGGTAACTGCCTTAAAAAAAGCTAGTACTCAATGTTCTTTCTGCTAACACTGTGCCAAGAAGCGTATTTCTTAAAGAAATGTCCAATAAACCTGTGATTTCTCCGTAGTGAATATGTTTCCTGGAAGGGTACACCTAAGGTCAAGCAGTTTTATACAGGAATGAATTACACTGGGTTACTCACAGTGTCAAATTCTGTTCTCAGATTAGTTACAATAGCTCTTTCATAGGTTACATTTCATCACACAGAACTTTAAACAAATCTTCTTCCATCAGAATTAGTAATGACAGTCTTATGCCAAGCTTTATGAAATTAGTTATTTGACATATTAACAGCATAATGCTAAGCCCAGAATTAAGAATGAAGAATTAAGGACAGCTGCTCACAAACCTACATACATGACTTATTTTCTCTCTCAGCATACGGAATGTACCTGTAACACTGACTTAGCCTTATCATCAAAACCTCGAGCAAGAATTCAATTCATTGCTACTTTAAACCCCACTCTGATTAAAACACGTTTCCCAATTTTTCTTCAATTATAGTCAATTGTAGAAATTCTCATTTACTCTAGCAGTATTTCAGAAAGTTAAGGATATTTTTAATGGGACTAGAAATTAGCAAGAAGCAAACCTCAACATATGAGCCACTGCGTATCTTCAGCAATTGCACTACATACCCATGACTGTGAAATACACAGTTCAAAAGCCATTATTTTTCAGGTGAAAAAAGTGTCAATTTAGCCAACACTTTCAGTCGAAAAGGTTCACACACACTCTGCTGGTTCAAAATCTTGTAATTACTAATAAATGTTAGTTACTGACAGTGACTTCCTTTAGATACTGCAGCTGCTCTAGCTACAGTACCTGGATTTTCAAGCAGTTACCTTAAACTTCCATTTATTAGTAAAATGGCACATTCACTGACCACCAATAATAAATTTACTGTGTTGAGATTCCTACAAGACGCCAAATCTTCATTCTCAAAATTCACTCCCACCACAAATTATATGAATTACAACAACACAAAAAGCACTGCTTCAGAGACTATAAACTAATTCTACAATTCTCATTTAAGCTGTTTGCATCTCCTAGACAAATGGCAAATTCTATCACAAAATTCAAAATATGACAGATGAGAGCTCAGATGATAAGCTGATAGTCCATTACCACCAATTACACTCAACTACCTACAAGCTTTTCACTACTGTGGATTACATCTGCGCACAAAACAAGTGCTCATTTTGATGCCAGTGTTTAGTTTGTTTTTTGTTTGTTTTGTTTTTTTTTTTTAAACGTATTTTTCAGGATATGTTTGCAGTGAGGAAAGTATTTCATATTTATATGTTACCACAAGACCTAAAAATTAAGTTCTAAATTCAGCATGAAAATAACAGATTTGGTGGGCAATAGTTATTAACAAGTAGTTTAAACTTTTCTGTGGTGCACAGTAGTTGTCTCAAAAAAAGGACAAAAGTATTACATTTTAATTATTAATACAGATACTTACTGGTCTAAGTATTTCATTAAATAAACAAACAACTTCCCCTTCTTCCCCAAGCCAACTAAAACCCCAAACTTACCAGAACCCTGAAGAAGTAGAGATATTCTGCAGCTCCCGAGTAATTACCACATTCATACTGGAATTTTGCATACCTGTAGAGTGTATCTAGGTACTCCTGCCTAAACTGAAAAGGAACACAGAGCTTTTCTTCAATAGGAAGAAAAGAAACATACTGCTGCAAGACAATTTTAATAGTAAGTTAACCTTTGAAGTCTTTAGGTTCTTCGAAAGATGTTGTACACAGGAAAGACAATATTAAACTATTATACTCTTAATCAATGACACCAAATGAAAGATTATACCAATACTGGAAAAACTGTGAAATTCTGCATTACAAAGTAAAGCACATCTTAGTTATAAGCATGCAGCTAGCATTAAGTTACAGCTTTATTTTTATTTGTATAAAAATTTAAAGCCCAAAGGCATTCAAGTAAAACACCTAAGCATTGAGAATTCAGTCTATTTACAACATTGACACAAGATAAGGCAAAATGTTAGCCCGTAATTGCTCAATGCTGCTGGTTGTGAGGGAGGTTGTGTGGAGATATTTAGCCAAATTCAAACAGATAAAAGAATTAACACACTTACACCATGCTTCTCAGCTAAATAGTCAAACAGCATCCGACCATCCCTATAATGAAAAGACAAAACCTGTTTTTTGCAAAACAAACTGTCACCATGCAACACACTACACAACACAACCTTCAGCCCTTAGAAAATATCCAAAAGAATATAAATTTAAATGATACTCCTCCACTTGTGCAAAAGCAACTGCAGAAACAGCAGGCCAATTACTCTTAAAGTGTCATGAAAAAGTTTCAAAATCTGAAAATTACTGGAATTTTAAATAAAGAATGCCACCTGCAACAATAACTGGAGTTAAAAAAGGAGTGAGAGGTTGGTTTAACTTCGATGGCACAATAAGCTTTCAGCATGTAAGTTAACTTCTGACTTAAAGAGCTTCTAATTCCACAGCAGTTTCTTTAGGCAATCACTCTGAACTTAACTAGGAGACAGGAAAAAAAGTGCAAAACCTCAAACAAAATGAAGGAGAAATTTATCCCAGTGTTAGCACTGGGCATAGCGGTTAGCGAGAATACTTCTACTACTGCATATGCCTGCAGAATGCAAAACTACCAAAAAAAAAAAAAATCATACTTGGTAAGTTCTAAACATCTAATTCATACATGATAACATTTCTGAAGCCTCTTTTTTAGTCAACATAGATAACAGAAGGACAAGCAGTATGACCTAGATCAAAGGGAAGTTCAACCCTCCAGTAGGCAAGCATGACATTATCTACCTACCACCAGTAAGTCTCACATTAATGACCACAGGACTTTAGATAGACATTTTTAAGCAATAGTTAACTTAGTGAATATTTTCTTATCCAGTTTCTGCAATGAATCTTGATCAGCACTTAGAGTGAAATTTTAGCACACCAGCTTTTCAATGCAATAAGAATTCCATTCAAACTCCGCTGCAACCACCTGGCAACAAGAACCATAGTTGAATTTGCATTCATAAATGAAAGCCAAGTATTTTCAATTTGGCACTTAGATTGTATAGACTGCCTTTCTCCAATACAGAAAGAATTCATGTCATTTTTAATTTTCTCCATAACCCCACTCCCCAGGCACACTTCTACACCTTGCAGCTCCCCCCCCTTCACCTCTTTTGTACATTCACACTTAAATCTATTAATGAAACTACCGTATTCAATAGAACATAACCAAGATTTAACTGAAAAGGTGAACATCAAGCTAGAAGTTCTTCCTGGGGAAAAAAAAAAACAACAAAAAACCAACCCAAACCCCCACAAACTAACCATGTATTCTGCCCCTCCCTTCCTCCCCTCCCTCCCCCCAAAAAAAGGGGCGAAACAAAAGGAAAAAAACAAAAACAAAAACAAAACAAGCACCACACAAAACCCTAAAGAAAATAACCCATAAAATAGTAAAAGTCTATGCATTGGAAAATTTCCTCATTCACTCTGAGATCAACTGACTGCAAAGCTGTGAGCTTGTTTAATTAGAAATTACATAAAATTCTACAAGGAAATGGCACATTGCCAAAGTAGCCATGACAATCTCCAGTAAAACTTGTGGAAGCAATGAAAATAATCTCATGGGTTTCTTCCAGTGGAAGATACTTCAAGCATGAGGAATACTAACTATTCCTCTATAATTTTAAAGTGAATGTCCTCCAACAGCTGCATATGAAAAAGAAAGTGAAATATTTTTGGCTTATTCTCGAAAGAACTTCCACTTGCAAAGTCTCCTTTACACATCATCTTCTACCATTTCCCAGACTTCGATGTTCCAAACAGCACTGTCATGGAGCAAACACTGTGATTTAAAACCCTGATAATATGCAGCTTTAAATTTGATAGAGACTCCAAATCACCAGCAGAAGTTCACAAAAGCCAGAGAATCAAGAGTTGCTTTCTGCTATCTAAAGCATGCTCCTCAGGGTCTAGACAGATTGACGCCTTTCAGCCTAATTCCCCCCATTCCCGTACAACCCCAAAAATCTGGACAAGAACTTTTATCGAGACAATAACTAAAGAAAATTGTTTCTGAACTATTTTCAGACATTTTATAAACAAAAACAATGTACTAGTTCCAATACAAAACTTGCTGCATATGAGGAGTAGTAGAGTTGTGACAGCATCAAGTAGTATGTTTGGGTTTTTTTAATTGAAATAGTCCCAGTCAGCAGCTTCAAGGCAGTTAATAACCACAACTGGGCCTTTCACTTTCAAAGCTGTATTTCCAAAAGCTGTTGACTGGCTCCTGGCTTCACATAACCACTCAAGTCATAAGCAAATGTAATTCCTTCTCCTCATACAGTTATCTGACATAAATACCTAAGCTGAAATCAGATACAGAGATCTGATCCTGCACCTAACAGTGCTTTCCTACAACAGAAGCTTAGGTACGCTCTGGTGACATCAAAACAGAAAATAGAAGCTTTTCCTGAAGTGCTAGAAAGCCAACAGATTTCATGATTTCTACTGACATCTTGTTTCATGTGTGCATCAAGACCCAATACATTGCACCTCGCCATTTCTGTACCGAGTTCTAAATTAGACTATAACAAGTTCTGAAAGCAATGTGCAGAGGAGGAGGGACACAGAGGGGAATGGAGTGAGTGAACAGTTGCATAGTACTTAGCTGCTGACTGGGGTTAAACCGCAATAGTGGAGAAAACGCAGGCCAAAAGGGTGGATTAGGTTTATCAGCAAGATGGGCAAAGATGAGAAAGGAAAAAAGGATGCTCATTTGCACTTGAAACAAGAAGCAAATTCTAATCAAGTTCCTCCCCCTTCAGGGACCCATTTTCTTCAGAGAGGTTGTTTCCATGCAAAGGTACATCTTGTCAAGATTTCTGCAGGCTAGAAGGGTTTCTGCATTCAATATTCTTCTAAGAAAATTCCAAAAGCAATGTTAGTCTTCTTTATCAGTAGATGCACAAAGCTTGCAAACAATAAATCCAAGTACAGGTTTCACCTTCAAATTCATGTCAAAGTGCTCTATCTAATGTGGTATGCTCTATTTGAAAACTTAAAAAAAGCAAGGCTGAGGAAGGGATATAACTACTTTTCCATAGTTGGTTAGACACACTGACAACAGTAGTAACAATGCTTCCTATGCAAAGACAAGAAGTTGTAATCTACACTAAACACCTACCCATCCCTCTTCTGAAATCTGCTTCCTCAAAGTCTACAGTTGAGCTCTTTCCTATAGGGCCAAATTCAGACTTAACCATAAGAAAACTTTTATAGTCCGGAGATGTAATGTGCAGCCAAACGCAATCTACTTTAATTGCTCCCATAAGCAAAGTGAAGAGAAACTGGGTAAGTCTTAAAGGTAAATATCAGCACTATCTCACACCAACAAGTTAGCCAGTTTGGGGGGTGAGGAAAGGGAAGGACAAGACTCCTGAAGAGTATATACTGTAAGGCTGAAAGGATGCTTATCCACTGGGCCTCCCAGATTAAGGGTACACCATAATCCTTTATGGAAGGTAGAGAAAAGAGAGGGGGCAGATGGTCTCCCAGAAAAAGAGCATCTGAATTGTTTCAGCCCATGTTTCCCCTCAAAACAACAAAAAAAAAAAAAACACCTCCAACTTCCCCCAAACAAATCCTGGCTGTAATTTGACTGCACTGAATGACTGTCACTCATCCGGAGTTGAGTCATGAACATTAACAGAGATGCCTTATGCACAACAGGTAAAAGTACTGAAAAGACTGACTCGTGTCCAGCAATTTCAATTACCTGACTACAAGCACTACTTGAATTTGTCTGGAAATAAAAACAACTTTTTTTTGCAGTTGTTACACATAGAGCATTCCTATCATCAACACCTAAAAGGTACCAAAAAGCCATCCTGATAAATAACATTAGAAATTACCTGGTGGACTGCATTTGCCTTGTAGTCTCTGGGTCCTCAAACATCTTGACAATAGGTTCAGTTTCAGCTTGAAGCTGCTTCAGCTGTGCAACAACAGTTGTTCTCTTCTCACGTAAAGCTAAACACACAAACAAAAAAAGATCTGTGTGATGCTCAAGTTTTACAGACACCAACCTTTAAGTATATGGTACTGCCAGCACAATTGAACACATGTTCTCGATTCCTCTCTCAATTGTCCTCTTAGCCAAGTCACAAAACCAGAAGTACCTAACAATTCAGTAACTTAAGAAAAGCTGATAACATTTGGTTTCATTCTTCCTGTGCAGAGCTCTAATCAAGCCACTGAAGAGCACGTATAGCTGCAGCAGTCTGTATTAGATATGCTATTTCCAGGCTTCCACTAAGGCCAAACCAACCTTTTAAGTAAGTTCATTTACTCCAAATAAACTTGGAAAGAAGTAAACAGTGCTATGATACAAATAACGTTAATTTTCCTTTGACTGACCAGGTTCTGAAAGCACATTTTTATAAAACTTAAATGACAACTGACAGGAAGAATTTAAAGCAGTTCAACTGCAAAATTACAATTTGAAAGACTATGCGTGCTTAATTAGAACATTAAACCTATTATGAAAAAAGGTGAGGAAACAGAACTAACGGCTTTATGGTGATTATTTTATAGACCCAAACTTCCTCACCAGCTGCTACCAGTGCAATAAAAGCAAACACTTAAATAACGCTCAGAAAACCATATATGCCTAAAAAAACCCCAAACCAAACCCCTAAGAAGACCCCAAACAGTAGCCTGAGACTGGCTATACGAGTCAAGACACATACGGGATCAGACAAGCCAAGACCACATCCCAGAAGAGAACAGTATGCAGGAAACTGAAAACGATCCATACACCAGGACACTCAGTGACACAGTGAACCTATTAGACATTTCTTTCGTGATTTGACTACATATGTGTTTGAAAAAGAGAGTCCAAAGCGATTAACACCATAATGGTGACCAAACCTAAATTTAAGAATGACTTGCCTGATATGCAGTGTTCCAATATGGAGAAATTATCTCCAACTTCAGATGGATCTTGAAATTATAAGAGGAAGGGAAAACAAATGACAGAAAATACATTCATTTAAGAGTACAAAAATGTTTTCCAGTGACATCTCCAGGCTGAGTAATTGTAAATTGTTCTCAAGAAAAACAAGACAAAAGCAACTATAAATTGTGCAGGGACATTTCTAAATACAATGGCATAAATGAACTTAGCTTTGAGAACTTATACCAGTGAGGTCTTAAAAAAAAAAAATCAGTGTAAAATTCTAATGAAGCCAGCAGTTCCACAAGTCAGAAACGCCTGTTTATACACACATTCTGGTGCTGATGCATGAATAAATGTCAGAAAGATCTCAGAGCAAGTTAAGATTTTCTCAAAGAAAGCTGTACAAGCAAGCACCCTGAACAACTGACTGCACGCGAAAGTACTACCTCTGTTTATGTTAATTTTACATTATTAAATAAGAACCACAGGTTAAATAGAAAGTCATCGTATGAAAAAAATTTTGCCAGTCTGATGTAAAATCTTAGAGATATTTCAAACTAGCATCACAGAAACATTACAAGTGTGGAAATTGTTTGACTGTATGAAGGCAGAGCTCTGCCAGTGATCAAATTCATCCAACTTATTTGCAGCTATGGCATTATGAAACACTTAGCAATCTGCTTAAGTGGCTGCAATCAGAACAGTAAAGACATTAGACTAGCTACTTTGTGAAAGTGTGCTAGGACTATTTTTTGCACTGTTTACTATTTTAACGTTTTACTACTGATAACAGCAACATTCTTCAACAGTTTAGAATGGCTGAAGAAAGGAAAGAGAGAAGAAAACCTGTTCAGCTTTGAGATTTTTGCAGCCCTGAAATGGTCTGACTTTTTTTGATCAGTAGAACTGGTAAGTAAACCTAAGAGTGAAGCTACCATTACAACTGTTTCAGATTGCAGAAGTGAAAACCTCTGATTCTAATTATTTGTTATCAGTCCCACGCACCATTACATATACACACATAGACAACATCTAATTGTAGCATATCAAAGATCTGGTCACACATTGAATCCAATGTCCATAAATCTATCAGTCCTCTTCACGTATTTCCAAAGAGGCTACCTGCCAACTCTCCAGTTTCAAGTGCCTGAAAAGAGTAAGACCTAGAGGCAGAACAATTGTTGGATCTTGTACTTGACTATGCAAAAGCAACCAAACCTCTTCCTCCTAAGCTGTGGGCAAGACAGACTGTAGTCCCACTGATTTAGAAAAAGGAGAGGAATTTCACAAAATGGAAAAACAAAACAAACAAAAAAAAAAAAAAAGATGACAGAATTAGGAATAAAGTTTGTATTTAAAAACTAGGGTTAGGAAGAGGGAAAAAAAAATCCAACACACCAAGAAACAAAAAAACAACAGGAAAAACACAAACGAACAAAAGACCTCCCACCCACCCCTCAGAAAAAAAAACAACCCCCCCTCAAAAAACCCAAAACCACACACACACAAAAACCAAACCAACAAAAAAAACAGAATAAAATAAATAATACCATGAAAACCCCAAAACCAAACATGAAGGGCAGAACTTAGTGAAAGCGAGTTATACAAATTTCTTCCCTCCTCCCCAAACACTCCTCAGGAAAATAGAGATTTAAGTAATGAACAAAAAAGTCTCCAAAACGATGTAGAAGACAGTAAGAGATTTAACTTCTGTATTCACTATAATTGTAAATATTATTAATAGAGAAACAGCAGTTTATACGTAAAGTAAGGAAAATGTGTTTTCAAAAACATCTGTATCACCACAAAGTCTAGAAATCAAGTCATGGACAGACTGATTAATAGAATTACTCATGATGGAAATCCGGCCTTAGTATACTGGTTGCTTTAAAGAAAAGTCTAGTAACTCCAAATTATCGTGCAACAATGTTTAATTTGGCAGATGAAGCAAACTGTGACTTTCTTAGGCCACACCTTTAAAGCGTTTGAAATTAAAATTGAAATACTTCAGACATAACTCAAATACTAAGTTCCTATTAGACCAACAAACCCAAACACGTGGGATTAGGGGAATCCACTTGTTTCAGTACTGCACTTCCTTTCACTAAGGCCAAAGTTAAATGTAGCTTTTGTATTGCGCTACATTTTTGCAGTGCAACAAGTTACCACTACATATTTATTTTAGATAGAATGGCTGTAAAACAGATTTTACTTCTAAATGAACAGCTTACCATGTGGAATTTCATCAGAATAAAGATTTTTATACACATCCATAGCAAAATCGACCATGTTGGTATCACTAAGGAGATCCAGCTTTCCTTGGAGTAGCTCTTTTTCATTGTAGATCTGGAATAGGAACAACAGATTTCTTTGAATACTATTAAATAGTTTCCAGTTCACAGTATGCTTACGGTACAGTTTATGGATTATTTTTTGTCCCAATTAAATAATTCTCAACATCAAATTTCACAGCTTTGCAAGATCTCACAGCTCTGTCATTTAGTGTGCTTACTACACAGCCTCTGATTTCTGATGTTTGCATATTTCTGATGTTGGCAAGTTATCAGTACAAGCAGCGAATACAAATAATTTGAAGTGAAACCTTAAGAGATATTCAAGATCACACTTTTAAGTGTAGCACAGACTAATCTAAAATATGTTGTTAGGTCTATAGCATAAGAGCAAGTTTGGTTTAGCTTGTTTAACTGGATGGTCAAATTGGTTCTCAAAATTCCTTCCCCACAATTTTGCCATTAGCTGTAAACTGCTGTTAGGTCTTGAAGAAGTAAGCAGAGGCCTAAACTAGAGTATACCTCAAGATTACATTTTCATTAAGGTCATACTATAATTCACCACATCACATTCATAAATTTCTCAGATACAGAACCTACAAAAGTTTAGTTCAGCTCTCACCAGCACGTTGGGCGAGATTTGTAAAACCAACACTATTTAACTTGAGCCAAAATATTAAAAATTACCCCGAGATGACAGACATCAAGCAAAAGTCCATACACTACACAAAGAAATGGTCACATAGTCAAGTTGTCTCAATGCATACATGCTTAAATGGCTCATTTCTAAAGTCTAAAATGGTACCTATTTTAAATTCAAAGCTTACGTAATTTTGCACATTTTATTTCCACTTTAAAATGGATCAGATGAATGCTTCAGATACTTTAGACTAAGCTCCTATCAAGGTAAATTATCTCCTGCATTACCATGCTCTCTGCAGTATTATTACTAAAATTATATATATAAAAAGACCAATGAGGGACACACTAGAAGAGACTTGCACTTGGCCTAAACACAAATTCGTAATGACAACGGTTTAGAACCAAAAGTGCTTATCATCACTGTCTATACTAATGCAACACCTCACACTGCCCTGCAGCCCCACGGGTAAGGGGCAGCACGGTGACAAGGGCCGCAGGTGAGGCTCAGGGCTAACGGGGGCTGTCTCACGCTGTCGGGAAGCAGGCAGAACTGTGAGAGGGAACACCCGCTCTTCCCACCCCGAAAATGAGAAAGGAAAAGAAACTACATCAAACGCGAGGAAGGGGAAGAAGTTTCTCCCCTCAAGCCTCCTCTCATCCCTCATGGAGAAGGCACACACACCTCGCCCCACGCGGTGCCGAAGCCCTAAACTCCTCCCTTCCGCAGCCAGCTCAAAGACGCCTCACGGGCCGGGTTCAGGCTGCGCACGGCCTGAAGACGGAGACGGCCACGGCGTGCCCAGGCCCACACCGGCAGCTGAAGATAACACCTGCCGCTCTCCCGCTCCCCGTGCTGCGGAACCGGCTCTACCCACTCTGGGAGAGCCACGTACCTCCTTGACGGAGAGGAACTCCAGCAGCGGGAAGACCAGGTGCCGGTCCAAGAAGTGCGCGATCTTCGTGGTCAGATCGTACTCCGCCATCTTGCTGACAGGGAGGAAAGAGAGAGGCGGGGCCGAGCGGTGCGCGGGGAGGTGGTAGGCGGCCGCGGCTCTTATGGACTGTGCGCCTGCGCGGCTTCTGCTCATGCGCGTGTTGATCTCCCCGGTCCCGTCCGGAGGGGGTATGGTTGCAGATCGCGTGAGCTGTGATATGACGGGGGCTGAGTGTGGTTGTGGGCGTCTATGGCCCGGCCCGGCTCTCGGAGAGGTGCGGATAGGACTTCGGCAGGGAGCTGAGACTTTGCTGTGTCGGTGCTGAGATAACGGCGGAGCTGGGTCCTGGCTTGGTTTCTGCTCCGTCATTTGAGGCGGTTGTAGGGCCTGGCCGGGAGCGCGGTGTGGTGCGGGCGGGGACTGCCTCCGTCTTGGGCTGGGTAGAGGAGTTAGTACAGCGCGTTAACGAGTGCTGAGTAGGGATAATTTGTCTTCTGTGTTATCAGCTTAATAGAATTCGATGTCTGAAGTGGTGAATTTCTCCAAAAGTGCTACAGAGTAGCTCTGAGATGTGAGTCCAACCACTTTGTTCTTGGTGTGGGAACTTGGCTTAATTTAATCTGATACAGAGGAGCTGGAAAAGGACCTAAAATGTTTTTGGCACCAAGTGAAATATTTTAAGTGTGTTTTTGTGTTGGCCATTTTTCTGAGCTCTTCGTGGTGAGGGCATGACAGATCAGAGGCAATAAGGAAGGTGGAGAGCTAGTTGTCAATGACTTACACAGTGAAATCCAAGCAAGGGTGGAAATGTAATGTTGAGATTAGGAACAGAAACAGGGGAATCGGTGATATTGGTGATGGCTTGAATATTTCTTGTAGCCAGAGTAAGGAAGCATTGGAACAGGCTGCCCAGGGAAGTGATGAAGTCACTGTTCATGGAGGTATTTAAAAGGTGTGTAGATGTGGTGCTTAGGGACATGGTTTAGTGGTGGCCTTGGCAATGCAAGGGTAACAGTTGGACTTAGTAGAATCTTAGAATGGTTTGGGTTGGAAAGGACCTTAAGATCATCTACTTCCAACCCTCCTGCCATGATCAGGGACACCTTACTCTAGACCAGGTTGTTCAAGGCCCTGTGTAACCTACATCGTTTTAAAGGTCTTTTAAAATCTAAACAATTCTATGATTCTGTGATTCACCATGATGTTAACTCACCAGAACATTGACACATCTAAAAGGTACTTTTTGCTTTTATACTGTATAAGTTTTCTGTTGATTTTTGTCAGAACATGCAGTTGATTCTAGTGAGTCAAGTCTCATCTCTTCACAAAAATCATGATGTCAGCTTTTGTCCCAAGGAAACTTTTCTATCCCCAAGCAGAGGCGTAAAGAATTCGCTTAGTGAATCATGTAACTACAGACTATGTCTATGGCAGCTGCAGAAGCTGAATAGTGAGTTAGTATAGTTGTGGTACAGATTAGTTTTAGATTTGGCTGGTTTTATTTTAAATGTAAATGGGAAATGAGAAATAAGGACATGGTATATCTACTAAGCCATTCATGACATGACAGGCTTGGTTTTGGAGTTAAGTTTTCAGAGCAGCTCAATGATTACAATGGTAGAAGGTGACCCGTAAGGGAAAAAAAAGGAAGTATGCAGGAAGAATGAAGTCAGGTTTTCATGTGACCCTGAGTTATTAACTCTTTAATATGAATCTGTGGTGCATGAAGTTTTGTATTAGTAACATTCTTCTCAGAATATCAGCTGTGGAAGAGAATATCTTTTTATCTGCAAGACAACCTTACATTTTCCATAGTAATTGTAGATATTACTTTGTTTTAATGGTACCTATATGGTATCTACATATCGCTGATAGTGAACATCATCTCCAATGGTAAAAGCTGTCTCACTCTAATACTTTTCCCGTAATAACTATGTGGGTTTCACCAGGGCCTGTTCAGACTTGCTGTTGGTTGTTCTCCTTATGGCAGTTAGGCTACGGAGTTGTCAGTGGAAGGCCCTCAGCAGCAAAAAAGGCTAAAGCATTCACGGCACTGTGCAGTACTCGGTTCTGTTCAGTGAGTGACTATCTGCAAGAAAAAAGTCTAGTAATAAGTGAAAAGGTGTAAAGAACTAGCTGGGGAGAGCCTTTTAGCAAAAAAACTCTTTACAATACTGTACCAAGAGGAACTGTCCCAGGGTGGAATACTCCGAGGACTACTGTTCTGGGAAAAGACAAGCTTGTTTAATTGCTTAAGCTATATCATTTAGTGAAATAGCTATAACTCCCTTGGTAAAAATTGTCCTCAAATATATCTAAGCTTTCATGGCAAAGCAGTCTGAGCTAGTCTTAACTGATTAACTAGAAATTGCGGTTTATTTTGAACTCTTGCACAAACACCTGACTGGGGAATTACAAGGCTTAGTAACCTCTAAGCCAAATTTTTGACATAGACCAGACTTGAACCTGAAGTGCTTCAACCTAGTAGAGTGCTTCCCTTATGGAATTTCAGTCCATTGTATATAAGATTCTTAAAGATTGCTAGTTTGGTTCATGAAATAAAGCTATTTGGGGGGAATTACCTAAAAAAATATCTTCAGAAGATCATCAGGAATGTTTCTTGCTCTGGTCTTTTGATTTTGTAATTCTTAAATGGGAGGAAATTTTGTCTAAAGTATTGATTTACATAATTGGTTGCCATTCATCTTACTGTTAACACAGCAGTGGGATCCAACATTCTTTGAATTGTTAGAACTAAATTATCACTAGGAAATCATACTAAAATATTTTTCTGTCTCACATTATCAAAGGGAAAAGGAACATACTAACTTCTTCCACAACCTTGACACGGAACATACAGTTCACATCTTGTGAAACTTGTTTATTTTTTTTCATTTTGTATGTATTAATAATTCTGAAATTACATTTGTCTTTTTTCTTTTTTTAGCTTTTTTATATCTGGAGAAGAAAATTTTAATTCCTGCATTCCATAAATATTTTTACACTTGTTAAAATCAAAAATGTGACATCTAGAAGAATTCACTGCTGTCAACTATTTCTGGTAGCAGTCAAATTTACACTAATTGTATCTCATAGTTTAGCGAAATCATCACAAAATAAAAGATTGCCATGTTGATGTGCTATTTAAAGTATTTGAAGGAGAAAAAAAAAGGAGACATAAGGGTCCAAAATGGAAGTAGCACGTTAAAACCTTATTTGATACTCTTTTTCTGGTGCAAGGATATTAGTAAAGAATTTGTCTCATGGCATGATAATTAAATTAGTGGAGCTACTCTGCATTTGTAGTAGTGGAACTTGTATAAGTAGGTTTTCATTACTTGAAAGCATGACCATATTAAAAAGCTGAAAGCAGCAATGCTTACCTGGTTACACTTTACTAACAAATGGTGTTAGGCTCTATCCTCAGTTTTCAATGTGACATTTTTTGTATTTTTGGAAATACTTCTCTTATTAAAAAACCCAAACAATTTATGAACTCTGTTGTGTTGAAAGCTTCAGCAATAATTTGAATAGAAAAGTGAACATTTGATTAGAAGTTAGTCAGTTTTAATACATTCTCTCGCAAGGTTTCTGCCAAAGTAGGTGTTTGTAAAACAAGTAAATGAAGTACTTCCTCCCCCTCCTCAAAGGTAATGGAAGAACAGAGGAAGCAATGAGATAACTATTTCATAAGGAAAAGGGGTATTATGTGACCATTCCACTTGTGGGGAAAAATATTCCCTTTCTCATAGGTTCCAAATGTAGGATACCTGTCAGAGTAAAGGCTTGAAAGTTGAATCTTATACGTATAGATGTCTCTGTTGGCTGACATCCTCTTAAAGGTTACATGATGTATCATAACACACTGGTATGTACTAGGGTTAGAATTTTAATTGCAAGGAAAACCATATGACATGAGGCTTTGAGCCTGTTCCTAGTCTATTGCTTTGCTTTATGCAGAGAATGCAGCATATCAAAGGAATGGAGGGAAAACCTTTTACACACAAATAGTCTTTTATCTTTCCATCCTGTGGTACGATATTGATTTTGTTCAGGTAACAATGCAAGTTAGGAAAAAGTATAATTTGATTTGAAAATAACAAATGCATTTTTAGTGTTACCAGCTTGTCCAATTCTATGCTTTCAAGAGAAATTTGAAAGGCCCATTAGGAGGCAGAACTAGATCTGGGAATTACAGAAGACTTCAGTGAGCTTCAGTGAGTTGGATTGCTACGGAATAAATGAATTTGGCTCTGTAGGTATGACATAGTATACTTTAAATATACAAAACAAGGCAAAGGAAATTATAAGTAAATCTTTTTATCCCAGAGCATTGGAATCAGTGAGGAAGGACATAATTTAATCTCAGATCTTTGTTATTGGTGATGATGGATGAGCATGAGAGAAACCAGCTTTGCTTTCCACTCCCAAGCTGTTTGCAGGCGAGGGGTTTGGAGAAAAAATGTTGGAGTTTAAGTATACTTGATCTGGAGATCAGAGAAACAAATGAGGCTTTTCAAAATACTCATGTTCTAAAGTTATTTTTCAAAATAGCATTATATGTTAAAGGGTACAATAAAGCATATGTTAAGAAACTTGAAGTTGTTGCTGCTTTGATTTATTAAAAAAAGGGAAATAAAATGGAGGGGGGGAGAAAGGAAGATTTTCCTAGTGGGAAATACTTTAAAATGTTATATCCCCAGGAAGTATTTGGGGAAACATAATAGGTTACTATGACAAAGTTGCGATATAATCGGTGTACAATGACTTGCTGTGAATATTATTTTATAAGTTTGCATACACAAAGAATTCTACATGCTGATGAACAGCAAGCAGCTCCTATTGTATATTCTTTCTCTGGTTTTGACTGCTGGATCAGTTTAGGCTCAGTTGTGAAAAATTAAATATTTGTGGAATGATTGTACATGAGAATCTGAGTTGAAGGTGATATAGATATTTACATCACCAGGCTTTTTGAAGCAATTGTTTGAAAACTGTCTGAATTTGATACAAACCTTTTTGTAGCCCTGAGTTTCATGACCTTTGTTCCTGTTATATTGTCATTTTGGTTTTGTAATGTTTTTTTTTGTCTCAGATGTGTTTTCTGGCTGTGGCTTTAAAAATTTGCTCCCCTCTTCATTGTTCAAGAGGCAGGGCTAGAAACTGTTCTAGCTTAAGATGTTTACCCCCAAACTTTAGTATTTTAAAATGGTTTTTAAATCTTTTAATGAGTAGGAAATAGGATATTTGTTTCACAAGGACTTCAGTGTAAAGGTTGCAAGCTTTAAGCATTATATAGCAAATGGGTGCATTTCTTGAAATGGAATAGTTTGGAAAAGGGTGGTGGTGAATGCTTGCAGGTATTGCCAGATGCCTTTGCTATGGGTGCCCTCTGGGGTGTACAGTGTAGATTTAAGGGCAATCTGGAGATACCAAGTGGGCATGTTATATAAATACAGTCAGGGTATTTCACCTTTGAATGCCTTTATTATACCTGTCTTCAGGAGGACGTTGTAGTGGTCACAGTCACCATGGCAAACCCTGCAAGAAAATTAGTTTCGTACATTCATGGCCTTGCGCATCAGTGTCAAACAGATGACATTTTTTCAGAAAGGATGGGACTCTTACAGGCTGCAGGATTACCTTGTAATGTTCATGGGGCAAGCAGGGTAACCAACAGCCCACAGTGGATCTGGGTACTTGGGTTTATTCAAGAACCAACTGTGTTAGAGCTTTTACCCTGCTAGCTTATCTCACATGTACTCACTCCCCTGCAGAATTATGGTCAGTAGGTCTTGGCTTCCCTTCCCAACAGGGAGGTCACTGCTGGTCTGGGAATGCTGGATATTGGATCATGGTGCGCTGCTGCTTTCAGTTACTGGCCTCAAGCATTACAGACCAAGGTCCCTGAGCACCCCCTGCCAGTCATTTCCATACAGACCCCGTGATCTCCAGGATCATTTCTCCAGATGGGATTTTCACTGCCTTCTTTCCAGGCCCCTTTATTGTCTCAAAAACCACATCATTTTTTCAGGGAACCCTTCTTTGAGGCCCCTAGCCTCCCGTTTTCTCAAGTAGTCTATGTGTAGAAACACAATGCGTGATCAGCCTCCTAATTGGGGGTTCTGTCCCTGATTTAATTGGAGGAGTTGGGATGTGCCACTCTTCAAGTCACGGTTTTATCAAACTTCATAGCTGTACCATATTGGTTGCCTGTAGAAAGCAGCAGTCTTCCTGAGAGTTCAAAAGTTCAGTTTCAGAAATTCATACAGGTGTAACCCGGTTATCACCTGCCTGCTAGTGTTTAAACTCCTTTTTCCGTACAACAGTAGTGCACCAAAAATGCCTGAAAATACAAAAAGAAACCTTTGCTGTTCTCGGGCTTTGTCCATGGGAAGTGGACTGAGTCACCATGCTAACTACAAGAAAAACATTCCAGTCTTAGTGTTCCCTGTACTCATCTCAAATTAACTTCTCCAGGAGGGATAACATTGTAGGCGCATTTGTTGAGGAGGAAAATTGAAGCAGGGAGATGATAAAGACTTACTCAGAGCTAGCACAATAGAGTGGTGGCAGGACCATGGAAAGAGGAAAAGATCTGACCTCACTCTGGTCTCTTGCAGTACTTAATTGTTGTAGGGGCCTCCAGTCGGTAATGAGTCTAAGACAGTGGAAAGCAGAATTTCTCACGGGGGCGGGGGTTGTGGTGAAGATGTTCATTTCTCTTCTTTTGTTTGAGAGCTGTATTTGAAGGCATTGTTCTTCCACAGCTGCAGTAGCCTACATTCATTGTGATAATTGTGGGACAATATGTAGAATGGGTGATTGATACATGAGATAAAGTTGTGCAAGAATATTACTAGAAGATCATATGAACATAATAAAATACACAAAGGCAGCTCCAAGAAATAAGCTAAGGACATTTTTTGTGGGGTACAGTGTGGGAGGTGGTACAGCAGATCCAAGTAGGGATGAAAAATGGGTTAGAGAAACAACAGCTAAAACATATGCTGGAACAAGTCATATAACAGGACTGTGTTGAAGTATTACAAATAGGTAAGGCAGAAAAAAGCAGCTTATGGACAGAAAAGAAAATGTAATCTGTATGCTCATGAAGAGTTCTGTACCTCCTATGGACCCCATCATCTTTTTTCCATATTGAAGAGCACATTTTTCCTGTGGTGTGGAATCCAGGTGTACAGGCAGGCTTTGGATATTTGGGAAGCTGGGCCCAAGAGATGCCACAGAGCTTGCAGAGCCATCCAGGCACATCCAAAGAGGCAAGAAGTTATAACGGTAGAGAGACTGCTGCCCTACAAAATGTGAGCTGAACTCAATGCATTCGAAGCAGAGCACATGTGGGTAGAAGGCACTCTTTTACACTCCTGAAGGGTGTAGTATATAGGCAGCAGTGAGCAGGCAAAGTCTGATTTTTTTTCTTTTCCCTGAGACACCCTTTGTAGATTTGTTACCAGCTCTGTGCTGAGGGCTTTGAAAGCCAGCTGTTCTCATTTTTTTCAAGCTCTGCTATTCTTACAGTTAATCAGTTGGACTGCATGGCCTGGACAGTTTGAACTCTCCACAAATTTAGTTTTAAGAGCATCTTGAAAGATTTTATAACAAGGATAAGTGGATAAAAAAGGGAAGATGCAGCCTGCAGTGAGGAGAATGAAGGAGTAGCTAAAGTAGAGATACAAGCTTGTTATTAACAGCCATCTACTGAGTCCACCACTTAAGGTTTTTAGCAGATGCTCTAATGAATCTGGCTACTTTAGCAACAAGCAGTGGAAAGAGGAATGCTGACAGGCAGTCCTGTCAAAGTATCAAATTCACCCTGTGGATGTGGGCTTCTCTCTGACAAAAAAAGATTAGTTACTGACTAAGATGCTGCAATTGGCTCTTCTGGTATGAACTGCCTCAGAATCCCTGTTCTAAACGCAGCCTCAGCCAGGAAAGTGTAGGGAAAGCTGACTTTTCTTTCTCACTGGTGTACACATAATACAATATTGATCTACACAATTTGTATTAGTGTTTTCAGTCAACAGAATATAATGCCTTAGATCTCTGTAATTATTCCTTTCTTGCCTAAGAATAGTATTTCTAAATGTCCAGTATCATTTCCTTGTAGAGTAGTCTGCTGTGGCAATATATAATCTTAGGAAGTTTTATCCAAACCTATTGAAGTGGGAAGGATCAGTTGATTTCAGTGAATTTTAGAGGGTCAGAGGCAGGTACAGGATCGAGACTAGGGCATTAGTGTAATATGTAATGTTATTCCCTGCAGCAGCACACCATTTTCTCCACAATACTAAATCACGTTAAGTCCAGTTTTCCTTTCCCCTCCCAAAATGCTGAAAGCATTTCAGTTGCCTGTGCTAATCTTTTACAGTTTTATTTAAAAAATACAGGCATCATAAGCTACATACAGGCACAGAATGTTGTGAAACTGTGATATGTTTTAAGTTGTTGAAACAATGTTTGTTCATGATGTTGTGTGTTAAGTTTCATCCCATAGGGAATGTGTATGTGGGTGTTTTGGTTTTTTTGGTTTGTTGTTTTTTTCAAGCTGAGTAATTACGCCCTGAAAAATGGAAGTGCTGATACAATCTGAAATAGTATTTCCTGAAGGGCCATATAAAAGCAGTATTCTAGTCTAATAAACCCCACTGTGAATGTCATTTGTCACTTTATCCCTATAGGCAAATTTGTAAAAGTTAGTGAAGATTATATGTCAAAGTTAAATGCTTCTTAAAATTTTGTTTCCAAAGTACAGGTAGTTTGTAAATATGGCCAGTTGTCCTTTCCGGGTTATTTTGGTAAAAATAGGTTTGAATAGGATAGATGGAGAAGAAAGTGTCTAAAGTGAAATTGTGTATATACCTCTTAATTATGAAGAATTATTTTTCTGTATAAGTAGTTTCAAGCTGAGCCTGCACAGTTTTAGTCAGAAAACTATGATGGTCTATGTGTAAAAGCACGGAAAAATGAAGGTATTTTAAGTAGTATTGTTTTGAAAGAGGAAACTAGTGTTTTGGTGGCTAAAAATATATGAATTGTGTATCCTGCTGTTTGTTCTCTAAATGCGAATGATGTCTTGGAATTCCAAAATATTCTTGCCAGTATATATTTCAAATCATTATACTTGTAAATGGAACTTAAGCTTCCAGCCTAGTGAATTCTCCCTGCTTAACTCTGATATGGTTTAATAAAGTTTCTGTATAAAATATTTGCAACATTAGGAAAAAGGCTGATACAAGAATACTGCCTTTACAGTACTGTGGTTTGTGGTTACTGCTTTTTAACGTGTTCTTTAAAGTATGATTGTATGAAAATGCTTACAGTTGAAAATTATGTTCCATGTAACTACAGCATTAGCATTTCACTAGTGAGTTGGATAAGACCCTTTCATCTTTAAAATCAGGGGGATTTAGGGTTCTCTTTATATTTTCCAACAAGTTACTGGCTCTATTCTAAGAAAGCAAAACCAAAGAGTTTATACAGTTCAATTCATAGTAAACTTGTAGGTTTATAGGGTCTGGTTTAAAGTAACCCTCAGGTAAGTGTTGGTCCTTCCATGTAGCTTGGTAGCCAGTCACTCCATAAAACAGATACTGAAACAAAAAATGGAGTGCTTGTTTTCCTGAACTTTTTAATCAGCAAACTCCTCCCCAAAGATGGGTCGAATCCTCTTTTTAAATTGATTTAGCATAAATTAATTAAATTGAAACCTGATTAACTCACAGTTAGGAGAATCTCTTAGCAGTGACATGGAACACTTGCTAAGGATTAACTCCAAATCCCAGGCCCTATACTCTTCTGCACTGCTTTTTCTACTGACATCATTTGTTCACAGTAGGAAACTTTAGAGCCCTTCGTTTAGAGGTTGCTGAAAGACTTATGTGCCTTTAGCCTGTGTTTAAAAATGCTTATATGTTAATCTCATGTAAGAATTTTCTGAGAATCAGTTAGTGAATCAATATTTATGAAGTCAAGTGTATGAGTTGCACAGAAGTGTTTTTATTTTTCTCTAGGCGATAGAAGAATTGCCGTGATTGTAAAGTAGTAATTCCATTAGCTTCCTGTCTAAGCTATTCCTGTGTCTTTTCTGGTAAAGACAAAAACCCTTGTGAAAGTGCTTGCTCATTATCGAGAAATAACAGGATAATACCATGCAGTTAAGTATGAAAAATTTATTCTTACATCAACCATAAGTATAACATTAGCCTGTTCACACAATGAAGTCTTTAAAATAATTGTTATACATCCGATGTTTATAGAAGTTTTACAGAGAAGTCTCATTTTTAAGTCCAGATCATAGCCAAAAGGTGGCAGTATTCTATTCAATATTCATTTGCAAAACAGTATAAAAATGCATTTATTTATTGACGTTTTGCTTCTTATACCAGATCAAAGTGGATGGTTGTATCCTGAAAATAATGTTAGTTTATGAAAAGCACTTACATAGGATGAAATTAGAAATGAAAATTCTTGCTTAAACCTGAAAGGTTGTGAAAAATAATCTGTTACATAAAGTTTAAATATTAGGTGTGTAGTGTTTAACACACTGTACATTGATGCTGAAAGATAACTTTGGGGTCTGGATGTTCTTATGGAGTGCTTAAGAGCATCCCAACTTTTCTTCTGTTGGCAGAGTTAACTCATTTTACCTTCAAAAACAGAGAAATTAATCTCCACATGCTTTTAATATGAGCCAAAGCTTCTGCATTAAAAGCAATTTGTTCTATACACTCTAGAGATGTTGTAATATTTTTCATAAAGTGAGTATGGGCTTTTTTGTGCTGAGACAACAGTAAGTTGAAGAATTGTTGAAGTGCTGCTTTGCCTGCCTTCCAAGTTGTTTAGCTATACATCAGTGGTTTGTCTCGGAATACTTTGAGGTAGAAGTTTAAATATTAGTGGGAGAGAATGCTTGCAAGTGCAGTTATGTTCAAGCACGTTTCCATGTAAATTTTGATCCATAGTTATGTCAGATGTAAATATGAAATTATAGAATCATAGAATCATAGAATAGCTAGGGTCGGAAAAGACCTTAAGATCATCTAGTTCCAACCCCCCTGCTATGGGCAGGGACACCTCACACTAAACCATGCCACCCAAGGCTCTGTCCAGCCTGGCCTTGAATGTCGCCAGCTATGGAGCATTCACAACTTCCCTAGGCAACCCATTCCTGTGCCTCACCACCCTTACAGTAAAGAATTTCTTCTTTATATCCAATCTAAACTTCCCCTGTTTAAGTTTGAGCCCATTACCCCTTGTCCTGTCACTATAGTCCCTCAAGAAGAGTCCCTCCCCAGCATCCCTATAGGCCCCCTTCAGATATTGGAAGGCTGCTATGAGGTCTGGTAGTTACAGCATAAGTAAGTCCACTTGAATAAAAAAGTATTTTCTTTTAATATGAAATACTCTTAAAAATCACTTTTTGTTACAGCCTTTTAGAAATATTTAAGAATCAAAGACGTTTTCCCCAAATATCGGCCAATCTGATTTCCTGTGACTATATTTCATCCTTTTCAGTGTTGAAAAGTTTTGATAAACATCACATGTGAGATAGAAGAAAACTGAATTTAGAGGCCAGAATCTGGGAAATCCAGTGGAAATTATAGTGCTTTTTAGTATGCTTCCATATTCACATCCAGTAGAGTATAATTCACACCTATCTATCTTTTGTAATGTCAAGCAAAACATGTTCCTGAGGGAACTGGAATTAATAGGCCTTGAGATTCTTCAATGACTTCTCTGTCTTTTGCCATTTTGTTTTCTGGAATAGCCCACTCACTACATCTCTAAGGGCTGTTCTTTCAAAAAAGGACAAGAGACAGTGTTGTTTTTTGAAGAATCATTTGGGTATTCTCACCTGACAAGAACGTGATGTGAAATTTAATTCTTTATTTAGTCAAATGAGGCAGAACATTGTATCACTAGCACAAATTCATGTAGCATCATGAAGGTAAGCAGGATGCAGGTATTGGGCAAATACAGTTGGGTGCCACAGATATAACTAAGAGACTATTCAGGAGATCAAAATGGATGATGTTAGTTTTTCAGCAATAACTCATCATTTTTTAACATGAGGAAATGTCCTAAGGAAGTATAAGTGTGTAAATACTGACTTTGCTAATAATCTGTTTCCTGCTGGGCTCTAATGTTTGTGATCCATCTGCTTCTAGAGTCTATCCCCAGAGAGTGTTTTAGGAAAGCTTACTTACACAGAAAGGCACAGAAATTTCCTGATATTATTCTGGGAACAAATCCAGAGGATAGTGAAAACTCCGGGACATGTGATTGTATATGGATATCAAAAAGAACTATTGCTTGGGGCAATATGTTCCCAAGATATTTGATATATCCCTGGAGGAGGAGGAGAAGTCTTCTCACTATGTGCATCACATTTTAAGAAAATTTGGTCAGGAATCACAGTATGACTACAGCAACAATATGCTTACATGACATTTCAAATACTGTGAGCGCATCTAAATCTAAAGGCAATGGCATATATTTTAAATAAAATATAATTGTCATAGCTGTCATCATGTAGGTTAAAGATACTTTGTGTGCAGTTACATAAGTGAGATCAAATAATGCTCATTTTTCATCGTGTAATTAATCTAGGGGTGTATGCATTCAGGTATTACTCTTAACAGTGCATTACTTTGTGATCATATGTAAGTAGAAGCATTAGATTTAAGTTTTGTCTGCTAAGAGAAGGATGATCTCCCTGAGGAAAACAGAGCAAGTGTGGGAAGGATTTGGAAGGTTTTCGCAGTTGTGTGGGAGGAGGTTTGCATCTGCTGGATGGATGTGTGCTCTGTACCATAGATTTGCTGCTGTGGATGGCCTGTGCCTATGCACTTGTTTTAAGGGGTCGCTATCTCTGCTCTTTAGAGAGGCTGTGGTTTCCTCTTTAACTTCTGCCTCTGCCAACACCCTCTGTTTTGTCTTGATGCCATATGCAGCAGTAGGCGGATGGGGGAGGCTATGCACATGTACAGCCATTCCTGAAGTGCATGTGCTGCGTCACGTATTGCTCATCGGGTGAGACTACACTCCTGAGGCCCTAGTGAGTTATCCCTATGTCTTGCTGATTTGTCAGTAAAAATACAACTGGCTTGCATATTTTGTTCTCCTGTGTTCCTCCAAGAAGAGCTTGCAATGTGCAATAAATCAGTTATTACTTACATGCTACAGTGTTTGTTTTGACCTTTCCATATTGACTGTGGAAATTAATGGGACATTTGCTGTCTCCCACTTGATAGGAATTCTGGTTTTTTGGTGGTGTTTCTGTAGTAAACCTTTTAGTAGCTAGCCTTCCTAGCAGCATTTCAAAGCTTCAGTTTTGATTGAGCATACTTGGTTTACTTTAAAAAAAGATTAATAAACATTTAACTGATGGGCAGAACTTGCTAAAAATTAGTTCATTGCATTTGTACACCACTAAAGGCAGGACAGAAGGTAGGCTCTAGGAAATTTTGTGTCCCTTAGGGGTTTGGTAGTATTTAACTTGGGCATAAAATGCAAATCACTCTAAAAGGGAAATAAAAGTCATATAAAACTGCCCAGCTCTTTTGGGAGTCGTAGAAAGATGTTTCAGGGACTGCAATGAAGTAGAGTAGGCCAGCATCTCCTTTGATGATGTTGTTAATGATGACATTGCTAAAGAACGCAAAGACAGTGGGACTGACCCTGTGCTCTTTTTGTGCTCTGAAGTCGCTGTGAAATAATAGAAACCGGAGGTTTTTGCTAACATTTCTTTGTGGCACTCATGGTTACTGTGCACGTATCTTCACATGGCACACAAACAAGAACAGCACTGGTTTTACAAGAAACTGCTCTTTCTGTTGCTGATTATTGGGAGATATAGTCTAGATTCTATAGCACTAGTATCTTCTGCTCCCACTTCTTGACATGCCTAAGCTCACACGTTCTAAGTATTACATGTGAATGTCATCATACACGTACATATTTTTCTCTAGAGGCTTTGGGAGCTTTATTTGAAGGGCTATTTTTCATTATGTGGTGTGCATTATTATAATTTTCTAATTTTAAATTTTTTAACCTAAAATTTAGAACATTTTCAGGACAGTTTTCTATTTTAGGAGAAATTCGTGATCTGTACGTTTCAGTAACACTGTACAGGGGATAAACATCTTGTTCTATTTATCACAATCTTCCTTCAGATATGGATAAGGAGGCCTTGAAGGAGGATTTTTCAAGTGTATAAGCTCATTCCTTGCCAGAGCTTTGAACTGACATCCCATTATGGAGCTTTGTGCAGCTGGCTTCACTGGCTTCAGAGAATTTGAAATAGGGAATTTGTGAGGTAGCTAGATGAGGATGAGTGGATTGTTAAAAAACTTAGAGCCACCTCCTTTTGCCTCCTATAAGCATGATCTGGTAAAACCTTAGTTTAACTGCTCAGATGAATAGCTACTATTTGCATTCAACAGCCATTGTTTCACATGTAGTAACTTGAAAGGTGCAGATTGGGTTTTGACCCAGTTCACTGAGGAAGTAAGGCTTCTGCAGTCATGTCACAGTTACCTCCGTTACGCCTTTTGTAACCTTTAGGGCATTTCTGTCAACTTTAAAAGTAGAGATCCTAGAAGGGAAAATATTCTGCACTACTTCAGGGACTGAAGACAGGCCCTGAACCTATTTGTTCATCTGCCAGAGGATGAAAGACTTGATTTTCAAATGGATTTCCTGGCAGCCAAGTAGATCAACACTTTCAGGTTAGCCAGTGCATCAGGTATGTACCTAGCTGCAAGATGTTGAGCGTTGCATCTCTTGTCCAGCGGAAAACAGATAGAACTGGAAAAGGAGGACTTGAAGATGGAGTTGCAAAACACGATGTGTGTGTTGAGGGACAGAAGGGGGCTGTTGGTGTTACTCTTCAGCCATGAGACACAAAGACAAAACCAGCTTCTTCAAGAAATGTTTAATTGCAGCTAATAAACTGTTTTAAAAATAATTGCATATTAATAATGTATCTACAGTTGAAAATATCACACAGGTTAAAGAAAACTAACATCAAGGAACTTGGCAGTTTTGGACAGTTACTGTCAGTTTCTTGCTCAGTCTCACAGTCATCCTAAATTTATCTGAAATTATTATAAATTCTGCTTAATATAGTAGAACTTTAAAATGCTGGAAATCCTCAGGGGAAAAATACTTCCTCTAAAAAGACAAGGCACATCCATGTGGTTGATGAAGCTTAAAATACCTTATTTGATCTTTCTGGCAACCAGCCTATAATCAGCCTGTAACAAGACCTTTCTATGTATCGGACTTTAGGAACTGCTGAAATCATGAGAAATACAAAAGCAGAAGTGAACTTGTTCATACTTCTTTTCCCATAGTGATGAAATGAGGATCTAGTGCATGACTGAGGGGAAAGGTGTGGGTAGTGTTGTGTGCAATCACGATCCGAAGGGCCTTGCTCTTTTGGGTTTAGGTCAAGATCATAGCGGAGATGGTGTTTTCTGCTCCCTTAAAAGGATGTGTATGTTGCTGCATGCAGCCCCTTGGAGGCATGAGTAGTTACTCGGAGGAAAATGCTTGTCCTCCCATTGGCAAAATATGTATAGGAATAACAGCTGTTGCTACAACTTCTGAGAATATCATCAGTAGCTGTATACTCAGAGCTCAAATAACTGTCTCTAGCTATTGCTATTTTAGAAGTTAAGATTTCTTTTTATCTGTGTGTTGCTGTACCTTGCCTGAGGATAACAGGAGGTAGATTTTTGAAACATTCAATTGTATATATAGTTACAAAATTTAATGATATCCCTCAATGAAAATGTTCAAACTGATTTGCACAGTGTTGACATAAATGGAAGGACTATCTGTTTTTCATAGAAAAGCCAATAAGGTGACTGGCTGCCTGTTGGTAACAGAAGCTTGTATGAAACAGCCCAAAGCGGAACATTTTGCAGATAGTAAGGGTTCCAGAGTTTACAATACATCTTATTTTGCAAACTACAAAACACCAGTAGGCTGTCTTACAAAGTGTCTTCATATTTGTGTGCATATTACTAGCTATTCTAACCGTAATTCAGTATACTTTTAAGCTTTGCTAAGAGAAGTGTAATTATATACTGCTTGGGCAACTCCCAAAGTTGAAGGCTTGGATATAGGGGATGATTCAATATGCTGCCTTATAATCAACAACATAGTTCACTAAAATAAAATTCACTTTTCCAGATTTTAATCATAGACTTCAAATTAGCTTGGAATAAAATTCAGTGTGTTTGTATTTCAGATTTCCCTGCTCATAGCATGGTATATTTTCCTATTTACATTAGTTACGCTTAGATTGAAAGAGAGACAGTTATAGGCTTTGGATCAGGATATAGCTGAAACATTAGCTGGTTCATAAATTTTAATAGAACTACTCACTGAACAAGCATGAACATGACTGATTAATGCATAATTAAATCCATGAATTAAATGTGATAGTTTTAATTGACAAAGAAAATTCTATGAAGAAAAATCTTCCTGTTCCTGCAGATCCTTGTAACAGTGTTGCAAATGAGGAGTAACTAACTTCAGGGTATGCTAGTTAAGGATTGAAATATTCCTGACCTATTTCAAGTCATGTAAAAAAAGGAATTGTGTCATAGGTTGAGAGAAGAAAGCGCGCAAACAAAAAATCATACACGAAATATGCTTTTACTCATATTTTTTGTGCCAATTGCATACATCTCTAAGCAGCTCTGATAGTACCAAGTGTATAATTCTATGATATACTTTTGCAAGAATTTTTCATGTTATATTTGATTGATGCTGCTTGTAGAAAAGCAGAAATATTTATATAGGGAGCACTTACCAGTATTTCAGAAAGCCTTTCAGAACTCTGAGATAAAGCAGTAGATCTAACACTCTGTAAAGCACTGCAGTGTTTGAGCATCTTGGAGATGAGCATCTCATCTCCTAGAGATCCCAACTGTTTAGCACAGGGCTTACAGCAAGCATCTCACACAGTCACCCCAAAGCAAAAGAGAAGAAGGGATCATCTTGCAGGTTCCCTTTTTCTCTAATTTTGGAAGCTCTTTGTCTTTGCTTCTCCACACGTGTTTCAAGGTGTCTTCTTATTTTCAGACCAGTGTATATTCTGGCATAGGTTAACCTTTTCCAAAGCAGCACTAATATCTGTCCTCTCCTTGGTGATTTGTCAGTGATTTTGAACTTAGGGAAAATTGCAAAGAAGCTATTACTTGCTTCAAGTGCAACTTAGCTACAACTTAACTGTGGAAACATGGGAGAGCAGTCCTGAATCCAGTTCATCTTAGAATCATGGAATCATAGAATAATTAGGGTTGGAAAGGACCTGAAGTTCATCTAGTTCCAACCCCCCTGCCATGGGCAGGGACACCTCACACTAAACCATGTGACCCAAGGCTCTGTCCAGCCTGGCCTTGAACATCAAAACGGATGGAGCATTCGCAACTTCCCTCAGCAGCCCATTCCAGTGCCTCACCACCCTTTCAACAGTAAAGAATTTCTTCCTTATATCCAATCTAAACTTCCCCTTTTTAACTTTTAATCCATTACCCCTTGTCCTATCACTGCAGTAAGTCTATCACTACATTACATCTTGTCCATCCTTTATGAGTTTAGATGCTCTAATCACCTTAGCCATTATCAAGGTTGTTAGCACTATCACCATGGTGGTTTTTATTAGTGAAAGAACACCGAATCATAGAATTGTAGAGTGGTTGAGGTTTGGAAGGACCTTAAAGATCATCTACTTCCAACACCCTGCCACGGGAAGGGACACCTTCCACTAGACCAGGGCTCCAAGCCCCTTCCAACCTGTCCTTGAACACTTTCAGGGATGGGGCATCCATGTCTTCTCTGGGCAACCTGTTCCAGTGTTTTACCACCCTCACAGTGAAGAACTTCTTCCTAATATATAATCTAAATCGACCTTCTTTCAATTTAAAGAAATTCCCCCTTGTTCTATCACTATTCGCTCTTTTAGAAAGTCCCTCTCCAGATTTCTTGTAGGCCCCCTTTAGGTATTGGTAGGTTGCTATGAAGTCTTCCTTGAGTTTTCTGTTCTCCAGGGTGAATGACTGAATTCCATCAAGGCCTCCGACCTGAATTTGAGAATTAGTAGCTGGCTATGAAACACAGTTTAATGTGCTAGAACATCCTGAGTTTGACCTTAAGTCTAACTTCTCTCAAGAGAGATTTTTGGACATGATTTTTCTGATGTTACCATTGAGCCTGGAGTAGAAAAAATTCACTCCAGGCATACTTGTATTAAAGCAGCCTTTGCTGTAGCTTTGATAATTGTTTCAGTAGGACAGAAAGTCAAATGACTTCTTGTCTCCATTCAGTAGTCCTTCAGATCTTTCTAGACAGCAGTAAGAATTTTGCCTGAGGGAACTAGTTCTTAGCAGTTTAGATTTAGAATTATTCATGGCACAGTATGGTAAAAGTTCTGTAAGTAAATATTAAGTTGAGGAATTTAATTCACTGAAGTGCAGAGAATGCAGGTAAGAA
Organism: Myiopsitta monachus; assembly: GCA_017639245.1. Taxonomy (NCBI): domain Eukaryota; kingdom Metazoa; phylum Chordata; class Aves; order Psittaciformes; family Psittacidae; genus Myiopsitta; species Myiopsitta monachus. The sequence goes on from CM029918.1 coordinate 87,452,331, forward strand.
TTGTTTTAACTATTACTGAGTAACTAAAAGACAACATGAAGGATAGGTGAAATGAAGGATAGGAAATAGCAGCTTTCAATTCACTTTGCAAGTAAAATCACCTCATTTTCTCTTTTGTTTTAATCTACGTTTCATTTTGCATTGTATTGTTCCAAAGAGGCATCATTAATCTTTCCAGTTACTCTGCTATCATCCCTGTGTCCCCCATGGCTTTAGGCTGCAGATCATAATTATTTTGAAAGTTCCTGGTGTCAGTACATCTGTGCAATACTGTGATTGGAAAGAGAAAAATCCGTGGTGATGCTCCAAGGTGTCCCTAAGAGAAAAGCTGGCAAAACCAAGTGGTTCCCTGGGGCCTTAGGCTGCAAGTCCCATTAAACAGTTTGCCAAATGTACATAGCAACACTGGAAACTGGTGAATTCTCATCGGCTGCACTGAAAAGCAAAGTTTTCTTAAAGGCCTCATAGGCAACATGGACGGGAAGATTCATTTCAATTTACTGTAACTAAGTCTCCGTATCCCCTAAACTTTTCTTTACACGGGTAGTTAAACATTGTCAGAAGTCTGGCATGGTTCACAAGCAGGATTCCTTCTGTCGTCCACTCATCAGTTGCTGGCTCTTACGAGGTGCTGCCAGGAGAGAAGGAAATTACTTGCAGTCTGTGCAAAAGCACATTGGCCCCAGTGCCTGGCCCATGCAGACAGACATGGGAGAAGTATGCCTGTATGGGGGGATGGAACTGCTTGGATAGAGCTCTTCTGTCCTCTTCCCAATGACAGGTCTGTGTTTTCACACAGCTTTCTGTCAAGCTTTGAAATTGAACCAACTTTTGGAGTTGAGTGCTCGCTTAACCCAGGAGGATATAGTTCCAGTAACCTGTGAAGCCTGTTTTAAAAGTCTGCTCGTAAAATCTTGCATGTGAGCAATCAGTGGCAAGGTTTGAAGGCAGGTTATCATTGACTTGATCAGGATTGGACTTATGCTTGTGGGCCTATACGTGACTTGTAATTGGAAGTTTCCAATTCTTTTTAAAGATGCTGAAAATGTGCAGTGCCCAGTGACCTCTGTAGGACCTTGATGGGATGTTCACATTCAAAAAGATAAACTTCTTTGTCTGCTAACTTAGGATAAGAATTTAAGAGCAATTTTACACTTTTTAACTTGATCTTTCAGCTACTCCATTTGCTTACAGAAAGCAGTAGTAGCGGTCCTCACTACTAAGGTGAGCACACAGAAACTCCAGAGCATTGTACAGCCATCTAACAGTTTCCTAAAAGTGAGAATGTTCTTTCTTGCTTACCAGTGAGCCGTCAGCTGGGATTTCCTTTTGTGTGTGCTGTATTATTCTCTGCTTTCTCTCTTTGACCTTGCTGGTAATAAAAAGCCGAATATAAAAATAGTGAAAATCAGAACTGATGTATAGATATGGCATTCAAGAATTTTTTGCCATTTTTATAAAAGAAAAGTAATATTTGTATAATATAACCCGTATGTATTACGGCTCTGTGGGCTTACATACCCGTGAATGTTTCTGAGTCTTTTTGCAATAAACTACATGGTCATACTTCTGGCTTTTGTGATCCTAGAATCTTAACACCACCTCCCAGCCAGTGACCCTGTAATGAATGTTGCATTTCCATTACCAAATCTCATCACCATATGTCTGTGCATGCTGTGGGGCTCGGAGCAGTTGAAGACTGCTGTAGTTAGGTCTGTGAAATGAAATGAAACACAACTCCAAATGTTAAATGAAGAATTTCTACAAAGGTGTTGTTTAACAGTAAAGATGCTGAGGGGAAACTGGTTGGAACTTGGTTCTTCATAAGGAAATTTCTTTGGTTAATGCTGACAGAGAGACTAAGGAAAAGGTATTTTTTTGTAAACATAGACACAATGAACACTGGCAGATAGCTGTACAGGTAAAGAGATTTCTGTTAACTGCCAGTGTCCGTTCTTCTCAATAAAGCTGGCCATATGCACTTTGAGGAGATAAGACTGATTTTCCTTAGAATGATTGGTGACAAAGGACTTACAACCAGACACTTGGGTTGACTTTGAGGATGAGTCATTCAGATGCAAATGTTAAGTAAACCCTATTATTTTCATTGTACTTCTCTGAAATGATAGTTTGATATAGAGCCCAGCAGTGACAGATTTTTGGTCTAACACCTACAGTATCCTTTTTGAACCTTAAGGGTTCATTTTGGACCTTAAGGGTCCATTTTGATATTTTGTGATGGTTTAAACCTAGCTGGTAACTCAGTACCATGCAGCTGCTCGCTAACTCCCTTTTTCCCCCTCCCCAAGCAGGATGGGGAGGAGAATTAAAAGAATGTAAAGCCCACAGGTTTAGATTAATTACAGTTTAATAATTGAAATTAAGTAAAATATAATGATACTAGAAATAATGCCAATAACAATACTGATAATAATAGGAAACAAAAAGAAATGACAGCTCAGAAAACACCAGTGATACACAATATAGTTGCTCACCACCTGCTAACCAATACGCAGCCCAACCTGAACAGCAATCAGTCCCTTCAGGGCGATTCTCCCCCAGTTTATATAGTGGGCATGGCGTTCTGTGGTATGGAGTACCTCTTTGGCTAGTTTGGGTCAGGTGTCCTGTTTCTGCTCCCTCCAAGTTTCTTTTGCCCTTCCTCACTGGCAGAGCATGAGAGACTGAGAAGTCCTTGATCAGGGTGAGTGCTACTGAGCAATGGCTGAAACATCCGTGTGTCATCTGCATTGTTCTCAGACTAAAGCCAAAACACAGCACTGCAGCAGCTACTGGGGAGAAAAATAGCTCTAACCCAGCTGAAACCAGGACACATTTTTTTCATATCTTAAGAAGATTTAATGAAGGAGATTTTAATTTAGAAACTGTTGTATATCTTTATAAACTTCTGTATATTAAGTATGCATATTTGCTCCCATGAAGAGAGAACAAGGAACCATCTCTGTATATCATCTACCAATTCTCCTGACAATACCTAATTATTCACTATAAAAATGCCTTGCCTACAGGATAGTTTATTATATATTCACAGATGCTTTGTCAAGTGAGGTTTGAAAGGTTTCAAGGGATGACATTTCCACCATTTTCTTCGGAAGACTCTTCGTAATCAGACAGGAACATCAGTAGGAACTTTTTCCTTGATTCACGGCCTACTTTCAATCTCTTTTAAGCCATTCTCATAAGGAAAGACAAATTACTTGATTATACTGCTCTTCTGTTCATCCATCCATCTGCTTAACGGTTCTGTTGTAATTTCTGAACCTGGTAGCCAATTTCAACCAAATTTCACTGAGGATTAGAGGTCTCAGACCTATTAAGGTCTTACACGTTTCATGAAAATTGATACTAAAAGAGAGACTCACAGCATTGCCTGCTGAGTAAAGCTCAGTCACAGCTTGCCACAGGGAATCTGTGTAACTGATGGCAAGTTCACACTACTGAAGTTAAACAAGTGTAAGTACTGGCTAGCTCAAGCCTTGATTTTGTCGTGAACGACAATGTTGTTTTTTAAAGTTTCTGCAAAAACAGTTTTCTTGTTCTCTTTGCATTTGTCCCTCCCTTGCCTCTTCTTGGCAACTGAAGAATGAATAAGGTACAAAGTTTTTAAAGCTGCTCTGGAATAGATGGCTGCTGCATTTCAGACACTTTCAAAGTAGCAATCTATATGTTAAGCTCTATATGTTCAGGGGTAAATAGCAGGTCATATTTGGTGAGTAGCTATGAAGAATCTGGAGTAGTTATGGTTTGATTCATTTTTATTTTAGATTAATTATTAAAACTTTTATTGTAGAACTGATAAAATTTGTTACAGCAGGAGTTAACAAAATCCCTCCTGGTACCACAACAGAGTGATCAAGGTTTCTTATTATGGTAATATATGTTGCTTTAAATATTTTCAATGTGGTTTAATTTCATTTCTTGCCAAATTATGGTCTCGTTTTCACAGCAGCTGCCATTGTTATCTGTAAAAGTGCATGGTAATGTAGTTTGGAGTCCATCATTACTCAGGCAGATGTCCCACTCATTTCAGGATTAAACTTGTTAATGATAATGGGTTTAATCTCAGTCCTCAGTGGAAATACAGACATAAATATTTGAATAAATCTCTTTATTAAACCTTTTGTTCTGATGTAGTTGAAACATCTAACACATTGTCACCCAAAAGGTGTCAGTAAACCTGTCAGATGCACGCTTTCTGCCTACTGTGGGAAGGGGTGTTCTTCACCCTGTATTCACAGGCTTCTAGACTTGTACCCTTAGTATCCTCTACCGCGTATTCACAGGCTTCCAGGCTGGTATCATGGTGCTGGAGATGACAGTTTATAGCTATCTGGCGCCAGAATCATTGCCATGATATGTAGCTTCGCTTACTAGACCTTGGCACATCACTGTATGGCTGATGTTCCTCTACACAGGAGACCTCTGTATATGAGACCTCTGTAGGAGTTCTCTCTACAGTAGCTTGGGTTCAAGAGGCTACCTAAGCAGTCCATTGACAGGCATGTATTGGTTCTCCAGAAAGCTGGCTAGCTTATCTGGAAGTGGCTCTTCTGTCTCCTTTGCACTGCTGTGCCTGTTGACATAACCATTAAATAGCCTTCACTTTCCTTTACTGAGACTTCTGATACAAGCTTAATCCACCTAGCTCTCCTCGCATAACTTCTCTGGTATCAAGGATTTTCCTGTAAAGAAGCTAAGATGCTTTTAGTGCATTTATGCTGTGAAATGTGTCTGCTGTCCACCACAATGCCTGGCTCAGGGACTGTCTGGTGAGTGATGGTCGCATCCATGTTTTTCAGGGCTACTGTACTCTGAAACATACCGGTTGTGACCGTATGCATACCATATCCATACCATGCAATATATATATATCCATACATATATATCCATACCATGCAATCCATAGCAGTCAACTTTTGTGAGCCTCACATGGTGGCCCTGCAAGTCATTATTTTTTATGTTTTTTTTCGATAACGCCTGGGTTGTACTCTCTGCTCGAGTGGCGATTTCATTACATGAATCTTAAGGTATGTGCTCCAGGCTCTGGGGTGCGACAGAAAGGAATGTGTGGTTATTTGCAATATTGTTGTAGGACTACACTAAGCAGGACCCAGCGTGCAGACTAGCCCATGCTGTCTTTTGGGAACAGTTGCTAATCAACTATCCACAGAGCTGCCCTCGTGTTTTGATTTGAAGGGCTCCAGCTGATTTTCTCCAAAGGAAAGTTGCGGAATAAGGTAGGCAGGTGACCACTACCTTGGAGTTCCAAGGAGCTGAGCATATGTGCATGAGGTCCCCATATGACATAGTTCATCTGCTGGAAGGTATGATGTCATACTGGGGTATTGCATGATATGAAGCAGAATACCCAGCTCCTGGGGCAGTCGTGTGGAGTAGTTAGTGTTTCCACTATAAATCACCAGATTTCACCAGATCTGGAAGTTACAACCTTTGCTGTTTTCATGGCCTTGATTGTGAGCCTACCCATAAGGAAAACACCGCATGGCCTAAGGCAACACAAGAAAGTTAACATTTTCCTTAGCTTGATATAACCTTTTTTACAACATTGCTTTGCTTTGCTTATCACTTTGGGTTATTTTCACACTTTTTCCGCTTCTGTGATTTGTAATATTGTACTTCACTATTGATTTAAGACAAAACTCCATTTTTCATTGTTGAATGAAGCTATTGTTTCAAATGGTAAAATTAAGATCCATTTGGTATTTGGATGCTTCTGGATACTAAAACATTTTCTGTCATCACTTCCTAAGCACAGGACTCATGACGAAGCATCATACCACTGAGTCATAAAGGACTGTAAGTACTGTATGAATTCATATGCATTTCTTTGGAAGCATTTCCGCAATTCTGTCTTGAAGCTTTCTCAGTTTTAGGTGCATTAATCTGTCCACACTGTGGGACAAATGAGAACTGGGTGCTTTTTCTAAGGTTTATTCTTTTACTTTTGAGAAATATGTAGCAGTCATAGTTCATCAACTTAAGTCATCTTTCCTTCACAGTGCATGTCTGTGTTAACATTTTAGTGCAAATAAGGAGTGCACTTGGAAACAAAACTCCCAATTGTCCCTACTGACTGTGGTTTGCTTCTCAGTCTGGGGTAGTTTTGGAGCATATGGCTAGATTCCTTTGGATGAAACTAAATTGGAATATCAGCTCCCAAAGCACACTTAATGCACTCCTCCCAAGGCAGGGCATTTAGTCTATGTGGCCAGCATAGAGTTAGTTCAGGAGTCTCTAAAACCACCAAGATAAAAGCAAAAAAAAAAGCCTTAAAATGTCCTTACTATGCGTGTCAGGTCTTACACACCAAGTGTTCTGCTTCACCAGTTCTGTCCTCTTGGTTGTTAGTTCATGTAGAAACCACAGCACACAATGCAGACGTTACATGCTGTTGAAGAATATAATTATCTTGAAGTTGTAAGAACAGTGCAACCACTTGTCCACCTTTCTCCGTAATCTCTTCGGGAATTGTTCAGCTTCCTGATGCCTGCAAGGATGTGCAGGCACTATACTGTCTTTTGTTAGATACCTGGTTAGCCACTACAGCACTGAACTTTGTCTGAACAAATACTTGTAATGTATGTTGCCCTTCACAAAGAATTAAAATCATCAGCTTTTATGTGTATGGGTGAGGATGGGGAAAGCAGAGAGGTTTTCAGATGTGTGTCAGTTTGCTCTTGAATTGATTTTACGTTTGTTTCAGAGGAATTACTCTAGAGTTGCGCTGTTATAAACAATGAGAAAATAAAGGGCCATTTCTTGCTGTCCCCATTTTATTTATGTGCCCCAAAATGCCTTGGAGGTTATTCAAATAAATGCACTCCATTCCGTTTACTCGACTGGCTGATGGCTTAATCATGCAAATAAATGTGTAGATGATATTTATTTGACTGTCCGTCTCTTTGGCTGTGTGGTAAAGCATACTTTCTTTTTCCCCAAAGAAAAAAATTAAACGCAAAAAAATCCCCACCATGTTGTAATGCTACAGTTGAGATTTTAAACACACAAAAGTCAGGACATTCAGAGTTATGACTCCCTGGAGCTTGTAGTTCAGTTGTGTTGTACATGTGGTGCAGATTAAAGCAGTGTTTTATTCTCCTTTCTGTATGCCTTTCTCTTCTGGATCTTTTCCTCTTTTTCTTTTTGCTCTTTCAAACTGTGATGGAGCTCCACTATGGAATGGGTGATCCTGTAAAAGCCTCAGTGGACAGGTTGCACAAAGAAGTGTTAAATGCACCATCCCTGGCAGTGTTCAAGGCCAGGTTGGACAGAGCCTTTGGTGACATGGTCTAGTGTGAGGTGTCCTTGTTCATAGCAGGGGATTGGAACTTGATGATCTTAAGGTCTTTTCCAACCCAAAGCATGCTATGATTCTGTGATTCTACAATTCTATAATTCTACTTTTTATATTCTGTATTACTGCATAACGTGAATAAAGTATGACATACTCTTTAACACAGTTACTGTTTCTTTGTTGGTGTTGTAAATAACTTGTAGTTTTTTCTGACTTGGTCTCGTAAAATTCCCAAAGATCCTCCTCAACAATATAAATTGCTGGAGGCTGATGGGTATAAATTGGTCTGAAGAGATGCTAGTTTGTTTACACTCTTCTAGGCCAAATCCTGTAATGGAAGAGCTCCTCTGCCCGTCTGCTTTCACATGCATGTCATTATACCAGTCTCTGGATCTTCCAAATAAAAAATAGAAGTATTTGAGGCTGTCATTATTAATAGCTAAAAGTTCCTGCTTTTTCAATACTATAAACACTGGGATAATTAAAATATTATTCTAAATCCTTTTGAAATAATAGTTTTGGTTTAGTTATTGCATGTCAGGCACTGACTGTAGTAAAAATAAACACATTTCTATTTTAACTTATACAAGCAGGATATTATTTCCAAGCTCCTCAGGGCAGGGATTGTACTTGTCCTTGTATCTGCAAATTCTTTATTGGAAGAGGGGCCCTATCCTCCATACAGCTTCAGCATTAATATTAAGTGATTATCTTCATATGGAAAATATTGAATCTGAATACACAAATTTTTTTAAGTAGCAGCAGCCCATTGTACAATCATAACAGCACTTGTCTTTTTCAGCTTCTCATATTTCTCTTGTTGGTTCTTCTGCATAGACTCATAGAATCATATAATAGGTAGACTTGGAAAGGACCTTAAGATAATCTAGTTCCAACACCTCACACTAAACCATGCTGCCCAAGGCTATGTCTGCCTGGCCTTGAACACTGACAGGGATGGAGCATTCACAACTTCCCTGGGCAACCCATTCCAGTGCCTCACCACCCTTACAGTAAAGAATTTCTTCCTTGTATCCAATCTAAACTTCCCCTGTTTAAGTTTGAACCCATTACTCCTCATCCTATCACTACAGTCCCTAATGAAGAGTCCATCCCCAGCATCCTTATAACCCCCCCTTCAGATACTAGAAGACTTCTATGAGGTCTCCACGCAGCCAGGTTCAACCTTCTCCAGGCTGAACAGCCCCAACTCTCTCAGCCTAAACCAGCCCAAACTTTCTCAGCCTAAATCTCTTTGTTTAATTGATTAGAGAAGAACAAAGCAGAAAAGCCAGACTCTAAAATTAATACCTGAAATGCTGTTGCTCTGAAAAGTAATTTTCTGGTTTTCTATAAGATGACTGAAGGATTTATGTCCAGGTATATTGAATGTGACGTGGACAGGCGTTCCTGGTTTAAGGAGGAATTCTGTCTTGGGTCTAAATCTTCCCACTGCTTCATGGACTAGTCTCCACTATGTGCCAGCCATGCTCACATCCGCTCTGGAGAACAGCATTTCCAGTGCCATGGGACTTCTGTGCTTGTGACTAGCTCAGAGCTGTCCTTCTGTCGCCCCTCTCTAGTCAGCCATGTATGTGTATGGTGGCCAGTCATGATCAGCTCTGAATTAGGGATGCCTCTTTCTGACAGGTTTGGGTTATTGGGTTCAATTTCACCTCCTTGTTAAAGATGCATCTTCCCTCAGACACATAAGAAAAATTAATCTGACATTAAATCCTGAACAGCTGTGATACTGTGGCAGTGGTAATAATGGACCAGCTACTAGTTAGCAATACTAGTCAGATAATAACCGTGAAAGTAAACCATCTGTAACTAACACACTGTAGCTGTCTCCACACAGTGGCATATAGGCTTTGTGCTAGGGTGCCTTGCACGACAGCATGCTCAGGGGGAACCTCATCACATCCGTGTTGACCCCTCAGTCAGTATCTTCAGAGCCTTCCCGATGAACTCTGCTTGTTCCTGTAGGTTAAAAGCTTTATCCCTTGCAAAATTCTTGCTTACTTGGTACGTGGAGATGAAATCTGAGCAAGGTTGAAGAAGTCCAAGAAATAAAAGCAGATGCAAAGGAATTGGTTTGGATATGTGGTTTTACTCCGTGTTGCCAGTTCAGTTTCTATTTTACAACAAGCTTTAACAATGGATCATGTATTATTTTTAGAAAAAGCAAATACTTGCTAGTACAAAATGTATTCCAAGATTTAGTGGGAATTATACTACCTTTTCTTCCTTGGTCTGAAGAAAGAAATAAACCAAACTGATTCAGGCCTGGTTTTGATAAAGTAAGAGGAGAAATTCCAGGCAATCACAGAATGGGAGAAAGTAACAGACATTATGAGAAAATATTGGATGGAGCAACAGTCATTGCCAGTGTTATACTATAATTGAATGTACGGGTTATTTGGGGTTTTTTAATGAAATGCTGTATATAGATCTGTAAAAGACAGTACCTTTTGTCCCTGCTTAAATATTTACAGATTATATTTGGAAGCTGTTATCAGAGTTAAATTAAAAGATCCTACTATTTGTATCTTGTATGTTTGCATAAACCCTACCAGTTCACATTTAATAAGATTTGCTATCAAGAGAGCCACAAACTGTTTAACTTCATAACATCTGCAGCTTTTTCCCTTTTTTAGGGGGTTTATGTCTGAGTAGATTTATTTAACTCAAATAAGGAATTATGGAAACAATTAAATTTTTTCCCTATTTTCATGTCACTGACGGGCTTCCAGTTCAGCTTTACAATACGGTGTTTCTTTTCACACAGCTAAACCAAGACATTCCACAGGAACAGAAAAATTGCCATTTTTGTTGCCACCACAAGTATATGGTATCTGCCGTCAGCAGCTGGGAAAGTTTCCATTTAAATAAATATTGGAGAAAAACATATTTCAGAAAACTGTTAAGCTAAGTCCCAGTGGGTGCATGTTGCGTGAGCACACACCAGTGTAACTCAGGGTTATATTTTCATTTTTGTCATTCATTGGGGTAAGTCTGCCTTAGATCATTGCGCTGACATATTTACAAGAAACTGCTTCAGTTATACGCAACGTGCCTGCCATTGAAAGTTATAGTTTGGATTTCTACTTGCTTATGAAAGAGAGAATAAAAAGCAACACATTTCAACCTGCAAAGTGTTGTCAAAGATGCATCTTACAAAGTGTTCCCCACTGACTCATTTTTTGTGGACTATTGTTATAAATGTGAGGCTCTTCTGTCCCACAGCAAGTATCAGTCTGGCAAGACAGGTTATTTTCAAAAGCAATAAAAGACATGCAAGATAAAAATTACTTGATAGTTCACTGTGTCCTTCCTGCTCCTAATGAAAGGTTGTTCAATGCAACATATTTTGCATTAATTCACCCATCCACTTTTTAATAACTCATGGGATGTTGATTCTTTATACTTTCCTGATGAAGTCCACTCTTGTGTGCATCTAGTTATTACAATCTTGGATTATTTTTTCCCCCTAAGAGAATTTCTCTCTCCTTTGTTACATGCTCTTGTAATGCCCTCCACAACTTTTCCCACTGGTAGGGACTTTGAGTGCTTGTCACTGTTATGACATAAGAGGAATTTACATTCCTCTAGCCTGTGTAAGAGGAACTAGCCTTTCATAGGCTCTGTGGATCCAGCTGGAACCAGTTAAACTTTTTAGAGCCCCAGTTTTGCACCCAGCTCACATCAGCTGGCAAAGGGAGAAAGGAGGAAGCTTGTCCCCTTTTTTTCCCTCTCAGCAGCACAGGGCAGCATATTAGAAATGTAACAAAGCGAGAATATTTGAAGTTTAGCATGAATCACAGAATCATAGAATAGTTAGGGTTGGAAAGGACCTTAAGATCACCTACTTCCTACTCCCCTGCCATGGAATCCTTCAGGAGAAGGTAGTAAGTGCTCAATTTTATCTTAGCAGTTATAAAATACATGCTCTCCTTTCTTCCATGCCTTGTGGTTTGCTACTAACCTGAGGATTCTGGAGGTGACTGAAAGCAGAAGCTGTGAGGTTTGTATGTAAATGTGGTACTACTTCAGATCCTCATGTCCAAATCTCCAAGATGAGATTTATATAGCAAGAAGGTGTGGAAGAGCAGAAATGTATTTGTGTGCACATCTGTATTGTACATGGCTGACCTGGACATCCATGGTGGCGTACATTTCTCCAGCTATCCTCATCCTATAGAGCTAGATGTAAGATAGACTATAAGGCTATTGTCTATAAAATAATGCCTATGACTAGGCTATAAGATAATGCAATTCAGAGGTGGTAAGGGAATTCAAGACCCCCACAAAGTGGTAAGACTCCAAACCTATCCGATCTACTTACTAGTTGTCTTCAACACCACTGACCTATAACTGTGAACATCCATCTCAGCCTTGGGGGTGGCGTGAAAATTCAAGAATAGCCAAAATACAGGGGCAGTTGAATATCTTGTTTTCCATTGGCTTGAAAACTACTGATGATCCTTGAACAAGTTAAGGTCTGCCCAGTGCTCTGGGACAGTAGGAGGTTACTATGCTGTATGTCTGAGAATGTGCCAGTTTGAGCAGTTTTTGGAAGCTGGAGAAACTTGAAAGGCTCAGTCCTCCACCCCTGCTACTGGACACGACAGACGTGTGCTCCAGCACTGGGGAGCCATGGGAGGACTGTTGGGTCAGATCACTCCCCTCCTTCAGCCTGGAAAAGTGCGAAGACACATCCTGCTTCAGACTGCTAAGTGAGAGCTTTGCTCCAGAAGAAGCATCTCTGAATTAAAACATACATGTTACCACCTGTAAGAAATTACCTTTTTTTCCTAATGGAGCTTGTTCTAACCCCCTGTGTAATCATCTGTCAATCCCTCTTTGTGCTGAGGGGAGAGCAGAGATGGCAGACAGTCTGCTGTAGGCAGAGCTGAAGAAAATTGCCTGTGTAGCTGAAGCTTACGGCGGTCTCAGCTCTGGAGACCCTGGTACAAAACCGGTACGATGACAGTGACTATCACCTATCTTTACATGAGGAGTTTGCCATCATTGAGAGGCTGCAGAGGAGCTGCTGCAGCTGGTAAGAAGTGCCAGGACCCTCCTTTCAGCCTGAGCAGCACAATGGTGATGTGCTGTCAGGGCGTCAGAGCTTCTCTGAGCCAGCCACAGAGCCACGTGTGAGTGGAGCTGTACCTCAAGCTCATCGATCTGCTCAAGCAACTGAGAGCAGTTGTTTTGCCTCAGCACAGTGGAGTGAGGTTTTACATTGAAACCAGTTATGACGGTGCAGAGGAAGCAGATGGCACGGGTTTCTCAATTTTCCACTCCCTCTGCCCACAGTTGAGTTGCGATCAAAATCAAAGCTGATTAAGCAGTGTTCAAAAGATGTTGTTCCAAAGCCAACTAAAATTAAGGGAAGTTTTCTAGTTGATTTTGGTAATTCATATTGTTGTGGAGGAACACTTTCCAGCAGCTCAGATCAAAGCAGAAGATAAGAGAATATAAATTTGCAGGGGTTTCTATAATCCTGGAGAAGAAGGCAGCCGATGTGTCAGTGCAGAGCATTTGAGCCTCTCGCAGCACAGTCCCTTCCTGAATCTTCAGACTAACTGTGCTTGCAGTCAGTCTTGCATTAGGTTTTCAGGTGTACATACACTTGGAATTCAAAGCAACAGGGGAAGGGCCAAACCTTAACATGATCAATGTTTCCTTCACGAACAGGAAGTGGACTTCCTAGCTTGTATTAAAAACCCTTTGTCAGGCTGTATACTCTCTTGGAGCACAAACCCAGATGAGGTTTCTATCAATATGCATAATTTCTAATTAGGAAGAGTAATTTCTAGACGTACAGTTCAACTGTGGTTCCTAAGCCTATAGTCTTTTGTATCAGTGCATTTCCCGGAGTAATTACCAGATGTGTGAAGGATTCATTCTCTTTCTACATGCAGATTTAACTCGTGAAAATTTCATGGAGGTGAGAAGAAAGATGCAGAAAAGCAAAGAGTTTCCATCCTCCTAAGAACCCAAAGGGGGATAACACTGAGACAGTGAGAGTTGGAGAAATTTGTAGTAGCTTTTAAACCATTTAACTTCAGGAGAGATGAAAGCTTCCAGATTTTTTTTTTTCCTTTTTTTAATTACAGAGCAAAATTTTTGAGTGAGAAAAGTATCTTAAGTAGTTGCTTACGTATTTAAAGGGACCTGCATTATAGAATCACAGAATCATAGAATAGTTAGGGTTGGAAAGGACCTTAAGATCATCTAGTTCCAACCCCCCTACCATGGGCAGGGACACCTCACACTAAACCATACCACCCAAGGCTATATCCAACCTGGCCTTCAACACCACCAGCGATGGAGCATTCACAACTTCCCTCAGCAACCCATTCCAGTGCCTCACCACCCTCACAGTAAAGAATTTCTTCCTCATATCCAATCTAAACTTCCCCTGTTTAAGTTTTAACCTGTTATCCCTTCTCCTATCACTACAGTCCCTAATGAAGAATCCCTCCCCAGCATCCCTATTCCCCCCTTCATTGAATAATGAGTAACAGATTGAAATTTGTTTAGCACGTGTAATACTACTACAGGTATGAAATAAGTTGTTATATATTTGTGAGGCAAATTCCCCTTTTTCAGCTGTTATAGCTGACATCCCTTGCTTATTTTTCAACCTGTTTTCTCCATTATCTCTGTTCCTGTCTATTTTGCTTTTTTTGAATACGGGATTTCCAGTTCTGCTCACGGTTCTGCAGATGTCACAAGCTGATCTTAGAAACAACTGAATGTCACATTCACAACATTTATGTAACTTTTTAGAAGACAGAGAGAAATTAGAACCACTAAGAAAATTGCTGGCTTTTTTTATTTTTTTTTTGTATAAACAGGAGAAATGTTTGTACAACAAATATAACCTGAAGAAACAGAAGTGATGTATTTCTGCAAATGAGGATTCTGTATTTCAGGATATTATAGTCTTCAAAACAAGGGAAGGCTTTCATCTTGCCAATTGCTTTGAGTGAGTTATTCTTGTCAATTGACCTACCTAATCCATTAAAATCTCTTCTTTGAATTTAATTGGAAATCACATTTCAGTAGCTGTGGCCAGCAGCTTCTCATTACAAAAGAGATGGTCTTGAAGCAAAACCTTACCTTGGTATATAGCTCTCCAGGATCCAGACAGCATGGCTCATCTCCGCTCAGGAGGGATTCAGAAGTGTTGTTTTGATTTTCCTCACAATACTATACCAAACGGGGGACCAGAGTCTGAGGTGAACCTGTAGTTCAGCCCTGGCTCCTGGAGCATGCACACCATGCCTTTGTTTTGATGGTTTGTTCTCAAGAGTTAACTGAGAGATAGAATCATAGAATCACAGAATAGTTAGGGTTGGAAAGGACCTTAAGATAATCTAGTTCCAAGCCCCTGCCATGGGCAGGGACACCTCACACTAAACCATATCACCCAAGGTTCTGTCCAACCCGGCCTTGAACACTGCCAGGGATGGAGCATTCACAGCTTCCTTGGGCAACCCATTCCAGTTCCTCACCATCCTCACAGTAAAGAACTTCTTCCTTATACCCAATCTAAACTTCACCTGTTTAAGTTTGATCCTGTTACCCCTTGTCCTATCACTACAGTCCCTAATGAATGGCAGCACAGTGTACGTATTGCTCTGAAGAATGATCTAATGGTCAGGAGCTGGGTGTTTTATAGAATATTTCCTGTCCCTGAAAAAGGGAACTTTTTCTTTCTTTTCTTTTTTTGGGGGAATATTTTTCCCTCAGGTATCTGAAGAAAAAGTGATGATTACAATAAGAGAAATTGCAAGAGGTTTTCCATATCTTGGGGCAGTGGTGACATCCTCATAAATCATGGGTAACCCTAACAAAGACAGTCTTAAAGAGGCTTAGTTGTCATACATAGGTAGGATCGTTCCCATCGTATTTATCTTTCACTCTACAGCTTATAGAAACCAAGTTTCTGTCATCAACAATTATTAATCATCCATTTACCCTGCCGGGACATCTAATAAGGCATCAAGTACCGAGCTTGAACATGAGGAGAGAAAATGTAATCCAAATTTTCAGAATTATAGCAAGAAAAATTTCACATCTGTGCACCACATGTTCATAAATTACTCTGGCCTGTGAACATTTGTTCTCTCATCTATATGTCACGCAGATTTAATAGTTCATAATTTCATGAAAAACAATATTATTATGCACCACGCTGAAGAAGATGTGTGATCAGCTCTCCAGCAGCACTGCTGTGAGCTGCTCCCACTGAGGGCAAGCTGGTGGTGGTTTAGCATCTTGTGGTGTCTCAGCCTTTGCATGCAAAGTTCCTTCTTGATGGCCAGACTGAGGGAAGCACCGTCCAGCTGCTTCTCAGGGGCTGCTGGCCTGAATGGGATAACCTTTGGCTACCCAAGGAAATTAACGTTTTATGCTCTGACCACCAGAAAGTGTTGTTGGAGTGTGGAGGATCGCTGAGAGCTGCCTTTTAGATTAGACATCAGGAAGAAGTTCTTCCCTGTGAGGGTGGTGAGGTGCTGGCACAGGGTGCCCAGAAAAGCTGTGGCTGCCCCATCCCTGGCAGTGTTCAAGGCCAGGTTGCATGGGGCTTGGAGCAACCTGTCCTCGTGGAAGGTGTCCCTGCCTGTGGCAGGGGAATGGAACTGGATGGTCTTTAAGGTCCCTTCCACCCCAAACCATTCTGTGATTGTTTCCATCAGCAGTGCCTTATAGCTTTTTTTTTTTTTCTTTTAGCTTGAATGAGAAAATGAACACATTCAGTGTTGCACAGTTAGGATGTTTTACAAAATTTTTACTCACCACTAAATTGTAGGTGCTAATCTAAATATGTGTGCTTCTATCTACTGAACCAAGACAAGGCAATGGTGTACAAAGGAATACACAGATAACCACATTTGCTCTCGCCTTTTATTTCTGGTGTAATTTATCCATCTCTGCATAAAATCTGTGTGTGTCATTAAGCCCCAGGTCTTGGGCTGACTCTGCATGCCCATGAAGAAAATCCAAGTGTTGTGTCTTGTAAACATTTATTCCAAGATATGGAGGAAAGCGATGATTTAGATGCAGAGCTAGAAGCAGAAGAGTGAAGGAGGAAGTGTGATGAAAGGAAATTGTGCTTTTATATTATCTCCCATTTTTAAAATAACACTCTTGATGACATCTTGAAGAAGAGATAGTGCTTATAAACATACAAGGGGGGTTCCCACATAGATCTGGTTAGTAATGCAAAAATTTAAAAAAAAGAAAAAAAAAGAAAATATAAGCCATGGATTCCAATACACAAAAAGCAAAAGCAAAGTCTTCAGAAAACACAGTTGCAATAAACAACTTGGAGATTACAGTCATTCCAGGAGTTGTGTGCTAAGCTCACTCAACATTTAGTCTCCTGACAGCCTAAAACTTAGTTTAAAAACTAAGTATAAACTTAAATTTAATTGTAATATACACTTTTAGCATCTTGTTTGAGAAAAATACACCCTGGAAACAGTTTCCAGCATAAGAATTTTCCATCGTCTCAATTTTTATGCAGATGATAGTTCTGATTTAGGGAATCGGAATGATATAGAAGGCATAAGGGACTGCAAATCCAATTTGAAGCATCTCAGATTATTATCCCAAAGAAGAGCTCACAATTGCTGTCTTCCTCTGCTGAAGTCTTCATTTAATAAAGTGCTTAAGCACAAGCTTATAGATTGATTTAAGTAGAAGTTCTGTCAAATTTGGTAGAGAACTTTGTTGCAGTTATCAAATCCTAGCAAGGAATTGATTTCTAAGTAATCAAATTGCTTTGTTAAATGAAAGCCTCATATTTCTCTTCTGGAATTTTGAGACAGGTACTGAATTTTACCAAAGGCCATTAACACAGTGCAGAGCAGGCAGAGCCCCCCTGGCAGAAGGAATGACTTACTCTGGCTGTCTTCTCCAAAGGAGGTCTGAACCTGCCAAGGAACTGCATGCAAACCCCATGGATCTGTGCAGGGGTCACCAGATGGTGGGATAAGCCCCCCCAGACAGGTAAACATCAGAGTCAAACACTGGAACCAACTTGTTGGAAACTGCCTTTGTCTGCAGCAGTACAGTGGAATAATTCCAGTTACTCCAAGCACACGTGTAATTAACTTTTCCATGGGAATTAGGGAAAGCTGTGAAAGCAGAATGCCTTAGCAGCTGAAATCTCAGGTTTAAATATCATTATTACTATCAGAACAAATAATAACAGGTTTTGTTCATTTTTATATTTTTCATAGGAAGAAAATAGGATAGAATCATAGAACAGTTGGGGTAGGAAGGGACCGTAAAGCTCATCCACTTCCAATCCCCAGCCACAGGCAGGAACATCTTCCACTAGACCAGATCACTTCAAGCCCTATGTCCAATCTGGCCTTGAACACTGCCAGGGATGGGGCAGCCACAGCTTCTCTGAGCACCCTGTGCCGGTGCCTCACAATCCTCAAAAGACAGTGGCCATGTTTCCATCATGAACAAAGTGAGACTGCAGTGTTTCTGTTTTCATAGCCAGAGCAGTTTTCCTTGCTCTCCCATTCCCTGCACTGTGAACAGGTGCTCTGGGATGCTGCTGTCTTGCAGACCTGTCGTCTCCTCACCCTCCAAAGGCTCAAGTCCAGTAGATGTCCCATGAGCCTGCAAAGATAAAACATCTCTTCTACCCTAGCAAAAGGGTGAGCAGAAATCAGCTCCACGGTGAGCTTGAACAACTTCTGACTAGTACCTAGTTAGATCTAAACTACAGTTTATTGAGTTTAGGAGAATCCTACTGGGTTCCTTTTGGCTGTACTTCAGGATGATAGTTTAGGAAATGAAGATGTGTTGCATCCGTAAGCACTTCATGTCTTCCCAGTTTTCATTCATTTTCATTGAATCTTCTGTTTGTCATCATGGGGTAATATGTTCCTAAAAAAGTAAACCTCTTTTAGTCTTTGAAATTATTCTTTTGGACAGAAAATTTGCTTTAAAATAGCACTGTTGCTAAGTAAAAAAAAAAAAAATTCCTAAGGAAAATAATGTCTGAAAACTTTGCAAGATTTTAATTAATATTGAATCATGGTATGAACAGACAACTAGAAAATACAATCTGCAAAATTCAGTTTATTTATTCTTGTTATTTAATTCCAGAGGATGCTTTGATTTGTCAAACGGAAGATGAGCATCCTTCCTGAGGAGACTGCTTGCAGGCAATGTTGGTGGGCACAGACAGCAGCCGCAAACAAAGTTTAAAACAAGCTGCTGGTACAGGTACATTCGTTTCTCAGGGATGGAAAGCAGAGTGTATAGAAGACCTGTAGGATAGGAACTCTGTGTTCAGGGAACACATGATCACACTAGGGATAAATATTAGAATACTTAGGTCTGGAAAGGACCATAAGATCATCTAATTCCAACCCCCCTGCCATGGGCAGGGACACCTCACACTAAACCAAGTCGCCCAAGACTCTGTCCAACCAGGCCTTGAACACCACCAGCGATGGAGCATTCACAACTTCCTTGGGCAACCCATTCCAGTGCCTCACCACCCTCACAGTAAAGAACTTCCTCCTTATAGAATCATAGAATAGAATCATAGAATAGTTAGGGTTGGAAAGGACCTTAAGATCGCCTAGTTCTAAACCCCCTGCCATGGGCAGGGACACCTCCCACTAAACCATGTCACCCAAGGCTCTGTCCAGCCTGGCCTTGAACACTTTCCCTGTTTAAGTTTTAACCCATTACCCCTTGTCCTATCACTATAGTCCCTAATGAAGAGTCCCTCCCCTCCCCAGCATCCCTATAGCCCCCCTTCAGATACTGGAAGGCTGCTATGAGGTCTTCACGCAGCCTTCTCTTCTCCAGGCTCAACAGCCCCAACTTTCTCAGCCTGTCTTCATATGGGAGGTGCTCCAGTCCCCTCATCATCCTCGTGGCCTCCTCTGGACTTGTGCCAACAGTTCCATGTCCTTTTTATATTGACACCAGAACTGTACACAAAGTCCTAAGTGAAGTCTCACGAGAGCAGAGTAGAGGGGCAGGATCATCTATTATATTGTTGGGGAATACATGCATTCCTGGATGTAGCTTTGCTCCTGCTTTAACTCCAGGTGCAAGAAGAAGTTTGCTTTTTGCTTGATTTTGACTGACCATGGTACAGAGAATTCCTGCTGCTGCTGGACAGCCCATCCCTCTTGTCCGCATTGTGAGAAGGATGTGACTAGAACAGATTTGCCATAGGGGACATCATAGGGAAGTTCAGCAGCAGCTCTTCTGGGGTTCTCATTCCGTTGGTGGTAAGCTGCGATGATGCATTGTGTGGATAGCATGGTTGATGGTACTTTCCAGAGAAAATCCTGAAAAAAGCCTGCAGGAAGCATGTACTCACTGTAACTGTATGAGCTGCCCGTAAAATGGAGTTCTGAATGTCATTTCATAGAACAGAATTATAGAGTCAACGAAGCTGGAAAAGACCTTTAAGATCAAGTCCAACCTTCACCCCAGGACTGCCAGGACCACCACTAAACCACTGAGGGCCTCATCTACACTGTAGTTGAACACTTCCAGGGACAGTGATTCCACCACTTCCCTGGCCAGCCTGTTCCAATGCCTGATCATCCTTTTGGTGAAGAAAATTTTCTTAATACCCAGTCTAAACCTCCCCTGGTGCTGCACATTCCAAATATTACCCACATTATACCCCCAGGTAAATTCAAACCTATTCTGTTCATGTCTCACAAGGTGGCTTTTGCTCAGAAGCATTGTGAAGTCTTTGTGGGTTGCAGCTGCACGGCCCAGCCAGGAGAACATTCCACCTCCTGTCTTGTGCTCTGCTGGGAAGACTCTGCAAGGCTCTGAAAGATTACAAGTGGCCAGATCAAAAAACAGCTTGAGGGAAGCATTTAGTCCGCTCTTTAAATGGGTAAGACGTTTCTCTGCAGCAACAGAAATGAGACTGAGGATCAGATTAATACCTGAACACTAGCATCCTAAGCTAAAGTGCATAAAGAAATCAGTGTTTCATTGCAGCTCTGTAAAATGAGACAGAGAGGTAACTGATCAGCACTGAGGGCTCTGCTCCTCAGTGGGGTGGAAACCAACGATCCATCAAATGAAAGTTACAGCTTTAACTTTGCAGCAGGGGAAAAGAGCATGTTGGCATATCAGTTGAATTTTGAGTTTGTTGCATCCCATGTACATAAAAGGAGTTTTCCATAGGAAATATAATGAAAATTGTCCATGTTTCTGTATCTTTTGCAAACCCTAGAAATTACAGACAGTAGGGTTCAGGAAAAAGGTGTTATTGAGATATTTCCCCCAGTTTTACCTTATAATATTGTTCATTTGAATATATTTTAGAATTTTGTACCATTTTACAGGAGGTAAGAGTGAGTAACATCAGTTTTCAGGAATTCATATTTCCAGATAAATAATAAAAGAGAGGTGGATATTTGTATCTCCTAATTCTGGCATTAATAGTTAAGCTTAATTCCTTATTTCTGATCACTCCCTACAGAAGTTAGAAATTTTACATAAAATATTTATTATTAAAATGTTGCTTTTGATTATATTGAAATATTTCCTTTAGATTTTATTTTGATGAAAAGTATGTTGAAGGTATCGTAAAATTTAAGGTAGATTTTAAAAATATTATTTGCATTGTATTATATTAGTTCTCATTTTTGTGTAACTTTCACTTTGGCTTTATTCAGGTATGGTGATGGGAATGTGTATTATGCACATGCAGTATCCATGTGTCCAGCTGTTAAATTATCAAACACAAAGTCCTTTGGGTTAGGAAGAAAATAAAGTTGTTTCAGTGAAAATTATATGTAAGCTTAATGATCAGATCCTTAAGGATTCTGAAAAGGTAAAGTAACGCTTCTGCTTTTAACAAGACATCATAAAATAATGTAAAATAAAATACCAAGTATAACATCAGCAAATGCTATCTTGAAACCCTCTAAATGACAACTTTCCAGAATGATAGCAATTCATTTTGAAATACTGATTGTGTGGATTTTGTCCATTTGAGATTCTCCCAGATATATCAGTTTAATTACACAGCATTTAGCTCCACATGGGTTTAATAAACAAATTTATTTCTGAAATTCTATCTAGAAATTGGAAATTTTATATAGAAATTGGTCTTTTTAGGTGGTTTAGAAAAACAATTTATCTTTACCTCTTGTGAATTAACTGCTTGAACTTCTCATCAAAACAACTGCAGCACTACCAAATTTGTCAGGTCGAATGAGAATTTGGAGGTTAAAAGAATCGCTGTGGGGACTTGCAGGACTCAGCACACAGCACTAGGATGAATGCATTTTCCTAGGACACAACAGCTTTACCTGGCAAAGGTAGAACACCTGAAGAAAACAAGACTCAGATTTTGAAGACATTCCATGCAGGACTTCACTTGATTTTACTGTTCATCCTGCATTTTTTCTTACTTTTTTTAGAACTTCCATTGATCTTAATGAAATGAAATTTAAAGTACATAGGCATATCTACCTATGGGCTGCAGCAGTGTCCCAATTAATGTAACTGTACATTTTTGAGAGCTATGAGTGATCGGGGAGTGTGAAGAGGGCTCAGTGGGAATGACAGAGGTGCCTGCAGACTTGAATCTTGCCATTTAGTGAAAGCATGTTAAATACAGTAATGGAGGGGAATCAAACTGGTTCACACCTTGGTCATGTGCTTGTTAGTTTTAAATGTTTGTGTCCATTTGGAGCAGGTTTGGGAGCAGGGCTGTGGAAAATGCCACGTTGGACAGAGCCTTGGGTGACATGGTTTAGTGTGTGATGTCCCTGCCCATGGCAGAGGGGCTGGAACTAGATGATCTTAAGGTCCTTTCCAACCCTAACTGTTCTATGAGTCTCTGATTCTAAGTGCACAGCAGCAGCAGCAGACAGAAGTCAAAGCCTGAATCTTTCATCTCTGAGCTGGTACTTTCTGCTGGTGACACCTTCCATGTGTGGCTGCCTGCTTCCCCTCTCAGGGACAGGTCTGGTGCGCACCAAAGGAGATGAGTTTCCTCATTTGCCTTTTGTGTGCAGGCATATGCTGAAGATGGCAGCAGGGTTTTGCTGAGACAACAGGTGCACATGTGAAGATAATGTCTATTCTTGTATCTAACTCTTGCTGCAAAATAACAGTGGTGAGTGGTGGTAACTGGAGAAGACAGCAAATAGAAACTAACATAGTGGAACCAGTGAGGGTGATAGATTAATGTAATTTTGCATGAGAATGGTTATTGTCAAGTTACTGTTACAGGGTAGTTTTGCCTTGCGAAAATGTTTTTCATATCAACTCTCTTATTGTCTGGTTGTTTTTCAGATCAGGAGGACACTGGAGCTTGCAGTTCACAGGATCATTACACGTATGGAATTGAGAACAAGGATATAAATTGTAGGTAAAATGATAAAAAGGTTGAGAGGGAGAGTGAGCAAAGATCTGCCTGTGAGCCTTCACCTTGAAGGCATGGGCATGCACATCAGAGGAGTGAAAGGAATCCCATGGAGAAGGCGGGTATGGCAGGAAGCTCCATAGAACCCCTGGATCTCCAGCACACAAATCCCTGAAAAAGCCAGGATTTCTGCAGAAGAATACTTTCTTCCATTAGTTTTTACTGTCAAAGGAGTTGTGAAAACTGAAGACACATCGCTATAGTGCCACGTACAGAAATCACGCTCTAAGTTTGTTACAACTTTTGCCTTACTTTCTAGGTCTGCCCTGAGGATGAGTTAGCTACTGAAGAGAAAGAAAAGCAGGAAGAGGCCACAACCAAAATCATGGAGTGAGACTTTTTCTTCTCAATGATACTTAATATTTTTATATTTTAAATATTTATTGATGTTTATTTGGATCCTCAAATCTTTGTTCCAGACCTTGACGCTATGGCAAATAACCATATCAAGGGAAGAAACATTTAAGTGACTATTAAGTGCAGACAAAACTGTGTGTATCTGATGCATAAAAAGGTTTCTGGATTTTGAGGTCTACTAAATTAGTTGGGTTTTATTGCAATATGTTTTTGTGGTTCATTTGTTCAGGAAGAGAGCATATATTAAACATGAATATCATATATATAGGAAAATAATGATTTTATTAGTTAATAAAGCAAGAAAAACTATGTAATGCCCTCATATTCATTTAATCTGCTTATGCAGTGCTAGTGTAATAGATCTTCCTTCTTTAACCAGTCTTCTAAATGAATGAAAGTCCCACTAAATGAACGAGGCCCTCTGTCCACTTTTAAAAGGTTAAGTTATCCAACAAAGACTGAAAATAATGATAGTGACTCGGGTAGACAATGGAATTCTAAATTTCAAGTATTAAATGAATGCTGCCATTCATGTAAATTGTGCCATAAATTGACTTTTAATTTTAAGACAAAAAAAGAATGCAAAACAAATTTATAGCACTTGCTATGAAGAAAACTTGCAGTCAGAGAAAAGGCTGAGTTAATTGAATAAATAATATGCCCTTACCCCTTAATATATAATGCATTAATGCAATGTATCTCCATATTGAGCTGCTACCAGACAATCATGACGACTTAATTACTTTTGTGTAAAGAGTAGGCTTTTAGAACATCAGCCGACATTCTTTTTCCTTATTGCAGTGTTGGGTTAGACTGTGCTCACTATGTGCAGACATTAAATATTCAGCTTAAATGTACTGAAAAGAGCTAAAAAGCTTTCCTGACCTTCAAAAACTCCCATCTCTCATTCAGGATGTGCAACAGCACACTTCTAATGAATAGCCCTGGGTGACTTGTTGTCACATCAAGATTTCATATAAAAATGAATTAGAAACATTGGGCAAACTTTTCAGTAATCTGTATTTTTTACATTTAGCATTTCATGTGAATCAGATGTTGATCAGCAGTTCTATCTCATAGTACCTGTATGCTTTTCAGTTGCATCTTGTTTCCAACTGCTGTTGTATAGCTACCGAACACCAAACCATGGAGTTCCCAGGGGTTGTGTAACCTGTTTACAAGAGGTGCACCGATTCCTGTGGTTTCACAAGTTCCTTGGAAAGATGTCTGAAGAGGCTTTCCATCAAAGACATGAACAGAGGGAGGCTTCCCAAGGTCTTTCCCACGGCTAGAGAAATGATCCACAGGTTTTCCCATGCAGGAATTCATGGAACAGGCAGAGGCTGGAGAGTTTCATGGGCAGAAGTTATGTCAGGGCTTCTGAGCTCGGTTCCACTGCAAATGGCACGTGAGAAGCAAATGCTTGCAGCAGTGCAGTGCAGTGCAGTAGCATCTCTGTGTCCCTCAGAGAATGCCTGGGCACGGAGGAGGGCTGTGGGAGGACACACCTGCCCATCCCTCCAAGCTGTGTTTGGTGCTGAGCCACATGGAACTGTCACTCGGTTAATGCTGTGTACTCACAAATACTGCTGCTGTCTGTGTGGGATTTAATTTTGGGAGGATTGAAAGGAATTACCTTGGGAAGGACTGTACAAGGAGAAGACACATAAACCTTTTTTCCTGACTCAACTCTGTTATTTTCACAAATGTGGAACGCATTTGGTCTGGCATCCCATTTGATTTGTTTACTGCTTTTGTGTCCCACATTTGCAGAGGCTTTCCAAACAGAGATACTTCTCTCATCTGGCCTGTTTCTGTCTTCTTCACAGAAACCTCAGCATAGGTGGGTGGAGTACATGTCCAGGGCATTTGGGTGGGCTGTGGAGGGAACACAGTGAACTTTTGGAATAACCTGGGATGTATTTCAAGCTTGCCCATGGTTCAAGTGTACCAGATTTGTTTGGGAAATATTAGGCAGTATCAACTATCAGCCCCTACCTTGGTTGCGCATAACTTGCTCTTTACGTGATCCATCCCTGGATGTGAAATATTACAGCACTGTTACGAATTATTCAGTCTGTGTGCTTTGGAAAGTATGCACCATGGCTCGTTTTCAAAGATTGCCTTTGTTGTAAATGTGAGTAGCTCCTACGTTGACCTGAAACTAGTCAGGTAGAATTTAAAAGAGCAAAGAGTTTCACAGGTGGCTGATTTGTTGCTTCATTGTGGTGTGTGTAAATAGTTCTGTGCTTCAAAAAAATATAATACTCCCCCCCTCCCCTTGCCCCTCTTGCATTCTAGATAAGACTGCTACTAGCTTTTGGATGTATCTGAGTTAAACTGAAAGAAGGAACAAACCCGTCCTCTCAGCCCAGCTTTTTTCCAGCCAGAGCCTTCTTTCTAGCCACTTTCTTAGCTGGCCTTGCCCTTTTCAGATATGGTAAGAATGAAGCACTAGCTCCGCTGTCCTTGTCACCTGACATATCTGCCAGAAGGCTGGGAGATCTAAAAAGGGCAAGCTTTTTCTGCATATATGCTGAGGCTTGTTGTATAAACACTGTCATACTGCAGCCTTTCAGAAATGCATTGGCTTCACTTAAATGCCTTTGTAATGGCCCGATACAAGAGAGTTTTCCCCTAGAAGCAGTTACCTAGCTGCATCATTCTTGGCAGTATCTGCAACTAAACTTCTTGTAATTGATTTAATAATTTTCAAATAAAAAAATTATGATAGCTGCAGACAGCTGTAAATAACAGAAATGAAACACATTATTTGCACTGTGCTTTCACATGCACTTGTTTAGCTCTTTTTGCTGTTAAGTTAAAACATCTGTTTCTATGGAAGTGGAGCGTTCCATGCAACAAACACAGCACTGGAAGTGACCCACATATTAAATGACAACATTTGACAAATTCTAGCAGTTGATTACTGGGGAGGAGTAGACTGTGGTTATAATCAGAGTAAACTAAAAAAATGTGTACCTTTATAAACCTAGAGTTTAAATGAAACATCTGCACTAAATCATGTTTGTACAACAGCGCTGTAGCCAACTACCAGACCATATGATAATGGGGTGTTTTTAACAATCCCTATTTCCATCGCCATCCCCCAAATCAGATCCAGACTGTGCCCAATGGCATGAATTCTGCTGGAAACCAACTGGAATAGTGTCAGGCTACAGTGGATGCTGTCAGTTTAAGATACAGCTACTCGTAAAAAGTTAGTGATTCCAATACCTTATGGAGATTATAAGCACAGGTAGGAACTCTGTAAATATTGGGGTGCTTTGTAGATAACAGTCTTTTCCAAGCATTTTTTAACCAAGGTTTACACACTAGAAAAAGGTGGGTATGGCAGAGGGGTTGGAACCAGATGATCTTAAGGTCCTGTCCAACCCAAACCATTCTATGATTCTATGATTTGCTGAAGTGACCATGGAATCTTATTCTTAAGGAACTGTGAGTGTGTAGCAAGAAAGTGGATATTAGAATTGCAGCCGCAGGTCAGCTGGTGATAAACTGAGAGTGCTCAGGCTGGCACCAAACCCAGGTTTGGCAGCTCATTTAAATACAGTTCTTTGGGTCTGTGAAATTGGTATACAGAAGTCAAGTAAGTACAATGTTCTTTGCGTGCTTCCTGTTGCTGTTAAGTGGATACAAAGCAAAAGAAAACTAGTTTAGTCCACCTCTTTGTATAGATTCTCGAACTGACATTCATTAGTATAATCTGAACAGGCAAATTTTCTTGTTACTGTGGAATATTCTCAAAATTAATTTAAAAGACAAATAAATGTCCAAACCTTGTATTAGTTTTACACAGTCACTACATTATTTCAAAAACATAAAAGGCAAACCTGCCCTGCAAAAACGTTGTTAGTTTTAGATGACCTAACATAAAAAAGTTGCCATCGTATTAGGAAAACCGGTGCAGAATTCCTTGACCAACATGAATGATACCCAATAAAAACTGTAATATTGAATGAGTGAAATATTACTTGAGTGACACTCAAGAAATCATAGTTACACATACCCTTGGCACAGGGTATGTTCTCACTCTGAAAAGGTAGATGAGTGCCATTTGGCAGGAATTAAAGGACAGGCTACAGTAACAGGAACAGATAATATAATGAGTGGTAGTGTCAACAATTACAGTTAAAGGTTACCAGGAAATACCTAAAATACTATAACAATGAAATTATCCCATTACTTAGAGCTAACTATCAGGGCATTATGTCTATGAGAAATTAATAGGATTCTTATTTAAGAACAAGGAACATGTTTTTAAGATAGCATGAAAGTTGTACAAGTAGGAGGTAGGGAAAAATCTATACAGTATTCATCTTACATTGTGATGTATTTTGATGATCCAATATTTTGGTTTAAACATTCTGTTTAAGTTTACAAATAATATAAAAGAAGCTTAAATAGTTGCACCACCACGACCATAATAGAAATTGTGACTGGTAGGTTACTGAATTCAAGAATAACAACAGGAAAATGGACTACCAATGCAACTAGTGTGCTTAAATGTAGAAGAAAACTTGAAATAAAAAGCTGAATTGCTTTGGGATAAACACAAAATGCGAGGCAGAGAATGTTAAAGCTCAAAAGACTTAGAAATATAAGATCATCTTTGGTCTTATGTTTTATTAAAACTTTTTTATAGATTTATAGACGTTATTGTCACAAGGGACTATTAGATCATCTGGCCTGACTTGATCTTGTATAAAAGCAATGTCTAGAGAGTCCTCTGAGAGGGCTCTTCCTCAATTTATTTTATACTGTATAACTAATAACTTACAGTGCTATTAGACAAAATGAAACCCTTTGTCATCTAGATCTTTAATGAAATAATTCTCACAATATGTTCCTTGAATACCCATTTTTATGATGGCATTTATTCCAAAATCCAATGCAAAACTTAATTCCTAGTATTTACCTGAGTTTCAGGTTGCTTGCTTCTGGTGTCATAGCATCCGACAAATAAAACCACTTGATTGGGACCATCTAAATTTTCCTTATTCTTTGGCTTGTTTCAGTGTCAGGCCATTGGTATATATTTCAGTATGTTACTTTCTGAGTTATTTAAAATGGCACAGATGAACTGTTGTATAAAGTTGAAAAAATACCTCTGAACCTGCCAACATCAGTGTCTAGTTTCTTAAGACTAACCTTTTGGTTTGGAAGAGTTTTACAACGATTGCATGTCTGACTAATGAAAGCTGTCAGCTTAATCTATCTCATCAAATACAGTACTCACTAAAATTCTACTTCTGTTTAGGAGGAGTGTTAGTAATTGATGAAATAATTCCAAATTCTATAACAGCAGTTTCAGAGGGGTTTTTTACACCACAACATGAAGGCCGCAAGTTACACTCTATACCTCGCCACTCATGAACAGAACAGCTTTATATGCATGGTAAAAACCAGCTAAATTAAATGGAATGAGTATTTTAGACAAGTTAAGAGTCGAGATAAATTTTGGGCCATCTTTCATAAAATACTTTAGGCAGGTAAAGTTACTCTCCTCTCAAGAAATGCAGTTACCTCTTAAACCTCATGATTTTCGGAACTGTCTGGTATTAAACTCACTCCAGCAGAGAAATGTTGAACTCTGTAATGTCAGGGAACATGACCACCCCTATTTTGTAATTCTATTGCATTTTTGTTTTCATATCATGTACCATTATTTAATTCCATTTTGCCATTCCTATGTCGTGTGGGATTCTGCCTGCATGGCATGACAGTTGAAAGTCTGGCACACATTCTTGACAGCTGTTTTGAAGTGAAGGCTGCGATGCGTGCTACATCTGGAGGTGCTGAGGTTTGAGTGCAGACAGTGGAAAAGTCCAATTTCTCTTTAGGGATGACTGGGATAGATTTGCAATATCTAAGCTCTCATTCAGGAAGGGGACTCCATAAGGATCTACTCAGGCAGATGCCGTTGCAAAATGAAAGCCAAAGATTCTATGGCACATTTTGTGATACTACAAAATAAGTTAAATTAAAACAAGTTAAATATTGAGTTAGTTAGAGGACTCATGAACATTGCCTATACTACCCTGAAATGGCAGCCAAAAGATATCGTTTTCTGTCTGATTTCCTTCTAATTTTTAAGATATGGTTTTGTTTATTTATTGTATATGAAAATAAAGTTGGATCTAGGCTTCATAGCAGACTTTATGGATGACAGGAGAATTGCTAAAATGGTAATACTATCAATGTCAAGAAATCCAAACTGAATTAATTAAGATGCAATGTGTCTTAAAAAAAAGTGGACTGGAAGGGAAGGGAGTTGGCAAGCCATGTTTTTAAACTTGATCTGTTAACATTTTCTTCTGGGAAAAGGATGATCCTTTATTAATGATTTCATGTCCTGTCCATTCAAAAACTTAATTCACACATTTGTTTCACATAAACCCAGTGCATTCTTCTAGTTAAAAGACATCTTTTAGTGTCATATAAAAATACAATCAATATTGCTTAATTTCAGAGCGAAACAGAAATTCAGTTTGTGCCCTTGCATATTTAAAGAGTAAAGCTGGCCAAGCTCTTCTACACACTTTAGCACTCCAGGACTGATACATCTTTGGAATTGTGGGCTTTTCTTCCTGAAAAGCTTATTCTTGAGAGTTGTACTTTCCAAATATTTCAGGTTTCTATTTATCAATCCAGAATGTTCCTCCTAAAATAGAAGCATCCCAAGTATTTTATAATGCATAAGGAAGTGGCTGGGAAGTTGACTAGTTTAGTTATTGACATTTTCTTGGGATTTTTTCTCAGTATTTTCATCTTCCTGGATTTTGGAGACACAGCACCAGCCATGAATACTGGATATGTCTCTGAAGCAAAAGCGGGGTCAGTGGGAAGATGAGGATCTCTTGTGTCCACACTATATTATATCCATCTTCAAAGCTGTGTTGTGCCACATAACAACAGTTTGACCTCACTGTACCACCTCATTTGAGGCCTGGATGGAATGTTTCCCAACTCTGCTCAGTTCCACAAATCACCTTTGCAGCAGAGGAGCTGTCAAGGTGTTGAAATGCCCCCTTCTTCTTCAGCAGTTGTACATCAGTGCTCAGAACAGTGAAGCTTCACACTGTATGGAAGAAAGAATAGAGCATTGGATAAAGCAAATCTGGGATGCACTTGGGATGTACTTAAATGCTTTTGTGGTGGTTATTGCAGAAAATCCAGACCTGTCTTCGCCTTTGTGCTTAAACTGGAGATTCCCACTCAGTGCTTCATTCTGTGGCTTCACCAGAGTATATTCTTGTTCAAGCATGGCACTGTGCTTGTTCTTCACTTCCAGTTTCACAGAATCTTAGAATCAACTAGGGTGGAAAAGACCTTTACGATCATCAAATCCAAGCATTACCCCAGAACTGCCAAGTCCACCACTAAACCATGTCACTGAGGTTTCAAGGCTGCATTTGTATTTGAAGCCAATGGCATTGTTTCATGGAAATGCAGGAGTCCTTGCCAACTAAGAATAAGGCAGTCATCAAAACAAACTTCCACTCTGGTCATATTTCAAAAGATTCAGTAGAGCCTGGGACAGTCTGACAGCACTGCATCTCCTTGTTGACGGCCCTGTAGCACATAGAAATACAAAATGTAAGTGTTCGTATTTTGGGGGTGAAATTCTATCCAAATCATTCCAGTGCACAGAAATGTGCAACCTCAACAGAAAGAGTTTCTCCATCTGAAATATTAGTGCTGCTGTTGATGTAGTCACTTTCCCCAAGCAAGCGCCATCATCAGATGGTCTTAATTGAGTTCTGACACTCAGTCTAATCAATGTGTATTAAAGAAAGAGCAAAAGAACTTGACTTTAGTTTTGGGAAAATTACATATTTAAAGGATTTGTGTGTCAGCCACAGAGTGATTTTACATTAAGTGAAAGCTGCTGTTAGGAAAAGAAAATTGAGAAAATCTCAAATCTACTCAATCAGCTCCATTTGCTGCACATTTTGAGAAGTGAAACCTTGTTGATAATAAATACATTATTGTTTGTTAAATGAGAGACCTGTATATTCCCTGGATATGTTACTTTTAATAAACCTTGCTTCTTATCTACGTAAACATCAGGGAACATTCAAATTACTATCCTGCTTCTATGAAATGTTCATTTCCTGTTTTCCCTCATCAAGAATAACTTTGAAAAAGTGTGTAGTTCTTCAGACTTCTATAAGCTGTTGAAGTTTGACTCGTACAACCAATGGCCAGATGATGGTTGGCTGGTCTAAAGTTTACTCAGCACCCACATGTTATATGGTTTCCAGAACTTCTGTGGTTGAATTTGAATATTTAACTTTTTTTCATTCTGTGCACTAAGTCATTATTTCAAATTATTCAGGGAGTAATGGAAAACTGTTAGCTTCAACATGATATAATAAAATAATGAAAGCCTGAATTATTTCTCTGACATTTAAGATGTTGCTATGTGTATTTTTAATTATTTATACATTATGCACTCATAAATACTTACACTTCTTTGTGACAACCAGATCTTTTCAAAATCATTGATTATTCATCATGGATGTCCACATGAACCTCTTGCATCCCCATGGAAAAACAAGTCTTTTATCCTTTACTGCTTCCTATCAATAACCTTTTTCAGTTTTGTTTTTTTTTAAGTATTTTTTAGAGCTGTATCTTAGCTTTGTGTTGCCTAAATCTGTCTGTATGAAAATTGAAATGATGAAAGGCAGATTGCAAAGAAAACGTTGAATTCTTATGTTATTTCTGAACTAAACTATCAGTTATCTTTGGTTTCAAATATGCAGTTCCAAGAGGCCTTGGGGGCCCCAGTGGTGGAAGCCATCTGCTGCAGTCTTCAGTGTCTTAGGGACTCAGAGTAAATTTCAAAACCAATCAAGGATTTCTTTCTACAAGATCTGTTCATTTTTAAGTTTCTGTTACTTCTTGTTCTATATAGAAACAACAATGCAGAGAAAGAGCGTTCCAGTCCTTTTTAGTTTTAATTTTCTGGTAGCAAACATTAGCAAACTGCAGTGGAATCTTCTGTACTGAGTGAATCTGGCCAAGATACATTTCACTCATTACCACACCTAACCGTTTGTCTAAGCTTCGACATTGGTGTTGGTCAAACTTAAAAAATCAGGTCGACTGTATTGTTACCAACCCTAGCCATGCCATCTGTCTTACCTCAGTATAATACACAGAACCATTAGAAGCACGTGAAAAGACTCCTAGCAATCAGAAAACCGAACAGGAAAACCAATGAAAATCTCCAGAGCCAAGATGTAGCTGAAGTTTTTCCCATCATCCCAGACTTAGTTGTCTAACTTGCTGCCCTGAGAAGGAAAGTCACAGTCCAAATGCAGTTGGTAAGGCAACCCTCAGGTTCTGACTAGCAGCTTGTTTGTCAAAGCACAGCAAAAATAAAGGCCATTTTTACACATAATAGTTGGGCAGTTGAGATATGTCATGAAAGTGGGATACCTAAGTGCAGGTCCAGCCCTGTCTATTGGTGTCAAGTCTGCATCTCACATCTCCAAGAATTCCCTGGGTTAGGTTAGAAAAGGCTAAGCATTTCTTCTCCTTATAAAGATGGACTATTGTGCAGCAAACTGCAATATAAAGGCTTGAACAGTTTGGTAGGCAAAGGGTAAATTGAAGCAGAAAGAGGCAACAGTTTTCTAAAGATTATATACTTCTGGGTCAGGGGTGGGTTTGAAACACTGCTCCCAGTAGATGCTGTTACTAGCATCTATATTTTTTATATCATGTTATCTATTTCTTAGTTTTTCTTTAAGACTTCTTTTATAGCTGTGAAGAACAGTCAGAGATAACACTGCTTACCTGGCTGTTATGCTCCAAACTTTATAAAGCACATTATTTGTGGTTTCACTCTCTTTTACTCAGTAGTGCCTACAACATCAGCCCAGCATCAACAATCCCTTGATTATTCATTTCAGCTTCCAGGAGGCCTGCTGCCACTGCTGCTACTGAGTCATAGGTATTAGACTTTATAAGGCTTGAGTGCACATGATGCCTTACTTGGCATAGTCACATCTGTGTCATGAAAATTAATGAAAAAATATTTTTAGATCATTTATTGATTCGCCTATTTAACTCATTCAAGCACCTCTCTTCTTTCATGTTCTGTGTTATTTTCCCTAGTTACGCAGAACAAACCAGCTTTGGAGAAATACTTGAATCAATCTTTGGCTCTGATTTTACAAGAATATCTGTATGAGTAGGTAATTGGAGAGTCCCATAAATAAATAAGGGACTTAGGTACTGTAAACCCTTCCCAACAGTCCCAGAAGAGAAATTGTTGTTTTCCACCATACTTTTCCACTCCAACCTCACCAGATGTAGTATACATCATATTTGTAGTTTCAAAACAGCTCTCAACATTGTGTGCCAGAATCCCAGTTGCCTTGGCATTCCAATGGTATTTCACATGACACACAAATGGCAGTATCAAATTAAAAGAATAATGGAAGACAGCACTGCAGAAATATCAAATGGATTGATGGAGGACTAAATCAGATTGCAGGCATCTTTAGTGACATGCTTTTCCATATACCAACTCAGCTGAAGTACTTATGTCTAGGACTATTTTTCCCACAAATGTCTTTGTTTTTATAATTTTGGCATTGCTATATACTCCTGTTCTCATGCTTCTGGTATCACATTATGTTTATTCCTTCAATGCCTGTTGCAGAAATTGTATCCAAGGTAGGATTATTTCTTCAATCATCTACTAAAATTAGCTTCTTCCTGCCTTCCCAGAAACTTGTCACATGGGTCAAAATATTAACATTGAGATAACCTGTTTGTTACACAGGTGAAGTATGCTCTCTTTTGTCCTCCTTCTTCATGCTTCCTATGTGTTGTGGATAGTCTGCTTTCAGTCTATTGTCCTTCTCCCTCCTCATTGCTCTTTCGGTGTTAACCAGAAGCCAGCTAGCTGACCCATCCTTCAGTTCAAAGTTACTTTGGTGAGTACCAGAATAATATGGTACTCCCTCCAAAGGCCTGGTTGCTACCTTTCTCCAATCAGGCTTAAAGGCCCTGCCAAAGAATTCAAAGCATCTCCTTATTGGGGAATTTAAGTCAATTCTAAGAGCTGCTGAAAAGGCACATTCATAAAGAACGAATGAAGATGTCTCTTAGCATGAGTCCCAGCTTCTCTGCCAGATGTTCTTTCCTCCAGCAATATTCTCATGATTGAAGCAGCAACAGGATTAAAATAACCCACTGACCAGTTTCCAATATGCTTAATATGATCTTTAGACTGGACAGGCTAGTTTATGGCCCAGTACAGCCTGGTGTGGCTGCAGGGAAGTGCTCAGGAAGGTCTAGTCCTTTCCCACCGCATATTTGGTTCCAGGATCCAACAGATAATGTAACACTATTCTCTTACAGCTGCAAATTGAGGTTATTTGATGACTGCTGGTCATACTTACTTTGAAAAAAAGGTATTTTAAGAGGACAAATGTCTAAGATGTGCTGCAGCTGATGGACTTTTGGCTTTTGTTTGTGAGAAGAGAGGGCCATTCTCAGCCTAGAGCCATGGGCCAGAAAGCTAATCCAATAAATGCAAGTACCGTGGTTTAAGCCCCCCACCCACGCAGTTTTACTCACTCACTCACTCCCCCTCTTTCTTCCCCCAGTCCCAGGGGGATGGGGAGGAGAATCAAAAGAATTCAACTCACACAGGTTGAGATAAGAACAGTTTAGTAACTAAGGTATAACACAAATCACTGCTGCTACCACCAGTAATAATACAAGAGAAATACAAGGAAAGAGAATACAACTGCTCACCAAGCCCGACCCAGCCAGTGCACCCCCCAGCAGTGAACCCCCCAATACCAAAAACCTGACCATGCCGTGCACCCCCAGTCCACCACCACCACACCCTTCCAGGTCTCTGCCCTTCGTTTTCACATCCTGGACATGATGTGCTGTGGTATGGAATAACCTCTTTGGTCAGTTTGGGTCAGGTGTCCTGTCTCTACCTCCTCCCGGCTCCCCTCCTCCCTGGCATAGCATGAGGCTCAGAATAGTCCTTGGTCAAACCAAAACATTACCAAAGCAGTAACTATAAACACTGGTGTTATCAGTGCTGCTCCCAGGCCCAAAATCAAAAACACAGCACTGCACCAGCTACCAAGAAGGAGAAAAATGACTGCTGCTGCTGAACCCATGACATCAGGACAAGGAAGAACAGCATCAGAAGCAGAGATGAGCACACACTCAGAAAAGCAATTAAATACACCTTCTGCAGGTGAACTGTTTTCTTAGGCCTACTGTGAAAAATTTAAACTTCTTTCTCATTTTTCCCCGGAGAAAAGCCTTACATAGGTTTTAAGCAGTGATAAATAGCACGCTTGCCATACGGCCTTAGCCTAGATTGATTGCTATGTGTATTGTATGTGGTACGTTATATGCTGGCTTTCTGGCACTGGGTTCCTGTCATTAGTCAAATGTCATTCCATCTGGAGCAATGGCTGAATTTCCAGATGAAAAGTAAGGGCTCTGATAAAAAGGACAATCACATTTTCACACTGGTGAAAACTGGGAGGAAATTAATTTCAGTATAGTTGCTTTGTGTTTATATCAGTGTTACTCAATGTTGAATGTAATGCTCTACACAAAGCTAGGCAAAAAGGGTGTTGTTTTAATGTGATAATTTTGCACACTTACTGCCAGAAGTGGAACAACTGAGAAGTCCTGTGTTAAAGAATGCTCATGAATCAGTTCTTCTAGTTTTGTACTAGGTAGTTTTTCAAATTCTTAGAAAATTAATTCTCTCTGATTTTCTACATGAATTGGTAGAGAAAACAGCAAAGAATGATACCTGGGACCTCTTGTTGCTAAGAGGTCTGGAACAACATTTGGGCTGAAGATCATGAAAGATAGTGTCAGAAATGCTTAGAGGTATGGAAAAAACCATGTATAGAGTATTTGTCTGAACACATTAATAAATCTAATGTCCTTAGCCCTTTAATATAGTGGTAAGAGGCAAGGATCTACTTAGAAATATTTCTTTAAACACAGTCCTTCTTGCCAGATATAGTGAATGTCATATACACAGAAATGGGAGTGCTTGCTAGGAGGACGCTAGGGTGATGGCACTGAAAGACTCATTTTACTTTCCCATCTGGCACAGGCCTCTAAAGGATTAAATGCATATCTCTGCTAAGCCCAGATCTACCCTGTCTATGACAGTAACAGCTTTGGTCTGATCAGTCTGTCAGCGGTTATGGTGTTGCAGTCACATTCCAATGTTGTCATCCTGCACTGAAGAGCAAACTGTTGACAGAAGTCATAGGAGAAAAGGAATATGATAGGATCGAGTCTGATTTGACTGCAGGGACTTTGTATTTAGTTGGGTTTTTTTCCATTTTAAAACTTTCTGGGTTTTGCTGAAAAGCAAAAGGATAAATCAGATTCTGTGCATGAACTATTTACTGGGGAGACTGAAATCCCTGCTGCTGGGACTACCTGTTACAACAGATACAGATCCTGCAGTAAGCCTCTCAAAGACTACCAAAGCACAGGCATCACAGGGAGAATGGCAGCATATGTGCAGTAAGGGTTAATATAGTTTGGCACAGCTGGAACACTGGTTAAAGAAGAATACATTACAGGCTATGGCTCCTGATGAGATACTCCTTTCCTGGGGTGTGCTGGAAGTCACAAGACCAAAGGCCAAGTGACTTCATGCTTCTCAGAAGAGGCCATGACACATATCCTGGAATGGCACATGGAAATTTCAGAAACATCTCACATGGACAGAGGCCTCCGACAAACACCAGTGTGAGCCCTGGGACATTTTTCACTTATGATTGTTAATAACCCAGTGCATCTTTCTGAACAACTAGGGACAGATACTCAGCTACTGTGGATTACCCCAGTACAATCACACAGTTTCATGTCTACCTCCCTACAGCCTTTTTAAATCATCAAAATAGGTTTTTTACCAATTTATAGGATTCGGAGTGCCAGCCTGTAGAAGCTCAAGTCTGATTCTTGATAAATATGCACATCCCTTTTACATGAAGGAAGATCTTCTCTTAGAACTGATGTTTTAAGGATTAAGTTACGGAAAAACTGCAGTCCATATGGGCAGCACAAAGTAAGTAAAATCAAACACAGCCCAAAGTGTCATAATATCAGAAGAGCAGTAATTTGAAATGAGGTGCCTTGTTACAAACTGCAGCCTGTTTTGAACTGGGAGTACAGTCCAACTGCTTTCTCCCAAGGCTTAGGAGATTCACAGGCTCAACTAGTTACACTCTGTACAATGCTGTGAGATCCTCACATAGTGCTCTGTAAAACAGCAAGTCTTACATTTTCTGCTTCAAAATGGTGTATTAATGCTTGTCTGAAGAATAGAAATTAGGAGCCAATGGCAAAGGTGAGATGGACGTCTAGGAGCTGGGGTATTGGTTAAGGTCAGCAAGTAATGAGTAAATACTTATGTCTCCTGTAGCATACCTCCACTTTCAGTGAAAACAAGGTAGTATAGCAAATCATCAATGTAACTGGAGTTATGCCACTTTGTACCAATAGAGGATGATGGCTGTTCTGCCGCCTTATAAGAAGACACACCTTTGTAAATTCAAAATCTGCTTATTTCTAGGAAAAATAAATTTATTTGGTTTTTTCAAAGTCTTCCTGTCAGTAGTATGAAAATTATATCACACAGAAATAATTATCTAAACAGTAAGTTGTTAGAAAGTAATTCATATACATCTATAAGAACCGGTCTTCTTCGACATCTTTGTCGGTGACATGGACAGTGGGATTGAGAATTGAGTGCACCCTCAGCAAGTTTGCCAATGACACCAAGCTGTGTTGTTCGGTTGATAACACTGGAGGGAAGGAATGCCATCCAGAAGGACCTTGACACGCTTGTGAGGCGGGCTGATGCCAACCTGATGAAGTTTAACCATGCCAAGTGCAAGGTGCTACAGCTGGGTCGGAGCAATCCCAGGCACAGCTACAGGTTGGGCAGAGAAGAGATTGAGAGCAGCCCTGTGGAGAAGGACTTGGGGGTGTTGGTCAATGAGAAACTTAATATGAGCTGGCAGTGTGTGCACTCTCAGCCCAGAAAGCCAACTGTGTCCTGGGCTGCATCAAAAGGAGCGTGACCAGCAGGTCGAAGGATGTGATCCTGCCTCTACTCTACTCTTGTGAGACCTCACTTGGAGTATTGTGTGCAGTTCTGGTGTCCTCAACATAAAAGGCACATGGAACTGTTGGAACAAGTCCAGAGGAGGGCCACGAGGATGATGAGGGACTGGAGCACCTCCTGTATGAAGATAGGCTGAGAAAGTTGGGGCTGCTTGAGCCTGGAGAAGAGAAGGCTGTGTGGAGACCTCATAGCAGCCTTCCAGTATCTGAAGGGGGCCGGTAGGGATGCTGGGGAGGGACTCTTCATGAGGGACTGTAGTGAGAGGACAAGGGGTAATTGGTTCAAACTTAAAGAGGGGAAGTTTAGATTGGATATGAAGAAGAAGTTCTTTACTGTTTGGGTGGTGAGGCACTGGAATGGGTTGCCAGGGAAGTTGCGAATGCTCCATCGCTGGTGGTGTTCAAGGCTGGGTGGGACAGAGCCTTGGGAGGCATGGTTTAGTGGGAGGTGCCCCTGGGGTTTGGAACTAGATGATCTTCAGGTCCTTTCCAACCCTAACTATTCTATGATTCTAAGAAAAAAAGAAAGCAGTACAGTACAAGGCTCCATCAAGTTCATGAGGATCTTTGTTATAATAACTGATGGGCTTTGGAAAGCACTCCGGTCCATGCAAATTAAAAGGTCCCTGTTGCCTAAATCATTGCCCTTTTTTTTACAAAACTTTATGAAAAATATACAGCCTAATTTTTCTTCTGATTAGTAGCCAGCTAATGACTGGTTTGTATAAATCCATTTTCTGTTCTGCCAGTGCCAAGTATATTCATTTGCTGGTGAGTGCCCTGAAGCTATAGCCCACAGTGTTCAAAGGAGGCTCCCTTTCTGGAGAGCAGGCAGCTGTGAATTGAGAGACATCTCTGTGAAGGGCAAATCTCAGAGCCCCTCTGGGTCTTTGGTTTGGAAATCTCTCTTTGGGGTGTGCCACAATGGGGACTCAGGCACCAGCTGTGTGGGGCTGGGGACTTCTTTTCCTGGCTGAACAGTACAAGGAAACTAAACTATCACTGGAAAAGTATTCCTTAGCTCTGGAAAGCCTGTTTTTTTGGTTTGGTTTGTTTTTTCTTTGTTGTTTATTTGGCTATATATTGTGTCACATTCTTCAGAAATGCAAGAAATGCAACATCTATGGATAATGAGTGCGGTGTCTTCTTGTGTTACGCAGATTTTGATGCTGTGCAAGACTTGCAATAAGATGGGAAAACAGGGTGAGATACTTACATTGCTCACCTAGAAGAAAAGTTTTGGCAAGTCTGTCATGAAGCAGAGTTTCCAGAAATACAAAAGGTATTTGTTTTGCCTTGCTGCTGAAGCAGGAGCCCAGGTGTGAAGAGCTAAGGGGAACCCTCAGCCACTCGCAGCTGTAACAGTTTGGTGAATTCAATAACAATACAAGGCAGCTGAGGGTTAACCAGATGGATCCTTGCTCCCTGTTCTGCTACCGACTTACTGTATTGACAGTCTCAATTTACTAATCTGTGAAGAAATGGCTGCAGCAGCGTTGACTAACTTGCAGTGCTTTTTTCATGATTAATCAGCCGTTCACAAAATACTTGAACATCACGTGGAATAAAGCACTAATAGTCCAGGGCAGTTTTTATGCGGCATGAAATCAGGATGTTTATGCTTCTGTTTCAGATCAGCCTTACAGTTAAAATCAAAAGAATGTGCACTATCATCCTTCCTCTTAGGACAGTCAAATGTATTCACCTCCACTTAGAGAAAAAGGCCATGAAATAACCATAAATTGCTTCAGCAAATTACAGTCTAGACTTGCTGATTTGTTTTAACAACACAAGATATCAAACCCATATGCAAGCGTTATTGTAAACTGCTGTTTCTAAATGCCTGTGAAAGCATTGTCCTGTAGACTAAGTATCACGGCAGCCAAGTAATTACTTAGATTTAATGTGGAATTTAACAGGAAAGGAGTATTCGCTGTATCACTTGTAGTAGTCTGGTTTTTCTCTTCCCCTGACATCTTTAGACAGAGTGGCTGGGTCATCACTATCATTTGACAGCAATGCAGCTTGCAGAAGATGAGAGGGCTATTTGTGGTTAGGTAACACTGACACAGACAGTGAGCTGTGTACCTCCAAAAGGAAAATGAAACAGGAGTCAGGCTGCATTTAATTTTTAATGCTTTTTTGTGGTTGTCCCAGTTTATCTTTATAATTCAGAGTACCTACAAGATGTACTCATTTCCTTCACAACAGCAGCTGTGGAACGCATGGAGGATTACCCTTGTGGCTTCCCACTGAGCTTTGCCTCCTTCTAGGAGATCATGGAAGCTGCCTTTGACTACAGTGGTCTCTTGTCCTTTGGCAGGCTGCAATGTTCAGCCAAGCATATACACATCAAGTATGGGGCAGTCACATATTCATAATGATTTCCAATGAAGATAAAATATGTCTGAAATCTCTGCTTTTCATGGGCCAAAAACTATTCTGTATAAAAAAGAGTGGTATGGCTATTCAAGGTTCTCAAACCTAGGAATTTAAAGTGGAGAGCACAGTTATGCAATTGAATTGTACCTGTGACAGTGACTTCTTGGGCTGGGACCTACTGGTTGTGTCATGCGGTAGTTAATTTTAGGAACTGCACAAAGTGGCTGAGATATTGAACTTCTGTAGTAAATTAGTGGCCTGTAAAGTTCAAAATGAAACAAAAAGTTCCACAAAAAATCACATCAAGATGTTCCCTACAAGTGAAACGTTACAAAAGTGCACTGTGAACCTGAGTGACTGCAACTGAAGGAACTTTTGGAGCAAGTGCAGAGGAGGGCCACGATGATGATCAGGGGACTGGAGCGCCTCCCATATGAAGACAGGCTGAGAAAGTTGGGGCTGCTCAGCCTGGAGAAGAGACGGCTGCGTGGAGACCTCATATAAGCCTTCCAGTATCAGAAGGGGCCCTACAAGAATGCTGGTTAGGGTCTCCTCATTAGGGACTATAATGACAGGACAAAGGGTGATGGGTTCAAACTGAAACAGGGGAGATTCAAGTTGGATATAATGAGGTAGCTCTTTACTGTTCAGGTGCTGAGGCACTGGAATGGGTTGCCCAGGGAAGCTGTGAATGCTCTATCCCTGGCAGTGTTCAAGGCCAGGTTGAATGGGGCCTTGAGCGACATGGCCTAGTGGAAGGCATCCCCTCCTCATGGCAGGGGGGCTGGACTAGAGGATCTTGAGGTCCTTTCCAACCCAAACCACTCAACGATTCTTTGATAACAAGGCATTACCAGTTCCCCCCTCCACTGCAGTTTGGATTTTGTGGTATGTGTTTGTTCCCCTGGGTTCTGCACACATTGCTTGCACAGAATACACAGGCAGAACAATGAGGCCAGGGTGATATTGTAACCACACTGCTTCCTGTGCAAACTGACCTTTAAAATGTTCCCTGTGTAGTCCAGCATCTGACTGAGTACATTTAGCTCCTGAAGGACTTTCCACCCTCTCCCCCAGGATAAGGCAACGATTTGGGGAAGAAATTTGTTCTGAACATAGCAACGAGGCATTTGCAGTCTTATTTACACAATTGCTTTTTCAGTCTCAGCTTTATCAAATTCAGCAGATAAATAATATATGCCTTTCCATTTCCTATGTGAGATCATGAGTGAGGAGGTGCTTCTTGACAGATGTCCAGAGAGTATTTTCAGAAGTGATTTTTCAGTCAGATGTCACCATTAAAGCTGTCTAGTCAATTTAGCAGTGGCATCTCAGTTTTCAAGTTTCAGCCAAGTTTTCTCATAGGTGTCACTGAAGAAGGTCAGTTAGAACTTCCTAACAGGACAAAAGAGCTTTTTTTCTCCGCTTAAAGTTACTTCACACAATTATTTCTCTTTCAGTAAAATAAAAGGTAATGTCTCTATACCAGGGAAGGAAAAAAATCAAGATACTTTGATAGTCTGAAGATGGGAATGTAAAATGAAGTATGGCATACATCCTAAGGTCTTTGCTTGGAATTATTACAGACAT